>JACAXG010000037.1:1317622-1917622 GCA_018881555.1 Amblyornis subalaris
TATCTATATCTATATCTATATCTATATCTATATCTATATCTATATCTATATCTATCTATAATCTCTTTTCAGGAAAGCTTTTCTAGTCCACGAGTGCTAACCCTAAAAGCAAGTAGACATTTATTTTGCACATGCTATATTGATGTTCCAAATTCCAGTTCAGTATACAAACTATGAGGTTGTTTTCTTCCCTTTGTTTCTGAACATAAGCAAAGTAGGAAATAATTTCATTTTTCTCACAAGATGCACGTCTTGAAAAGTCCTAGGAACCAGCAGACCATATATTGAACTAACTTAATACCTCTTTTTTAAATTGAAAAATATAAAAGTAATTCCCTGCTCATGATAATCTCTTTTCTGAATGAACCAATTTTTAGATAGGGCTCACAGTGGGTATTCATGAAATTAAACAAAGAAATTAAAATTGCTTTATTTCTGTATATCAAGTGGCTAGTTAGGGGCAGGGAAAATAAAAAATCACAAGAAGAATAAAAATGAGAGATCATTAATTAATCTTAATAAAATCCTATTTGCTTTGGGAACAGAATTTCTATTATAGTATCTTAGAAACTCTTGCGTTTAACTATATTTTATATTACATGTGTATGTGAACATTATTATACACTGCCATACACTTTACAGTTCTTCTAATCTCTTAAATATAAATGCTAATTAATTTTAATTATTTGAAAACAAGTTAAAATATTATTATTTCATGATTGCATACAACTATTAAAATGGGTTTGTTTTCAGTACAACTTGGTACTCTGTAAATGGAAGGCATAACTATTCGGTCTTTGGAACCAAGCATCTGAAAATGACAAAAAAAGTAAAATCGTAAAGCCTTGTGAGCTACACTGTTATTAACTTTCATTGAAAGTCACTGTATAAAATAGTATATTTTCCCTCTGGAAAAGGGTATCTCAGTTATAATTTGGGAGGAAATAAAACCTAAATCAGAAGGAAAACATCTACACAGATAAATCTTCTTACTTGGTATGTAATTTTCACACACATTATGAAATCAGACAAATGTACTTACCCTTCCTGGAGGAACTGGTATGAAGTAAGGAAAGCCTACCTAATATAAATATCCAAGAAACGAATCACAGAAAGTACCAGCCCTGTGCTCAATGGTATTACAGAGGTTAGGTGCCAAGGATTTCAGAAGTAGCTGAGGTTGAAAAACAAGTGCATCTGGAGATGTTTAAGGGAGAGGTCAACTGTAGGTTTCCAGGTGGCTGAAAAAAAAAGATGGAGAGAATAAGAACCAGTGTCCTTGTAAGAGGCATCATATAAACTAATCAATTACACACCTCTTAAAGTTCAAGTTTAGGTTGGAGAAGGTGTTTAGTTCAGGGCTGATTTCCACTTTAATGAGATTATTAAGCTGCAGACTTCAGAGTTTACTCTTAGGCTTTCTCAAAATCACAGAAACTACGGTATGTCAAGATCACACACATGCTCTTTGTTGGGGAAAACAGTTGTCCATTTGTCCGGCTGATGTAAGGTCAAGGGAGTTCAACACCTGCTTTAGAAAAACACACTCAATAGTTACCACATTTTTCTACAACAGGTGCTGAACTCATCTAACCTTCGTCATGTTAGACAACTGTTTTCGGCACTGTCTGATGGAGAAGTAAGCTCTGGTGTGTTTAGTAGCAGTATTTGTCTCTGGTTTCATCTTTGCATCCTTATGGAAATGAATAGTTAATGGGTTTGGTGAGGCAGTTGAAATGTCTTCAAAGGGTTTCTTTTGGCCTAAACCCTCTGTGTTACTTCAAGATGGATGAATAAAGCCGATAGGTGTCTGTACACACACTTGTGGAAAATGATTCCTAGAACTTTCTTAGAAGACGGGCTCTCATATGGAACAACAAAAGGTGCATATGAGTTTCGTAGCGTGATGCTCTAAACCACAGTGGCACAGCACTGTAAATTGCCTAGTACCATAAAAAAAAAGTCATAAAGACCGCAAAAAAAGGTTGCAAATAACCACTAAATTACAGTTAAGCATCATTGTTGCAACCAAATAGGTCATGTACAACTTCATAAACACTTCAACCGGTGCTCTTAAATTTCAGATATATTTACTTTACTCCTCTAAAGCACATTAAAGAGAAAGTGTTCTTTGTTATCTGGGACTATTTGGAATCTTTAGCAGTTCACTTAACACATCATAATATCTGTCACAGACTTTCCTAAAACACCAGGGAAAATGCATACTTCAGGAGAGGAGTAAATCTCTTAAAAGGTATTAGTGTAATTAAGTAGGTCACCCTGTAGAGGTGAAATGCCTGTTAATATTGGTGGATTTTAGTCCTGATTCAGTAGTGCTTAAGCAAGTTCCACTAAAATTTGTAGGCAAATATATGTGCAAGTTCTTTTCTGAGACATGGTCCTAAATGGCTATTACGCTGGTTCTGGGGGATTTTGCCTTTTACTTCCCCATGGAAAGCCAGCCTTACAGCATGTGACAGAGACAGGTGTCCAAATGTAAATTATATCTGTGTGTTTCAAGTTTATTGCTCTTCTTCTCCTGAGTTGTTTTGGTGTAAATACATCCTATCCCAAACATACATGCTTGAGAGTTGAGTTCAAACCCTCGTCTATCTTGATACAAATCGGTAAAGAAGGCAGAGCAATGAGTTTAACATTTGCAAGCCTGTGAGCATTCACAGACAATCGCAGAGAAGGGTAGAGTTTGGAGGGGGCCTTGCACAGCTGTTTAGTCCAACCCTCCCTGCTCAGAGCAGGGTCAACTAAAGCAGGTTGCTCAGGGCCATGTCCCATGGGGTTTTCAATTATCTCCAAGGATACAGACTTGATCCTGTGTTACACCAGCCTTACAGTGAAAAACCCCTTTTTCTTACATTTAAATGGAATTTCCTGTGTTTAAATGTGTCTTCTTGTACTTTCRTTGGGCACCACTGAGAAGCCTGGCTCTGTCATCTGTGCTTCCTACCATCATATAGTTACAAACACTGAGAGGATCCTTCTGAGCCATCTTTTCCCCAGGCTGAACAATCCCAGCTCTCTCAGCCTCTCCCCATATGTCACAGTCAGGAAATAAGATTAGGCTCTTGCTGTCCTGTACGAGGCTGATGCTGTTTGCCTGAGGGACCTTGCCCTGGAAGCAGGCGGCTGTACTGATGAGAAAGGTTTAAGTGAAAGCTTCTGGCATGCAGAGACAGGACCTAAGGGGAAACAGGTAATTTTTTCTAGGGAATGCTAATTTAGAGTATGGACTAAGTCATCCTGGAAGAGGGAYTCTAGGAGTGGCCACCTGAGGCAGAATGTATGATCTGTCTGTTATGGTATAATCTTATTGTGGTGGTGTTTTTAAATGAAAGACAAACACTGTGAAGATGATGAATGAGCAACTTCCACATTGTAGGAGAGCAGTGGAAGATGGAATTGTCTTTCACATACTTTACTGAAGACTGAAAGGTTGCTCGCAAAATATGTCTCTTTTTGAAGCATTTCGTTTCAGTACAAGCTTTGGAAACAAGGAATGGATAAAGGGAAGCAAGGTTCATGCAGCACGTAAAGCACAGAACATCAAAACAACTGGCTTGAGTACTATTAGCTCCTAGATTCAAGAGTCCAAAGGGTGTTTGCTATTTTGACTCTTACAGCCCTTTGCATGATTCATACAGACTCTAATATGTCTCCTGTCTCTGACATTCCTTGTCAGGTCTTCCCTGGCCAGTTACAAATCTTTATTTGCTACTTTTTATTGCTAAATCTGTCTTATATTGGGGAAGTTTTGAAAACAGTGAGGTAATCTGTCTCTGTGATCAGAGTTGAAATTAATTTGCTTGCCTGATATTACACTACAATTTTATTTAAATTAATGATGGGGTGGAAAGTATGCTTCCTTTACCTTTCTGTGTTCTGGATCCTCATGGACATGGCAGGGGAATTGATATTTTAGATGTCCCTGTAGATAGGAGTAGCCTGACATAAAAAATGGATCCCTAAGGACTGAACAAACAAACTGAAGAGTCAGAGGAGCTGACAGACCAGCTGTCACTGCACACAGAAGCCAGTGAAGGAGAAGGTACGTGAACTCTTCACTGGGCTGCGAAATTCTCATAGCTGTTCAGGCAAGGAAATTCTTTCCCTTTTTTTCATCCTAAAGAATAAATCTTCACCACTCAAATACAAGCATTTTATAATTTAGTCATTCTAGAAATGGCTGAAGAACACTTTTACAGTCGTGCAAGACATACATACAGTCATACAGCCAATCCCTGCTAAGCTTGCAGGTGTTACAACTTCCCGCTTTCCCGGTGCCTGAGAGCCTGTTCAGGTAGGAGAACAGATGTTCTTATTTGCAAGGGCTTTGTGTGCTGGGAGTTCTCCAGTCACGTGAGGGATCTCATGCAGTTGCATGTTGCAGTTGTAGTTGAGGGATGTGCTTTTTGGGTGGCCTGTTTTCCAGAAAAGACCTCACAAACCTGAGTGAGTGGACAAAAAACTATCAAATTAATGTCAGGGTGAAAAATAGGAAGTAATTAATCTTGAGGAAAAAATATTCTGACTGTGCTTAAGGGATTCTGAACTTCTAATAGACTGTGATACCTCAGGGGAGAGAGCTAGAAATTGTCACCATCAGTCCTGTGAAGTCATTAACTTAAGATACAGTAACAGCCAAGAGGAAAAAAAGGACGAATTTAATCAGCAAGGGCACTGAGAACCTAACAGAAAACAYAATTTTGCTGCAGTACAAAATCTCACACATCTTGGGCACTGTCTGAAGTTTGATCCTCACAGCACAAGGAGTCATAGTGGAGTTAGAAAAGGTGCAGAGAAAGGCCGGACAAGTGATTATTGTATTAAAAGAAGAGACTTAAAGGGCTAAATGCTAAACTTTGAGTGGAGAATTCTCAGTGAGAAATATGAAGGCAATCAATGAAGTGAATGCGGAGCTGCTAACTCACCAAACCCTTCATCATCCCGAAATTTGTTGCCACAAATTTTGGAGACAGTTCATCAGCAGAGGATACAAGGAATTAGGAACTAATGGAAAACCAGTCTAATACTGTATTAAAGAAAATTAACAGGAATTCCTTAATCAATGGCTCTGGACATGGGTGGAGTAGTAAGGAGATAGTGGCCAAGAGCACRTGCTCTCCCTGAATAGCAACTCCTAGACACTGGTGGAGGCAGAATGCTGGTCCTGCACAGTAGTTTATTTCTTGTATTCTTATTTTCAACACTGAGCCCTGCTGAGATGTAATTTGCATCTGCTTCAGAGTATCCCAGTCTCCTCCCTTTTCCACAGCCTCSTGTACAAGAGCCAGCTGGTCCATAGATTAGAGAGCAGTAGATAGGTCAGTCCAATACTTCTGGTGTGGGAGGTGACGGAGTGGTAGAGAGACTGCAACAACATGCAGTAAATACACGAGAATCTCAGGCAACTTCTGGAGAGTGAGAGATGTAGTCAAATGATTAAGTCATCTGCTCTGTATCATGCCTGGCTGTTTAAGGACTTCTGTCAGAGGAAAGCATTGAGAACATCAGGCTGATAGGCAGTAATAACAAGAAAAATATRAATTATTCCTTCTGATTCCTTCGGTTCTCTTTTTGGCTCTTACAACAGGAATTGTTGAGAGTAGGATTATGGGAGACCATGAACAAGCTTAAAATCTGTGCCCTACTTAACCACCTCTGATTTTGTATGTGGGAAGGAAGTGGCCTAAATCTGACCCATCTAATATATATAATATATTCCATGGCATGTAATGTTTTGACAGCTTAAGTAGATATATGAGCACTGAATTGGTAACTCATTCAAATCAAAATTGGTATGCCTCCTATCTAAGTATTGCAAGTTCTGGTTTTATTCAGATAATTGTGTTTATTTTTTCTTTTCCAACAAGATAATTGTGCATATTACTTCAGTCTCTGGTATGTGTTAGTCTTGTCCAGGTTTTTTCTAATGCACTCTCATGAAATTTTAGATACAGATATCATCTGTGTCGGTAATGGGGAATGTAGGTGCTGGACAGGAGCAGGAGATTGGGAATCTACTTTTCCTGCCTCACAAACACATTGTTTATGTCAGAATTTTTTCCCCCCACGTGTAACACTATGTGGACTGTGTGAACATATCATAAATGGGCTGATCTTCATAATGTGTTTGTTAAAAACATTTCATTTTATATATCAGGAGCTAAGCCATAGAGAAATTTGTGTTTTGTCAGGAGAAGTCAGTGGGAGAGAGATAAGAAGTGGCTCTAGAGTGTCTTATCTACAAACCTGCTACAGATGAGTGGAAATGATGGACCATGGAGCTACTCATTTGGTGAGTTTGACAAAACTACAGAGCACTTCTAGGAAAACAGTCTCAAGGAGAAAGATGATTTTATCTGCGATGTCTGATCTCCTCTAATAATGACAAAATTCTGCAAACGTCAGATAATTTCATTCTAAGTATTTAAAGCCCTTCAGCATGCCTCTTACACAGATAAGTGGTATACCAGGAATTACACTACTGGGAACGTGCACAAGGAGAGAGGCTAGGTCTGTTTTTAGGAAAGCTCTCAATAGATCCCAAAGCTTGGACCTTCAGTCATTTGTTTTGGTCACATGAAAATTTATGAATTAATTTTTTGTTCAGTGCTCCCTTCCTCTTCCCTTCCCTTCTTGGATTTCTTTCCTCAACACTGTTTTTCCTTTGCCCAGTAAATGGCTGGTTGCTCTTGACAGCTCAGCCTCTGAGTCTTAAACGTTTAGTTCTGTGTCCCTGCTAAAGTCTTCTCTGACTCCTGAACCCCTGCTTGTGGTCTGGCTGACTGGGAAACTGCATTAACACTCAAGAACATTGTTCTCATACRGCACAGAAAGAGAACCAAGGGGTAAGGAGGGTATCCTGATCATGCTTTATCCATGTAGAAGTCTGATAGGCAAATAATTGCTGCCGATGAATTAATAGCTTGAAAATAGTGCTTCCCACATTCCCACATCTTTTCCTCAGGCCTAGGATCAACATGAATTGTGAACAGAGGTGCTTGCCAGCAGTCTATTCTCGTAACGATCTATGTTCTGCAACAAGTAGTGTCTAATTATTTCTGRAAAAAATTTCTACCTGAAAAATGTTACATATATTACTCCATAAATAATACCTTTCCTTCTTAAAGTAGCAYCAGGAACACAGGTCAACAATTTGTTGTGAAGATACCAAAGGCTGGGGAAGTGGACTGTTGCCTTTGTCAGTGGATATCTTGATGGCCAGCTAAGAAGATAAAAGATGTGGACATGATTTTGCAATACTTAATCCCAAAACTTGAGTTCAGCTGCTGATGGGAATCTCTGTCTAGATATAGTCTTTGTCTGCCCTTTCCCTCATTTGCCTCATTTTGTTGCCAGTTTTATCCTGCCTTTTGCCTTTATTCTCTTCCCTTTTTTTGCCATCTGTATTACCTCTTTTTCCAGAATTTGATAGGCATTGCTCTGGAGGTCTTGTGAGAAGACTGGGAGGCCAAGATGAGATTTCAGAGACATTCTGCAACAGACTTAGAGCTGTCAAAGCCACTGAAGGATTCCTGCACTCATTTGGTTTCAGCCTTGAAAGCTGAGTTAAGGTAATTGCTCCTTTGGATTGCTAAAACTCAGAGGAGCAACAAAAGTGATTAAATGGATTAAAAAAATGAAAAATTACTTTTGTAAAACAGATGTTGGCATAGGTTTCTGGAAAAAACCCAAATCATGCTCTTTCCCAAACCCATGAGAAGGAGAATGGCTGAAGGAACCTTGCTCATTCACAGACTCAAATTATGAGTGCAATTTCATATTGATTAATGGCTGAGATAGGGTTATGTGTGTCACTTTCTCCCATTTAATGACTCATGTTAGACCGGCCTATAAACATTGCTTTTAATTTTTCCCCCCTATTATGAGGCAATAATACATCTTATAATAAGGTGGACTGAGTTGTTTTGGCAACAGGCTAATTCAAGTACAGAATAAATCTGTCCTTTCAGCCTTTTGGCAGGTAAGCATATCTCGTAATCTGGAATTCTGGGGACTCAAAAAGGTCACTCTGTTTTGCAAACAATCAAATCCTTACTGCAAATTTGGACACAGTATCAATAAAAACATAGAGTTGAGCAGTTCAAAGACTACAAATTAAGAGAAGCAGATGCTCAATCTCTTTTTTCTGTCAACACAAAAGTGAAAGAGTAAGTCCAGTGAGAGCAAATCATACATGCACATAGTTGTAGCAAAGAGCTTAAGCATACTAATGCATTTCTCATGTATTTAAAATTGTATGCCCCTACTGCAGACTACTGAAGTCTTTGATTAGGAAAGCCTGGAAGCAAAGACAAGAAAACACAAAAAGAACTGGAAAATCCCCTGTGATACAATGCAAAACAGAAGACAAAAAATTGTAACTCAAGGTGGAGAACATTCCATTCTCTCAGAAGATCTCTGAAGGAACGGATGAGGAACAATAATTAAGTAGTAAAGCCTACTTCACTATCCACTTTCTGGGTTATCTCTGGTATTGAGATGAGCATTTCTCTGTAGCCACAGAACTACAGTAAAAGGTGAATTCTGACATACTTGCTAGAAAATACATGACAGAAAAATTTTTGTTCCATATGGAGAAAAGCAAAAGACACCATCCTTAGTGGTAGATCTTTACGTCTCATTTCCACACAAGTTCTCTTTGATTGCACGGTCAAGTCTAAAAGATCCCTTTACAACTTTCATACTTAGACTATTGGGTGKGGAAGTAATGAAGTTCTATTACTCATTCAAATTTTTAAGATGACCAAGGACTCAAATAAGTAATATGTTCCTCATTACCTTTTTCTTTTGTTGACATTTATGAAATTGTTTTGATGTTATGAGAATTTCGCTATTGTTTCCTGTCAGTA
Source organism: Amblyornis subalaris (assembly GCA_018881555.1). NCBI lineage: Eukaryota > Metazoa > Chordata > Aves > Passeriformes > Ptilonorhynchidae > Amblyornis > Amblyornis subalaris. Next base: position 1,326,514 of record JACAXG010000037.1, read on the forward strand.
TCAGGTCTTACGTTATTACCTTCCTGACTCCAGCCTGGCATAACTCATTCTACTGCAGCACCATCTCTGAAGATGAAAATGTAGATATTTAATATATGCATCTGTTCAAAAATCAACAACTGGTCTCCATCTCTCACTTAAAAAAATGTCCAAGATCCAGGCACATTCTTACGTCAAAGAAAGTTTTATTGTTTGGAAAGTGTTCAAGTAGAAAACTATTTAGGTAGATGATAAAATAATGTGATCATTAATGATTTTTTTTGAGGTCACAATATATATCAGGTATATATTTTAATTAATCTGTATGGCTTTTTGTTTCTGTGGTTACTCAGACCTTCATAACAGTGATTTGATGTGAACTGGGTCTGAATCCTTGCACACACAGGCTTCCAAATGAGTTACAGGAGCACATTCGAATGCAACAAGGAAACCATTAGACCTACCCGTGCTGTCTGTGGGGCAGAGCAACGAAGCTCTCTTTGAGACCAAAGTCACTGTCTGTGCAGACAGCAAACCTGAAAACATGGCCCCAAATACGATGGGACAGTGCCTAATGGAGCATGCAAGCTCCTGTATGCATGAGCACCTGAAGTGAGTTAACACGTCAGCATATCCAGGCAGGCTGGCTGCTGCCGGCCTGCAAGTGTCCACAAGTCACCCTTGTCAGTAAGAGAGGGGCAGGTTGTTGCATGCTCACAAAACTGCTTTGAGAAGGGGTGAGAACATACCTGCTAGGAGTGATTCATTGCTGCCTCTTTTCAGTTTATCATTGACACTGTCTCATGTGGCTGGGAAGGGGGGAGCTGGTGGGTAGTATGAAGAATGAAACTGATGTTATCAGAATGATGAGGAAAACTGAATAGATAAACTAATAAGCAAGCAGCACCTCTGTTATAGTGGTGAAAAGGGGGAAACATGCAGCTTGAGGCCAGCTGGGGAGCTGGCATTGAGAGACACCAAGCGTCTGTACAGGGAAGAATGACTTGCATTTGTCAGAGTTCGTAGCGTTTTGCACCAGGACATGCCAGTTCATTAGGATCCCATTAAGAAAGGTGCTCAGACTCTGTACAGTATAGCTTAAAATTCCAGTTATTTGGGTTAATGCTATAAAGAAGAAGTTTGGACTTTATGATCTTAGAGATCTTTTCCAACCTTAGTGATTCCATGATAGGGGAGATGGGTCAAATGTGTTCAGCCTTAGATAGGCAGATAAGGAGTGAAGTATTTCCTGTGATGTATTTTCTATGTGTCTTGAACATGTAGCAGTGTCATCTGAAAAGTCTTCAGCGCAACCACTCTCACCTGTTTGTGCCCTTCTGTCACCAACTCTGGTATTAATCCTGGTGTGGCTTGTACCAAGGGAAGCTGAGGGGATTCTTCAAAGGCAGCCTTATGTCATTTTCCCCAGTTTCATGGAAAAAGAAACATACTGTTCTTCTTTAATAAAGAGGGAGGCTGACTGAACTTCGATTCTCAGAGAACRTCAAAGCAGGTAATTAAACAATGTATTTGTAATTACTAGAAGGCCGCAGGGTAATAAGTAAGTAGGAGGGTGAGCTTATAAAGAACAAGTGACATAGTAATAATCTAACTTCCTTCTATAATAGGGTAATTTGCCATGTAGATACTAGAGAAGTAGTAAATGGTTATCTTAATTTAGTCTTAGATGGTATAAGCAACTTGGGGATATATGGTAAAGTAAATCTCATAACGTGGGAACTGGAAAACTGGTTAGAAAACTGTACCCAAAGGATAGTTATTAATATTGCTCTTTCAAAATARATGACTGTGTTAAGCACATTTAGGAAGGTCTTTTCCTAAATCAATACTTTCACCATTTCTGCTAGTGACATAGATACTGGGGGGAAAAAGCATTTTACTTTATTATTGAAACACAAGATAAATAACTTATCTTTCAATAAGGGCAAGCACAAGGCAGTAAACTTTGAAATAATTATTTGCATGATGAAAAGATGGAGGGCAAATAGTTAAACGGCCTTTCTGGGCAAAATTTAGGAGATTTAGTAGATCACAAAATGAACATAATGAAGGATACACAAAAATGAGTAAGATACCTTAAAAAGTATGCGTTGTAACTCCCCCAGTTAGCTCTGGCAAGACCTCACCTGGAGCCTTATGCTCAGCCTTGGGCAGCCCTTTTTAAGAAAACTTTGRACCAGAGGGGAGCACAAAGATGATCAGAAAATCTGACCTCTGAGACTGAAAGGATGAGGTTTGTCTAGTCTAGGGAAGGAAGGACTGAGGAGAGATGTGAGAACAGTCTTTAAATACATASAGACTGCTGTGGAACAGTCAGAAACAAAATGTTCTTGTTTATTGGAGGTCAAGAAAAAATAAAATGTGCTCAAACTGCAGTGCGGCAAATTCAGGCCAGACACAAGGGAAGATTTCCCAGCTGTAAAATAATTAAGCATGAAATAGATCCCCCACCAGATACAATACTTCAGGGCCCTTTGATGCACTTCTAGGCTTCTTACATAGCATGAAAAGTCTCTCTCCAGCAGTTTAGGAAACGTTTTGTGTTAGTAGGAATGAGAAATGCTAGAAGGCAAGGTGTGGAGACAAGTTCATATTTTGGCTTAGATGGAGAGATGCTAGGTCAGAGGAAAATTCATGCAGGAAGAATAAAGTAGTGTGAGCAGGTGGGGTCACTCAAAAGTAGAGGAGAAGAAAATGGATCTAAAACCAAATGAGGTTTTTTGATAGGCTGTGACCCCCACCGTAACTCCAAGTAAGGAGAGTAAGTGGCCCACTACACTTAAGTATGTACCAGAGAGACCCTCTGAAACTGCAAATATAATTAAAATATCTTGACTTTTCTAATTTTGTGTCATTGCTCAAATAATGCATAAGACATTTTATAAAACTATCTTCAAATACCCACCATTTGATTAGGTAGCTGGCAACGGTGCATTACATGCTAAACATCAATTGCATTACTTTTCATGAACTTGTTTGTTAGAAGAGATACAAAAAGGTTTTTTGCAAGGAATGGTGTTTTAAGAACAAAACATAGGCTTTTGAAGACATATTTCCTTTCACAATGCTTGGAGTATGTATGCTAGTGTACACATATGTCAACTTGCTGTTCTGAAAGGTTTATCTTCCATTATTTCATACATTGTTGAGGCTGTTTGGGAATTCATACTTTGTGCATTCAGCTCACAAAGCAATCTTTTGCTTCAGGATTCAGTATTTTATGCTGGTCAGTGCTCACGAACCTGTCCAAGGCCACATGGTACTTCTGGTCAAAAAAATTAATTGAATAGCATCAGCAGAATATTTCAGGGACATTCATAATGAAATCCTAAACTTCATAAACTTCCTGGGAAAGTTTGCTTTCTGCCTTATTATCTTTAGTGCACTAGTACCAACACACTATTTCACTTGTGATGGTGAGCTTAGAATACTAGACAGTATTATAGTGGAAAGCTACAGCTGTGGCTAAGTAGAGAAGTTACAATGTTTTACTCAAATCTAGCTAATCTGAAGATCTCCCTCTCAGATGAACATAACCCTTCTCAAAATACGAGTAAAACCAGAAAAAGCCAAAGTAGCAGGAATGGAGTTTAGACGTAACAGATAACATGCAGGCAAGTAACCTGTACTGTGAATATGTGTTTAAAAGGTTATATTGAATGTGTATTGATGTGTGATAACTGTACCTAGAAATTTCTTTCAAAAATGTGTCCCTGGCTAAGTGTGTTTGCACAGCAAGAATAAGTTTCTGCCTCAAAGGGTTTTCAAACTAAACAAATAAGAAAGAAAAGCAATGGAAGTATGCAGAGAAATGAGCATATTCAAGATGCTGTAGGCAGGGAGTTGGAAATATTATCAGTAGTATTTCTGAGTCCCAGCTCAGTCACTCAGTGAAACACATCGCCTGAAGAAATCTAAGTTTCACATGCAAATACTTCTTGAAGATCTAACTGCGTCTGGGTTGCTCATAGTATTTGCCTTGTTGATTTCAAAAGGCCACTTACATGAATAAGGTAAGACAGTCTAGCCTTAGAGTATTCTAGTTTTGCATCTCTTTAGGCTGCTTATATCCCTTCTTTCTTTGATAGACAGATCAGCAGATCTTCCCCATGAAGACATCTTGTGAAGGTTGTGACGGTCGTGAAGGTAGTGAGTCTTCATCAGACTGTCCCCACTTTTCTGTCTCACTGTTCTCCCTTTACACTGTCTATTCTTTAGTAAGTAATTGTATCGAGTGTCTGGTGACACAGGGAGTCTCTCTCCTCTTTATTATAGAACTTCTTTCAGCATTACTGTTTCTCTACAAATAGTCCTTTTCCATTTCTAGTATTATTTCCTCCTGTTGCATTCCATATGTTTTAGATTATTTTCCCTCAATGTGTTAGCTTGTAAGACAAGTTCTTTTTAGAGTTGTTTTCCACCCATGATTTAGTTGTGTTACTGTTGATCTGTCTACACTGTTATTTGTATCTCCTAACAAATTAGAATCATATTGTAGCCTCTTACCATACAATGGGGATTTTTAAATCCTTAATCAGGAAACATGATGGCTTTGTATCTGATCTCGTTGGCATAGCAGATACTCCTCCTTAATATCCACCTTTGCTTTCACCTCCTTCCTCTTCCTCTTCCTAATTTTCTTTATCTTACTTCTCTGCTTGTTCTTCAAAGAGCCATATACATGCAGACATCACTGTGTGTGTTAAAAAAAATCATGTCTTGATCTAAACTATTTTTTCTCTACTAGTCATGGCTTTTTAAAGGTAAGATCACCTGAAACTAATCTGTTCTGCCAAGGATTAAAATTTCTCAACTTACTCTAATTCATGCACTGGTCTGTCAGTCACAAGGTTTGTATTAACCCTTTATATTGTCACCGTCTTGAGATGATGGTTTTTATTGAATTTTCTGGGTTCTTTTGTGGAATTGAGCACCTAAAATGGTGCTGTGCACAGTCATAGATAATGAGAATCTTAGCAGAATCGTCAATACTTGTCTTTCACTGAAAATAAGACCACTAAGCAATGTCTGTGGTGACTTGCATTAAGTACCCATTACTAAGAGTTTCATCCATGAAATCTGTACCAATTTTCTTCTGCTTCTGTAGAAGTTCTACARTGCCATGGAAAACAAAGTGTAGGACTCAAAACAGTGCTTGTAGTGACCTGGAGAAGACAGTCTGATCCCAAAGGTTATCTTTTTTTAATGTTTGGTCTAATATAAAATAATCAAGAGACCTAATGTAAAATATTATCTCTCCTTGTAAGCTCTGCTTTTCTCTAGTGTACATAATAATCTTCCAAACATCTTGAAGCAAATAAGAGCAAAGGAAACTAATACCAAAGAATTCTGGCATCTCAAGCTTTAGTAGAGACAAGAAGATTTGTTAAGCAGCTACTAATTTATTTGGCAATTGTTGCCCATATCTTCATCTCTTGTGAATCTTGTGGTAACTGGAAAGTAAAAGTTGAATTACAGAACTACAGTAAGTATATTCATCATTACTATGAGCAGTCACAATCACACTGCTTGTATTAAAGAGAAAGATGGTTTTGTGTTTAAAGATAAGAGTTGGAGTCAGATCTGGGTTCAGCTGATGACTGAATCACACACTCTCACAAAACTCAGTGATGTCTCCCTTAGTACCTGATTCTGCCAGCTACACATTGAGTAGAACTGTTACTCTGGCAGTAATAGCCATTCAGTGGTTGCCTAAGGGCGTGTCAGCCTGGACCTCATGGCAGCACAGAGATTGTTGAGAGAAGAATGCAGAAAACTATTTGAAGAGTGAGCACTAATGAGAGTGATGATTTAGTGAGCTCGGGGACACCACAGTGTTGCTGGGACCCCAAGTGTAATCACTGTATCTCCAGGCAGAATTGGCTCACACAGATCTGTCTCAGGCCTCTTACCCAATGCTGCCAAGGTCTGAGTGGTTAATCCTGGTCTTTTGCATCTCTGAACACTAAGGGTCATCTACTTTGGCACTTCGGTGCCAATCAGGAGGGCACTCGTGAAATGGATCTCCTCATAGGCCTCACTTGTGCACTTTGGTTTGCATCATGGAGAAGATTTGGAGTATGCAAAATGCCATTCTTCCAGATGTAGCTTAGGTGGGAAATTCTCCAAGAGCACATCTAATGCATTTGAACTGCTAATAAGCATTCAGTCTCATGGGATGACACCAGTGCTGCGTGTGAAACCCACAGTGTTGAGGTTGGACCCTCTGCAGTGTTTCATTCTGCAGATCCAATTCTGTTGCACTGATTGCTAATATGGACATAGCAAAAAGATAGACTTGCTCCCTAATTCGTGAGTTTTTGCTACAGCAAGTGCATTAAACCAAAAAAAAATATTGGGATGACTTTATCAAGGATGGAACCATACAGAATTCACTGGAATATCTGGAACGATAGTCGACTGATGACAACATTAAATGTGTGAATGTGGATCAAATCATTGATATAGGCAAACTTGATATGAAATGACAGCTCTTTAATTGTACATCACCTCAAGAGAGTGAAATAAGTATCTTCCAGTAATAATTTATAAATTTATAAATTATTTATAATTTATTAACTAGTGAGTACTACATAGTACTTATGAATACAGACATCTATCTCTGTTAGAAAGCTTATAAATCTTACAAACTCTGTTACGGGAGTTATAAAACTACTGATAAAAATTGAATGTATTTACTAAACAAGAAACAATGTTTAGATACCAGGTTTGGAAATCCTGGTCATGACATTACTCATTCTCTCCTAGGAAGAAAAATCCTGACTGGAGCGTGTAGAGGTTTGATTGACCAAGTGACTGCATTTGGAGCAGATTCATGAGGAAGTCTGCATCCCTTCAGTGAAGTGGCTTGGAGGATGGTAGGAACATGTTCAGTAGATCTGTGTCAATGCAGAGTTCAATTCCTTTGTCTCTCAGATATGCGGCCAAGAAATATACTCAGCATAAGAAACTAACTGTAGAGCATTTGGGCATCTTGGCAAGCAAGGTAGCTTTAAACAATCTTTTCACCTTTCAGTGACACCCCAGAGGCGTAGGTGTTTGGTTTAATTTAGACCGCACTGTCTGTCATTTCCTAAGCATTGCATGGCATTGACCCCTCTTTGAATTTATTCCTTCTGACCTCAGAGTGCTTCTCGTGCTTTGAAAGAGGTCCTAAAGGAAGTTTTATGGTCACCTCTCTATATTGCTCAGGCAGATCTTCCCCAGACAAACACAAGAATTTTAGTCTGTGTATACCATCTGGCTCTTTTAATCATTCTGAATCTTGCATTAGAAAACCTTACCTCCTAAACAWAAGGCATTGGCCACATTAAAACACCTCTGCTGTTTTTACAAGATTGCATATTCCGGTGGTCCTTACCAGGCAGTCTCGGAGGATATGGCGGAGAATGATCATCTTTTTATGCACTGTTCCCAGAATTGTTTAATGAAACCTATGGAGAAGAACTTCTTTGCTCTTAATTTTTTTTTGCTGTCTCTGTAAAAGCCTATTAGTTTTCTGTCTTCTTACATTTTATGGCTTTTCCACAAGTAGTTCCTCAAGTGGGGGAAAAATATTTCCTAGGTGTAAGTTTTCAGGTTTGTCAGTACTGTGTTAGAACTAGACAAGGATGCTCCACTTGGCCTCATAGAAAAGTCTTAAAAGTTTAAATTTAATTGGGGCCTAAAAGTAGAAATCATGTAAGAAAAAAAAAGCAACCAACCTTACTCAAAAAAGTGACTTARTGTTAGCACCATGTCCTGTTGTCTTTCCAAATATTTCTGCAGTCCAGTGTTTTGCTTTCTCTCTGAGCTGGCCTCTAATTCTCTGTCCTATAAAAAAGAGCTTTGCTATCATTTTCCTGCTTTTTTTCACTTTCTCAGGCACCTCCTTGAACTTTCAGCACTGCATTGCAAGCTCCAGATCAGATCCTGCTTTTGCATGTAGCTCAGTGAGAGGATCATGGCCTCTTCTCCCTTCTCCATTCACTACAGCTTTATGAGCAGTGCTTTGTTTCGGTAGAGAAGGGTGCTGCATCCTGTGCAGTGCTGCTCTGCACCACATTCAGTCATTGCCACCAGGGCAGGTGGCACCGTGGCCTGATGGAGTTCTACAGACTTTGTATCAGTGCTGCTAACAATGTAAAGGGCAAAAAGCAAGGATAATTTGGACCCAAACGTGCTGAATTATTTTACTTTTATAGCATGCCAGCACACCCAAATTTCAGATTGAAGAAATATATCACACATTTTCACAGGAGGCCACCTTAGGCATGAATTGTCCTTTCTCTTCTCGTGATTTGCAAAATAAGCCCCTTGTAAATGGGATGGCAGTAAATAAGATAAATCAGCAAAACCTAATTCATAAAAATGTAAATGTATACTCCCTTCCCTGTGGCAATATATTCCAAAGTTTAAATTAAGCTTCATATTTCTTTTAAACAGTCTTTAAACCTGCCTTAATGGAAAAGTTATTCAAAAGTTTGAAAATATCCTCTATCGTATTATTTATGAACTCCAAATATTTTTCCAGGACCATAAATTATTTCTAAGCTTGTTTCCCCAGGAGTCCCATTATGATATGAACTTTAAAGCTRCAGTTGGAAGGTGAATTTAATACTAATTGTATAAAATATAAAGTTCCAGCCCTGCAAACGCATCTGTGTCTAACTTTAAGCTGATGAATATTTCTTCTGACTCGGTGGAAGTACTCCCACTAAAGTTAAGTACATCTATTAAGTGTTTGAAGGCCTGGATCGGAAAGTACCACAATCATAATCATAAGTAAATATTTGTACAGCCTTTCCTTTCTCTAAATGTTTAATTCTTTGAGCATCTTTAGGATTCCTAGCTAAGAAGTTTGTTTTGCAATATTAAAAGTTTTGGAGCAAACCCAAGAGCTGCAGACCTTGCCAATTTTGATTTACACAGGTATCAACAATTTCTGGGTACTCCAGTTCTGGTTTGTATCCCTGCAACTGAAGATTAGTATGCTGTGTTCAACTTAATGCGGGCAAAGAAAATCTAGTATCTTCAGCTACAGCATTATGAAATATAAATGTGTTGGTTTGGGGTTTGATTGAAACCAGAAACTGGACAAATAGGTGCTTATTTGGAAATTCTTAAAGGTAGGTCAAATATAGAAAAAAAAAGTTTGTTTTGGAGTGGACAATGTTTCCAGCTTGTCTAGGCTAGAAAATCAGACCATGACTGAAAACATTTCAATTCTTCTATAGACAAAAATTTGCAGTTAAATAAGTGTAAACAGAATTTGACACCTTTTAAAGTGTGTTTGTCAGCACTAGTCCACATTTCAACTGTAACTGCCAAAATGTGTTTTAAATATGGACTGTTATTCTTATCAGAGCCAAAAGGAGACAAGAGGGAGGAAAATGAGTCTTCCTCAACCGTACAGGCACACAAACATACCAGCAATTCTCCTTCGTAAGGTTCATTTTAAGTCAGAATTAATGCCTGTTTATGTGTTCAATAGCTTTAGAAATATGTACTCTTTTATTATATATTCCATATTTCCTGGTATTCTGCCTGTGCACATATGATGGACACAGCCCATCAGCATGAAAGTTTCAGAGACTGCCAGCAGTTCACTGTAGATGTGCTTAAAACATCCACAGCTTTAGTGGAAGAAAAGCAACCACTTTGCAATCAAGTCCAATATACAAGAATTGAAAGTGAGTACAAGCTTGCTGCTGTGGTCCCAGCTGTGTTCATAGGTAAATCAGTGCCAGCTCTTGTAGAAAGTGCTCTGCAAACACCGAGGTGGAGCACATTTCAAAAGGGGCATAGAGAGGACCCACAGATCTGTCAAGATGTCCTTTCAAATGCCAGAGACGTGTGAGTGAGGGTGTGTTAATACAAAAGTGGTGAGAGAAATATCTTATTTTCATATTTTGGGGAGTGGGAAGCATGGCAGTGGCAAATGAAGCAACGTCCTTTGGAATAAAGGTAATCCTGATGACAACAGGAAGCATTTATATACATGTGGAGACAAGTGTGACTGTCAGTAGGTGGAAGTGAGCTGTGCACATCTGGGAAGGATGCATGACCATCAGCAGGGATCAGAGAGGTCACTATAATAGGAATTCCATCTCAGTTTAATTTGCTGAGTGTAGCTGATGCACAAATACTAGGAAGAGATGGAATTTTAGTGCAAAAGTTTTCCATTAAAAATTACAGTGTAAGTTTGTGAACATTTGCAGTATGTCATTTGTTGTCTTTAGTTGTAAGTAAACTTGCACTTCAGCTCTTCACATAAACCTCCAAAAAATCTCAGAAATTTATTTATAATAATATTAGATTTTAAATGGCAGTAGGAAAGTTAAACAAAACATAAGCAGAGGAGGTACTGCATGACTCCTATTATTTAAATTCTAACATCAATTAAATCAAGCTCTACTACCACATTCAGGGTCTGCAATAAAGAGAAAAGAAAGTATCCATTTGGACAAATCTAGTTATTACCACAGTCTTCAAAAAAAACCCCAAACAAACAGAACCACATCTCACAGTTGCCATGATTTTGTGACAAAAAACTGCATCTTCAAAGCTACTCTAATAATAAAATGAATTGTCACAAAATACTTCTACTCAGTGAAGAATTCCCAGCCTGTTGAAGCATGCAAATGCCAGTTAACTTCAGACGCCCTTAACTCTCGTAACACAACATTGTACAGAAATCTCCTTTACCCTGGCACACCACTGCTCCTCCCTGCCAGGGTTCTGCACATAACTTGAGACTGGGTCTGATAGAGGCCTTGTTTTAGATTATCTTTATCCTTTCATCAGGCTTCTAGAAAGAGTCTTGTTTCTATGACCATACCCAGGGTTACAGTAGTACACAAAAAGAGAAAAAACCCCAGTACACAAGTCAAGGAAAGCTGTGGTCAACAAAAGCCTTTCTTCTTCACTACTCACCTTTTCCATGCTGAGTTTTATTGTACTCTTGAGATTGGTTTCCTTTCCAAAAATAAGAAATATAGGACAAACACTAGGATGCCTTGCGTGACCAAGACTTACAAAAAAACTGTCAAACCAACAGTCTGGGAAATAGCCAAACAAATGTCAGTTCTCCCTGGTTTTGTTTCTTATAATTGAACCCAAACTATAAAAAGTTTGTACTAGTAACAAAATTCAATCTGATAGAGTAAAACCCTTCCTTGGAGCCAAAAAGCTATCTTTCAAATTAATCTTTGCCAAGAAAGTATACATAGCTCAAAAGTTAAACAAGATATTTTTGTTCCTAGCTACCCACAAAAGAACATCCTTCAATATTGTTTTGGAAATACTGCAACACAATTAAGATAGAGTGTAAATCATAGAAAGAATATTTCCTGTAGCCTTTAAAATATTCTGAAGCAGCCTGAGTGAAAGCAAAGCCCTTTACTGTTGCTTAATGCCAAGTGAATATTCCTGTCCAAGAAATCAATTTATGATAAAGATCTCACACACACACACACAAAAAGGTTCTCTTGTGTTTCAAAGACAGAAAATATTACAATGCTTGCATATATTCTTTTTAAAACAAAACACCCAATAACTCCAAAAAGGACTTCATGACCCACTGGGAAAGTAACAGCTTTGGGCCCTGTTCAGATCCCAATTGCCAAAGTGATTTTAAAGTGGAAAGGAAATTTTGGGGCAAAGGAAGGAGAGTCATGAGGAAATAGTGAGAAGGGCACAAAGGGTTTTAATAACTAAGAGCCTCAAAAAGAAGATCCTTTATTTCAGTCTACTATAAGAAAAATGTGGGAAATGAAGAGAGCCTGCATTTTCTCTCCTCTCCACCCAGCCAGGTTGTCTGAAGGAGCTCTTGAAGACAGAGGAAATGGTTCAAAGGTCCTTTTGTGGAGGACCTTGATCTCTCTGACATCTATGAGATTGCACACTGGCTCAGCTTATTAACACACAAGCAAAACCATGTTTGCGCTAAAGTCAGTAGTCAAATTCCCATTTAATTCCCTGACATTATCAAAGGTACTTCAGGAGTTTATCTCAAGATATTTGGTAGACACAGAAGGTTTCCATTCAGACTGTGTAAATTCTTGCTTCTTGTCGGAGCATTTGTTCTCAGAGCTGGGTTAGTAGATATGCCTATCTCCCTTTTGATAATGAAGACTTATGAAATGTTGCTGGAACATTCTCATTTCTGGCCTTTGCATATGGAGACGTCTGAATCATTGTGTCTGAGGCAAGGAAATACCATGTGAGTAAACAGCTGCACTGGATCCATAGAAAGGATGACGTCAAAGGGCTGATAAAGTTTTTAAAAATTTAGAAGGTGCCTACGCATTATGATGTCAGTGTTTTTTAGCTGAGGTAGTTATGAAGACGAAAGGAAAAAACCCAACCCACACACACAAAAGAAAAACCTCAACAACCTCTGGATAAGAGGAGTTACTTCTGAAATTATATTATTTTTTCAATATATGCAAGCTGAACAACAGTGGAAAGACCTTCATTTGTTAGAAGTGGAGAAATGAGTAAACAAAGATAGACACAGTGTCTCCTTTATGTAATAGTCATTTGATGCTTTTAATAGTATCATAGAAACAAGCAATAAAGTGATCAAAGTTCCAGTCTTTAAAAATGATCAGTACAGAAACAACATTAATGACACAAGGATTCTTCAAATAAATGTCCAGAAATTATGAGTTTAGTAAATACAAATGTTCTGATTTAAGTGCTCTGGTTCTGGGGCACTTGGAAGCCGGACAGCTGAGACATCATTTAGAAAAGTATTCATAGCTAGATTCCAGACATTTTGAAATGCAATCTGTCCTGTACTTACATTTGTATCCAAACATTGCTAACAGTGATTTTTAAAAGATGTATAAACTATGTAAGATTAAGTTGATTCAAATGGAAATGGCTCAGAACCCCATAAAGAAATTACCATGTTAAAGACTGTCTTTCATTGCCTTGTAGTGAACCACATTTTATACACGATGATACATTTCTTTTCATAATTCTTGAATTGGGATATCAGGAAAGGCACACCTTAGGCAGGCAATGCAAATATTGATAATCTTGTATTTTAGAGGAAACAAAAATTTTTCACTTAGAAGACAGAGAGAAAACAGGAAACCATGATATAAAGTGGAAAGCATGTAACATGGGTTAGATGAACTAATCTGATCAAAACAAAGTACCCAGAAGCTCTTACTAACATAATTTCCAAGAGTATTGTACTGCTTTCTTTGAGTCAACAATGCTTATTCATTTTGGGCCTGATATAATCAATTCACTTTGATGTACTGAGTCCTGATTAACACAGCTGTGAGACTAAAATCCACCTCTCTATACTTCTGGTTATGCCTCTTGGTACTGGTGGCATTAAAATGTGAAGAAGAAAAATAGGAAGCTACTTTTCGATTTGTTTGACAAATGATAGCATAATAGATTCCTAAACTCTTCAAAAAACACTACCAATATTCCTATGAAAAATAATACCTTTTTCAGATGACATAAATGTCATGGCAAAGTCTCCTGGTGTCAGGAGACTTTGAAACATAACCGAAGCTGAACACATCTGAAATAAGTATCATGTCAGTTATGTCTTCTGAAGAAAAATACACCAGTGAAAGAGATCTGAAATTGATTCTGCAAAATATCAAACATTGTCAAGCTAATCTAGCAGAATCATCAGGGATGGAATTAAATAAATTATTAGGGTCACTGAAATCAACAGGGCTGGTCTAATGACAGGCAGCAAGCTCAGCACCTTGCAGTTTGATATCCCCAACGAGAACAATAAATACAGAAGCCAATGTTCACTTTCTAATCCTACTACTCTTTCCTTCTTTTTCTTCCATATCAGAACTGAAGGAGGCTATAGGTGCCAGTGACACTTGTAGCAACACAGCTTTTCTTTATCACTGTTTCGAACTGAAGAAACATGAGAAAATACATTTGCTGCCCTAGAAATTGTCTTCAGTCACAGCCACTTTCCAATACCAGCTCATTTTTCTGAATGTAATGTATTAAAGTATCCAGTGTGAGTAGCTGTCTTTATACCTTCATGTGCCTTGCAGCATAAGAAATACAGGGAAGTTGTGCCATCAGAGGATGGAAAATAGCTTGCTCTAATAACTCGCTGCCACTTGTATATACTATAACTCAGCTTATGTGTATTCTTACCTTTTCTTAATCAACACCTTCACCAACTTCAGCTTGAAATTGAGCCCAAAAAAAAAAAAAAGACAGAAAAAACAAATCAGTGACTAGGTGAAAGACATATTTATTACTATTATTCAGATAGTCCTCAGTCACTTTAAAAGAACCTTGATGTCACTTTAAAAAAAAGCTTGATAAGCCTAAATGCATCTTCTCTAGCTAAGATAGAAAGGGAATTGCTTCCTCACTGAAGATCTGCTCTGCATGCTAAGTCAAACAGGAAAAGAAACCTGCATGGAAGTGTTATTTTTAGCATCTATAAAAAAGCAGTAAAGCATACTCATAGTCTTCAACCTCAAGAGAAAAGCCTCTTTTCTCTTGCTGTTCTTCGGGCTCTGCACAGCTTGGTTTCTTGTCCCTTCTTGCTGCCTGGACAGACGCATGGGGAACTGATGCTTTTCAGCCAGTCCTTTGAACTTGTCTCATAGTTGAGTCATTAGGCTTACCATATCAAGAGGTTTTTTTCATCCATGGAGAAAAGGACTAAATTTATCCTAAAAGCCTCCTCATAAACACTGTCTTGTAGATTATTTTTCTATTTATCAGGAAAGAAGCATTACAAGCGATGATCCTATCACCCTTGAAACTGTAATTTCTTACTACTGTTTATGATAGTATGGCATTTTCATAACCAGTTACTTCAACACTGGCCATTTAAAAATAGCTGCTTTTCTATTTTTCAGGGGCACAGCTGTCTCACATCAGAAATGCTATTTTGTGAGAGGTTTCAGTTGCTCTGGCAACAGCCTTCGACAAGTTCTGTCTGTGAGGCTGCAGAGAAGAGAAATTGCTCAGAGGAGAGGTCCATGCCCTTCCCGCTGATGCTCTGACTTGACCATACAAATACTACCATGTCTCTGAGAGACGTCAGTAAATGCATATCAAAGAGGACATTCCCTGACTGTCACTGAGTACTACAGGGAAAGGAATTTATGAAATAAATACACTGGCCAAGGGTTAATTGGTTCTGATTCAACCATATGCAATACATGAATAAACAGAACTAGGTTGTTATGCATACTCTTGCCTGAATATGCCACTTTAAAAATGGTGGTAATACAGCTGGCAGGCTGACTATTGTCTTTGTATGAATCCATCAGAGCTGAGGGTACACAGAATGTTAATAATAATCAGATTTTGAAGAGGTAATATCATTCATGTTTATTGTTTAAAATTTTTGCTATCAGAAAAGTTCGTGTTTCTTGCAATTTTCTTTCCATTTTTTTTGACAACATGATAATTATGCATATGTGTTACAGTATGTCAGTCCAATATAATTAATTTGCTATTTGAGTCAGACAAATGTTTCTTTCTACTAATTACTCTTAGCTTTGGACAGTATCTTGGTAAATTTGCTTCTTCTATCATGATCATGCCAGATCAGATCACTCCAGATCACCTCTTTTTCTTTGGATTTTGGGTTGTCAAAATTGTTTATTTATGGACCCTCTTGCTACTGAAGTCCAGGGAGCTTCTGGAAAGAGGGCCTTGACTTAACCCCTTCAGCTGCAGAGTGGTGTATAAGTGCAGTCCCTATGCTTCTAAAAGCACTACCCTTTATTATACAGATTATAAGATTACAGATAAAGATTATACGAAAGCCAGTTTTGGCTAGGTGACTGTACAAACTAGAGATTTCTTCTCTCAATTTTTCGTTGTATTTCATCTGCTGACACAGTGAGAARGCAGCTATCTTAAGAATATTTGAGCTCTCAGGGCTTAGAAAATATCCGCAAGATTCTGATGTCACCTAGTAAAGTCAGCGACAAGATTAAAGAACATGGGGTCATCATCATGCTCTTGTCTGACAGCCCTAAGCTGCAAAATTAGTTCTTGGCTGGATGGCAAATTTGGGATCAGGAAAAAAATCAGATAATTTAGTAAGGTATCTATGGCTGTCTAATATCTGTCAAGGTGATTCTACTTAAACTGTCAACAGCTTTATGACAGAGAGTTGAATGTAGGATGTAAGTAGCTATCATTTATCATTTTGTTTGGCCGTGTTGAATAGAAAGAAAATATGATAAATTCAGCAGGAATGAGCAAATATCTGCTTGCCATTTTCAAAATCTGCTGCCTACCAGACTGTAGCTCCTATCCCATATAGTTGCACAAAAGAGTTCATTTGGGATTGAAACCAGCGTGAGTCCACACCAGATGTTACAGCAATCCGGGTCTGGCTTCCTAAGTTATGTGATGAAAGGAGTTTTTTGCCCTGTTCTTTTAGGATGAATTGTTTTCCTAACTTGCAGTAACATTTTCAAGTTCTTTTTGCTGCTGTTTTTCAATGAATTTTTCTCTTCTGTTTTACTGTGCTTTATGTTTCACAATAAAAAGTTCTTTCCTTCTTATATCATTCTTATAAACTGAGGCAGATCCCCCAAAACTGAGGCTGACTTTCAAATAAAATTACAATCGAACAGTATTAATGGATTTATGGTTCTCTTTAAATGTTTATTTCTATCAGCATTTTAACTCTGCATTTTAAAATTTTAACCCTCAAGACTAGAATGCTTGACATTTTCATCCCATATTTTTCAGTAATGAAAACATCTGCAGTCTTTAAGTATCTTTATTGTAGCATTTGAGAATCTCAGGGAATGACAGCTATTGCAGGACTGTTAAAAAAAATAAATTGAAAGCACTGGTAATTGTACTAATTTTATTAGTGCTGAATCCTTAAAATTAGATTTCCAACCAGGAGCAAGAGTGGAAGAAGTATAATATGGACATTGTCTCTAAATTTGCATATAGATGAGTGGCACATTTACTTTATGATGCACATGAGTATAAAATCCTAATATAAATAATCCCAGCACTGCTGCTGTATAATCAAAGAAGTAAAGAAGCAGCAGAAAGGAGGCCCCAACAGTGGGAAAAGGTTAGTGCTAACAATGTCTTAGAGCATAGCAGCTATAATCAGTGCTGGAAACTGCTGTATCCATTCTCCCAGTAGATACTAGGGGGTTTCTTTTATTGAAGATGATGTGCATGGCTCACCACTGGTTTCAACAGTGACTGTGTGACAATTAAAAGTCTCAAAGAGCATGGCATTTATGGCAGGCAAAAAGCAAGGTTTCTTATTTATAGACTTAATTAGATGTAAATTGAAGGCTCTGACAAAGATTTTGACCCTACCCTGGGCTTCAGAAGACCAGCTCACAAAGRGTTTTGCAGATTGCTGCTGTGAAAAATCAGGAAAAATGAGCTTCTTTTCAATAGGTTCAGGTCTTGCAAGGCCAACAAGGATCTAATGAGATTTTTAGAGAAGTCACTGACAAATGTAATGATGCACCATGCTGAATGAAATAGAAGTTCTGCAGAAAAAAATCATAAGTGAGCTTCTAATTATTGGTACTGTATGCATATGAAGGGATGGAATTAAGGATTTATGGACAACATTGTTATTCCTTTTGTCTAAGGCCATCATAATGAAACCTCAGTGTTCTTTTATATAATTTTCATGCATTTCTTACAGTTCTGTTTAGTATCTTTAGTCTGATAACTGTTTCAGCAATGTGGAAGTGAAACTAGAAGTTATACAAGAGCAGAAGGTTTGCCTGTCTTTCATTGTTAGATTATATATGCTTATGATTCTTTGATCATTCTCCTGTTAATCTTACATGTGTACAGGCAGAATAAAACTGTAGGAATTATTATAACACTGACTGAAATTTCAAAACAAACCCATGTACATTGTTTGAATGTCTTAATGATTATTTAAATATCATAACATTGGAGTCAAGTTTTAATATCATTAGAATTAACTCTTTCTCTTTACAGATAGTCTTACAGAAATTCATAGGAATGTGAATATATACATTCTGGATGTAAACAGAGAATTCAAATTTGTCAGTAATCCCAGTGAAAAAATAATAAGTTCAACTCAAGGGTGTCATTCAGCTCCATTGTTGGTATCTTTCTCATAGACTATGTGTTATCTTCTTCCCAAGATATTCTTTCTGGACTTTTGCAGCCCTGTTAACTCTGTGTAAGTGCTAGCTATATGTCTGCTCTATCAAGTTCCCAGAAAACAGAAGCTTCCTTCAACATTATGAACAAACAGAGAAGTAAGTGGTGCAGGAAGGGTGAGCAGACCACCTAGGCTCCTTTCAAGCCCTCTAGGTCTCACATGTTTTGCATTACTTCATTTTTTAAGAATGTCTTTTCATCATAAATGATGGGCCTGATGACTGATAAAGACAAAAAATTCAGGAATACATGCAAATCTACTTACTGTCAGCACTTCCAGGGATGCAAGTTTGAATATAGCTGCATCAGGGTTGTTACTTTTGCTACCCACATCTATACTTTATTATTTTCCCTACCAAAGAAGTGGACAATGAGCAATGTGTTGGCAACTTATCAAATGAAACATCTTGACTACAAGCTTTGTACCTCTAGCGTATTAAAGCACACAGACATTCAAGTTATGAAAACTTTGCAGCTCTCTGTTACAACAGAAGAACACAGTAGGGTCTCCTATTTCCCAGCAAGTTAGAACTTGTCTTTCCATGACGTTGGATCTTGACAATTATTTTTTGTATACCTGTGCTGAAGATAGTAAGAAGTTTTGATCAAATCAGCCAAAATATTCTAAATGCAGTTGTTCTTAACAGGAATTCAGTCTGAAAGCATTTTGAGTTTATTTCTCCTCTGATTAAATACTGCAGTTTTCCACTATTTTGAAGGAACAGACTATATGAACCTTTGCCACAAACAGAGATTTGTGGCATAAATTAGCTATTCCATTTTCGGTCTTAAACAAGGAAACATATTGAGGAATTTTGTCTTCTTTTCCAAAATGCTCTAAGCTTATATTTCAGCTATATTCTAGTGTGGTTTCAGTCTCCTGCTGCTAATTAGAATAATCTTGGATGCCATCTTAAAAAAAAAAAAACAAAAAAAAGAAAAGCAAGGCTATTTTATGGTTTCCTTTCTGGGTGTAGAATCAAGAGCGTTAAGAGGGAGTGCATTTTTTCATGTGGCTGATAAGACTTCATAATAAATTGCAGTAAGAAGTAACTAAGTTTGATCCTTTAAAAATCCTAGGTTTGATCCTAAGTTTCTTCCTTTCATATTTCACTTTTCTTTCTTCTCTTACTCGTTTCTGTTACTAATGCATCTAGTAACAATTCTAGAAATGTGAAACACACTGGTATCTTCTATCCTAACAAAGGTAAATACCAGTTCTGTTGTAGAGTTGATCCTAGAGATCCCATGTAGTGCATGTAGAATCACAGAATCACAGAATATGCTGAGCTGGAAGGGATCCACATGGATCATTGAGTCCAACTCCTGGCCCTGCACAGAACACCCCAAGAGTCACACCATGTGCCCGAGAGCATTGTCCAAGCACTTCTTGAACTCTGCCAGGCTTGGTACTGTGACCACTTCCCCAGGGAGCCCATTTTGGTGCTCATCCACCCTCTGGGTGAAGAACGTTTTTCTAATATCCAACCTAAACCTTCCCTGATACAACTTCAGGCCATTCCCTCGGGTCCTGTCACTGGTCACCACAGAGAAGAGATCGGTGTCTGCCCCTCCTCTTCCCCTCATGAGGAAGTTGTTGACTGCAATGAGGTCTCCACTAAGTCTCTTCTTCCCCAGGCTGAACAGACCAAGTGACCATAGCCACTCCTCATACAGCTTCCCCTCAAGGCCCTTCATCTTCATTGCCCTCCTTTGGACACTCTCTAATACTTTAATGTCTTTCTTACATTGTGGCACCCAAAACTGCCTCCAGTACTCAAGGTGAGGCCGCCTCAGTGCAGAGCAGAGCAGGACAATCCCCTCCCTTGCCTGGCTGGCGATGCTGTTCCTGATGCCTCCCAGGACACACTTGGCCCTCCTGGCTGCCMGGGCACTGGTGATTCATATTCGACTTTCTGTTGACCAGGATCCCCAGCTCCCTTCCCATAGCACTGCTCTCATTCCCCAGTCTGTACGAAGCTCTGGACGACATGTTTACAGTGTTTCAGAGCCACTGATAAACCATTCCGTTAGTCACATAAAGCTATAAATGTTCAATATGAACATGGCATTGATAAGACATTAATCTTCTTCTCACCAAATCAATGCTCTCACATGTAGGAGAATGTATTTTGGAAAATACCACATTATCTGTAAATGGGCTAACTCTCCAGTTCCTTAAAAGAAAAACAGAGTTTAAGTGTTTTTCTTTTACTTAATTTTACTGTTTTCTCAAATATTCCAATTCTATCTCTTATTGTTAATTTCCTCCTGCATGTGGAATTCCGTGCTTCTTTGTAAATATGCCCTGTCTACACCACCTGGCAAAAAGTTTCCAAACAAATTTTGTGATTTAGATTTAAGCTAAATGAGCCTGCAAATAAATGTGAACCCATTTAACAGCAAAATGGCTTTCTTCCCTGCAGTATTTAATGAGTCCTTTGAACTTCATCTTATTTCTTGTAAATGGTATTCTCTGATGTCTTTGGTTTCTTCAAGACAGGCCGTCATATGTAGAAAACAGCGAGGCCTCAGCAGCTCTCTTGGGCAGCTGTGCATCCTGTTCCTTGTCTCAGGAGCTTGGGGAGATGCTGGTAGAAGGGCTTACAAAAAGATGCTGCTTGCTCTAAAAATATTGCTCATTTTAATTTCCTGAGGCTTCTAGCATCTCATCAAAATATCAGGGAATCCAAATAAATAGAGACCTAATGGAGTGCCCAGTTCAGCCAAGTAAAACATAACCCTGTAACACTGTTCTCAGGAAGTCTTTTCTGGGATATAATAGACAACCAAGCATCACCAAAACTTCCATTCTGTCTTTCCTCTCTCTCCTCTTTCTACACTTCCAAACACTGTTAGCATCTTGCTCAAAGCCACGACCAGTGTCAGTGCCTCTTTTTGCCAGGTTGTTTGAAAATGAGAGCAGATTTCTTCCTGAGCAGACAAATGGCACACACAGCACAGAGCGTTTGGCACTGGATTTTTCACTTGGCACAACGATGCCCAATCCCACATCCCAGTTTTGCTTTAGAAGGTATTAAGGAGCGGCTGGGAACACACTAACATTTAGCACATTAACATTTGCTGGCCAGCAAATCAAACCAAATGGAGTCATTTCTTCAATAGTGCAGATACGCTGACCAAAAATAGGCTTAGTGGTCACTTGCATTGTCTTCCCCAAATGCCTTTTGTTACCACTGTGTGGTAATTACTCACTGAAGTGAGTAATAAGCCACATTCATTGTTCTTTGTATGTGGGAATAAAAATTTGTATGTTGTAAGGCATTATGCGTAGATGATTAAAACTGTTGACACCAGCCTGCAGGGAGAATTTCAGTCGGGATGAGTTACTAATTAACTCTCCAGTACTCAGAATCTTCAGGAAGTTGCAGGGTGTTTTTCCACATTAAAATACACATTTCAAATATGGAAACCCCAGACAAATTGTTGGTTTGGTGATATGAAATATTCTTTCTCAGGTATAATTTAAACTGTATTTGAAGGCAATTTTACACCTCTAAAATGGCATCTCAAGAAGACATGGTGAATGGGGAGGAGGACAGGGCTCTCCCCTCCATCACCAGCATGCAATCTACTCTGGAACAGTCTGGATATGAGACACTAGGTTATCCCTGGTGTTGCATGAATATGCTAGCCAGCTATAGTCACAAGGCTTAACTCCTCTCTTCTTCCATTATTTCCTATCAGCCATTTCTGCCGTATTCTGACACAACATTTTGCCGCATCTTCTTTCAGACTCCTCAGAGATACCACCAAATTACTGTTCTGGGAACAGGAAGGGTGGTGGAGCCATGGTAGGAGAACAAAGAATGAAAACTTACAGGAAGACAAAAAAAACCCCATACTTCCTCTCTTGCCCAAGGAATTTATGCCTGCTAAGTGTAAGGCAGGCATGGCTTAAATGGGATATAGGCCACTACAAACTGCAAGACTTAGGTTGTCTGCTTTTTCTGTCTCCCCAGTTAACTCTGATTTAAACAAACCTGTGTCTAGCATTGTCTCTTGAAACAGCATTGGTTCTGGTGAGTTCCACTAGTGCAAAATAAGAAACAGGGGTATATGGAAACTTTGTTGGTAGAAATAAGAAAGGAGAAGACAAAAGCTTACTTTTTCACCAAATTCTTTTCCCCAAGAATTTCTCAGTAAAGGAGATGTTTGAGAAAAAGTTTCATGTTTGTTTTAACAGAGATGTATTGTACCAGTAGAAGTTCATGCAGTACTTTCAGTGGAGAGAAACTGTGAAAACAGTCTTGCTCTCCAAACCTAAGTACCCTTTAGCATCTCTGCTTATTAAAATTATCCAAGAGTAAGAGCCTTAAAGTTATGCTCCAGTGGCTCACAGTTTCTGGGACCAATGCTAATTCATTTGCAAGGGAAAAAATGAAGATTAATATCACTGAGGTAAATAGCTGTATTGTGACTGAAAAGGAACAGCAGAACCAAAGGCATCGTACAGACTGTCTAAACTTCAGCTATGCTGTATATAGGCAGGAATTTCAAGAAGGAGGTCAGAAAACTTACCTCCTCAAAATATTTAATCTTGAAAGTACTTAGAGATCAGAAGTTAATTAGATACCTAAAAGTAGATACCATTCATGTTCAGAAGCAATCTAATCTGGCAGTGTAGCTCTGTTGTTACCTACCTCTTCATGCCTCTTTACCTAGGACCCTTGACAGACCTTCTCTGAAAAATATGCCCAAAGGATGTCTGCTATGTCATATGTTCTGTTTTTAAGGAGAGGGCTGAGCTGCTGGGCCATGCTGGGAACTTGGGAGGAAATAGTGCCCTGTCACTTGGAGTAAGAAAGGAGAGGTGTTGATTCTGCCCCCTTTTTTAAAGCACTCAGATGAAAAAGACACAAATCTTTTTGTGCACACCAGAAAGGATGCAACGAAATTTTGTTGGATGAGAGAAAAATAATTCAAGAAAACTGGCACTAGAACCCATATCTGCCTACTTTAGGGGCTGAGTATGCCTGTTACCATGGTCTCTGAATCAAGATTTTAATTTTCTCACTCTTTTTCTGGCCCTGGGACTCTTGCATTCTTAGATATTCAACACAAAATAAAGGCAAGACAAAGCTGCTCAGAAATTTGAATTCTGTGAGCAGAGATACTAGTGACTGCATGAGGTTCTAGGAAAAGTATGTGTGAGTGCATGTGAGTGTGTGTATGTGCATGCCTCTGTGTGTGATATGGCTTCAGGATACAAGGAGGGAGACCACACACTGGAAGAGAGAGAAAAAGCAGCTTCAACAGTCTGAACAGAGCTGCTGTGTAGGATTGTGGGAAGCCTGGAGAGGTGACTCTTGGATTAAGGTTCTGGCAGAAAGAGTCTTGAAGCGGTAAGTGAAGAAGCTGTCATAGCTTGTTTAATTTTTTTCTGCGGTCAAAGTGGGATTTGTACATTCCTCCAAATCAAGTTGTGTGGAAGATGTATGATTGAATCCATTACTAATTTTTCTTCCCAACTGGCAGATCTAAAGAGATCCTGATCTAACAGCTGCTTAGATGAAAACATGCTGCTAGTAGCAGTAACAAGTTTTCTTCTCTGCTCCTCGGGAATGGGAAGATACTTTTAAGAATTTTCATATTTTTTATGTTTTGGTGCTATGCCTACTACCTCACTAGTGCTGCCTCTTTTTTGTGGTATTCAAATATACTATTATTTTACAAAACTAGACTCCATTTCAATTGTTTTGTTTTGAAATAACTCAGATAACTCTGAGTTCTCCCAAGAAGAAGATAGGCTGGCTTCTCATGTTAGCTGTACTGTAAAGCTTCATCAATTGACTCTAAGTTTGAAGTGAATCCTGCAACTCAGATCCTTTAGGTTACTTCAAGTTCATGTACAAAACAGGATTTGAGACTCAGCTGACAAGTATAGACCTTAGTGGTATTTGTTACCTGTCTTTTCTCACAATCAGTGCATGGCACACCACCCACTTGCAACAGAGAGGAAGAGAGGCTGACAGGGAGATGCACAACTGAAAGCCCAGAATACTCTGAGAGGGGCTAAGGCTCCCTTGTTTTAAAGGGAGAAAACATGGTGGGGAAGTCAGTCAGCTTACTTTTGAAAGGAGCTAGGAGGCTTCTTTCTGCCCTCTGAGGAAACCCTCTGACTTTGGAAGAATAACCTACCTACAGAAACCAAGATGACTCAAGTTTAAGAGAAGTGAATGAACTACAGGCTGGCTGCTCTGTTGAAAGCAAGTAGTGCTGGCTTCTCCAGAGACGACGGAAGTAACTAAATAAGTACCTTCCCTCTGACCTCAACAACCCAGTAGTACTGACATCTTTTAAGATGTAAATGTAATTTGTATACAAATGATGCACACAAAAATCCTGCTAGAAGTGAGACACTGCTCATGATGCACATTTCCTACTGCTCGAGCATCCAGGTGAAATTTCTCCCCCACTCACTGTCAGCAGTGGCCTGGGTCTGGCTTAGGCTCGGGCTCAGGCTCAAGCTCAGATTCCACCGCAGTTCTTGGGGCTCATTCCATTAGCTCCCAGCAATGTGGACTGTGCTCTGCAAGGCTGTAAAAAGCCAACATGGAATTTAGCTGAATAAATAGTTTAGCAATGAATATTACAAAGTAACCTTTTACTTGGTCTTTTTTTCTAAAAAAAACCAAACCAGGGGATAGATGTTTTGCTGGCAGTTTGTGTGTTTATTTTCCAGTTGCCATAGAAAATAATTGACCTATTTTCTTCCAAGAATAAATATCTTTATTCAAGCTCCCTAAAAAAGCAGGCAGCCAAGACTTGCACTGAGGCCCCACCCATGCTGTCTGCTGCTACAGTCCACAGCAGAGAGATTAAGCTTTACCATTTTTAATGAGGCTTTTGAACTGTTGGATGAAAATGTGTTTCTTACAGTACATTTATCCTGCTGACTCCTACTGTTTCAGACCAGAGATTTGGTTCTAATGAGAAGCCTATGTAAAAAAGACTAGACATTCAGCAGTGTCGTTGCCTCAGGCCCGTTCCTGTTTCCTCTCCATTTCTTTAAATCCTCCAAACAGATAACTAAGCCACCTTTCAGAATGTTTCTCCTGGCCCTTCCTTTTTCTTTACCCTGGTCTGGATATTTAGGGGCTTCATCAAAAGGCCACTGAATTTATGGGAAGAGTTGATGGCTCAAGAGTTGAGAATTTCAGTGTTAAGTAGATTATTCTTTGTTTCTGGATAATTTTCTTTCTTTTGCTCATGGATGTGAAATGGAGTCTCTTTGGAAGTCTTCATGCAGCTCCCTGAGAACTAGGCTCTGTTACCTTCTCTGTAACCCCAGAAAACATACTCAGACACTACTCGAGTTGCTTTTTGTCCTCATACTAGTCCCTGAATATTCATTTCTGTGCATATTGTTCATGTTTGCAATACTTCAGCCCACTTGAAAGAATTCTAAAATTATTTCTGCCAGATTATAGGCAGTGTTTCTATTTATACATCATGGATCTGTTTTTTCATTGCTGCTAAGCACTGCACTGAATCTCTGAGGATTTTATCTATGGCTTTGTCTGCAACATTTCTGTTCAATGTTCAGTGGTGTACATGGCAAGTGAGGTAGCCTTGTCACGGCTGAGGGTGTCTGGAGCACTCCTGCCTTATTTGCTAAAAATGTGGAAGCATGTGGTAAAGGCAGCATAATGATACACAAAATGAAAGAACAGACTTGTAATTCTGGTTTGATTTTATGTACTTGAATAGGTAGTTGTTAGGAACTGTGTTAGCAAGTTGTTAGGCTGCTTCTTCTGTTCTTCTTGTGCAAAAGAGTCGGCATCTTCATGCCCATCTAATGGGCAGTCAGAAATGTGACCCAGAAGGAGGACTAGATAGAAAACTCCCCAGAATCATGGGTGCACCCATGTTGTCCATTGGGCCATATTTGAACACAGAATTGCTCCTTTTCCTTGTATGAATGCCAGGCCTGACTTGGCAATGGGATTAGGCACATACTAAGGGAGAGAGTCAGGGAATATCCTGCACGTGAGTGCCAGTTCAAGCACGCAGCACCCATCCCCGTAGGCTCTTTGCTCTGCCTGGTGGGTACTGCTCTTCAAAAAGGCCGACAGGGACAGCCCTCAGCTGCTCCCTGAGCTGCAGGGATGAGGCTGGTGTATGGTGTCCTCTGCCCTCCAAACTTCCATACAGAATGTACCATCGGGACATGTATGTGGTTCTCAAGCCTTTTTGTCACATCTGGGAAGGGAAATCATCGTAATCCACTAATCCGGTCTCCCAGCCACCCCTCTAGAACATCACATATGCATTAAAATGCAGTTGTTTAAAACAATCCATATTATTTGTAAATTCCTTTTAAAAATATGCAAATAATCAAAGACTGCTTTCTTAGTGCACACTACAAGATTATTTCAGATATTAAATTAAAATTGAGAATAGCTGGAATTTCTGAGGTAAATAAGACTGATGACAGCTGAGAAAAGGAAAGGGAAATAATTATTTCCTCAGTGTTGACCATAACATTAAGTTAAAGAAGAGATGGTTTTGATCTTGTGTCTTCCCACTAAGTTTTCATGTATGTGAGTTAAGTGATCCCAAAGATGCTCATGAGTATCACCACTCCAGCATGACAAATTGTTTCATGTTCTCCATCGTATGATAGCCAAATAAATAGAGGCATTGTTTATTTTGCCACTCAGCAGATCTTTCAAATATTATCACTGTGGCATATTTCCTTTGTTTTATTTTATTTCAAGTCGAATTCTATTTAAGACTTTAGGTCACTGCTTTATGCACTTGGGCCGGGTACAGATCTTTAAGCAAGCCACTTAAATAAACAGTAGTGATTTCCATGTGATTGCAGATCATGACAACGCTGTTGGGAACATTTTCTTTAAATGCCATGTCACTTTCACCTCCTGCCTTCAGGCCAGTGCATGACATGCAGTAAGTGTCAAGCGAAATGTCACATCTGGGAGGAAGAGCTTGTGTGAATGTTCAACTGGAATGTGGAAAAATGGTGTCACATAGCCTGTAATCTAATACTGTTCTCCCTTAAAAGGGATGTTTTCTCTATGGAGATATGTGTTTACCAAAAGGACTTCTGCTTGAAGTTCAACAGATACTAAACTTATCTACTTATCCCCAGTTTTCCTGGGAAGCTCTTGCTATAGTGGTTCAATTCCAGGTCCTTGTATATTTTGCTGACATGATAAGAGTCTTTAGCAAATAAACTCAGAAAATTGAATGGAGAGGAATGAAATTAATTTGTGTTACAGCATGAGAATAACCTTCTCCTAGGACATGAGAATAGCATCCAACCCCTAAGACTCCCAAGTCTTATGAGAGTGCCTATTTTTATATTTGGAAGGACCTAAGTATAAGAATAGTGAAAATATCTAATGATGCTTCAGTGGTCCATACACAGCTCAGGTATTTTAAGGACTTAGGATGCATTACGTGAAGTGCCTCTTTTCTGTTTGTTTTGAATCTGTCACGTGCTAGGTCTATTTGATATCCATAGTTCTTATATTAGAAAAGGCAGTGGACAACTATTCCTGTTCTACTCATTTTTATTTTGCTACTCTGCATGCAGAAGTCTACCCCAGCATCTCTCCATTGTTTTCTGGGCTACATGCCGTTCTTCTCATGGAAGCCATTGTCTGGCTTCAATGGTCCTTCTTGTCCTTGTGTTTATATTTTCTATTTTTATTGTAAACTTTTTGAGATGATGGCACTGGAAGTGCACAGTTTTCAGTTTCTGGGTCCAATGTGGATTCATGTCATACTCTTTTCCAAAGAATTCCCAGGATTTTAGCAGCTTAATTGTTCCTTAGTATCGATACTTTCAAAATCTCTCTCCTGAGTGACAAACTGTTTTTGAATCTAACATGTATATAAGATTGTTTCTCCCAGAGGCATTACTTTACATTTATGCATTCAGTTTCATTTCTTGTTCTAGTAC
Organism: Amblyornis subalaris; assembly: GCA_018881555.1. Taxonomy (NCBI): domain Eukaryota; kingdom Metazoa; phylum Chordata; class Aves; order Passeriformes; family Ptilonorhynchidae; genus Amblyornis; species Amblyornis subalaris. The sequence goes on from JACAXG010000037.1 coordinate 1,354,631, forward strand.
TGCCTTAACATCATAGAAATCAACAAATCTTCACAGTCAGCTTTCATTTTGATTACCTTGAACAATACAGTAGCATCAGCAAATTTTGCCACTTCACTGTTTAACCTCTTTTCCAGCTCACTAGTTACATTCTCTACCACTGTTCTTACCTGTTTAGCTAGTGTTATCAATGATTTTGAATTCTTACTTCTGAAAAATTTAAGAAATTCCTTTCAGCTGTTATTGAGGTGGTTATGAACAAGATGTTACACGTAACAGTTAATAGTGCAGCTATTTTAGGCTTGAGATGCTTTACAGCTCTGCTCTGAACTACGTCTGGGTACAGTGATTTGTTACTATTCACTTTGTTGATAGTTCCACTTCCACTGACAATTCAGTTTGTCAGAATGTGACACAGCCTCAGATTCATCCACTAGGAAGAAAGAGTCTGATGGAGAAATATACCCAAAGTCTCCAAAAAAAGCACAACTACAAAAAAAATTTTTAGTATTTCTGCTTGGACCTATGTTCTCTGAATACTCCCTTTTATGCTTGGCCATCAATTGCCCTGCAAAATTTCTGTCTGGCTTTTTATTCTTCATCTATTTGGAAAAGAATCTATATGACATGTCTTTTTCAAGTTGTTCCCCAAACTCTTTTCCAATCTGCCTTCATATGCTTTTATATTTAACCTGCCAATTTTTACATTATTTTTCATTTTCCTCCTCTCAATGTAGCCTCAGATATTTGAAAGCCTGTCTTCTTACTTCAAACACCTTCCATTAACCTGATATTAAATCATGTCAATTGATTGCTTTGAGCTCAGGGTGGAATGTGCTGATATATCTGAAGTCTGTGTGGTAGAAGTCCTGCCATCCTTCTAAGCCTTTGATATACTGCTTATAAATAGTCTTCCTGTTAACTGCAAACATTTACTCTTTAGTTGCCCCTTTTAGGTTTTTTTTTTTTTCAGTCATAGTTCTCATGTTTATATAGCTGCTTGCTTTTGTTTTTGCTCTTTTTTTTTGCTTTTTAAAAATCAACTACTACTGAAATAAATAGATTTTGGAGATTTCCTGCTCCCCAGAACTATTGTTGCCTTTGGGACCTTGCTTCTGCCTTCTTACTTGTCTGAATACCTGGCTATAACAGATTGCCTTTATGTGCCCTTTTCAAAGATGATGAGAGATTTTGCCCGTGTCCTATTTTCAACTAAGAGGTCATGCACTCAGTAATGCGTTGCCTCATTCAAATGGGATCCTCTGCATTGCAATTATCCTTTCTTCTAGCGAGATATTCCCTTCCTGGAACCATTTAACTGGATCAACATTTAACTTGCCGTTTTATTTTTAGGCAGAAGGATAATTACATAGCCTCATCTCAGATTCTGGAATGAAACTGTCAGTGGTGCAGTGGTGTCATCACACTGCATTTGATAAATCGGTCACAGATCTGTTCATAAATGCCATCATGTCAGCATCACTGCCTCTGCCCTCAAACTGATCATCTTCTTCAGGCACCCTCTTCATTTGACCTCAGAAGCAAGTCTCCCAAACTCACATTTTTGCTGGGTTGATATAGAGCAGGGCATACTGACCTCACTGAATACTTTATTAGTGAAGAAGTAAATTTTTAAAATGCATGCAGATAGAAGGAGAAAAAATGGAAACTATGCTACAAATAGAGCAAACTTGCTGCTTGAGGGTTAAGCAGCCATTCATACACATCTTCTAAATTATTTAACTCACTGCTTTAATTCATTAGTTTCATCCAGTATGAAAAATAGGCACTTGTTTCTATGGCAGTCCTCTGAATTTACATTGAGCTGAAGATCTAGATAGCCCCTGATATTTTACAGGGGTTTTTATCTGTTTAAACAAAACCTATAAACTGAAGTTTACCTTTATTTTTCAAAGATATCCTTGAGGTTAGCTCTGGGTCTATACACTGATGACAGCTATAACACAGTAGAAAAATGAATAAGGGAGGCTTAAATTGGTTTCATCAGGATGTTGCAGCCACAGTAACCTTGACATAAAGCAGCTGCAAGCTTCTCAGGCTAAAAGTCATGAGATGAATCAGTTTTAATAATACTTCTGGCTTGTGCGCCATTTTAAGTGTATCTAAAAGTCCTCCAGGTTTACTGAGTTCAAGAGATATTGTTATTATTCAGTTTTATTTGCATGAGTCACGTAAAACTTAAGCAATAAGCTCCCCACATGCTATGTACTTTAGAGGGTCCTAAGTGACCTGTAAAGAAGTTTGTGGTAAATGCTTCTATCACAGAGCTTGGCAGACAGAACCAAGTGTAACCATGAAGCTCAGGAAAAAAATCTTATGTCTTTGTACAAAAGATCAGAGAAAGAGAAATCTCATTCTTAGCTGCTTTCTTCAGTTGTGATTGAGGGGCGGGCCTGGAAGTGCCTGACCCACCAGCAGCTGTTTCACTACTGTACCTCCCAAATGGTGCAAGGTAACTCCATCTGTCCATAGTTTAGTAAAGTTCACTATAAGGTCAGTAAATGTAAGTATTTTCGAATTGACCCACCCAAAGTCCCACGTCTAGGTGCTTGGTCTTCTGTTTATTTTTTGTCTCAAGTGATCAAAAGCATGCATGTTTTAGCAAGTTTCCCTGGCACAGAGTGGACTTCTACAGCCATCACTATGTTTAATGTTGCTTAAAAGTGGACTGAAAAGTTTTGGGACTGCATCTGCATTATGACTAATTTGCACTTGATCTCATTTTGAAGACAAATCTAAGTGATAACCAGGTGAAGTTTGATGGTACCAAATTCCTGTTTAATACTTCCGGAATGCTTTGTCTCTCCCCCTCTGGTCAACTTCTTATTTCCTTAGCAAGGAGGTGAATCAGAAATAGCCTTGAGAAGCAAGTCCTGTTATATTTTGCTTTGTCTTGAATTAAGCACTTCTGGGGCCAATTTGGATCATGATCTTTGAATCCAATTTTATCAATCACTTGAAATGTAAAGGATAAAAATATTATTGATGAATCTTGCGGATTCAACAATATTACCCACCGGCCTTTTTAAAACAGGGAACACTTCAGTATAATTCTGACACAACTTGGTGCAAACCAACATAATCTGACAACCCCTGCACGCATGCTCTCGGTGGTGATCTTAGCACTAAGGACTGCAGTGTTGAAATCATAGCCTCTGTCTGGTACCACAATGCAAAATGGTTACAAATCAGAGGACACTCTAGCATTAGTCTATGAAATAAAAGATTTAGGGGGAGGAAACTAGATATAGTCTGTGCCACATCGTTAAGAGTTGCAGTAGTGGGATAGAAAATAAACATAGCTGATAAAAGCATGTGTAAGATGGTTAACCAAGCAAGACCTCAGAGGTAAACCTGCACAAAGGGATTCTAAATATTTGAAGAGAGATGCTCCTGGTGAAGATACCTCTTAGCTCTATTGCAAGTGTCTCTTAACTGCTGGGCATTTGGGCAAATGTCAGTTTAATCACAGCATGGGAGTTAAATGTCAGAAAATTCCTATTAGGTCTGACATTTCCTACCTTATAGCCCCTATTTGCCTTCAACCAAGAGACATACATCCACAGGTGTTGCTTATATATTTGCAAAATGGAGGAGGCAGTGTGTAAACACCCTGATTTCTTGTTATTTGGCTTAAAGTAGTCACTTTAACCATCATTTCCAAAAACATCATCTACACTTGCAGTTGATTGCATTTGAATGAATGATCTCATTCAAAACATATGCCTTTGGTGTTCCTCTTTCTCAGCATCCTGTGATTTTCCCTTCAAGAAAAGGAAATTTGAAATGCAAACTGCACTTTAAAGTAGTGGTGAGATCATTCACAAAGTAGAAGCTTGGAGAAAGGAACTTCTACGAAACTGGTTTGCTGTCCAGCATGACTGGATGATGATCTCATTGCTGTCACTGAACCAGAACAAAGACCTGATTGGAGCTGTTCAGGAATTTGAGAAAAAAATTTAATGTCACTGGAAAATCCTGACCTGTCAAAAACAACATATTCTTTGGAAATAGTTTGGTTTCAACAAACTTCTTCCAAATCACTGTTGCATTTCCTTTTAAAACTTGCCTAGCTTTCTGAAAATTCATGTAGAGAGGGTGGGTTCAGGAGTTTGTATTTCAAAAGTCTAAAGCTCTGGCCAGTTCTGGCAAAGCTTGAAATGACTTGCGTTGGAAGGAGTTGAAGACAAAAAGTTTACAATTTGTGAGCAGAAAGGTGGTTTGCAGAAGAGAGCTCTTGAAAAAATATTCAGAAGAAATAGAAGAAATCCCTCTAATGGCTTGTTGTCTTCACAGCCCTGCATCTGGGCTACAGCAGCTGATGACTGCTTCTGCAGAGAGCAAGGTCCATTGCTCAGCCCTCCTGACAGAAGAAGACCAGGCAGAAATGATCCAGTATCACAGGCTCCATCCTGATAGCAACAGGACTGCTCCTCTCATTTCCATCCCTGCAAAACTTTTCTGCGAAAGGGGAAGGACCAAACAGCGCCTGACTCTGCCTGGTGTCAGGAAAGAGGATGAAGACATTGTCATTTTAGACTTGGGAGGAAGTGCCTCAGAGAGCAGTTCTTCATAAATCTTGCTTCCACAGTTACAGACCTGATTTGGGGATTGAGAGATCGAATTAAATTTTTGACAGGGGTTGGGCTAATGGCAGACTGGTGGTGGCCGCCATATAGATTTACTCTGTGCTTACAGAACATGCAGGGCACAGGTGTGTCTGGTCTTCAGGCTAGCTGATGGTTAGAGGTTCCCAAATTTCAAGTCCCCAGCCTGTGAAAGATACCCTTCTTGCTGACCTCCCTCTGTAACACAGAGCACAGGAGCAACAACTGCATAGTTGCTTCAGCTCTTCACTAGGGAATGTTTCTAATGCCTATTCAGAATTTAGAAGAAAAAACATGCATGACTCACACTAAGTCAGTACTTCTCTCTCCTATTTTCATCARGACACTGACCTTCCTGCCTTCCTTGCTGAGAATGATCAATCAGAACACTGTCCTTGATACCTACAGCTGCCTGTCTCTTTCAGAAATGCTTCAGATAGCTAAAAACCTATCACATGAATTTGACCCTAAAGAAGAAAAAGCACTTCACCAGCACTTTCTATCCTTTCTCTGTGATATATCTCTGTGATAACCATAGGAGCAAGACTAAAGAAATGTTGGGTCTTAGATGCAGTCATCTGCCAGTCTCAATACTTTCTACTTATGCTAGTGTTAAGTCCACAGATGCCAAGAGACTATCACCAGGTATTTCTTCTGAGCTTTGTGTATGTGCAGGTCATGGCAGTTACACCTGGCAGAATCTTACGGAAAAAGACTCTGAGAGGCCACTCACACCCTTGAACTCTCCAGTGAGGACTTCAAGGTGTCCTGCTGAGTAGGATCCAGGTTCCTTTCTCTGACAGCATCACCTCTTTCTGCCTCTGCTCTTTCTGCCTCTGCTCTTTCTAGTGTCAGTCCTGCAACAACCCACCAGGCCTTGCTGGCAGGAGCTCAGCACAGCTCAGCTCCAGGCTGGGATGATGCTGGTGAGGTTCGCTTTGCTGCCCCTGCAAGCAGGGCATGGTAACCCTCACTGACAACAACACTCTGTCATGTGAAACTGAAACAGCTGGAGAAGTATTTGGGGGAGGAATATGTATATGGGTCTGTCCAAAGCCTGAAAGTCATCCTGGGCTTTGCTTTCTCTGTCAGAGTGAAAGCTGTTGGTGAAACAGAGGGTTGGAAAACCACACTTTTGAGCTGTTGTGTGCCATAACCAATCTTTTAAAAAACATTCACCAAAGAAAGAACTTCCTTCTGGAGAACAAGTTGTTTACAGGCTGAATTCCATGCTGAGGTTAATATTTATAGCTACTATGAATCTTTTAGAGGAGAACAGCCTCTAACTGCAGTAAGGTATGAGGCTTGAATAATCCAATATTTGGAAAGGTTGGGCAAAATGTATCATAGCTTTTTTTGTAGCCAATGCATTGCTGAGAAAGGAATATAAAACGAACCATAACCAAGCTGATGGCAGCAGTCACAGTTACAGATTGCATAAAAAGCAGACAGAGTATCTTTTTCTTAAGCAATCTCCTAGTTAACTGCTAGTTTTCTTATCATTACCTGTTCATTACTCTGGGGTTTTTTAAGAGTTTCATATACATGGGAGAATAAGCAACCTGAAAGTTCCATAAAAGGCCACAATAATGGTATGCATTATATGCAACTGATTTATTTCCTTAATATAGTATCAAACCCATTTTAGCTGCATTTGTAGAGACACAATGACACCCAGTGGCTGCTAATAAATATAATAGACTGACCCATAATTTATCTGGGGCACTGGATCTGATAATTATCTAAATTAGCTCATATGCATTCCAGGATCAGAAAAGTTCCAGTGTATGCTATTCATTGAAAAAAACATGATTCAGTACCTGGTTTTGTTTTATATATTTTATTGACGCTCCAAAACTAAAATAAAATAGAAATATACAAAGCAGATCATACAAAGCAAAGAATAACAGAAATTTAATAAGTCTGCATCTTTTTAGGTTACATTTTGTACTTTCCTATGAAAAAGTCCTTTAAGAAAAGAAAACCTTACCCCTCTGGATTCTTCCAGCTTTCCATAATAACATGAAGTAAAAGTAGTGGTTTTTTATAGCCCTTACTAAATAAAATTGTGTTGGCTTAAGCACAATTCAAATAATTAGCTGTTTTCATTTGTCACAAAACTTTTGCTAATCAAGTCTGTAGAGGAAATATTCTGTGTTGTCTTTATGGCAGGAGATAGGATGGTTTACATTAAATTTATTTTTCCATCTTTATTTTAGCATTTTGGGTAGCAAATCTGCTCTTACAGTTAACAGCATGTGCAGACCACTTCATATGTTAAAGAACAAATCTGTTTTCCTGTATGGCTGAAGTGTTGATTGAAATTTTATTGGGAGGGTGTTTTTTTGGTTTTGGGGTTTTTTTTTTTTGCAGGAGGCTTAAATGAGGCTCAAAAATGGAAACTTGGTGGAAGGTTTAATGAAAAAACAAATTGCTCTTCCATCAGCTTGACATAAATAAGAAGTTTCCTGCTTGAAATTAAGTGAATAGCGAGGAGTGTTTGCTGATTTCCAATGTAGGAGCAATAGAGTCATTGATTGTTCACATTATGTAGAGCAGACGCTCAGTAATTCAATTCCCTTAGTTCTGAAATTTGTATTGAATCTTTGCTGAAGATTCACAGAGGTTATTCTTATGTTCTTATGGTCAGCAGCAGGAGTACAACAGGGTGGTTCTGTTCCAGGCACAGATGAGCACAAGTACACTGCGAAAGACGAGGTTGTGAATGTTCAAGAGTCAAGGCAGGCGAAGGAGCAGCGAAGGCCAGGCTCCACTGAAGATCCCAGAGAAACTCCCATTGAAATCAGTGGAGCAGAACTGTGTGTAACTGCCTGCGGGTGCTGGCCCAGGTGATTGCTGCTGCTACCAATCTGCCTCAGGGTTGGGGAAGATACATACTCRTGAATTGACTATTGCCACCCTGACTGTTGGGGCATATTAGTATATGCGCCCGTCTTCCAGGCTGTGGCTTTAATGAAACATTGGTGTTGTCCTAGAGCCTGAGGCAAAAGTCTCCTAGTCACCCTTACTTCTCTTCATGTCACACTGGAAAAGGTCTGCTCCCACCAGTCATGCAAGTTCACCCTCATCTTTAATATATAGCTCAGAATGGGGGTTGTTTAGGCCTTTTTTAGGCTTATATGTGACCCGACAGACCCTCTTACAGTGCATGAGCTTCCAGAATTTCCCAGTAAGGCACCATTGCTACTTGCTGCAGGGAGCTAAGTGTGCTCCTCATTTGTACCTTCAAACCTTCAACTGGAATTAGTCTGGGGTAATTTTGAGTAAAAAACCTACGGGAATGTGAGTAAAGCTTCTGAGACCTCTGTGTGCCTTGAAGAAGGACTAGAAGTAGCTATGTTTCTGCAAGTGTCTCCTGATCAATGGAGTTTCTGTCTGGATACTGGGATATCCACAGGCTTGAAGACGAACCACCCTTTGCTGTTTTCCATATTCTATTGTTATAATTTGGTGAAGAAATTTTGACTTTTAATACTTACAAACTTATTATTGTTATTTTTTTGCCTTGTGGCAGGAGGTACCAGTTGATCCAAATCTCAAGCTAATTTTTGAGGTCCCAGTCTTGAAAGAATTTGAGCAGTTGTAGCTTCCACAAAAGTAATCTGATCACTATCACTAATCAATATCCCCATCAAAATCTAGTCAAATACATTTTTTTWAAAATTTCTTTGTTTTAAAAAGAAGGATGTCAGGGCATATTCACAGGAAAAAAAGGAGAGGAAGGAGAAAGGAGTAAAGTTAAAGAAGAAAAGGAAAACAAATGCAGAGGAATAAATTCAAACAATTCATTGTCAGATGTGAAGGCATCTCTATGGTTAGAAATAGTCCCAACCTTATTTGCCTCCTACTGAATCCCCAATTTCACACAGGGGAACTAACACAATAAGGACGTTAATACTCTTCTTGCGTGCTAGCTAGTTATTAGAGACTCACAATAAGGAAGGTGATCAGAGAATACTTGTCACATGCCCAAACTACCCTAATTCAAGGAACCTGCCACCTCAGTGCATCATATGAGGCAGGTCAAGCCTAGGGTGAAGCAAGCTTTCCGTGTAAGAATTTTAATTAGCAATGAGCACAATAAAATACATAAGCTGCTGAAAGTTAACAAGTGCTACTGTTTGAGATTTATGTTCAAATCCAGGCTGTGTACTTCCCTTGCCTCACCGCTAACGGATTAGCAGTATACTGGATAGTAATCAACAAATATTACAATCATCCTTCTAATCTTATTAACAAACTTGTAAGAAGCATTAAGGACACATTTATACCACTTGTGGGAAACAGTCCAAATACAACGAACCAAAAGCTGCTTATCTACGAGCAAAACCAGCATTATATGACTGAAGGGGGCCAAGTTAATCAGAGCTATCAAGAGGCTAATTCAGGTCCAGAGGGCTGAGAAGGCAGATTAAATGATCGTTCATATATCATTGAAAGCATACGATATTGTAGCACACTCTACCGCATTGTAGCAACAAACAATGATCTTCTGTAGGGTGCAGTTTCCTGCTTTCTACGTCTGTGTTTTGACATTTTAAGTATCTCATCAGCATCTTTTTATCTTTCAGTTGTGAATATGTTATAACTAGGTTTGTTAATCATCAGATCTTTAGGAAGGAAGGGGATAGACTGTAAAAACAAACCTAAAATTGTTCATGTTTGCAGGCAGCACTATTGTGCTTACTACAAGCATGTACAAAATATAAAAGAATATGCTCCAAGACATCGTGAAGAAAAGTGAGGAAAGCAATTGAGAAAATCTGAAAAATCAGTTTTATATGTTTCAGGCTCCTTTGCTTTATAGGATGGAGGGGAGGACACTGCTGGTTAATTTTTCACTTTAAAAATATTTTAGAGAAGTACTGAAATGTGCTGGCTTGGGGAGGAGAACAACACACTGAAATGTAAGCTTATTCACTGACTCCACCATGAAACAACCACAGTTTGGTCTTATTATGCCCTTCTTTTGATAGGACTGAGACTATCCACAGGCTACAATTGACTACTCTTTAGAACAGTCTTCCAAAGGCTCACTTACCCGTTTTTGAAAGTGGTTAAAACACTGCTTTTCAGCTGCTTGCTTCCCCCCTCAACAGTCCTAAGAAAGACTTTCCACTACTTATGATAAGTAAAGGATTCCTCCAAGGACTAGAGTTAACGGCACTTGTTTCTGATCTCACAAGACATGAAACACCCCCAGTTCTCTGTACAAGATCATATTCCACATTTCCAGTGCCTGATTTTCTGTTGCTATCCACTATAGTATTTACTGGCATCAGCACAAAGGGAGGGCAAAAGGCTGCCATTCCAATGTGCTCCCTCTGGAGACATGACACTCTGGGATAAAAGACAACACAACACATTAGGAAGAAGAAAATAGTCCTTTAATTACAATAATTAAATCATGTGTGATTTTGTCAATTTTTTCATAGACTTCAGACTGGAACAATATGACTGAAAAGCACAAGAGGCTAAAAACAAGTGAAGTCAGCAGTTCAATTTGATAACACTGTCAAATCAAAATTATACAGGTTTGTTCCCAGATATCTGAGCAACATCATTTGTTCATTTTTGTGACTACACTCCATGGGCATTTTTTTCAGTTCTCTTCTTACCTTTTCTCCACCAAAAAACTTCACATACCCATTTATAGCTTTGGGAAGTAGATTGCCTCAGTGCTCACATAGTCCTTTGGCTTCTGGCATAGCATCAGACATAAGTCCTCATCTGGCTCTTATTTTCTTTCTCATCCTCACCAAAATTTGACTGCTCTATAGCTCACATTTCCAGCTTGGTCCTATTATGTCTGAGATGCCAACTGGCAACAAAACTGCACAGGCATCTGGTGTACAAAGTAAATATTTCTTGTTCATTCTAATTTCTCAGTATCGTGTCAGAACTCCTGGTTTGCTCCCTGAATTTCTTCCTAGGGTCCCTTAATTGCAATCATCCTCAAAAAAAAAAAAAAAAAGAAAAGGATCATCCATCTCCATTCAAGCTCCAGGACTGAAATTTTACCACCATCTGTCTAAGATCTTGTTCTTACAAGGCTCCCTGCCTGGACTGTGCACACTTTCTTCTTCAGGTTCAACAATAGCTATTAACTCTATTATGTCAGCAGCTTTCTAAATCTGAGGTTTTGCAACTGCCTTCAAATGGAAAATGGAGTCCTTTGAAGATGTGCTGATTGCTTCAAACATCTGTCCACATCCTTGTACATTAATTATGAGGCCTAATAGAGATTTTTGGTTTTGTATCATATGTCTTAACTGTCAGAGTGGATTTATACATCTCAAGACAAGAACACTCAGTATGCTACAACTCAATATCCACCAGAAAACAGAGAGTGTGCTTTTCTACCTGTATTTTCTTACAGAACAAAGCTGTGGAGGGCAAGATATTGGCCTGGATCTGCAGGATCAGGTGGCAGTGATAAAGAGTAAACAAAGGAATACACAGAAAAGTCTTTCTAATTTTTCATTGTTTCTACTTTAAACAACATTGACTACAGTCTTTGGTGGGAAGTATAGTCTGCTGAGGAAGTAGGAGGGAAAGAAACCAAATACAGCTGTGAGAAGAGAGATGCAGGGGTTACCAAGAGCTTGGTTATTTTTCACATTCTGACCAATCTGAAATAGAGCTTCGAAGCACAAAGTTGGTCTACGCAACTAAGAAGTTGGAAGGATTGAAATTCTTAAATGTTGATGAGACTATCTTCTTTACTGATATTATGTTGAGATCTCTGTTCTCTGTCAAATTAAAAAATAAGTATTTACTACAAAAATCTGTGTGTCTGTTTTCAAAGATGCACCCTAGCAATTTTAAATGAATTTTTCTATTTTATTCAGCTTTACTCAGTTTTGGGTCTAGATATTTGACACAGGATTTTTCTGCTTGGGAAAAAAAAAATTCTATGTCAGATTTTGTCAATACAGATAACTTAGATATTTTCATTGAATTCAGTTCTCTGCTGAATTGGGATCATGCCTTTGAAGGAACCTAACTACAGGGAAAATGCTATATTTCTTTTCATTGGCAGGGCAAAAGTAGCTGAATGAAATGGCTTTGAAGCACTGCCCAGCACAAAACAGAACCCACAAGTGCTTATAAGGACATAACACAGAGTTAATGGGTTCATAATGTACAAACATCCATGGTTTAACAGGGCCTAGAGAAGTGAAACAGCAGCTCTAACAGGTGCTTCTGCCCCTCCATTCCAGTGGCAGACTGGAAGCAGAATGCTGTCTTTCTTTGGCCACCACTTTTTACAGAAATGGCCCAGTGACTCCCCCATTTTCTTTCTCTGTGTTTGGAGCTGCCTTGTGTGCATTGTGCTCTCTTGGGATATTTGTAGACTATGAGGGCCTGGAGACTGCATTATGGCTTGTTTATAGCAGGACCTAAAATGGTATCAGAAAACAACCATCTTCCTGTAAAGTGGATGACAATGTGAACTTGAGAGCACACCTGCAACTTTGTTACAATGTCCACGTGTAAACTCTTACCACATGTTAAATGTGAGATGGCTTACTGTGAAAGAAAGCAATAAATGGTGACTTCGTTTTACAAACCAAAATGGTGGTATATTGGAGATGCTAAAAGTCACTTGAAATAAGCTATCTGGTGATTTGCTGTAGAGTAAAAATTTGTTTGTGGCAAATAACTACAGAATAGGTCTTGTTTACATCTATATTTAAGGCCCTCTTTTGTGAAATTAATATGCTCTAATCACCCTGTTGGTATTTTAGAAGGTCTAAGTTTTAATTGGCATATTTTGYCTTGGCAATAAATTTTCCCACAGTCAATTATAGAGATGTAACTATATTAGAATTGCCCTGCTGACAGCAAAAGTTTTGCTGTGCTAGGTCAGACAACTATACTATCCAACTTGAGAAAACCCCACTGCTAAAACACCTACCTATYATCCATCAGGTTGCAGACTTTGCTACCTTTTTCTTAAGAGCTCTCCCTAATCTTGATAGTTAATGTGAAAGCTAATAAAAATGAGCACACAGATAAAGTGAACACTCCTTGAAACCATTTAAAGACCAAGGAGTGTTACAGGTTGCGGGATCTGGGGCTGATGCCAGGTCAGCTCTCCCTTAATTTCTTTTGACTTGTTTCTTCCAGAAGAGGATATGATACTATTCTCACCCCAGTCTCCCTTGCCAACAAGGAGATCCAAATAATCCTCAAGCTGCTGAGTCAATATGTGGTTATAGAGAAAAGCATTTGTCGAATATGAGAGATTGTATGTCCACTGGGAAAGCTCTTTTTCAGAATTCTCTCTCAACCAAAACAAAACGAAACCATTTCTCATAAGTCATGTTTTATTAAACTCTAGCTGTTCTTGGTGCTTTCTCTCGACTTCTCTATATCGTTCTTAATAATCATACTGAAGCTGGACACAGATTTCTTTTTCAGGACTCACCAGCACATGTTTTTTGCAATAGCATAGTTTCTTTCACAGAAGAGCCTCAATTCCTTTCTGTTACACAGGTAAATCTCCATTTATATTAATGAAAATGATTACTCATTCCCAGCTACAGCCTGTTACATCTGCCTGTAATGAATTCCCTACTGTTGTTTATGGACCACCTCTTAAATGCATCCAATTTTATTTGTGTTTTTGTATTCCAACAGGGCTTGTAAGCCTATTTTTTACCTAGAATTTCCACAGCATCACCGGAGATACAGCAGTTGCCTAGTTGGATTTCTTCAAGGTCACTTAGTTCATCAGGGATTTATCTGACAATGTAGGTTATGCCATCCTCAATAGCTGCCAAATGACTCGTGTACAATAAGCATAGCTTTCTCAAATTTCTGATACCTTCAACCATGAATGGAATGGGGAAAAAAACCAAAAAAAACAGGTCATGTTACAAGATGAACTAGTTTGTTATATTTCTAATGTCTTTATCACAGCAAACTGCTAGACAGAACTAGATATCTACTGTCGCACATACTATGACTATCTATATATTGATGCCATTAAATATATGGCAAGTTTTGTTTGCATACAAAGGTAAACAAGTACCTACTGATCAGGTCTTGTATCATGTAATCCATATAAACTACCCCTCAGCCCAGAGAAAGTAACTCATAGAAGATCAAACAGGATCTTCCTGTGGAACAAATCCAGGAGAAGCATATTTTTACCATGTCATCAAAGGCAGATGTATGAATTGCCATCTCCATGTCAGTTACTGGATTGTGTGGCCCTACCAAACATTCAAAATTTCCAACCCTGGTATCCAGTGACTGACCTCACAGAAAGTCAGCAGCAGGTCAGAGAAGGGAACTGTGTCACCTTTGCAATCTGACTTGCCGTTCATGCAGATTAGCCCGTTCCAGGGTCAGTCTGTTAGATCTGCTTCACTGTGGTATGCATTACTAACTTGAAAGGAGCACTCTGATACTTTGTAGCATTTAGGATACAGAACATATCAGGACTTCAGTGCGAATGTGTTAGAAATTACTTTCCTAAATTAGATAATAGGATTTTCAAGTTGTAGTAGTGTACAAACTTCAGAGATTGTTAAAACATTCATATTCTCAGCACTATATACTTATCATGGTGTGAAATTAGAGAGTAAGCAGCGAAGTAGTGCTTGTCAAAAACTGTCTCTGTATTATCTGAAGGTTCTTTCTTTGCAAGTTTCCTCCTTGTAGGACGACTTAATATCTTGTTCGCTTAGAGTAAGTTGTACAATGCCTTTCTATTGCCAGAAACATACAGAACTGATTCTTGACATAAAGCAAGTTCCAGTTCATAACTATTTGAAATTTTATGATACAGCAGTTATCAAAATCTTTTCTTTCTGTCCAGAGTTAATGGTCAAGTTAGTACATATTTCTGCTACCCGTAGAAATGAGTGTATCTATGATGCATTTACTTCATTTATTCTTTAATGGTTTCATTGAAATATGGTAACTTTAAATCATGAGTGAGATGTTTACTGTGGGACATAGTCATACTGCTCCAAGAAGCCAGGGCTCAAGGTTTTCCTCACTAATTTGAGCAGCCCTGACTCAAGCAACTAGATATAGTGAGATAGGCCCAAAGAGAGGCTCTAACAACCCTAGATGCAAATGCAGAAGCCATTTCAAAGTGTATTATTTCTATCATAAACATGAAGATTAAACTAATCTGATATTACTCTGAGACATTAGGAGTAAAACTGCACAGCAATCTTGGCTCCAAACTTCCTCCAAGAAATCAGATGACTCTTAACATCAGTGATTCTGACTTCCTTTTCACACAGTAAGTATTACAGTATGTTCTGGTAAAATCACATAATGCATGATCCCTGTATGTTTAAAATTAAAATTAAAATTAAACAGGAGCCTTTCCTAATGGCAGAAAGATTGTATTTGTGACTATCCAAAAAGGCATTGTATGCAGCACAGCTTATCACAGTCTTTTAAAATGCTCCCTTTTCCTTTTCCCTTTCCCTTTCCCTTTCCCTTTCCCTTTCCCTTTCCCTTTCCCTTTCCCTTTCCCTTTCCCTTTCTACTGCACAGTAAGTCAGAAGGAAAGCAAATTGCTGGCGGTAGGAATGAAGCCAACATTTGCCAACAGTTAAAATAATGAAAGGGTGGTTATGTGCAAAGATCTATAAGACAAGCCAGACATCAGCAGACCAACCAGAAGAATTTGTGATTGCTCACATACTTACTTGTAGTCTGGGCCTTAATGACTGAAGGCCGTTTCTGAAGTGTGCAGAAAGGGAAAATGCAGAAATTTAGTAGCAGCTGGGAAATTCAGTAGCAGCGCCTGGGTGAAACAGCGTAACTAAACTGGTTTCGAACACTTCACCCCCCAGAACCCCAGCCTGAACCGGAACCCCGGACAAGGTCTGATCCGGCAAAAGCAGTGCTAGAGTGCCCTCCGCTGGCACAGCCCCGGCAGGGGATAGCGGGTTGCTCACCTGTAGAGTCTGAAGGGGAAAGGAAGGAAGCTGAAAGGAAGGGGTCAAAATCTTAATATTTGAGAAAACGCTGAGAAAAATTCAGAGTGTTTGGATCAGGTGTATTTCTCGATCCTTCACTACTCATGTATGACAGAGCATCAGGAGAAGCAACTCTTGAAAATATCACTGTGCTTTTTTAGATAAGCATGGGCAGAACATCTTTCCTTTGTCTCCTTCAGTGTCTCTTCCACATGAAATTCCATCTGGATGTCAGCCGGTCAGAAAGTCCCTAGAAAGGTAAATAATTGAAGCAAGTTACCTTGTATAATCAAAATCATGTTTTAAAAGTAGATAATGAATGATAGTGAATGTCTTTATAAATAGTCTATTGAAAGCAGAGAAATCAAATTACTTAACTGCTTGTGTTCATACAGAGATCATAGTCTGAATCATAGACAACGAGAAAATACAGAAAATATTTCCAAATAGTGAACAAGATCTCATCTTTGCTAGGTATCAGCAGTGTCACAAAATTGTCTTCTGCTTCACATCAACCTACCTGTATTTCACTTTTAGTGAGAAAATGTACAACACATGCATAGCACTGGGTCCAGTGCATGAAACCATGAAACAAGGACAGACAGAACTAGTCACCCAGCCTATGATGCAGTCTCATTTGTCACTCCTCCTTTTCAGCACATTAATAAAACGCGCATTTGTGATTCATCTTATTGCATAATATTCTGTCATTAACTATCATTGTCCCAAGCTTCCTCCTCAAAGCTGATCCAGTGTGATATTTCATCTCTTTCTCTTTTGTCTCCTCCCAGTCTTTTACAGTGCCCTGAGGGCTACTCCTCATGTTTATCAAGAGGTACACTACTTTTGCCCCCAAACCACCAAGTCTTGTTCTAGCAGTGTATGCTGTTGGTCTTGTTAGGAGACAAGTACTAAACTACTTCAATAAATAAGAATTGCAATGAAGCAAGGTTTGCCTTAAGTGCAAGCAATTCCTTGACACGGCATTCTTTGTTGTCATCCCTATACATATTTAAATAAAAGGAAAAAATAAAATCAAGCAAACAAACAAATAAAACCCACAAACTAAGAAAGGAGTCTAGGATCCACAGAGGGATCTGGTCAGGCTAGATCAATGGGCCCGGGCTTATAGTATGTGGTTCAACAAGGCCAAGTGCTGGGTCATGCACTTGAGCCACAACGACCCCTTGCAGTGTTACAGGCTAGGGGAAGAGTGGCTAGAAAGCTGCCTGGAGGAAAAGGACCTGGGGGTGCTTGTTGACAGCTGGCTGAACATGATACAGCATGTGTCCAGGGGGCCAGGAAAGCCAATGGAA
Organism: Amblyornis subalaris; assembly: GCA_018881555.1. Lineage (NCBI taxonomy): Eukaryota > Metazoa > Chordata > Aves > Passeriformes > Ptilonorhynchidae > Amblyornis > Amblyornis subalaris. The sequence continues at coordinate 1,371,530 of JACAXG010000037.1, forward strand.
TCATGGCCTGTATCAGCAATAGTGTGGCCAGCAGGACCAGGGCAGTGATTGTCCCCTGTACTCAGCACTGGTGAGGCCACACCTCAAATCCTGTATCCAGTTCGGGGCCCCTCACTTCAAGGAAGACATTGAGGTGTTGGAGCATGTCCAGGGAAGGGCAACAGAGTTCGTGAAGGTTCTGGAGCACAAGTCTGGTGAGGAGTGGCTGAGGGAGCTGGGGGTGTTTAGTGTGGAGAAAAGGAGGCTCAGGGACAATCTTATCACTCTCTTCAACTGCCTGAAAGGAGGGTGTAGCCAGGTGGGGTCAGCATCTTCTCCCAGGTAACAAGTGACAGGAGAGGAAATAGCCTCAAGCACGAGGGGAGATTTAGATTGGCTAAAGGAAGAATTTCTTCACTGAAAGAGTGGTCAGGCATTGGAATAGCCTGGCCAGGGAACTGGTGGAGTTACCATCCCTGGAAGCATTCAAAAAAAGTGTAGTTGTGGCACTTAGGCACATGGTTTGGTGGTGGACTTAATAGCATTAAGATAATGGTTAGACTTGATCTTAAGTGTCTTTTCCAAATTAAATGATTCCATAATTCTATGATTTCATTATTCTAAATTTGTCCAATAACAGATCTGTCTGGCATCCTCTGGAGGCCACAGCTTTCAGAAGCATCCAAGACATCCCAACAACAACAGGAAAGAGCACACTTATTGCAGTGTAGTTAAATATAATAATAGAATCATAGAATATCTCCGATTGGAAGGGAGTAGAGGGAAGCACCTAATTGCTAAACCTAAGCAGGGTTATCTGGGAGATTTTCTATTAAGTCGTGGAACACAGAAAAAGTGAGACCCCACTTTCTGATTCTTCAAAGCACAGACCACAACCAGAGCCAGTGTTTGTCCTCGTACTATAACAGGGACTGGCAACAGCATCTCAGTTGTATTATTTTACAACTTCTTTAGTGCTACAGAGGTCTCTCTCCAGGTCAGTCAAAAACACGCCTCACAGCACTACTATCCACCAGATCATGAACAAGGAAGGAAGGAAGGAAGGAAGGAAGAGGACGAGGGAGGGATGTTGGTTAGCTCGTCCCATCAGGAGAAGCGTTACAGCGGCGTGGAAGTGACCTCAGTGCCGGGACGGCGCCGGGATCCAGTCAGCGCTGGCGCACCGGCGGCCAGTGCGGGCGCGCCTTGCTTGCAGCCAATGGCAGGGGCGGCGCCGCTTGTTGTCGCCCCGTGAGGCGGCTGCGCCCTGCGCTCGGTGCCGCCGCCGCCGCCGCCGCCGCAGGACGGACCCGGGAGGCCCCAGGCCCCGGCGCCCGCTCGCCCCTCACCGGCCCCCCAGCCCCCGCGGAGGGCGGGGAAATGCAGCCCCCGGGTGCTCAGCAGCCGCCGCTCTATGCGCCCAGCAGCGGGGACTTCACCTTCGTCTCCTCGGCGGACGCCGAAGGTGAGCGCGGGGCCGCGGGTAGGGCCCCGCTCGCTGTCCCGAGAGAAGGGCTCGGCCGGGCTCCGGGGGATCAGGAGGCAGTTCCCGGCCCGTCGAGGCAGGAGGGGCCTTCTTTGCCCCCCTTCCCGCCGCCCCCGCGGTTGGTGTCGTGGCTGGAGGCGGAGCGGGGTGGCCGAGGTGGCCGCTGCCCGGGGTGCGCCCCGCTGCCGTGTCCGCGTCACGGGAGCACCAGCGTGGCGGGGCGGCCGTGCCTCTCCGCCTCCCAGCGTCTGTGAACGCCGGAGCCGAGGTTGTCCCGGCGACGTGACACAACCGTGACCGGTCTGTCACTGACCGCTCCTCTGGCTCCGCGCCGCTGGAAGCGCACTTCGGTGTCTTACCGAGGATTGTGTCGTACTGTTCACGTTTGCTGTAACGTTCTGCCAAAGCGTTTGCGCCGTGTCTCATTTCAGCACAGTCATGAAGGAAGAAAAGCAGCCCTGCATGTAGTTTAGGGGGTGAAGTGTGGCCCACTGCCAGACTGCTGCACAAATAGCGGTGAGGTACCAGAATGCCAAGAAGACGTGCCTTAAAACTTCAAAACTGAACACACAGGAGTCAACCTTATGCAAACTTACTTTGGTGGAGAATAATAATCTTTTGGGCTCTACCCATTTAAACAACAAGGATTCTACTTTCGTGTATGTATTTAGTTACTCATAATTGTGACTAGGGAATCACATAAATCCTTACTCACGTGTCCCACCCTGGAAAGGAATTGCTGAAGTGGAAAAATTACTGTAGAATACCTGTTCTTTGGTGAACTTCATGGTCCTGCAGAGAAATACAAGTCAATAGTACAATTGTGGCTGTGTGGTTTTTTGTTGCTGGGGTTTTTTGCTGGTTTGTTTTGTTCTGTTTTTTTCTTCACCTTGGCCTGAAAAAGGATCCGTGTACCTCTGAATTGAAACTCCACTTTTCCCCTGGAGGTATTTGTTGGGCAATGCTGAACACAGTCCAATACAGCCACCGTGCCAGTAGGTTGTGTTGAATTGCACTTGGCTTCATGTTCTTTATGAACACAAGCAAGGTGTGATCTCCTGCCTGTTGAAGTGTAGTCGTGTCCTCAAAGTGTTGGACCTACCCTAGCAAAGAAAAACATAAGCAAAGTTAAACATCTCAATATTTTAAAATTAAAATAATGCACATTGCATTCTAATTTTTACCTGTTTCCCAAATCTTGATCCATATGAAAAAATGGAAGTGAGAAGCTGTTCTGCTTCTCCCCATCTTATTTCTGTGGGAGGTAGGAGCTGTATGAAGGAAAGCTGGAGAGATGTTTGCAATTAGGTCACCAGACATGGTAGAAAAAACAGACTGAGGTTTTGCCTCTTGTACTGCTTTTTCAAAATAAAGAGTCAAGACTGGTTTGAAAGATGGTTTTCTCCAATGCTTGGTTGAAACGAGGCATCTCATTTCATTGAGAGACCTTGGTTTTGCTTCTGTGGTGTTCAGCCTGAGACAGTAGCAGTGAAGGCACCTAGACTCTCTAGGAAGCATCAGTCATCAGTTCTTGGCAGATTTTTCAGTGCCCCAGTTGCCCTGCTGTTCACTATTTTATCCAAAGCAGCCTGCAGAAGAGGAGGTGACCAGTTCTTTTCCCCGTAGGTTTCTGCACCTTTGTGTTGCAAAACAGACTTAAGATCACGTTAATAGGTTTTATAATTCAAAAGTGTGGTTGTAGGTATTCATTGACTGCTAAAAGGAGTCTTGGTAAGTTTTGTGAGAGTTTCCCTGCCTCAGGAAAAGAATAGTAGCAAGAATCCCTCCTTGCAAAGAAGTGTTATGTTGTAGCAGAAACAAATATTTCTAAATGACGAAAGGGTCCCAGTGACAAGAGAATACCTCTGAGGCTTTGCCTTGATGCCCATCATTAAGACTTCTGTTTTCCTCCCTCCTCAGCAGAGGAAGGCTTTGCTTGAGTCTGCTGAAAGCAGTGTATGCGTGCTGGTACTGAGAAAAGCAAAGAGAAATTCCTGCTTTAAGGTACAGTGATCTTCACAAGGGTCCTGTGCAGATGGTGTTCCAAGAATCAAAGCAATGGATCATTAACTCTCAAGATTATGAAATAGTTGAAAAGCATTTATGGAGAAGCTTGAATTTGAGTAGCCTAGCAAGCTGACCTGGGAGGAAGAATTCTGTTGAATTAATTGCTATACTGAGTGATCAGTGAACATTTAGGATATGTTGGCTGAAGACTGTGTGAGATTCTGTCACTGTAAAAATTTTGTTTCTATAAAACTGTAGCATTTTTAAAGAGCATGTTGTAAATTTAATCTACAGATATGGCCTGATGTACCTCTGTGAGTATTTGTTTCAGAAATACTTGCTATAGTTAGACATTTTGGGAAATTTGTGCTGAGAAACTTTAATGTGTGAAAAACACAACAATGAAAAGGCAAAAAATATTTTCTTTGGTGAGGTGAAAAGTTGTTGCATGAGAAGAGAGTTTTTATCAGTCAATATATTTATAGTAAGCTTTTACAAAATACTTACATGTTTCTGTTTGGATTTTTCCTTCTTAGCAGATAATGAAAATCCATGATTTCCTAAAGGAATAATCACTCCCCTCTTAAATACCTCTGTCTTTCTTCAAGTTGCTTCATTTATTTTCCGATACTATTTTTGATTTTTCATCTGCATATAACTGAATAAAATGAGCAAAAAAATTTTAATATTTGTTGGTGATTTTGACACAACCAGAACATAGATAAATTGCTCTTTGTTTTGCTTAGTACTGTGGCAGAGCAAGATCATAGTATGTCAAAGAGAACTTGTATTTCTTCTTATTGTCCAGAGCCTAAAGATCTCTGATAGCATTCTTTTGCTAACATTTTCAGCTGTATTAAAGCTACGCTACAAATGAAAACATACTCAAATGTTTTCCTTTTATGAAAAATTTGACAGAAAAGCAGAGAGTGGTTTTGGCTGAAACAATGTCACAATAGAAAAATGGGCACCAAAAGAGGTAGAGTATGGTCAGAAAAAAAATGATAAATAATCCATAACTTATAGCATGATGAGACTTTCATTAGTTTCCTCCTTTTGTGCCTTTAAACACTTAATGATAAAGCACAAATGGAAACCTTTCTGTCATACCATAACACTGTGTCATAGAACAGGAATCCCATCTAAAAGCTGAAAACCTGGTCATTTGGGACCTAACCCAATATTGTTACTATTGCAATAAAACCACGGGTACACTTTCAAAGTATGTATCTGTGAAAATATAATTTCATTTTGTAACTTTGAATGTTTTATGGTGATGACCAACACATGTAGCTTCATATATTTGTTGTTTATCTTCCAGTACTTTTAAAATCAAATGGCTTTTGGCAAGACTTAAAAAGGTCTATATTTCTCTGCCTTTTTCTCTAGATCTTAGTGGCTCCATTACAACTCCAGATGTTAAGCTAAATCTTGGAGGAGAATTCATCAAAGAATCTACTGCGACTACATTCCTAAGACAGAGAGGATATGGCTGGCTTCTGGAAGTGGAAGATGATGACCCAGAAGATAACAAGCCACTCCTGTATGTCGTAATTATTTTTGAGTATCTGTTATCTGTGTAGGGAAAACAAACAACTTGTAGTTTCTCAATTGTCCCCCAGCCTCACGCTGTGACTAGAATTCTGTTTGACAAATTACTTGACCAATGAGTGTTTTATGGTTAAAGAATGAAAATATCATGTTTCTCATTATGGTTTTTAATCTCTATAAGTATAAAGCTTATATGGATTTTCTGCTTTTATCTGTTGGTCTTGTAATGGTTTAAAAAAATGAGATTATATTCTTCCTGTCTTTTGCATTCATGTTGTGAGTTTCTTAATACTGTCAAAGAATCAAAGGCTAAGACAATCCTATGGGAAGATTCCTGTTACTTTAATCTAAATCAATTCTGTCTGTTGTTCTGAAGCAAAAGTATTGTGAATCATGGTTATTACAGTAGGGATGTTAGAACCAAGGTAGCACAAACTTTATAACCTTTGATGCTGTCTTTTATTATAAAGCTAAATTGTAAGGGTGCTAATGCTGAAAGACATTATTGTCTTCTGAAAACCTCTGAAAACTGAAAACCTCTGCGTCCATTGTTCTGTTCACAGAAGCGTGGTTGCCTGAAGAAAATTTCTATCTTAAGGTTACTACACTGTGAGTCAGGCAGCCTGGGTCTTAGTACTTGCTTTGCACCTAAGCAACTCCATTCTGAGCATCTCAGTGTTTTCCTTGAATTAAACATAATGATCCTTTAAAAAATTGGAGTGAGACAGAGAGTACTGTGGAGAACTCAGATGAGAGTGTTGGGAGACAACAGATGTCTGGAGAGCTTAATAATGACACTGCTACTTGAAAAGTACTTTAAATGAAAGTGTGCAGAAGTAGCTCCTTGTGTGAATAAGTCTGTTGTGTAAACCTCTAACTTTTAATTAAGAGACTGGTGTACGGAGGTGACAACGTAGGAATTCTGACTTTTGTGTGGCTTTGTAGTTTTGATTATTCCCAGAACATGTGCCATAATGAATTCTTGCAATCTGAATCCTATTAAGGATTGAAAGAACAGCAGCCTGCTAAGGGAAGTTCACCAATGCAGTGCTACTGTTCAAGTGTTTTGTTCAATAAAGTGAGATTATTTTTTATGCTTTTTCATTGGGCAGCTTTACTCCAGACACTTGTTTCCTGGTACAGCTACCATCACTTTCAGGTGAGGTAGCTGCCAGCTTCATGCAAAAGACAATTTATTCACATGAGAGACTGTCAGAAGTCCTAGACAATGACAAAGAATTATTTCCAGAGAGCAAATATTTGTGTTACACAGTCTTCATGGTAAAGTATAGGCTGCTACATCCTTTTTAGATAAATGGTGGAAAATAGATGCTTCTAGTCTACTCCTTAGATTCAGGGATGGTTAAAGAACAATTTTTGTTACTTAGTCACCAGTTAGTAATAATGAAGTAGCTTCAGTAACAGTAATCCAAAAATTGCCTTGAGAGACTGAATTAGCAGTATTTAATATTTTTTTAAAAAAGAAATTGTGGTGAATCATGTCTTTGCATTTTTTTCTCACTTCAGCTTTTCTGAAGAAAAAGCCAAAAAATCAAAGCCTTGGACACAACCTTCATAAATGGACTTAAGATATAATTCTACATTTTTCTTCACTGTTCTTAAATGTAGAGCAGGATATCTGCTGGAAGTCTCTTGCAACTCTTCACAGCTCCTCAGTCATGACTGAGGTTCTGCACATAAACTTAAAGAGGTGGAATTTGCTGTTACTTAGGAAGTCGGATTCCTTTCCCATTATGCTAGGACAATCAGGGCAACATTTACCAGTTAAGAGTCTCCTATACAGAAGAATCTTCTGGCCAATTTGTATCTGCTTGGAGAGAGTTTGTAATAGGAAGCAGGGAAAGCAATGAGAGAGGGGCAAGATCCATTGATATTACTGCTAGTTTAGGTGGCTTTTATTTATGTTTTAGCCATATTGGAAACAAGCCAGAAATTAAACTGGTCTGTTGAAAGTGACTGCTGTTGAAGGAAGTTAAACCCCATTTTATTAAAAGAAATTGGTTTTACCTGATGTATTTGGAATGGTTTAAGATTAGTGAATGTAACGGTATTCTTTCTTGTAGAATTTAAAATAATGTTTTCATGGTAAGTGCGCTGGTGGCAAAGTGCTTGGCGTAGGAATACACAGGCATTCTTTTGTGTATGCATGTGTTTGACTTCTAAGTAATTACAATGATATGAATGTGTCATCTGTTCTTGTGGGTCAGAAAAATAGACCTGCTGTCTCAATGCAGACTGTTAGGGTGTCACAGAATCACAGAATGGTTTGGATTGGAAGGGACCTTAAAGATCATCTGGTTCCAAACCCCCTGCCTTGGGCAGGGACACCTTTCACCAGTCCAAGTTACTCAGAGCCCCATCCAGCCTGATCCGGATATGTTCTGTATGTTTTCTGTTCTCAGTCATGTAATTTGTTCTTGGATAATCTAATAAACCTAACTGTGTCTAACACCAGTTACTGAATGTGGCATGAAGGTATGGCATTGTTTTATTGTCGACAAACTGTTCATTGCTAGTCATGGCTTCAGAAAGCCTTTTGGGTGACAGGAGACTTGCTCCATAAACCTACTGTTTGCCCCTGCACTTACTTTTTTATGCTCTATTTCATGACTGTGGTGTATAGTAATGCTCACTTGCTTTACAATTTCAGGGAAGAACTCGACATTGATCTGAAGGATATTTACTACAAAATTCGATGTGTGTTGATGCCTATGCCATCTCTTGGGTTCAATAGGCAGGTAGTGAGAGACAATCCAGACTTTTGGGGTCCTCTGGCAGTTGTCCTCTTCTTCTCAATGATTTCATTATATGGACAATTTAAGGTAGGTATAAATGTTCTGCCTAAAAAGAAACCTGAACTAAATTTGGGGATGTGATTGCTAAGCCATTTGCATTCTTACGTGGGTAGATAGTCTTTTTTACACATACTAATGTGGGGCATTTGAAGTGCTGTTTCTCAACTTAATATGTAGAAAGACAGGAGTTAGGAATGTATTAAATAGCCCACAGAGAAGTTAATCATGATGAAATGTCAGGTTTGTTTTTATACAGTAAAACAAAGGAAAGATGTGGTTTCTAGAGGAACCAGATTGGTACTAATGGGTTTATAGTCATATTAGTGAATCTTTCCATTTTAATTGTGACCTTTTGTTAACTTGCTCTTTATTACTAAAAAATGTTAACAAAAAGCGTTTGTTTGGATGCCATGAATTCTAATTTCCTGACAAATAAAGCTGCTTTTTTAATTCATACTATATCACTGCTGTTATCTGGTATATTTAATCTTCATTAGTGCCATTTGCTATTTTGTCCTTCCTGCTCAGTTACAATCAAATAACTTTCCTCTGGTCAATAGACTTTTTCCATAATTCCTTTTGAACTCCAGGGTGAGTAGCTATTCAGAGGCATTGTGCGTATTTAATTGACCTCCATAAACACTGTTAGCTTTTTTTCTTTACATTCTGATTAAAATAAAGAAGTGTTATCATTTATAGTAACGATTTGAATGTAAGCCTAGGTGATCCTGCTTTGGAAATCTTTATGACAGTGTGGTTACAGTTGCTCTAAATGTGACCAAGGATGGCAATAAGCCATATGTAAACTAGCAGAATGTGCTTATGCAAGGATTTGTGTGAATGGTGGGATAAAATCATTCCCTTTGGGACCTCTGGCTTCCATATGGTGTACCAAATGCTGACTAAGAATTCACTCTCAGTATCTTGTCTCTGAGGCTTGAAGTGAGTAGACTAAACCACTGTATTATTCAAGTCTTTTGGGTGGACCACTTACCTTCTCCTTGGCAAAGCAAGGACCATTCCTTGACCCTGTGACAGATGAACCACCTCCTGCAGTTTGTGCACCGCCTATACAGGAACACTAGCTCTAATGTTTCTTAGGAACAGTGGATTTACCATAGGGATGTAAGAGTGCTGTATAGTGTGAGAAGAGAAAGCTGGCAGCTAGCAACAGGATGACAGCAGCTGGACTCGATAAACCCAGTGGTGGGCTCTAAGCTGGAGAGAGATGAGGACTCCTGCTTTAAGACTTTAATCTGGTCCTCTTCTTTTAGACAGTGGAGGAAAGCAGGAAGTAAAAGGAGGCCATGTGCTATTTTCACAAATAGCATAAAGCCACTATAGTTTTTTTGGAAGTGGTGCTGTGATTTTTAACTGCTTTTCCCTATTTCATTCTTCTGGAAATCTGGAACTTTTAGTTAAGTGAAGTATTGAATTGAGTACTGACTTAATTTTTTAAGTTCAGTCATTGTATGTTTGGAAATACAGAGACTGGACTTAGACTGTTGTTTCCTTCTAAAAAGGTGTTTCAAAAAGGAGAGCTTTACTTCTAGTCCTCCCAGTGGCTCAACACCAAAACCAGCTAAGTTAATTTGAATGTTCTGTTAAGCCAGAGAATGATTTTAAGATTTCTTCTGTAGTTGAAGAGCAGAACTATGAAAGAAGCAAGAAAAAATAATGACAGATGTGGTTCCAGGAGTCTGGGGCTTTTAATGAAGTTGTAATCATCATCAAGTTCCACTGAGAATTAAAGTCCTATGTCTTTTGAGCATTCTCAGTTTGAGTAAAGAATAAAATGGCATCTCTATAGGTGAAAGAAGAATTCCAACTCCTTGTATGGGTTGGGCTGACTTCTAAAAACTGTCTGAACCCACATTTTGTAATAGGTGGGATGTGAAGACATTTAGGGTAGTTTTAACTCAACTTCCTATTTCTATTACAATACTCACAAAATACATTGCATGTGCATTCGATGTACATCAAATTCACTATTAATGTGATTTTGTAAATGTGACCTCTGAACTTTATTTGCAAATTGCATTGTGCTACTAAACACTATTCTTGCCACAATCCAGAATTCAGTTTTGCATAAGAAAATCCTTGACTGCAGTGAAAGTGATTGATGGAAATGGATTTTTCTTTCTCACAATGGCAATTATTCATATAAATGAATTGTTCTTTATCTCTTAAGGTTGTTTCTTGGATTATAACTATTTGGATATTTGGATCCTTGACAATTTTTTTACTGGCCAGAGTTCTTGGAGGAGAAGTAAGTACCTGGGAGTAAGTATGCAGGGAGGTAATGTAAAGTCTCTTGACTATATTTTTCAGCAGCAGTTGGGTTATCTTAGTGCTTGACTTTGGACTATGTAGCCAACTCAGAAGATGCAGTTGCTAAGTGTAAAGTCAATATTTCAGGTTCTCAGCCTCCAAAATAAAATCTAAAATATAGAGATGATCAGCTAATCTTTCTGTGCCATGGATGATGCGTTTGGAAGTGATAAACAATCTGGAAATTTGTACTGTGAATCYCAGAAATTCAAACACCACCAAAGTCCATTCTTGAGGGACAAATGCTTTCAATTGTTTCGTCAGTGGGCTAAATGGGACCCTTTTTTTGGGGGGTGTGGAGGGCTGACAGCATTTGTATGATGTCCTTGTGTGTAAAGCACCTACCAGTGTTTGTGTCCTTTGCCTGATGCAGTTCAAACCCATTAAAGGATGAAAGTCAGTGCGTGTTTCTCCACTGCAAAGCCAACTGAAGTTGTGGCCTGTATCCCTTCCTCCAGCTGCTTGCACCAGCAGGGTTGGAATTGTTGCTTGAGCCATTTACAAATTGAGTCATTAAGCAATTCAGGTGTAAAAATGACTTACAGCAAGGCCCACAGACAGCTACAGTGGAACAGTCAGGAGGATAGAACTTCTTAAAATGAATCTGCAGCATAAAATGCATTAAACTGTGTCAGGAAGAACTAAATATTCAGTGGTGCTTGGTTTTTATACTTCTACTATAGATATTGCATTGATGATGCACTAGTGTTGCAGAGGTACTACATCATTTACTTTCAATTTTTTAGATTTTCCTTTTAATCATAATTGCTAGAGTCTTCTTGTGTGAATGCTGTTTTGAAAGAAAAAGTTTTTATAAATGTGATTGCATGGTATTTCTGCATATCAACACAATCCAGATGCCCTTAAATCAATCTGTTTTGCGGCTCAAAATGTGACATTATGAAAATGTATAAACTGGAGAAAAAGTGTAGGTCTGCAGAGCTTGTTGTAAAGGATCATCATCCACAAGAGAATGCTTGCAAGATGCCACTATTTTTCCTCTTAAATCCAAGAAGCGTAGCTGGGCCTAGGAATGTTTCAGACAATAGTAGGGGAAAATCAGATATTTCATTCTGAAGCTAAAAGTAGTTACGGACATACTTTGAACAACTCTGTTCAAGTTAGTCACAATAAATTTAAGCTGGAAATCAGAAGATTTCTGTGCCTTAAAGGGATCAAGTTTTAGGTCTTCCACTGACACCGAAAGCATTAATGTACTATAATGGATATAAGTATGTTAATGCAGAAAATTGTCTTTGCTGCTTGTGACAACCAGGACGACAACCTCTGGTGCCTGAGAGGTCTGTTGCGGTTCTGTGCTCCTGGGTATCACATGTACACTCCTTGGAGAGTGGCAGGTGAGAAAAATTTAAGGCAGAACATGAAAGCGTGAGGGGTGGATGGATTTAGATATTTTAACCTGTGTAAATGCTTCCTTTGAAAGTGATCATTTACAGTGTTCTGGAAAAAAAAAAAAGACAACGTATTTCTAATTTTAGGGGTTAGCATACAAAAACAATTTTTATACTATTAAGCCTGCTTTAGCTGAAATTTCATGAGTACCTAACACATTATAATCGTTATTCATAGTGTTATAACAAGAACAAAATGTATTTGGTGACAGAGATTTAGTACTGCAAAGCTTATTTTTATGTGCTTGAAAATTTCAGGTTGCTTATGGCCAAGTTCTTGGTGTAATAGGATATTCCCTACTTCCCCTCATTGTCATAGCACCTGTACTTTTGGTGGTTGGATCATTTGAAGTTGTTTCTACCCTAATAAAAGTAAGTTCATATCATCTATTGAGAATTGTTTAGTTATTTTTAAGTCACTTTTCTAACACTTGAAGTATTAACCTGTTCCGGAAAACATAACAATGTGTCAAAATTTTCAGAACTACAAGGTGAGCTCTGATCCTTTTGTTTAGTATGGTGGAAAGTGAATTCTGTTTTAAATGCTCCTCTTGAGTGCTTGGGGATATACAGTGCTGTTGCTATAACAACACTTGTTGTTACTAGGATGGCTTGTATTTAAGTATTTCGCTGTGCTCTAATAGTTGCACTACAAAAAAAATAGGATTTTCATTTTGAGAAGAGAATGTGTAATTAAATCTCAGAATGAAGACTCTGAAAATAAGCTGTTCTCTCCCTTCCCCCATCATGCAGTTTATTTTTAGTCACTGCAGTATGAATATGACGTTAGTCATTGTTCTGAGACCTCCCCGTAGTGGTAGCAGTACAAAGCTCTCAATACTCTGTGCAGAGAAGGTGAGTATTGTTCTGATTTAGAGATGTGGAATGTAAGGCACGAAGAATAACCTGCGTGCTGCTGGACACCTTTTATGAAACCAGCAGCGTTGCCTAAAAGATCTCAGAACTACATAACATTCTTGAGCACTTCCAGTACTTCTTAAAACCCTTTTAGGTAGCCTTTGAAGTTACTGCTGAACCTGGAAAGGTTAACTGAGAAAATTCTGTTACGAGCYAAGCTGGTGCTTTCTGGGGGTTTGTTCTGTTGATTTATGCTTTCTGGGGGTTATTTCTGTCCCTGTAGCTTCCTGCTAAACAGTATCATTGAAGTACAACTAGAGTGTTTGATACGTAACAAAATTGCTGTATTCATGATTTGATAATGTGTAATTACTGATAACTGATAGTCAGAGAGTAAATAATTAACTTGCCAGTTAACTAATATATAACTTGAAAATAAATATATGTTAATGAAACCTCTATTACTTGGTTACTAACAGCCTTATGTTACCTTCAGGGCGAATCTGTGCAAGGTTCTTGTCTTTGCACCAGTGGCATGAAAATGCATTACATATGGCCAAAACTACTTAAGCTGTGACCAGTACTACTTCTTGTGTCTCTATGTTATATGGAGAGAAGAACTAATTTTTACCATGGTATTTGGAGAGACTTTCTTGTGGTGTCAGCTAAGACTGTTCATCTTCTTTTTCAGTTGTTTGGAGTCTTTTGGGCTGCATACAGTGCTGCATCATTATTAGTTGGAGAAGAATTCAAGACCAAGAAACCCCTTCTAATTTATCCAATCTTTTTATTATACATTTATTTTCTGTCCTTGTACACTGGGGTGTGATCTAGTGTCAGATGTGGCCAGAAACCCTATTTCAGTCACTTGCAGACTGGTGATGCGTAAGATTAAGAAGGCTGGAGATGATACAAGTGACTGTTTTGTATCCAGTTGTGAGGATGTTTTACGATCGAAGAGCATATTTGTGTATATTATTTAATGAAGCAATTGTAGCTATATAGATTTGTATCAAAGTTCTAGGTTTGTTTAAGACTCTTCAGATTTTAATGAACAAAATAAAAGAATCTTGTGTTTTATAACAAAGCGTAGCAAAACCACAACTCAATACCTGTGCCAAAAGCACTGGGACCAGATTACTATATTCAAGAATTAAAAGTGAGAAGTTAACTGTTACCAATCTCAAAGTGCAATTTTTCTTTCAAGCTTAAACACAGCTGGCTTTTTTTGGCACAGCAAATTCTGTAGATAATATATATTTATGAAACAGTCCTGATTGTTCACAGAATGGTCTGTATAATCAAGACAAGAAGATACTACTTTTAATTTAGTGCCTCAATTACTGTGATTTGGCTGTTGAGTTTTTATAAATTCCAATTTGTTTTCAAAACATGTATATACTGTGTATTTTGTATCTATGGCTTATGTGTACCGTAAATACTCCTTGGTTAAGGATGTATATTGGGTTTTTAAAAATTGAAGATACAAGTATTTGAAGTTTTCATTTACTATCTCTGACCAAAGGAGCAAGATATTTACTGCGTGACATAATTAATTAAAATGCGTATTTAGAGAATCAAATTATTTTACTTAAAAGTATAAATTTACAGAGAAATGGGTGAACACCTTTCTCAACTCTAGTGCTGGCTTAATGTTGGAGAAAAAAAGATGATCTATCAAATTTGTGTGATCTTTAAACAATGTTATTTTATGATGAAAAAATAAAAATATTGCTTCCCTAACTATGTTTTACAACATCTTGCTCTGTTTTGCTTTTAATAGCACAGTATTTAACATGCATCCATTTTTTTTTTTTGCACCAATACTATTAATCCCTTGTAAAGAGAAATAAGAAAGATTTGGAAGGCCAGATTCTCCCTCCACTAAACAAGGCAGAGTTACAGCCTTAGTAACAGTTAGAGTCTTGCTAATTTTGACTCTCCAAGGATTATGTAATAATGCGATGACATGTTAAATATTTCCTGTGTACTGTGTTGATTGCTTATATAATGGTCCTTATGGTAATATTTCTTCACAAGGGAAGTCCACTGAAGTTCACTTTGCATGGTATTAACTTAGGCATTTGCAATCTTCAGTATTTAGTATCAACAAATAGCTCTGAAGTTTCTTTTTTTTTTTTTTTTTTGGTAACAGAAGAAAACATTTCCCATTCCCCCACCCCTTTTTTTTGTAATGCTGCAAATAAAAATCAGCCATGACAAGGTAATGGCAAGGGCTGTCTTTGATCCCTGATGGTCGTCTTTCCTTATCAGAACTGTAGATTTTCAGCTTTTTAGACTGTGTAACTTGCCAGCTTGGTAACTTATTTTTACCAGTCATTACTGATGCAATTTTACCAGTCATTACTGATGCAAAATGCATAATTACATTCCAACTCTCCTACAAGCCTTTAGCTTATTCAGTCCACTTTCCTGGCTGATGCTTGTGTTGGTTTTAAATGGAAGTACTTGAAGTTAGTGCTGGACATAAATAGTAGTGTAATACTTGAGCTTGTAATATATAAAAAGAGAAAAATTGGTGGAGTGATTGACTTTTCGTCTGATTTTTGACTTCTGCAGAAGTTCTGATGGAATTAATGCAAAGTCATACTAAACCAATTTATACCAGCAGCTTATTTCTTGCCTACAAGTGTTTTGAGAGCATTCATACCACATTCTAAAAAATATATATATATGAAAAGGAAATTACAGTATGTTAAAAAAAAGCATATTAGCTTTGGAACTTTGCATGATAATCTGGTCTTACCTCTTTTTTTCATGGCTTATATATCTTTTTTTAATAGGAATAGCCAACTAGTATTATGAGACTCCACCCAGACCCTGTGAATACGTTTAACTTGTGTCCCCACAAAGGTGAAGGGCAAAAACACATTTAGGTTACTGGGCTGTTGGAGAACTTTAAGCTTAGTTCTCTGCACAGTTGTTCATGAGGTGTTCTGTACATCTGAAATGATTCAATATTCAATATATGGATATTGAAAGGGTGCAGGAATGTTCTTTTGAATCTCCAAATACCTCCATTTCCTCTTCAGTAATGTTCTGTGACATTTACAGTTGCAATTTTAACTGTTCCTTTCCACGGAATTGGCACATGTGTAATATGCAATGTAGTATGCACTTAACATAGTACATATTTTGTACACAGTTGCAGATTTGCACCTTTCAATCTTAGTATCTCTAGGGTCACCTTTTGCATATATTGTGCAAGAAACATGTACAAACAGCTCTCAAATGGTTCTGATAGTTTGTAATAACTTTGCATTCAACAAACTCATATTTTYAGATGAGGTATGTGTGTAAATATAAAATGTATTTTATAAAAATTTTGAATTAAACTTGTTTACAGAATGTATGAAGCTCATTTATATTTACTGAATTAATACTAAATAATTAATACCAATGAATTGACACATCTATATTCCTGTGCATGTCACCAATATATATTGATGCTATACATAGCACCAATAGCTTTGAGGCTATACATAAGTTTTTGTGATAATCAATGTACTACTTCAGTCTGTCAAAACTGGAAACTTAGAGCACATCCATGTAGCAAAAAATTACCTTTCTGGGATGCAACACCTCATTTTGGGGTGGTGGCATGGGTATCACACCTTGGTGAGACATGCTTTTTGGATGATCTCTAGAGAGCAGCTAGACATGTACATGTCTTGCTCCCTCTTCTACCCATCAGATGTACTCTGCTGTTTATCAGAGAAGTTATACTTACTTGGAAAGTTCATGAAATCAATTGTCGAGACAACATACAGCTTGAAATCTCCTGTAAATTTTATTATTATCCTTATTGATGTTTAATGTTTTGCTTGAAGTGAGAAAAATAAGCAGCTTAGAAGCTGCTTATTTTGCTCTCGGGACAATTTTTGATTAGCCTGGGTGGCACACATACCCATGTGGGTTTGGTTTGGTTCTTTTATTTTTTCTTCACACATTGTATTTCTTGAATCATTTCCCTGCTAGAGCAGCCTGTGCTAATTTGGGTCCTTCTAATAAAAATATTCTGTAGGAAACTTTGTATTTGAAACTTGTATTTAAGACCATCAGTAGCCTAAAAACTTGGTGAAATATTTTAGTATAACCTGTCCCTTAGGTAAAAGAAAGCCTACAGCAGACAAAGCAACGTGTACAGGTAGGCTGAGCTATACGAACTGAATTGGTATTTTAGTGGGTGAAAAGAGAAAATCTCAACAAAATACAAAATGTTTTATTAAACTCATGTCGTGTTTGAAGCACTGCTTTAGAGCAAAATGCTGCCATGGGTGCAATGGCTCCGGCCTCCCCGCCCGGGGCCTAGACACCCTTTCCAAGGGCTGAGTGCCTTCCCAGAGGGAGCCGGGGCAGAGGCACTGCGAGTTTGTCACTCCGGACCAACGCTGGAGGCCGCTTATACGGGGGCTCTCTCGCATCACTCGGGTACAAAAATGAAAACCAGTGTCGGGGCCGGGGCGTGAAACACAAATCCCCGCTCCGCTTTTCCCGAGGCGGGGGCAGCGAACGCGCTCGCCCAGCTTTTCTCCGAAGCGGTACCGACGTGGCAGCGGCGAGGGCCGGGAATGCCGCGAGGGCCGGGAATGCCGCGAGGGCCGGGAATGCCGCGAGGGCCGGGAATGCCGCGAGCTGGGAATGCCCCGCTCCAGCCGCGGCGAGAGCACGGCCGGAGCTGCGGGGCCGGCGGGTGGGGTGTACGCGCGCGCGCAGCGGAGCCCCGCCCCCGCCCCGCCCCTCGCGGGGCGGCTCCCCGCCCCCCCCKCGGCCGCCGCCGCCGCTCGGTTTCGCATCCGGCGTGGTTGTGTCACTTCCTGCTCACGCGGGCGCTCTCCCTTTCCCCCTCTCCCCGGACCCGGATGGTGACTGGTGGCGGCGGCTCCAGGGACTGTCAGTGAGCGGCTATCCCCGGGCCTCTTGTCCTGAGGGCGGCGGCGGCGGCCGCGAAGATGGCTGCGGCGGCCTCCTGCTCGGCGGCGGCGGCGGCGGCGGGGCCCGGTCCCGGGCCCGGTCCCGGTCCCGGTCCGGGCTCCTGCGAGTGGCTGCTGCTGCGGGACGGCTGCCTGCGCTGCGACGCCGATGGGCTCTGCAGCCTGTGCTACCACCCGGCGCTCAACGCCATCCTGGCCGTGACCGCGCGCGGCGCCATCAAAGTCATCGACGGCACCTCGGGGGCCACGCTGCAGGCGTCGGCGCTCGGCGGTGAGCGGGGAGCGGGGCCGCCGCCGAACAGGTGTCGTGGCGGGCCGGGGAGCCTCGGGAAGGAGCGGCCTGGCTCGGCTCGGGCCCTTGGTGCCGGGGAGTGCCCCCGCCTCTTTGTCACCCCTTTTTGTTTTTCTGGCCTGAACGGCCTCCCCTGCCCAGGGAGGTGCTGGAGTCGCCGTCCCTGGAGATGTTTAAGGAGAGACTGGACGTGGCACTCCGTGCCATGGTCTAGTTGATATGGTGGTGTTTGATCATAGCTTGGACTCGGTGAATCTCAGACGTCTTTTCCAACCTAATTGATTCTGTGATTCTGTCGTCCTACTCTTTGAGGCAGAGATACTCATGTAGACAGTGCCGAGGCGTTTTTCTTCTGTAAAATATATTGGCATGGTTCCTGAAAGATTAAATGGGGAGGGAAGGCTGTGATGTATAGGGCTGTATTTTTTAATTTTGGTTTTGTGGATGTTCTTGTGGATCACGTAATGTTGAAGCTTCCAAAGATTGGAAGCAGCTTGTTAGGCAGGACAGGCATAGTTTTAGTTCTTATTGATATGTGATACTGTAATAATTTATTTATTGAGCCTTATTCTTTTTTTTTTTTTAAGAAGGCTTACTGCTTTAAGGTGTCATTTGTCCTATGGTTTAAAACTATTTAAGATCAGAATCTTTCATGAAGTTATCTGATAATACGTTTTTGTATATATTTGGATACTTCTTCAGGCTATTGACTGTCTTGATTGTGTTTGGTGCTAGTAACCGTATCCCTGCTATTATGTTCAGGAGGCATGGTTATGTACTGACTTTGTGGAGGCTGAGACTGTAGCATCTCCATAACTATGAACCAGCTTGATTTGTTGACCATTAGTGTTTTTACACTGTTAATAAACTGGCTCTGTAGAAGAAGATCCATATGCTAATAACAGCTTTTGTTCCTTGTTCATTAATGGTTTTTAAACTGTGGCAGAATAGTGGTGGCGGGTGGCGGGTAGGGTTATTTGTCTCATTGTGAGTCCAGCCCTTGGAATAGAAAGATATGCTTCTTACATGTGCTTTCATGTTCAGGTTCTCCTTACAGTTGTGTGTTGCTAATAAGATGTAGCTTTGCTGAGTGGTGGTGGTGAAAGATTGTTTGCTGCCTGAACGTGGTACTGTAATGCCAAGAACTGCATGAGAATGCCACAGTCTAGGCAATGTGTACACTTTCACCTTGAAAACCAGTAACTGTATTGCAATGTCAAACTGAAGAGAATGGGACAAAAATTGATGATTTCCTGTCATAACTCAAAGTTGGTATGTTGTATGTAAAAGTTAAGCATTTGGGGCAATTGGAAAAAAAAGAGGTTTGTGGAATTATTAAGAACGTGCCGGCTGCTTTTATTGTCAATCGCTTGCGTGAAGAATGAGTGGTGTTTCCTGCATTGTTCAGGATTCAGATCACTCTACTTCCATAATTCTCTTCTACCATGCTGTCTCCTAAAGTGCTTTTTTTATTAGTAACTTCATTTCTTTTCTTCGAGCTATTGCAGGAATTTTATAATTGCTTCAAAGTTGTGGATGAAGAGGGCATAAATAGGGGACTTAATCTGTAATTGGTTGTCTGTGTAGGAGATGTTTAATTCTCAGATACAGAAAAAGAAGTCAACTGTAAATCGAAGTGATTCTACACTTTGCTGTGATAGAATCCTTGCAAGGGATTTGACTCAGTATTCAAAATGCTAATGGCAATTCTACCCTAAATAGTAACTATTTGAAAATAACATATTGCTTTGCTTCTGTTACGTACATTCAGTCATGTACACTTCCTTTAGTGTCAGTCTTCTCTGTGACAGCATGGCTGTAAAAGATGAGTTCTACTCCTCCTCACATAAAACAACAGAATTGCTTGCAATCTACCCAAATTTTATCTGTGCAGTAGAGCTGATGATTACATTACTGGGAAAAAAACGATAACCTTAGTTTAGTTTGAGGAAACTTTAGATGAATTTTCTTATAGATTCAGACTGGCATGCCTGTCAGAAATCTGGTTCATCTCAGCAGTTGGTGTCTGTTGGGACTATTAGCAACCCTGTTCATTCTTGTTCTCTCTCTCTTCAGCCCATCTTTAGGAAGAGAAGGAAAAGGGAATTCAGCTGCTCTCTTATGTCTGCCTGTGCTGTACAGCATGAGCTCTTTTAATGTAGGATAGTAGTAGGTGGACACTCAGACCTGTCGACCAACTCTGTCCCTGTTCCCTCCCCTGCCATAAATGACAGGTCAAAGGATATTGTTGCTTCAGGGACTTCTGGTGCTATAACTAAAAATAGAGTCTCTAGGAATTAAAACTGCTTCTCCTGGGAGACTGCTTGTCCTCCTTGGTAATTGAGGCTCCAGGTCTTTTGCCCTGCCAGAAGATTTATGTTGGACAGAAATGCTGTTGCTTGTTACCCAAAGAAAAACAAAATATAGCAGGCCTCTCTTTCTAGAAAGCAGGTCAAGGAAAAGAATCTCCCATCCAGGCGGGATAGGAGAGAAAAAGAAACACCACCAAGCCTCAGTGTGTTTTTTATTTGCAGTCACAGTTCACTGCGGAAATATATATTAAGCTTTGAGCTCATTCTCTGTGAAAAGATTGAACCTGTGGAATGCTGAATCTGGTAGAGCAGTGGAGGCTGCCTTCGTTAGAACAGAATTGCAGGTTGCTCTTTGGTGTGTAAAAGAGCAAGGCAAAAGAGTCACAGCCAAAACAGTTCAGTTATAGATTGGGTCCAGACATTAGGATGTGGTCTGTGTGCTTCAGTTTCTCATGTGAACATCATTGATCTAATGTGTGTGGGGATCCAGGGATTGTTCTTCTGAGCCCAATCCATAGGAATTCAATCAGGATTATGATTATTATTATACCATGCTGAATCTTCATCCACTCTATCTCTTGAAAGTGTAATCATCTTTAATCTATTTCCTCTATGAGCCCTGTAGGCCTATTCAAGAGGACCAGGTGATCATTTGCAACAGCCCAGAGCGTGGTAATGAATAAAAGTAGGGGGGAAATCAGGTAACACTAACATTAAGCTCTGTCTTACCTGATCACAAGGTTGTCTTTTTTATTCTGTCAAGACTGTTGCATGCACGCTATGCATTTCAGAGAGCAAGGTAAATTCTTGTGACTTCTGGCTGTTATGTGTTTCTGTTTATTTGCTAGTAGTGGTTAGTCAGGACTAGTTTTGAATCTGTCACGCAAGTCTGTCAAGTACTTTCTTTTCCCTCTTAGACATTTAAATATTTCTGTGGTTTCAGTTTCAAGTTGAACACTGGTAGCCAAAAAGCATAAATGAGCAATCTCCAAATACAGCCTTGTGGATGTAGGCTCAACAGATGAGCCTTTTCCTCTGCCTCAAAAGAAGCAAACCAAAACAGCCAGACAAAAAAACCCTGAAGAAYCTAAACAAACTTCCAGAATAATCTTGAGTGACTCTCTTAGTGTTCATAGAGGTGTTTAATTTATCAGTTCCTTCTGTTTACAAATAAAATAAGAGACCTGCCTGGACTGGGTGAGTGCTGTACTTTCCAGAGAAGCTCAGGTAGGATTAGAATAAGAAATCAAAATGTGCTGTCAGGACAGTGACAATCTTGAATGTTCCAGTAGGTTTTTCTAGATTAATTTGATGTAGCAGTAACTTCAGAGCCTCGTTTGCTAAAATGCACAGTGTTTCATAGCTAAGGCCTTCTAAATTACTGTAGAGGCCCTAACAGGAATCAAAATACAGATTTCTGAATCTGTACAGGGAAGGATCTGTTCATTGTACATATATACCAGTTCCTGCGGGGGAGACAGAGATTCTGCGTTATCACCAGAGGCCCTCAAGGGCTGTTCCTCCATCAGAAGAATTTAGAAGTAAATAGATGCCAGCCCAGGAGGCTCACCTGTGCCAGCAAGTTCAGCACCATTGTCTGTCCGTCGCAGTTTCCTATTGGGAAGTCTTATTTTTCTTCAGCTGTCTACCTTCAAATTATGGTACCTTGGAAATCTCTTAAGGGGAACCCAGCTCTGTTTCGTTCTGATTCTTTTCCACGTGATGCAGAAGGCAAAACGAGAAGAAAAGATTTTCTTTTGCAGCTCAGAAGTCATAGAGGGAATTTACACTTCTTATAATAATCTTTAGGAAGAAACTGTTGGGATACTCTGCCATCCAATTCTATGCTTGACTTATTTGAAGACACCAACAGTTTCAGCTGTTTGAAGCTTACTGATAATACTGCTCAAGTTCTCCTTCATTCCTCAAAATTGGGACGAGTTTCATGTTTTTGTTTCTTATATTCTTTTGTTCTATGATGAAACAAAAATAATAGTAATGAAGCCTGTTGCTCTTAATACAGAATTTTCTCCATGTTTATTTTCTCATTACATAGATAATGTTGTCAAATGTCTAGTGATCTGCCACAGCCCACCTTGCATTTCAGCGTACTTGGGTGACTGCTAATCTGGGTGAAATACTTCTCAAAGAGATCATTCCATTGGTTTATACAATCTTAAGATCATTCATGAGGAGCTTTAAGCATTTGAGAAAACAGARTAGGAGAACTGTTAGATTTGAGTTCAGTGTTGTATACTACCAAAGATTGTAGACTGCTGTGAGGTCCATTTGTCTGCTAGCTTAATAAGAATATGTCAGATACCCCTTCTTAACTTGCTAGGCATCTTGCCAGGCTGTCAAGATGCTGTTAATTCATATTTCCAGGCTCTGTTGAAGCACATCTGGATTATCTTCTGCTGAAGCTAAAATAGAGAAAAATTAGAGATCTTTTCTTTACACATACCTTTACGGGGATGTTTGCATTTCTGTGTTTCATGCAGGAATTCAGAAGTTACACCAGGCACCAGTGCAGGCATATGTTTTGTTGCCAGGCATGATCACACAACATTTTTTCATTTTATTGACAGATCATCCATATCTGGACCAATGGATTCATGGCTGTCATTGCAACAGCAGTGCAGTATTATTAAAGATTGCAGAATGCTTTAATGTCAGATAATCAGAAATTTCCTAGACCTCCGCATATGGACTTTGAAAAAGGTCTTCTGCAGGCAGATGAATCTTGAAGTGCTTCTTGGTGACCTGAAGAGGAAACACTGTGCTGGGATTTGTGTCAGGGATTTGAACTTTGACTTCCTGCCCTAATTGTCTCATAGGTAGTTAAGGCATTTCTCATTGGTATGAAGGTTTCTGGAGGAAAAAAATGACTTTCACCCTCAGTGCTGATTATGATCCAACTTTGGTCAAGACAGCTTTTAATATGCTTGTATGATAAACCCTTCAGCTCAGCTCCCAGTCGTGTTGTGTACTGTGTTGTGTAAAATGTAGAACAAACTTGGCAGAAAAATATTCTGACAAATAACTGACAGTTCAAGTCCAAAACATTAGGGAAAAAAAAGCAGGTGAATCTCTGTTGGACTTGAAGTAGTGAAAACATGGAGAAGGCTTTTGCTGATTGTTGAGCCTAGTGATCTTTAAAATCCCTGATCTTTTTACTATTCTGAACACTCTGGTGATCAGTGGTTTGGATTTAGTATATTCTCTTGTCCTGTAGTTGGTGCTTTTTAGCAGCCCACCGTAATGGTTGCTGACCCAGTAGAACCACTTTCTGAGTCTTTAGCTACATTGTTTATAACTATATTTTTATGGGTGCTGTTGCATTGGTATCCATAACTTAAGCTTAAGTGAAATAGAACGTATAGGATTTTATAAGTCTGAGTATAAGAAAAATCTGTCCTAGATGAAGATTCACCTTAATTCTTTTTATAATAACAATTATGTCTGATTTTTTTGGTATGGTGTTGATCTGTTATTTCAGGTTTTCTTTCCAAGTTATTTTCAAATCAGGAAACAAAGCTGTTCATCCTTACTTTTACAAGAATTCTTTAATTTTCCCTGAACAGTATGACATATTTAAAAATGTTTCTTAGGCTGTCTYGTAGATGGAGATGAGGCTTACCACCATGTGGACTCAGGGACAACTTTTGAGTGTATCAGTCTGTMCAAGGTTGTGTTGTGAGATAGCTTGTTGCATGTTGTCTGTTCCAGTGGGATCAGTAACTTCTCACCATTTTTTTCTTGTTTTTAAATAAAAAATTTACACCTGGATCAGTTCACTTTCCTGATAGTTCTTAAGTGATGCCAAACTATTGCTTTCTGCTGTTAGAAAGCTGTCCTTTAAATAGTTAATGCTCTTAATTCACTGACTGCTTGCAGTCACCAGATGAGTGCTTTTCATTGAGCAGAGGTTTCAAGAAAGACCAGCTATTCCTCTGAGTTCTTTCATTTGTGAACTACACATGAAAAATAACACTTGCAAGTCCTTTGCTGCCTTGTCTTTAGGAAGACTATCAAGATTTGGTAAGGACCCAGTGTATACTGCTAGTCAAAAAGTAGGCAGGAAGTCTGCAAAACATTTATTTTGAAGATTTGTGTGCATGTTGGGGAAAGAGTGCTCCACAGGTAAGGATGATAGACAATAAACATTGTGCATAAGTTTAAAAGTGTAAAATTATGGAAATAATAACTTATCTGTCACATGAATGTAAACACTATTATGTTAAAATTTTTCTTGAGGCATTTGCTAGGGCCGTTCAGTGAGTATCGATAAGTTTTTAATATGTAACTTAAGAGAGAATTTGCTTATCAGTTAAGTAGTCTTGAAATTAGTAGCATTAATGAAAACATATCCAATCACAAGTGCAGGTTAATGAAGGCTTGCATAGCATACAGACTGTCAGCAGTTTTTCAGTCCCATGTACAGTTTGTGGAGGGAAAGCTGTTTGATCCATGGCACTTCCCTGACCTGACTGAGCGTGAAGCAATCAGGATCTCGCTGTTGCATTTGGCAGCTGTGAGAGAACACTTTGGTAAACTGTTTATTGGGCAACAGGCTACAAAGACTCGGGAAAAACTCGGTATTGAAAGGAAGAGCTGGGAGGGTGAAGGATGGGACTGAGAGCTCTGATGGAGTGCCTGAATGACGGTGGGAAAGGGTTAGGGAAGTAGAAACTGGGAAGATGGCATTGAAGCCTGGAAAGATAGTGTTTAATTGGAGAATAAGAAGGCACTGTGGTTATTGTGGAGAAATACTGCGGTAAATTTAATTGGCCTGTCTTCTGCAGGATCCTGGATTTATGTTGTGATGTAAATTGTGGCATGTAACACTGCTTGATAAACTTTTTTTAATAGTGGATTTTTCCTGTTCCGTTTTCTATAGCTTTTGTAAGTCAAAAGTAACAGGATCAGCATTTTTCAGCAGATAATCTCAGGTTCCCTCCCTATGCAGTACCAAGGAAGGAAAAGTCCTTGTTCTGAATCTGTGGAGGAACCTGCTTCCCATTACCTATCGAAGGTGCCTGGCAAGGCTGGACTTAAGGTAGCTTCTCTGAATGTCTCTCTTAATTGACAGAACTCAAGTTTAACTTGTGTAATCACCATGTTCAAATATTCTTATGCTGCAAGTAAGTGTTTAAAATAAAAGGTCTTTTAATTTTGCTGGCTTTTCTGAATAATTTGAAAAGGCATCCCACAGAATAGTTTCACTTTTAAATATAACTGAAACGTGCATGAACTAGTCTGTTCTAATTCAGCTTCCCTATGTAGAAGTAGTTATTAGGAGAATGTGAGAATGTATTTAATTAACTTGCAATTAAATTCAGTAGAGTTGGAGCCTGGTGTAGTGGGGTCTGAACTATCTGATAGTGCCAGAGTGAGATCTTGGAGTTGTGGTAGGAATATGAAATACCAGCTGAATGCTCAGTAGTTACCATATAAGCAAATGCTAGAGAAGTTGTCAAGGACCCAGCTAGTAATATAAGTCCAGTTCAATGTCTGTATATGTGCCGTATTTCCATCTCTAGAAGAGTGTAACAGAACTAGAAACTTAAGGTGTGGAATGGTTTATGAATGTGAAACAGTATTCGGTGTGAAAAAGATGATGGGGATGATTTGGGGAGGTAAGAGAGTGAGAGCATGTGAAAAATGAAAATTGGCATCCATTTGGTTTAGACCACTGTCTTGGACAAAATGTGGGGTTACGTGCATTTTCCTCTGACCCGCTATGACTGCTTCTCTGTTCAGTACTTCTTTTTACAGTAATGTCCAAAAGAGAAAGAGACGTCATAACTCAGCAGTCTAACATGGCTTTTGAACTACTGCTGCGGTAATGGAAGACTGCTGTTAGGTTTTCTCCTAAACTTTTTTTTGTGCAGACTAAACGAGCCCAGTTATCTTAGTCATTCCCCACATGTTGTATGTTCCAGCTCTCTAACTTCTCAGTACACCTTCATGGGACTCTCACATATGTGCTAGTATCTCAGATGGAGGAGCAAAGCTCGATGTGGTGTTCTGGATGTGGCCTTATTGCTGATTAGAGGAGACTGATCTTCTCCTGTGGTCCCCTCTATGGTAACAGTTTGTTGCTGAGAGGATGTGTTGCTGCCTCTTGTTCAGCCTGTCCATCAGGATCCCCAAATTCTTTCTGTTGGGTTGCTGTGGTCCCCAGCTTCTCTTGATGTATGGGGTTATATTCCATTCCAGTGTAAGACCTTGCATTTG
The DNA here is from genome assembly GCA_018881555.1 of Amblyornis subalaris. Taxonomy (NCBI): domain Eukaryota; kingdom Metazoa; phylum Chordata; class Aves; order Passeriformes; family Ptilonorhynchidae; genus Amblyornis; species Amblyornis subalaris. The sequence continues at coordinate 1,397,769 of JACAXG010000037.1, forward strand.
TCTTCACTGAGCATCAGGAGATTTGTGTCAAGCCATTTGTCTATCTTTTTGAGATCCTTTTAAAAGGCAGCGCTGCCATTTAATGCATCAGTTGCCCTCAGTCATTTCCCATTTGGTGTCATCCACAGTCTAAATAAAGGTGCAGCCTGTCCCATCATCTAAGCCATTGATGAAGATAGTGAACCATATCAAGCTCTGTTGAATGCCACTTAAAACTGGCTGCCAGCTAAATGTTGCATCATTAACAACTAAATTCGCACCTGACAATATAGCCAGTTTTTCACTTACTTATAACCCACCCATCTGCTTTTGAGAACTTGCTGCTTCTCTCAGCATGATGTCTTGGAAGCTCCTTACAATATTGAGGCTTGGAAAGGGGAAAAGTTAAACCATTTCCTGCCTAACAGTCTTGGGAGTTTAAAAAGTGCCATATCTGGAGATGTTTTCTCCTTTTGTGGAGACTGCAGGACACATAATGGGTGAACTCAGATGCTGCTTTAGGGGGGAAAAAGAGGAACTGGTAGTAAAATTTCATCTGGCAAAGGTTCTTTGTTGTGAAATGCTGTGATGGGACTTACTCTTGAAGAACGGGAACTTCCTGTTACTGAGCCTGTGAAGTGTTCCTTGCCTGTCTCTGGTTCTGGGTGGATGCTGTGTAATCTGTCCATCTGCAGTTTTTGAAAGACAAGTTTCCGGAAATTTCTTCATAGTTTTTCACTTTCAGAAAGATTTTGGGGAAGAATGTGTGCTCTGTGAGGTGTTCACAGAAGAATTGCAGGGACTTGCATTTTCAGAGTTTAGCTGGGTTTGCAGGAAGGATTCTGGAATACTTCGTGAAATCTTTCCCAATTTGTTCTTGGGATAATGACATAAAGCTCTGCGAGCAGCCGTGTTCTGTACACCCAAGGTGGCAGTGATGTCAGATACATGGGGATCTGAAATCACGCAAAGAGCAGGGGCACGCAACACTCGCCAGCGTCTCCCTGCTGATTCACTCTCGGTTTGAGTCTGGAGAGTGGAGGAGGACTCTGCCTGCAAAGCCAGTGAGATAGGAACTGTCTTGATCTCAGTGGGGTTTTGTTTATGTTCTGAAACCTTTCAAGTGTTACTGTTAGCTTCTGTTAGTAGTTGCTTGAGCAGACACATCTAGTTAATATTCATGTGGCTGTCTCCAGTACTTTGGCCCAGATAACACATCTTCCTACTAATAAGGATTATTAAAACCAGCTGTCATATAATGAAACCAGTACTGAAACAACTCTGTCCTGCTTGTTGCTAAAGGAAAAGATAAACTTTAGATCACGTGTCTTTTTTTTTATTGACTAAATCCAGTTTTGGCAAATAAGCAAGTTTGAAGGTACTTTGTGATGTGAAGCTGGGTATTTGTCTCCTTTAGAATTCTTGCTGTTTGGGGAACATTTTTAATTTTCTTTCCTGCTTCAGCTCTAGTCTATTTTTACTTTATTACATCATTTTGGACAGCTCTTCCAGCTGATGTGGCAGATGAAGGTGTGTGTATATAGTGAAATCTAAAAGAAAAAATGTCATTTGTGTATAGCTGATTTAAGCCGTTTATGTAATTTGTCTAAAATAAGAACCTGAACTTGTGTTCATCTAATAGTTTCCTTTCTATCCTTTCTTCAAGTTTGAGATTGGGGAAAGAAGGGACTCATGGAGTGTCTTTATGATGGCAGCAGACTGCTTTGGTGATGTGATATTTGGTGCAAATAAGGGGCTGGGCCTGGACCTGGAAGATAAAACTACACTGCTGAAGTATCCATTGAGGATGTACATGAGGAAGAGAGGAGGAGGAACAAGGGAAAATCTATAACTGATAAATTCAGTAATGATGAGCAGTCATGGCCTGGTTTGGCCATGCCTTAGACATCTTCTCATTATTGTGTTCCCAGGTGTTCAGGACCACCATGTTTTTGTTTCATTTGAGAGCCACTGATGTGGAACAACTTGAACTCAACTGTCTTATATTTAGACCAGACTTGCAGTGGTTTGGTTTTTTCTCCTCTTTTGTGTGAACTCTTCGCAACTAATCCATAGTTGTGATTTTCTGTAGTATTAGTTCAAAGTGGATTCCTGAAAATATAGCAAGACAGCAAGTTGAACTTTAAAATTTTTTTTAATTTGTTTTGCAGAACTTCCTCAGACTGCAAGTGTTCTGCTATGCTTGCCTTGGCAGATGTGTTGCTTAGCTAGCATATAATTAGGTGTTATACTTGCCAACTTTCAGTTGGTTTTAGGATTACCTGAAATGGTAGCCATAGGAAGACACCTGCCTTGTAACAAAGGAGGACAACTGATATGTAAGGGTATTTTTAATCCCAGGTATATGTGAAAAATGTGTGAGAAGTAGCTGAGTGAGGTTCTAGCAGGAAGCATTTTTGTCTCAAATAGAAAGGGTAGTTTTACTGTCCACTAACCTGACCTTTTTTTGAGCTTTTGGATTCTCTTTAAGTAGCTTGATGCTCAAATCTTACGATGCAAAAATAATGGAATTGATAGGGCTTTTGATGTCTTGAAACTTCCTTCATTTAGTTTCCCATGCTTGCAGTATTTTGAAATGAATACTGAGATAATGTTTGGATATTTCAGTTTAAATTGAAAGTGCAGAAACTGGTGTTGGTGCACATAATGTATGTGTTCTGCTGAGCTGGTGGGATTTCTGTTTCTCCAAAAATGTTACTTTAATTCTTAATCTAAAGACCTAGTGGCATTCATAGATCAAAGTTATGAATGTTCGTTTAGATATTTGATTGGACTTGGATCTTGGCATTGTGGAATTAATGCTATGATGCATGTGTTTACCACTCTGTATCTGCAGATAAATGTTAGTTTACTGTAATTTAGAAACTATTGGAGGTTGGAGTTTTTTGCTCTGTATTGGGAGCTTCTTGTCAAGAAAATTACTGACTTTGATATGTTTTAGTACCATTCCTGCCTAGCAGTTTTCTAGGTGAATAACTTTTTTCAGTATCACAAAAGATAAAGGTGTTACTGCCAGCATTAATCTACATCTCTTCATGATGATGGCCAAGCAGACTCAGGTGACAGCCACTTCACTTAAGCTCTATAGCTTTGAGGCTAAATCTATCTTTAGCAGAGAAATGGAGACAAACTTTTTAATTGTTCTACTTCTTGAAATGCAAGGCTAATTCTCTAATTGATTTGGTTCATCTTAATGCCCGCAGGCAAGGGGGCACAGCAGATGCTGCTCAGACTGTTATGAATTCTCCAAACAAGTTTGTTTTCTCTAATACTCTTGTAGGTCAGATTTCTATCACAGGAAATTGCTGGTCTCTGTTCTGTATTGTTTGAAAAAAAGAAGATGGAGGCGAAATGTTCGTTTTCTCAGGTTCTTAATTTCTGCAATCTGATGTTTGTTTGGTTTAGTTTGAGTTTTCAGGTTGCTAGTTCTAATGTTGTTATAGGTGACATACCATAATGTAATATGCTATTGAGTTTGCACTTCTAGCATGCTAGCAGCCTGCCAGGTTTCCTGATAGGAACTGACAAAAGGCTTAATGACTTCTTTGTGAATTGTTTTGTTTTTTATCTAGACAGATAGGTTGGAGATACAGGGAAAAGCTATTATCCACTTGTGCCGAGACTGAAAAGCAGAATTGTTAGAAACTTTGAAAGACTGTTTCTTCTTCCACCACCCAAAATAAATTACAGTTCAAGAAATTAGGGCTGAAGTGAGAGTAGCATTTGGGTTTTGATGATCTGGGTTAAGTAATTTAGTGATTTTATGTGAAACTTCTGAGCTGTGCTTTGTGAAGATGCAGATCACTACTTACTGCTGGTAAACTTAGTTGGGCTGGACAGGCAGAATATAACGTTAGGGTGGCACAAGTACATTTTTCAAAGGGTATTGGTCAGAGTCCTTTGGCAGATTGTAAAACCTTGATCCTGAGTTAGAAAGGACACTTCTGACAATGCTTTAAGGATGATTTAACTTTTCTAGGCATTTCTTCTACAGTGGTTACTACTTCTGTAGTGGTGACTTCTAAATTCTTTGGTTTCCTGGTTCTCAATCTAATATTATAATCATATGGCCAGCTATATGTAGACTGTGTTATAGTTTGTGGCTAGTAGTAGAACCATCTTGAAATGCATTTTGTGAACTTTTAAAGTTAAACTCCTGTTTGCAAAAAAAGCTTCTCATCAGCTCAGAGGGTATTCAGTGTAACTAGTCAGTTACAGAATGTGTTTTGCTGGGTTTTGGAACCATATTAAATATTGATTGAATCATTTCCTTGAAGCTCCATTGACTTAGGCTAAGGGAGCTTGTTTTGTTTTTATGTCCTTCAAATAAAATACAGCCAGCAACTGTAAATAACTTTCTAGAGATAACTTTGGCCAGTCTTTCTGTCAATACAACCAACCAGAATATTAACCAGCACAGAGAAAATCACAGCTGGTAGGCAATATATTTCTTGTTCTGTAGTTATAACTTCTTGTTTTGTTTCCTAGTGGAGCAGAAATACTGTGTTGATTTGTAATGGAGCAGAAATACTATGTTGATTAGTTATGGTGCAGAAATACTGTGTTATCTGCCTTGTTAGTAATCTTCATTGGCTTCTAAAGATTTGGACCGTTTACTCAGAGGATATTGGCCATTTGCTGATTTAGACATGAGATTTCATTAACGTCAGTACAGACATGAAAAAATAAGAATGGTCTAGCCTGGAATGCCACAATGACTGGGGCTCCTCCAGAGTGCTGAACTCCTAGTCACAGGGCATGAGCACGCTCCTGTGCTTGACAGGAAATAAGGAAAGTGCAAAAGAAAGTGTTCATGATGTTGGCACTGCCAGAAAGGGTGAGGTGCTTTTCGCATTTTCTTTGGGAAGGAGGAGTAAAGTGATGGGTTAAAGAAAGGGTCCTGTAGTGAGCCATCACTAGGATCACRTGGGATAGTCTACAAACACCATCAGAATCTACTGAGGTTTCTAGTCTAGTGCATCAGATACCATTCAGTTTATTTGCATAATAGTTTCCAGGACATTGTTGAAGCTAATACTTTTAAAGACGTTCAAACTTGTATTTGATTTTTTGTCAGAACTGTTGTTTTCCTGTAGAATTACTTACTTCTTTGCCTGTGGCTCTGTTGGCTGTAGAAAGCCTTATGTGAGGAACTCCAATGTACTGRCAAAAACTCAGTTTTAAATTAGTTGATTTCCCGTGCAAAGAGCCCTTTTTTGGTGAGCAAGGACCAAAGTCTTCACAACTACCAAGTGATTCCTGGGCTCTTGGTGTGTTTAAACTGCTTTATCAATGATTACAATTCCAGCATACTTAGTGCAGGCAAAGGCATATGTCCTCTGTTTTGAGAGTATGTGAGTCATTGTTTCCAAAATTTTGGTGAGAAGGGCAGCTGATGACTGTTTTTGACCTGCATATTTGAAGACAGGATACCACAGATTTAATGTGGTCAGAGTCATGTTCCCTATATTTCCAGAAGTTTTAATTTCTGTTTGACTGTATCAAAGTGGGAAGATGACAGAACTAGGTAGCTGTCCTTACCTGGATATTAGTAGTTTCAGCTACTGAAACTGTGATTTTTAATTATTTATTATAAAAACAGTATCCAGTGTCTAAGGAMAGAGGAGAACAGGGACAGGACATGATTAATGCAAAATTTAACGAAACTCCTGTTCCTGTGCAATGAGAATACATCTATGTTGATGATCCAGCTTTTTCAGCTGCCATAGGAGAATGTGTCCATATAACATACACACAGTCTGCATCTGTAGCAGCAGCTTACACTTTCTGTGATTTAAAGCACTTTGCCTTCTATACAGGTAGCATTTTACAAGGATTACATTTAGTTTTGACTTTAGACACATAATAGTGTTGAGTAACGTTAAACATTTTCATGGATAATATCCATTGCCACAGCCTTTCCTTATTTATCTGCTGACAGTCTTCTTCTACCACCACCAAACTTCTCAGACCTGTTACTGACATCACGTGTGCAGCACTGAGCAGCAATAAGCTGTTGTAGTGTCTCAAGAACACATGTAACATTGGTATGTTACATGCTGTGCTTTTGAGAAGTTTAAATATTGTTTTGCTTGATGAAATGGTGTCAATGGTAATTTAGCAATTTTGTCTTAGTTTTCATGCTGATTTGTACAATTTAGTTCTTACTATTCACTGTCAGCTAGTGTCAAGTACACTAGGCATCTACATTAAGCTTGAAAACACTAGTTTAGGCCTCCTGGTAGGAGCCTAGGAGGTTAATCCTTCAATTAATGGCTAATTGTAGGAATAAAATGGTTGTAATTGTTGATGGGATGTATAGATTTTGGTAGTTTATTTTTATTGTAGGAAATATAAAAGCTTGGTGAAAATCATGGTAGCTAAAATGCTAGGGTTTGATCATCTTAAGAAGTAAAGATTTTGCCAAAGTGTTACATTACTTTCCAAAACAGAAATTAAAGGTCTTTTATATAAACACTGTTTTCTAATTAGACCTTGCCTTTTGTCTTTCCCTTTACAGCTAAACCAGGTGGACGGGTGAAATGTCAGTATATTTCTGCTGTGGATAAAGTGATCTTTGTGGACGATTATGCAGTAGGATGTAGGAAAGATCTCAATGGCATCTTGCTGTTAGACACAGCTCTGCAAACGCCTGTTTCCAAACAAGATGACGTGGTTCAGCTTGAATTGCCGGTTACAGAGGTAAGATGTGGAGGAGGGGGGGAAAAGAGATATGTAAATAACTCTGTCAGAAATACTGAAACCAGACATTTGGCTCTGAGTTTCTAGGGTGATGTTAACACCATGTARTGGAAAAGTTTCTTAGTTATTAGCTGTCATAGGGCCATACCTTTTCACGGTTACCTGTATCTCAAACACATGAGAGCGTGCCTCAAGAGCACATTATTGCAGATAAAAGAACTTTTTAGTGACCAGAGATAAGGACTGATTTCCCCACCTTTTTCAGTGCTTGTGTGTGGAATCTAGATGCACTTCCAGAAGTCAGTGTGGGCTGTTAGGCATCCCTGATTTGTTGTTGTTGTTGTAGTCTTTCAGGGAAAGAAAGACAAAATCAGGTAATATGGTGTTTCTTCATGTGAAGAATTAGTGCTGGAATCTAAGTTTTCTAGCTAGGTCAGCTGGCCTAACAAAAGACTTTTTTCCCTGGAAACCTGGCTTGCATTTTATGTTTGTTCTAGCTGTAACACAGTACTTCCTGGTTTGAGCATTTACTATCACTTTAAGGGAAGCTAATGTAGACATCTCTGCTTGGAGTGTAATGCTTAGGATTTTGTTGCATTTGTTTATCTTCAGCATTGATACAAATTATTTATGTGCTCTTGGAGTATTGAATAACAGGTGCTTACTATGAATCAAGAATGTGTGTTATTTGTGAGGTTTTTAACTACTTGACTTGAGTAGGAGTAACAGCAATAAAATATTGCTTCTTAGAGGTCTCTGAAGAGAGCTTTCCAGGTTCCTCAGGCTTGCTACCTGCCGACATCACTTTTACACCCTTTGTGGGTAACTAAAGGATCTTGGCATGTGTGGCTGAGTTTACTTTCATAAGGTCTGCTGTCACTGGTTTGCGGTCTCACATTGTTCAATACAACCTATAAGTTTGTGTCAGTTTTTTGGCACAAAGATTCTTTGGTTCTGAAGTGTTTACTTTTTCAAGGTTAAATACAGTACTTCTCTGTAAAGGTCCTTCCTGTAAAAAAAAATAAAGTTGGAAATTATACTTCAGTCGGAATAGATTTGGGAAGTTCATCACCAAATCAGTGAGCTAGGAGGCAAAACATTATCAGTTCTCAGTTACTTTTTATTTTAAAGAGGAGGTAGCCCCGGCCTTGAAAAAATTTAGTAAGTATTAAACAAATATCATACAAACAGATCTGTCCACCTCTTTCATGGTAAAAAGGTCAAGAACTTTTATCCAAGCAAGAGTGGGTTTTTTTTGTTTGTCTCTAGAACTTTTGTGCAAGTTTTTGCACTTAATTTAAGCAGTCTTTTAATATGTTTGGTCTGCTGGTGATGCGGTGCATCTTTATGCGTTTGTGATTGTCAGCATTGACAAGTTATGAAGCAACATCTATATTGTTTTGAATTCCTCGTAGATCACTAAAATTTAGGAACTTGCACAGTTTCTCTATTGTTCTCCTGACACTACCTTAGCTAGGTGGCTGTTTTGCCTTATTTCAGTCTTTCTTCCTCTGAACTTCCCAAGGACATAACCGAGGGGATATTTGGTCCGCTCTATTTGGAGCAGTTTGTGGTTGTTTGAAGGACTGGCTGGCCGTTGTCCTTGGGAAATACATCCTAGTATTTGTAACTTTAAAGAATTCCTGTAATATTTTTCAGATGTTAATGCACCTAACAGCAGATTCAGAATACTCTGTGCTTTGCACATTAAGCATGCATTTAAATCTTACTTGTCAACATGAAGTTAGCAGACAGAGGGATAAGGTGGAAACAGATGAGACTTGGAAGAAAAAGTCTATAAATGGGTGCTTACAGCATTCTTTTCTAGCTGCATTATTTCTGAGTTTTAAGAACTTCTAATTTCTAAACTAGCCTGGGGGTTTTTGCCTCATTTTTCAACTTCATTGTATTAGCATGGTAAGTAATTTCTCTCTAGTTTTGTTGCAACCTTGTTGTTCTCATTATTATCTACTTTTTTGAGGATACAAAGCTACTTGGAAAAATGTCAAGACTTTGTTCTTGCTCTCACTTTTTGTCCTTAAAGCTGAATGAATCCTTTTGAAAAGAAAGCGTTGGGCAATTGATGTCTCCTCATTGCTTGGCTTTAATGGATCTTCAGTTTTAACTTAAATGACTGACTTGTTTAACATTTGGTGATACTGCCCTTGAGGGAACTTGTAGTAATTACTGTTACTACTGCTGAAGTTTATCTGTTGCTTGGCCTACAAAATAAAATTTGGAATAGCTTACTCAACTCTAGGCCTTTTATGGGAATTATGCTGATACAATATATGATAAGGTAGGGTTTGGCAAAGGACATTTCCTGGAGTAATGAAACAGGCATAATTCTTGTCTGTAGTTATTCAGTGTGGATGCTAACTTTGCCTGCACATCTGCATTTTAGGCTCAGCAGCTGTTATCTGCTTGCATAGAAAAAGTAGATGTTTCGAGCACAGAGGGATATGACTTGTTCATCACACAACTGAAGGATGGTTTGAAAAATACCTCACATGAAACAGCAGCAAATCATAAAGTTGCAAAGGTAAGAATTTGTCTCTGTACTGGACATGGATTGTCTGACATGGATTCTCAAGTCTAATTTGTGTGTCTGCCATCATTGAAACACAGAAAATGTTTGACTCAGTGTGGTGGATTTTGTTTGAAGACAGTGGAATATATTATCTGTTCCTTAGTTGTCTCTGTGAAACTTCACTTGTTAAGAGAACAAACAAGGTTAGTTTCTTCCTGATAAAGTCAACTAATAAACCCAACTGAGTTTAAAATCTCAGATTATTGAGTTTCCTTCCATTATGTACATGTTGCTTTTGTGTGTCTGTTGTATTATTTCTTGATATCACACGTGTTTGTTTTTGGTTTTGACACTTTTGAGGTCTATTTGTTGTTTAGATGTTCAAATTTTAAAACATAGACACTTTTTTCTTAATTTAGTGGGCAACGGTTACGTTCCACCTTCCTCATCATGTTTTGAAGTCTGTCGCCAGTGCCATTGTAAATGAACTCAAGAAGATAAATCAAAATATTGCTGCCTTACCTGTAGCATCCTCTGTGATGGATAGGTTATCTTACCTCTTACCCAGTGCACGGCCAGAACTCGGCGTGGGACCTGGGCGATCTGTGGACAGGTATATTAAGACAAAATGAGTGATGAATTTGACCCCTTAGTTGTATCAGAATAAGCTCTTAGATGACTTTAACTTATATTGCCAGAAAATTAGTCCTATTCTGTGCTTTGTTGCTCTTACACATACAGCTAATTAACTGTTTAATGCACATTGTGCCGTACATATTACTGAATTTAGCAAAGCCTTTATGGATGCCACAAGACTGTCTGGGTTTCAACTTTAATGTCAGGCAGATTGAAACTTTGCTCTTAATCCCAGTATATACTTTCAGAAGGGTGACAATTGCAGCTTTAAGTACATACTACACTGTATCCTGAAGTCAATTCCTTTTCCTTTATACAAGAAGGAGTTATGCCTATGTTTTGTGGTTTAGAAGTTTAGGAAGTTACCTTTGCAGAGCATGTATATGCTACTTCTGAACTCTTTAGTCACCTGCTGTGTGTTTGGGTTCAGAGAACATTTTACTTGAACATTGATTGTTGCTTCATTTCTTTCTGATGTTGTATACACAAGGAAGTAATCCATTATTTTAACCTTCATAAGCTGAGACTAGTTAGAATACTGATAAATTTTCTAAGTCTATAAATTAATTCCTTCTTGAAAGTTTCTGTACAAATATTATTTTGTAAGTGTATAATCATTTCTTATAGTTCAAATAATTTCATGAATTTGATTTAATATCTTAACTTCCTCTCCCCAAGCCTTCAGGTCTACCTGTACCTTGCCATATTGTATTTTGATTAGAGCTCTCCAAGATCTGTCTCTTAATCTGGTATAATGTCAAGTTAAGATAGCTCTTATGTGGATGTTGCTAGAATAGATTACTTCCTTGGTCAGGAAATGTTTAATATTTTTATTCCCTTGTAAGACAGCAAARATCTCCTGAAACTGAGGAGCAGAAACAGGAAGTGGCACCTTTCCATCTAACAGCATTAGTGCTTGGGAGAACAAAATTCTGTCTCGCAGTTCTATTGGGCTAGATTCTCCATCTGCCTTAGGTGCAGAAGAGCTTTGGGTATCTGATGCTTTTCTACAGGTAGATCAAATAGGCTACCTGGAAGCTTATTTTATTAATCTTGCTTTTAAGGCCTGTAGGTTGTTCTATTGCTTTTCGTTTTTTACTGGGGGTGTACTTTAGGCACCCAAGTGAGGGAAGTTTGTATCTTTCCTGTAATAATTAATTATAATATTACATGTAAGTTACAGGTAACTATTTGTGCTGTTTCTAACGGCTACTAAAGCACTGAAAGTATCTCATAAACAGTTTAGTTTTTTAATTTTAAGTGGCAGTTTTGGGTAATGTAGAATTTTTCACCTTTCTAGGTCTTTGATGTATAGTGAAGCCAACAGACGGGAGACATTCACTTCATGGCCTCATGTGGGTTATCGGTGGGCACAGCCAGATCCTATGGCTCAAGCTGGCTTCTATCACCAGGTAAAAAAAAGGTTTAGTTGTTCCCTGGGTGTGGGGACAGGGGAAAAAAGGTGGTGATGGTTTTTAGTGAGGTTTTTTGCTTTTTTTTTTCAAATGCATTCTTTCAATGATGCATAAACCATGAAAACTTTGTCATTCAGATGGGGTTTTTTAAGTTTCGGGGGGTTTCGGTGCCTTGCGTTTGCTTCTTATTTTTTGTACAGATCACAGAAAATACTGTTCTAAACTTCAGCATATAAAACTTTCCTAAATATCAGATTGATGTGAGTTAAACAACAACAATAGGGATGAAGTTGGTTGTTACGTAGAATCTGGCTTTCTCCTTGTTAGACTGTAGAGTAAACATCCTTTTTATATTAAAAGTAGAGCAAAAAAGCAACAAACTTGACACTGGAGTTCTCTAACCATACTTTCCTAGTAGAACTTAAACTGTATTGTATCAAAGAGAAGTCCTAGATCACTTTAAATTATTAGGCTTAGTGAATGAATACAACCTCAACATTTTATTCCACTGCTTTTGCTTATTTCCTTTTTTCATTCTTTAAAATTATTCCTACTGTAAAAAAATATTAATAGTATGGATTTAGATAATGATGGCTGGGCAGTGCCTACCATTTGACAGCAATATTGTCTGCCTCTATGTCGACTGCAAAGCCTGATAGGTGCAAGTGGATAAAGTTTTTGGATGATTTCTTAAACTTGTACAGAAGGAGAAGTGCAGGGAATTCATATATTAGAATTGCATCTGCATATTCCCAAGCATGTCTTAAAATGAGGTAATGAAAATGCTAAATTTTAAGAGAATGGAAATTTTGATTGTTTTTCCTCAGTTACTTCAGCTAGTAACAACTGTTCTTAGCAGCGGAGTGATAGAGAATACTTTATGTCCTAAGAGATTGGTAGGAATATTTTTTAACCTGTATTTATTCAAGCATGTATTCTGCTGCAGTTCTAAGTTTTTTGAACCTTGTGAACTTTTTCCAAAGGAAAAAAAGTCAGTTCTGTTCTATGTCTGTGGTTTGCATCCCATGACTTGCATGAATGTTGGTTCTGGATCTCTTCTATAGTACTGTGTATCCATTTTTAATGAGAAATACTGCCACTTTGTAGTATATAATTTGTGGCCTTTTATATGTTTGATGTGATGCTTTAGTATGTCACTAGAAGGAAAAGACTTGATCACCTAGTTAAAGTGTTTCATAGTACATAGCTGTGTAAATTTCAAGTGTTTCTTCCTATTTTCATAGCCTGCTTCATCAGGGGATGACAGAGCCATGTGCTTTACCTGTAGTGTGTGCTTGGTGTGCTGGGAGCCTACAGATGAACCTTGGTAAGTTTAATGATGTTTGAAGTAGACTTAATTTTGTGCTGAAGAGGTTAGAAATCTTCAAAGGACAAAAATCAGTATTATCTCGACGGGATTTCTGGTGAGTTTAGGACAAGTCATTGACAAGAGTGGGTTTCCAAAATGATTCCATGAAACAAATCACAAAAAGATTTGCTGTACTATATCAAGTATCTGTATAAGACTAAACAAAAAAATTTGTAGTTAGTTTTATTTCTTAATTCTGATTTGCCATTTCATTTCAAATTGTTCCCTCAAAGTTGTCAGCCAATACTTCTTTGCAGGGATCTAAACTCAGTCTTCTATATAATTGTGACTAGAACACATCTCTTTTAGAGAAAAGTTCATAAACTGCCATGGCTATGTAGTGCATATTTGTCTTCTATGTGCAATTGCAACATCCATTAGTAGTTTCCTGAATCATGTAAAATTGTGCATAGTGACAGAAATGCAGGACCTTACTCTGATTGAAGAGTTCTTAGTGTAATTTTTTTTCTTGATTAGTTGGTAGTTTATAATCTTTTGAACACATCAGACTCCTGACTTACTGGAAATTTTTCCTTTGTAATATTATCTTCATAGTCTTAGTCTACTCCTTTCACTTGTGATTTTTGAGACATTTTTTAGTTGTGTAATTGCTCTTGTCATGTCTCTGTCTTAGCTGTATATCGAGATTAGTTTTTTTCCATGCTTCTTGGTCAATGTGACATTCAGGACTGTTTTCAATTTTAATTTTTTTAATTGTGGATGTAGAACTAAAGGCAGGACATTGCTTCTAAAGTTACTCATAACATTGGAGTTCTAATGTAATGTAACATTCTGTAGAATTTAATCTGTGCTGTTCTTCATCAGGACATGATGGGCTACTGCCTATAGAACAATTTTTTTTAATGGACTAATTATATTAAGAGCACTGGATAGATTGATCCATTTGAATATGAATGTGCATTGAGTGATCTTTAATACAGTCTGCTATTGAGAATCAACAGGGAGAGCTGTGTTAGTAACTTCAGAACCCCTTGTATGGTTGACTGCAATACAGTTCAAACAGTTCCATTTCAGCTTCAGTTCTAGGGTTTAGCTTGTGTATGGTGTGTATATTTTTCACAGTAAGAAATCAATATTTTCTGTGTTTGCTTTTAATCTGAAAAGGTCTGAACATGAGAGGCATTCCCCAAACTGCCCATTTGTCAAGGGTGAGCACACTCAGAATGTACCTCTTTCAGTCACACTGGCAACAAGTCCAGCACAATTTCCCTGCACAGATGGCACTGACAGAATAGCCTGCTTTGGGTCTGGAAGTTGCCCTCATTTTCTAGCTGCTGCAACAAAACGAGGAAAGATCTGCATATGGGATGTTTCCAAACTTATGAAGGTATGCAACATAAACAATCATTTTTCATCAACTATTTACTGATTAAGCTATTATTACTATTACTAATATCTCAATTCAAATCAAATACCTCTTGTGGTTTTTTGTTGTTATTTCTCAGGTCCACTTAAAATTTGAAATCAATGCATATGATCCGGCTATTGTGCAGCAACTTATGTTATCAGGAGAACAGAGCTCAGGGGTTGACTCAAGGAGACCAACGCTAGCATGGTTAGAAGATTCATCTAGCTGCTCAGACATACCAAAATTAGAAGGAGACAGGTATGCCAATCTACAAAATGAGAAATATGAAATGCTGCTGTGTAAATGGTAAATGCCATTTAACTAAGTCATGCTCTATGAAACATAAGATTGGTAATTTTTTTTTTCATGGAAATAATATTTTTAGTCACTTTGTATCTGTACACAATTCAATGCCTGAAAAAGAGTAAATTTCTACTTTTTAAGCTGGTTTCCTGCTGTTACAGTTTTTATACTCCACTAGCAGAGAGATTACAGATCTCATTGTTGCCCTATGCTGATGTTTCAGAGGCAGAGACAAAAGAGAAAGGAATATAAGTTTTGGATAAGCTTTTAATTTTAGTTATGGATTATACATTTCAGGTTTTGAAAGTAAAGACTACTCATGGACTTGTGGAACATGGCTTTCTCTGATTGCTTCTCATGTCATTCTGAAAATAAATTGTGTGGGTGTGCTAGGAATTTGTACTTCCTCGCATACCTCTTATTCTTGCATACAGACTCTAAACGATTAGCTAGCCCTGTTGCAAGGCTTTGGATAAGCCAGAGAATATGCCAGTGCTTAGAAAGTGTCACGTGAGAAAAAGTAGTATTCTTTCATTTATGCTTTATGCAGTCTCTTAATAGGAACTCTTTTCTGGTATTGCCAAAACTTAAAAGAGTGAATAATTGTTGGAAAATTTAGAACAAAAGGTGTTTGGGAAGTCTTGCTAGTTTTTTGAATGTTTCTTAAACTTCAGCACTTACAAAGTAACATTACTGCTACATGCACTGGAAGGTAAATCTTTGGTTTTAAGCTGTGGTATCTACAGTACTGCAGAGCAAATATGAAGCATGCTCTTGTGAAGAGGGTGTATAGAAACATGGGCAACATCAGTGTGTGRGGCCTAACAGCTGCCTGGACTCTTCCTGTAGCTTTAGACCTATGAACTCCTTAAGAGTTAAAGAATTAAACCAATTTGAAGAGCTGGATAAAGGATAGTGCACTCAAACTGTTTAGAACTAAGCATCTTTCACTTCATGTAACCTATATGAAATTTACTATCACTTCTCTGCTTAAGGGGAAGCTGGATGAGAGTCAAAGTATTGAATTGTCTCTGTCATGTTGTGAAGTGAAGGTTGATCAGGTTTGACCCAAAAAAGATCTATTTCTTGGATATGAGGAAGAAACATCCTATTTGTTGGAATTTGAGGATCTGACTTGGTACTGTGAGTAGTTGTACCTGAAGCCGCAAAGGAATTACTGTTCTTCCTGTGTGTAAGGAGCCTGTAATAGGAAATAACTTCTTTTATTGGAAAGGCCAGCTGCATCAATTATTCATATGTTCTTAGAATACTAAGGAGCCTATTTCTCTTGAAAAGGTGTCTTGAACAGAATCTGTTTTTATGACAAAGTGATTAATCTGGTAGTATTTTTAAAAGTAACGCACTGTTCATGCCTTWTTTCTGCACTAGCTATGAAATCACCTTAGTAGAATTGAAGACCAGTCTGTCAGCTCCACTTTCCAGAGATTATTTTGAGGAACTTTGAAGCTGATATAATCAATTTTTAGATGTCCTTATTGTATGATTTTGTTTTTCTTGGAGAGATTCCTGAGAACCGGCTTCCATTTTAATTTAATTTATGCCTGAATTTTAGGAAGTAGAATAGTAGAATGAGGCAAAAAGAAGGGTGGTCTACTGGTTCGATAATGGAGGAAAAAAGTCTTTATGTTGTTGGTGTCTGTGATGAACTCATCAGTGGATGTACAATTCTGACTAAAAAGAATGGCCAGTTATGATACACATAATATTTTTTATTAATTTTGTTTTTAATAGTTAAAAATAAGCATGCAGTTAGAGTGGTGTCATTCACGCGTTATTTTTTTTCAGTGATGACCTACTGGAGGATTCAGACAGTGAAGAGCATTCCAGATCAGAATCTGTGACAGGTAGGTTATATCTGATCTTTGTAATAGTTTAGAGGTGAAGGGAAATTCTGCTTTTCAGGCTTTTAAAAAAACCTGGTCAAAACCAATGATATTATATTCACTGTATTAGAAAACAGGAAAAGGATTTACCTTGGAAGCAATGCCAGTATTTAAGTCACTATTCGTATGGTGGAGAAATTACATACAAAAGAAAAGAAAAACCCCACTTTGTTGGGTTAATAAATGTCTTATTTGACAAGCATTGGTTATCTTACTGTCAATAAAGCACACAAACCAAGATAAAAGAACGTACATGGAACAGGAACAAATTACAGCTGTACAAAACCCTTTAAATTCAGGGGATTGCCAGAAAGATTTCCTGTATCTTGATTGTTTCTGTGTGGGTATGCGCTTGATAAAGTATTTCTCTTCCTGAATAAAGATTTTGTATGGAAGCAGAACAGTGCTATGCATGGTGTTCTTGTGTTACTTTCTTAGAGGTTGAACCAGAAATTTTGATGGCGGGAGGATTACAGGTTTATTCTCTATTATCCAGTTTACATCTTTGAGTAAAGATCAGCAAGTGGGGGGAAAAAAGAGCCTGAGGTGTAAAAAATGATATTTTCTTTTTAACAAGTGGTAATATATGCAATATGATTCCTTTTTTTGAGCATTTGTGTTATGTTAAACATTTTTGTTTTAAAGGGCATACATCACAAAAAGAAACTATGGAAGTCAGCCTTGATATAACAGCTCTCAGCGTTCTTCAGCAGCCTGAAAAACTTCAGTGGGAAATTGTTGCAAATGTTCTGGAAGACACGGTTAAAGATCTAGAAGAACTCGGGGCAAACCCCTGTTTGGCCAACTGTAAGAGTGAAAAGATGAAGGAAAAACATCTAGAACAACACAACATTCCCTTTCCTTGTTTATTAGCTGGAGGTCTATTAACATACAAATCACCTGCTACCTCTCCCGTTAGCAGTAACTCTCAGAGATCCCTGGATGGCTTAAGTAGGACTCGAGGTGAGAGTGTCTCGGAACAGGGATCAACTGACAATGAATCCTGCACTAATTCAGAACTGAATTCCCCTCTGGTAAGGAGGACTTTGCCTGTATTGCTGCTATACAGCATTAAGGAGTCTGATGAAAAAGCAGGAAAACTCTTTTCACAGATGAACAATATTATGAGTAAAAGTATACATGATGATGGTTTCACAGTTCCACAGATCATTGAAATGGAGCTGGACAGTCAGGAGCAGTTGCTGTTACAGGATCCCCCTGTGACTTACATTCAGCAGTTTGCAGATGCTGCCGCCAACCTGACATCTCCGGACTCGGACAAGTGGAGCTCTATGGTTCCCAAGCCTGGGACTTTGGTTCAGTGCCTGCGTCTGCCAAAGTTTGCAGAGGAGGAGAACCTATGTGTAGATTCAATCACACCTTGTGCAGATGGAGTTCATCTGTTAGTAGGACTGCGGACTTGTCCTGTTGAATCTCTGAGTGCAATAAATCAAGTAGAGGCCTTGAATAATTTAAATAAATTAAACTCGGCACTATGTAATAGAAGGAAGGGGGAACTAGAATCAAGTCTTGCTGTAGTGAATGGCACGAGTATTGATGTAATCCAGCATGAGTCACCAGCAGATGTACCAACTCCTTTAATAATTCAGCCTGAACAGAGAAGCGTTAGTGGTGGATACCTAGTGCTTTATAAGATGAATTATGCCACTAGAATAGTTACTCTAGAGGAGGAACCAGTAAAAATCCAGCATATCAAAGACCCCCAAGACACAATTACCTCAATGATTTTACTCCCACCAGATATATTGGATAATCGAGAGGATGACTGTGAGGAACCTGTAGAGGAAATACAATTAACTTCTAAAAATGGCAGTGGGAGAGAGAGAAGATCTGAGATCTCTACTCTTGGGCACCTGGTAATAACTACTCAGGGAGGATATGTAAAAATATTAGATCTTTCGAACTTTGAAATTCTGGCCAAAGTGGAGCCACCTAAAAAAGAGGGCACTGAGGAACCAGATATGTTTGTCTCTGTGATATACTGTTCGGGCACAGACAGATTATGTGCATGCACCAAAGGTAAGACTTTTAATTTTTTTTTAATGATTGATTTTACTGTATTTGGATTATATTACAGCATTTAGAATCTAAATTTCAAATTCCACTGAATTTACATACAGTTTAATTCTGGCCTAGGAAGCATGGACTCTAGTTAATTCCTCCTCTTAAATGTGATTTTAATCTCTAGAATGGCAGTAATTCTTGCATATGTCCAATGCACTGGTAATTTTTTTTTTGTAGAGGCACAGATTTTCTTAAGTCCAAAACAAATAAAAGTAATTCTTACATGTAATTATTTCAACGCTAGAGAAATCACGTTTCAGAAGTTTCCTGTCTGTAATTGACATTATTCAAGAGAGCAGAGAAGATAATTCTCTTATACCTTATTCCAGTGCTTGCTTGTACCTTCATTCAGGGAGCATGCTGCTGGTTCTGCTTCAGCTTTTTGCAGTTGGGATTGTACTTTCTTGAGTGTTAGAACCAAACTATCCATGCAGGGTTCTTAAGTCTTTTTTTCCAAATGAACACAAGGCATTTTGGGGAATGGGGCAGGTAGGAGGGGAATGTAACTGAAGTCCAGGTAACAACTACTTTGTAAAGATCCCTAAACCACCACACAATTCCCTGCTTCCTTATGTCACACTGGAGCAGCGGAAACAGCTCTGGATGTCATTCAGCTGAGTTCCTCTATGCACCAGTGTTTTATTTAGTTCCACTGCAGTTGAAGGCAGCTCTGGTGGAAATGCTTAGCCTCTCAGAGGGGATAAGCTGATGGGATGCTTCATATGTTTCAAATTAATCCCCACCAATATCATGTTGAACTTCCTCTTTACTACAAGAGTTTAAATGGATACCTTTCCGCCTTTCATGGTGGTGTCACGCTGATTATACAGTCCTCCTCTGAGCAGTTGTTAAATCAGATTTACTTGTTATTTCCAACACATAAAGTCAAGTTTATTGTAAACATCTCAGTTTTCTTAAAGGCTCCATGATTATCACTCACCTACCAAGAGTTCTAGAGGTGGAGATTTTAGATTTGCTTTTTAAATACAAATGAAAACTTTGCAAGTTAGTAACTAGTATTTATGTTTGCAGATTTCCAAGGGTAACATTTTTACTTACTAAATCATTCTCTTTTGGTAACTACTTTTGGAGAAATACCTATTAAACTGTTTCAGCTGTATTTAATAATGCACACTTTTTCCTAGTTAAAACGGAACTCGAACTGAAAGGTTAATTGCCTTTGAAAACCGTTAGTACTGTTATATCATATCTATGCCATAATGTTTTTATCTTACACTTAGCTGATCAAACTGCAATCTCATTGAAAAAAACTCCAAACCACGCTAAGTGTTTTTTCTACAGAATTTTATTACTATTAATTTCTTTCTTGCATCCAATCTGTTTTGTCTTTCTTGTGTTTTAAGATTAACGATAAAAGTTAAAGATAAAAGTTATTGTTATTGGGCATGGTACTTTTCCATCAGTGTTAGTGTGTAAGGTATTATATTCTTGTAGCATTTGGTATGATTTAAACCTTTTTTGGGACGTGGAATGCAAGATACACAGGTCTATCGAGTTGGAAGCATTTATTCTGTATGTGTAGGAATATTTTGTGTCTGCTTAGATAACCACCATCTCTGTTACTGACTGAAGAATACTTCCGTCTTCCTTGTAATGGAGAAGCACATCATTCTGCTTTTTCAGTAAATCTCTCTCGGTATTACAGTAGTAATATCCATCTAGTAATTTATAATAGCTTTGTTGGGACTTCTTTTGTTTGTGCTGTC
Organism: Amblyornis subalaris; assembly: GCA_018881555.1. Taxonomy (NCBI): domain Eukaryota; kingdom Metazoa; phylum Chordata; class Aves; order Passeriformes; family Ptilonorhynchidae; genus Amblyornis; species Amblyornis subalaris. The sequence goes on from JACAXG010000037.1 coordinate 1,417,809, forward strand.
GTTAAGATGACTGAGATTTTGGGGTGTTTTCTCCTGTAGTCCAGTATGCTACAGGCATCAGTCAGCCCGCAAGATTCTTCAGTTGAATATAGTACTTTGTTTACTTTTTAAAAAAAAAAATTAAATCCATAGATTATTCCTGTCTTTGATTTACACCCACTACACCTCTATTTGGAACTTCCATTTTCTGCTCTGCAACCATGGTCTTTGGAATTCGTTATTTTCATTGCTTAAGTGTCTTTAGAAGCTTTTGATTTCTATTTCTTTTTTAAGTATTTCAGTCACTGTTACGTTTTTCTCACTTTCAAGAAATTAAGTCCAAAGCCATCATAAATGCTAAGGGCTCAGTGTCCATTAGAAGTCTGGATTTCAGGATCTCCTGCTAAGTATATCTGAAGCCTCAGAGTCATAATATTTATGCCAAAATGCAACACTTTGTAAAGATTGACTTGAACTGAAATGTTTATAAATAAGGCATAAAAGACATAAAATTCAGGAACACTAAAAGGAAAAGGAAATCAAGAACCTCAACTGTTAATATAACTTTTAGAATCCTCTATCTTACTGTACATTTGAATAGCTTAATATATGGAATAGGTTTTGCATTATTTTGGTTGTCTTGAATCACAATCGTCCCTTAAACTTTCTGCTTTAAATGGGTAAAATTTCTTGCTTRGCTGCTAGGTGGCTGAAGATAAGAGGTTTTTGTTACTATTATTTTTTCTTAAATGCAATTTTCTAAGGCTTCTTCCCAAATCACTTAGAGGTCTTTGCTCCTCTAGATTTACTACATCTAGATGGGATGGTGCCTGCAGTCTGAAGCATTAGAAAGATATGTTGAAAGTAGAATAACTGTATCACTGATGTATTTAACATTATTCGATCTGGAAAGGAGCTTGTAGTGCAAAGACATAAATGAAAATGTTAAGTAGAAGTTTTGGAGCATACATGCATTGGAAATGCTTGAATGGTGCTGGAAAAATATGCAAGTGTATAAACTGAGCAGTATATTCTTTCCTGTTTACTTGTTTGGGAGGTCAGAATAGGCAAAGAGGTACTTTAATGAATGAAACTTCTGGATCCAGAATAGCCTTTTTTTCTGTCTCTTCTGCTTGTTGACATGTTATTTTCATTGGTAGATCATAAAAATTTTTCCATAGCTGCCTTTAAGATACGACTGAAAAGAAACCTCTTTGTAAATGGGTGCTTCAGATTTGAAGTGGTTTTACGTAAAGATGTTTTGGACCTGCATTTGACATCATCCGTCTTTGTGAGTCACACTTTTAAAATGTTACCTCTTGATATCAGCTTCAGGTACTTACCTGTTTCTGCAAGTATTATCTGGGGTTGACCTCTGGAGGGAAGTGTGCAAATATATTCTTGGTTCCAGTTCTGTTAAGCAAGCATCGTGAAGTTTAATCTCTTTGTATTTTTCTTTCTTCTCTTCCCCTTCGAGAAGGTAGACCATATTTAATATTTCTTTTAGTAGTGCTTTGTCTGCTGTCATATGGGGGCTTAAATATTTTCTCGTGTCATTAATATGACAGCCTAAATGCTGCTTTTATAGCGTTCAAAATATTAAGTAAAAAAACCAGGTAAATTCCTTATTCTAAAACCAGGCAGCAGGTACTGTTTTTGAATAGGGATACAGCTGTAGGGTGGTCTTTTGATATTTAAAGCCTATTATCTGATGTTTAAGAGGGTCAGATATAGTTTGTTATGGATGCATCCATTTTCAGAGCTATAGTTGTCGTTGTCTTCTTGATATCTCAGTTTTTATCTAACTTTTTTTAAAAATTAGAGTCCTGCCAAAAAGTTACTTAAGAAAATGCTCCACGGTATACATTCTACTTTTTTCCTTTGTTAGATTTGTTTTGGATTGCTTCCTTACTTTAGCTGCTTAGCTGTGTTTCATCATTCAGACAGTTTTGTTAACCTTTGCTTTGAAATACAGAATTAGGTAAAAAAAAGGGACATAGCTGAAATGTACCTATTTAACATAAAGATGCAAATCTCTGCGTGTGTTTTGAAAGTTGTGCGTATCTGTGTTTCTGGGAGTATTTTTAAAAGATGACTAAAAATTGTTAATTTTTTATCTTTCATTGGTACTGATGTTCTCCCGTATCAAGTGTCTGAATCTCTCTGAAGATATATTGACCAGGAAAGTGTTGTGGCTTTTCAAAAAAAGGCTATAAAAAGTAGAAATGTTCAGGGTGTTCTGTTGGAGAAGGTGCCTCCTACACAGGCTGTGTGATTGAGTAGGTTTTAAAAATCTGTATGATCTCTTTGAGTGCTTGATCTCCGCCTAGTAAGTGAAGCATTGCTGGATTGTGCTCACCTGAAGTTTTGAGTGTGTTACATTATAACACTTTAAAGGTGCTATATTATAACAAGAGTTTTTCTAGTCACTCCCTTTTGTTGGAAAAAGTATTTTTTCAGACTGGATTTTGGTATGTCAAGTGTGAGTTGTCTGTGCTGATATTTCTTACTGCAAGCCTGGAAGAACTGGCTGGCACTTGGAAACATTTGAGAATTGATTGCCCCACATCTTGTACCTTTTATTTATAGCAGCTTTCTTGCTCTTAAGTTGTAAATAGTGTACTAATTGCACTCTGTAGTTTTTTCTGATTTAGTTTGGGTATGTTATTTTTGTCTTCCTTGTCATTAGGCTTTGTCTGCCTTGTGTACTGTGTTTTTGAAGTTCAGGAATCAATTTAGTATTTCCAATTTTCTGCCTTCTTCGGTAATGGAGTCTCATAGGATTGGAGAGAGGTCAAGTTTTTTCCACATCGGAATTAGGGTTGGAAGTGATTCTAGAGAGAAGAGATCATCTTCAAGTCAGGGTCAATTACACYTACCCATTCAGAAATAGAGTACTGATAGAGTACTGTTTTCAAACATCTTCAACATGGAGATTTAACAGCCTACTCATGAAATTTATTCTAGTTCATGCTGTCCTTGATGATGACTTTTTCCCCTAGTGTTTAGCTTGTATAATCTTTGTCACCGGAGTCACAAATGTTGTACTATTTGTTATGAATATGGCAAAGAGGTTTCTTCAAAAAAGGAGGGGAAGACAGTCTATTTAGGTGCTGTCCTTCTCCAAGCACGTTTATTTTCTCACCAGTCCTTTTAAACTTTCAAACTAATTAAACCCAACCAACCTTTACTTTCCCCTCGCAAAAGACCTAATCAGGTCAGTCCACATGTTTCTTGTTGAGATACCAAACCCAGTAATCCTACAGATGTTTTTGAATGGAACAAGAGAATTCCTTAAGTAACTCTGCAGTCTCTACATACCGTGTGTGTATACATAGTGAAATGTTTGCACTTTTGAGCAGGAAATTGAATGAGGTTCATCTTCTGACTTACAAGAACCTCTCTTACAGAACTGCTRTCTAGCTGATCTTTCTTCATCCTGTAATAGGGCATTTAATTATTTCTTGCTAGGTGTAGTAACTTTCATATGTTCCTGTTCAATTGCATTCTATTTTTTCAAAGTTGAGAGAGAATTTTATAGCTAAAATCTCCAAGAATAGTGTAAATTGTGTTGGAGGGAGGTTTTGGGATAGCTTTCCTGATGACATTTTTCAGGTGTTCTGAACTTGCCCATTTAGAGCTAACCAACGATGAGAGAAAGAGAGGGACTATAAGTTGTGTAGTGCATGGTTTCCTGTGGTATGGCTTTGTTTTTTAGTTACTTTTAGCTAATTGGATTATTGTTCAATTATGTCATTGTGTTTTGTTCAACTATGTTGCATAAATCATATGCGATTTTTCTAATAACAGTGGTGTCACTCTTCCCAAACTCCTTTCAGAGTGTGGGAACATCTCACCATATTGGCTTTGACTGCAGTGCTCTTAGTCTCTGGCATGTTCTCTAGCTTGTGCCAGTGCCGCTTTCCTGGAACCAATAACTGTTTTGCCAGAAAGAAGCCTGTGATTTATTTGAATGGATTTATCATTCTTATGTTCTGTTTGTATTGCCCACCAGGTTCTTGAGTCCATGCAAACTGCAGATTTTAAATGCGGTTCAGAATTAAATTAACAATGTTTCGATTGTGTTACCTGTTTTTTGAGGGAAGTATAATGATGCTGGTCCAATTTGTCTCTTTTGGGATAACTGAGTAATTCAGTGTCAGCTTTCATACCTTCTTGGTGGTGCAACAGAAGCATTTTTTGCCTCTGCTAAAGTGGTACAAGCAGAGAACCCTTCAGATAAACTGCTACTTGTGATGTTTGCTCCCTGGCTAGAATTAGAAAGCACTGGATGAGTCACTGTTTTAGCCTAGTACTGCAAACAATAGTAATAACACTAAAAAAAAAAAAGCAGCGTTGACTTTTGCACAGATTTTTTTCACTGGCACTTAACTATAGGAACTACAATATCATTGAAACAAATATGTGTGCATCATCAGAAGGTTGTCTTTGGATATTCTGTGAGAGGAAATGCCTCCTTTATGATACAGAGACAGAGCCATCTACAGGGTTTTGGAAAAGTGTGCATAAGCGRAGGCTAATACTATATAACTGAAGTTTATGGTAAACTTCTTTACAGAACCTTTTTAAAAACAAATAAAAGGGAGAGAAATATCAAGTTTAGCACAGACTTTTTCTTGAAAAAGTGCCAGAGTCCTTCAGTAATGCAGGGATTATGAAACTATGGCTTTTCCTCTTGTAGTATGGATAGAGTGGTAAGGACATTTTTGTTGCTGAGCAGTAAACTGAGTGAGAAACAAACTGAGGTTTGACTTATGAGGTGAAGCTGTCAAGTTGTGTGTTTTCTAATGTGACTGTAATTCTCTGAACTTTGAGGAAAATTGCTTATTTCTGAGCTGTTTAATTTCAAGGAAACTCGTGTTATTTGCTGTAACTATTTTTTTTTCCCCTCCGCTCTTGGGATCTCCTTGGGATGTACTGTTTTGCACCAGGGATGTGTGGGTTGAGACTGAGAGAGGGGAGGTACAGGCTTCTTACTGGATCTCAGAAAAGACCCACCAAGTAATGCTTAATGGCTTAATGAAACAGCTCTTTTAAGAAGATAGAATAAAAAGATAAATGCAGATAGTGAGAAAATCTCCCATCCCTTAAGATCCTGGGAACACTACTTTTGTGCAACTTTACCCAGACCCCTGGATGGATTTGCCCACAGCACACTGCACTGATCCTGTCCATGAAGTTGTTCTTCCATTTTGGTCATTTGAGCTATTACATTCCTCTTGTTATTCTGTCTTCATAAAAGAGTGAGTTTATTAAGCCATTTGTTGTCAGGCCTCTCTGAGTGAGATCCCAAAAAAAACCTGCATGAGATTTTTTTCTACCTCACACACTCTGCCTCCTCGTGCCTCTCTATCACTCTCTGTTTCACTCTCCTCACCCCTCACAGTGCAAAACATATACCTGCTTTTATCTTGAGTTTTTACTGCATTTTTACTCTCAAGTTTGTTTGTTTCAAATTACCTGGATATTTTGCATAACAGGGTTTGGTGTAATGTTAGTCAGATGTTGAAGGTCAGTCTGTAATCATTTTTCAGAAAAATCATGTAAGGCCTATGCTTGAATTTGCCTCTCGATTTGAAGCCTACTCATCAGAATTTTTGCAACTTCTGAAACTGGTAACAGCTCTTCCCAGCGCCCCCCCCCCCCCCCTTGTGTAAAATGAAACATTCCTTCTCAGTGACTTAGAGCACAAGCCTTAGGAGGAGCAAGGAGCAGCTGAGGGAGCTGTGGTTGTTTAGCCTGGAGAAAAGGAGGCTCGGGGGTGACCTTATCGTTCTGAACGATTACCTGAGAGGAGGTTGTAATGAGGTGTGGGTTGGCCTCTTCTCCAAAAGAACAAGTGATGGGATGAGAGGAAATGGCCTCGAGCTGCTCCAGGGGAGGTTTAACTTGGATATTAGGAAAAATGTTTCACAGAAGGGATTGCCAAACATTGGAACAGGCTGTCCAGGGCAGTGGTGAAGTCACCATCCCTGGAGGTATTTGAAAGATGTGCAGATGTGGCATTTAAAGACATGGTTTAGTGGTTGACTTGGCAGTGCTGGGTTAATGGTTAGACTTGATGATCTTAGCGGTGTTTCCCAACGAGACTTGTCCTGTGGTTTTATGACTTCTCTGTAAATGACAGAATTCGTCTAATGTATCTGTAGTGGTGACTAACGGGCAACCTCCTTGAATGATTTCAAACTTCCATCAATACAAATTTTTCCAATGAAAATTTTGGACTTGCTCTTTTGTCTGTTGACCTGATCAGTGTTTTAATTCCAGGTTTGATGAAATTTTCAAATATTGAATTTTAAAAGGAAATTTGTGCACCTTGTAGAGATGAGGTAGTGTAGGCCTTCACTTGACATGATGAAGTATTTTCTGTTACAAGCATAATTTGGATTATGGGAAGTGTCACAATTGGTTTCTATTGAGGTTTCCTTTGTTAATTACCTTTTAAAACCTCTTCCCCCTAATATTTCTTACCTTTGATGTCATTCACAACTGCAGTATTCTTGTAGTTCCATTTTGCATTTGCCCTGAAAAAAATTATTAGTAGTAAAGCAAAATAGGTATTCCTGTATAATTTTACTGGTTTCAGGCCCTGGATAAATACTGTCATAATTGCATAGCAGTTCAACTGCAAGTCTGTCTTCTGCATTGAATTTAGCTGAATGCCTGTCTAAACTTTCTTCTTTTGTCATCTGTGATGATTTTAGGTGGAGAACTTCATTTCCTTCAGATTGGAGGGACCTGCGATGACATAGATGAAGCTGATATCCTTGTAGATGGATCCCTTTCCAAAAGTGTAGAACAGTCATCAGAAGGCACCAAGCCCTTATCTAACCCTTCTAGTCCAGGCATTACAGGTAAATTGCACGTGTAAATGTATCATGAGTGAAAATATTTTAGTCAGTTTTGAAAGTTGCATATGAACATGAATTTCAAGTATTTAATAGCATTCTGCTTTATAATTTTTTTGCCGCCCAAAGTTAAAGTTCTGTAGTTGCTGTTTGTCTGTCACGGGATGTGTGCAAGCGTAACACTTCAGCAGTTCCTGATTTAAAAAAAACCAAAACACTTTGTATAAATGAGTCAAATCCTGATGAGTCAAATAGATGATTATTACTGTTTAAGTTCTGCCAGTACTTTAAAGGGGATTTTTTTCCTTTTTTAGTCTCTTTCCYATCCAGCCTTCAGTATAGGCTTGAATATGACTTACTGGAATAAGAAATTGATGTATTTATGTATAGACTTCGAAGTAGCTGTATCTTTAGATAGTCCACAAGCTGCAGGTTCTCCTTTAAGTAGTCATGACATTCAGACTTTGTAATATTGCTTGATCTTGGTCCCTAATGGTTTGCAAAGAGTTGTTGGATACACAGTAGGGATTAGATAAATTAAGTAATATTTTGCTGTGGCATCACACCGAGCCACTACAGGCTGTTCAGAGTGGCTTAAGAGTCCTAAGAAGCCGGTGCTGAAATGAGGGGTCTGGGTGGGAATTGGTGAAACCAAATGGTAGTTGCAGAACTCTTAGTCTGAACTATCCAGGTTAAGGATACTGAAGTCAATAACATAGGTTTCTTAGCATATAGGAGAATGATTGCTAGGACTGTGCAAACCTCCTCGGTGATGAGGTTGCAAGTGTTTGTATGGATTGTCACCAGCCTTCGTCCTCAACATTTATAATACCAGTGTTGCTTCGCTTTTGGTCTTATGTACTAAACAACAGAAAAAAACCATTTTCTTCCACTTTTGTTTTAGCATGTCTTTCTAACAGAGACGCAACTCAAGAGAAAGGTTTGTGTTTGGGGAAATGAACTCCTGCAACAAGCAGAAGCTTTTGCTCATATATTGTTCCTTTATATTGTGGGCTTTCTTCATATGTTTATTTTTCTCTGTTGTTTGCATTCTAGAATGTTTTTCTTAAATTTTATTTTCTACCTTGAATTTGCAACTTGGATGCATTTTAAATTTTATTTGTTTAGAAGACAGTAAGTTAACTGTGTAGCAATCTTAGATTACTGTTTCCTTTTAAGGAGCAGAGGGATTTTTGTGGTGAAATAATCTAAAATAATGCCTTTTTAAAAGTGAATTAAAAAAGAATGTTAGTTTTCCTGACCAGTTTAAAAACTGTTTTCAAGTTTGTTGTTAGAACGCCATCTTGTCATAACATGGTTAGAATATAATAAAAGTCTTGTGATTTTTTTAAAAGAAGCCAAGTCTACTTGACAGCAGTGTAAAGTTAAGTCCTTCATTTTTCAGTTTTCGGGGCTGATACCACATTTCACATATGTGGTTGCGCTGAATACTTTGAATTTGTGTTTGTTTCTGTTGGAGGGGGAAAAAGAATGAAGCCAGAAAAATCCAGTTTTCTCGAAGATATGCTTGTTGTACAGTTTGAGCAATGATCTCACTTCTCATTGCAGTGTCTTCCAGCTAATGAGGTTCACATTTGGCAGTTAAAAAAGTGAAGGTTTTTGCTGTGTTATTGAAATTCAATTTCTAAAGCATTTCTGATTTCTTTGGCATTTTCCTGCCTCCTAGGTTGAAAATTATTATAGTTACAATGAGAGTGAATTTTTAGCTTGTCTGGGTATCTCACCTCAAGCGCAGCCTGGATTGCTTTTGGAGATATTCTTTAGGTTCAGGCTTAGCAGGGAGGGTGGTGTTTGTGTTGGTGTATTATTATCGCCTCATGCCGTAGGCAGGTCCCAAACTTTCTCCTTTTGAAAGCCATGATTTCTTCAGATGTAAAAGGTTTTTCTCCAACATGCATTTTTTTTAGAGAAAATGCTCAAAATACAAGAGAATTTATATTGTGCGTATCTTATTGTCCCTCCAGTTTTGTTGCTGGTTTGGGGTTTTTTTTTTTGTATGAGAAAATCTGATTATTTTCAAAGTTTCTTTTTGGTTTCTTTATGTGTTGGGCTTCCTGGGATATTTTAGTTTTCAGTACTTCAATTAATATCCTTGTTTCCTCAGTACAAGGTTTAAATATGAAGACAGGAAGACGAAATAATTGTTTAGGCCCAGTGTCTTTTAAGTGCTTTACATAAAGCATGTTTGTTTTTCACTTACCCTTCTTTTAAACTAAATTGAGAACCTTCCACAACACTCTAGTAATCCACCATAAAACAAGTCTATATTGATAATCAGGTGCCAAAGTAATGTTTTAAACAGTGATAAAAATGTGTAGTAATTCTGTATGTCTGTGTTTGTGAAATAGAAAACTTTTTTTATCTGAGTCAATAGAAATACTAAAAGAAGTTTAATCAGCTTTCCATCTTCAAAGTATAACTGGCTAATTACTTATTCCTGATGCCTCTGGTTGAATCCCAGACAGCATGCTCAGAGCTCTCAGTACTTAGAAAATTTATTCCACCTGAACTGCCTTCAAAGGATACTAGCTTCGAGGCTGAGTTGTTTGGTTGCCTGTGTTCGGGGTTTTTTGYAGCTGTTTTTTGTTGTTTGTTTAGGGCGGTGCTGGTTTGGGGAGTGGTGAGTATAGTAGTATTATTTTTTAACTGAAAGACCTTTATATAACTTGTAGTTCATTTTACCTATAGCAGTTCTGATATATTTCAAACTACCTTTTATAGGATGTTATGAAAAAAAAATCCATGTAATAATGAGTGTATGTTCTGTAATTATTCAGGAGTTGATCTTTTGGTGGACCAGCCATTTTCCCTTGAAACACTGACATCCCTGGTGGAATTGACCCGTTTTGAGACCTTAACACCACGGTTTTCAGCCACTGTCCCTCCCTGTTGGGTGGAAGTCCAGCAAGAGCAGCAGCAAAGGCGGCACCCTCAGCATCTGCACCAGCAGCACCATGGGGATGCAGCTCAGCACACTCGAACTTGGAAGCTGCAGACAGACAGGTACGTAGGGGAACAGTACAGAAGGAATTGTCTGCATTGCTTAACTAGTTTGTGTAGATGTGCAACCACAAATTTAATGTAATTTAATTGTTTTTAGCTAGTGTGTGAGTTTAAGAATGTGTATTTTCAAAGATAATAATCCCGGTTTGGTTGTTTGTACTGTAAGTCTTTGTGAGATTGCCAGAGTCGTTTCAGTGGACCTTGAAATAAATTGAAAAGTCTGGTTTTAAACTGGTGTATTTTTATTTGCCAAAAGTGGCCATTATGTAGTTAGATAAGCTCATTTGCCAGAATTAGAGAGATTCTTGTTAGTTTTTGTAAAAATCTGTTTCGCCCTTCTTATGTATACATGCATTCTTAGTACATTATTTAACCAGAAAATGCAAACTGCAGGTGCCAGTATGACTAATTAGTTGTCCTAAATGAAATCGTATTGTAATTTATTTTAAAATATGAAGATAGAATCTGGATTTATGTCTATTCATTTCAAGTTAAATCTTTATATGTGAGACATTTAAGCCACTACAGAGCCCTAGTTGTGCTAAAGTTTAGGCAGTATTTTCATTGAAATGAGCTGCACCACCATGGTGTGTGTAGCAGTACTTAGTTTTTTGCGCATGACGTGAGAACTTGGAATTCCTCTGGGCTCCTAAATAAAAGTACAGTAGTGCTATCATCTCCTTGAGGCGTTGCTTAAAACCTACCTGAAGTAGCTTTGCATACTTTTTGTGAAAAATGCTTGGAGAAACAAAATATATCTGTAAGTTTTGTTGTGCATTTTATTAAGGGGCATGCATAGGACACTACAGGATCTTTTGGGTCAGACTGCTATATATCTGTTCCACTGATGTGTAACACTGGGATTGTAATGTAGACTCAAAATAGCCATAGAATGAAAACATCAGAATATTGCTACTGGAGCCAGAGATCATATGTGGGGCAAAAGAAGTATGTCATATAAATGACTGAGAGATAGCATGTGATAATGAAGCATTGCAGGTGGAAAAAGAGGTAATACTTGCAAGTAGTTCAAGGGCTGACACCTAACAGGAGCTGAGCTTGCTTTAAATAGATATTTGTAAGCTACAGTTAAAAACTTGCAGTGCATTTTAGGCTTTAAAACCTTTATTTATCTTGCGGGTTTGCTTTGTGTAAGTAAAATAGTCTGTATGTAGCAAGTGGAAGGGAGGTGGTTCCTTGCAAAATAACTTCCAGTTTAAACTATTGATTATCCAAGTGTGTTCAGCAACAATTGAAAAGTAAACAGCTACCAACATGAAGATATAAGGAAGCAAACAGTGGAGGTAATAGCTGTTAATGGGAAGGTGATAAGTTGAAAATTAGCTTACGAATATTGTTTCATTAGAGGAAAAGATTTATGCCTGCTGCTAAGTAAAACAGGGTTGTAAAGAGGAAAAGTTAAAAGTTTTGGTTTAGTACTGGAAATCTTTGACAGCTTCTATATGACTCATGATGAAAATTATTAAGTTACAGTCCCTTTGTTCTTAGGGTAGAATCTTAAGATTGAAACCCATGTTAGCTCTTAATTAAAAGTTATCTGGGAAGAAACTTTTTGATTTTTGGATAATTTTGTTGTTCGTCAGTATGAGGTTCTTTTTATCTTCTTTCTGAGTGCCTCATACTGATACCTATCACGATGTGGGATTACAGTGTTAAATGGATGAGTAATGCAATTTGATATGGTAATTCTTTTGTTTCTCAAATAGATAGAAAGAGATAATCCTGTAACTGCATTTTAGAAAAGGGCATTATATTACAATCCTACTTCGTTATTTTAAAAAGACTGTGCAACAAAGAAAACGGAAAAGCAGACTCTGGTTTACCTTGTGAATTATCTAAATATCAGTATTGTCCCCTCAGTGGTAATTTACCTGAAATGTTAAATGGAGTTAATTGTTTTAAAAGAGAGGTACATGAATTCCTAATGTGCATGTATAAAACAGAGACATCTGAGTTTCCTGGCTTTTTCTCAAATTTATGTAGGATGTATTCATCTTACAGAGAAAAATTTGAAAATATGTGAAAGAAGGAAGAGCTAGATACTGCTGTGCTTTCCAGTGTTTAAACTCTGGAAATGGCTCTGCAATTCGAAGTTCAGTTGCAATGGAAGATCAGATGGTGGGATGTTCTAGAAAAGGAATAAGTGTGTTGGAAAATATCTTGTAGTTGAGAATGATGGTATATTGGCATTTAGAACACAGTATGGATTGTATGTTCTTTAGAAACATGCTATAGATTTAGAAGGGTTTCAAAGGTGAGAAGAGTTCCTGAAAGACTATGCATTAGGTTATGAGAGAAAAGTGGTATTTAGGAGGGATATGCTAAAATACTGAGAAAATAAGAAGGAAGTAAATTAATTTGTTTGCTGCTTTGAAACCTTGCACATGAATAAAGAGGACGTAGTTAAACAGACCTATGAAAAATTTTAAAAGATCTTTAAAGGGGAGTCTTGTAACGATCACAGAATTAGATTGTGAAGTCTATTGCCACAGTTATAAGAAGATCTCTTTACTGGTGGATAATGTGAGACTTTCATGGAGGTTCGTTATTCTGTACATGCCTATTGAGCATCTGCTGCTCAATTCCGTCAAAAATAGATTTCTGGAGTAGACAAATAACAGTTGTAATTCGCTGTGGCTGTGTGCGTTGTAAGCAAGACACAGACTACAAAAGATTGCTGCAGACAAAGTGGTCTATTATTCATTTCTGGGTTTGTACCAGACCTTTAACTAAAACTGGATGAACAGAATATTACTTAGTCTTTCAGAAGTCTGGCTCCTTTGAATGTCTTATTTAGTCCATGCTTTGCATGAGGTGAAAAACCACCCTCAAACCTCTCTTTGTTTGGCACTGGGTTATGTATTCKCCAAGCTGGATAAAAGGGATGAGTGATTCTAAATATTTAGTGTTACAGTTGCTAACAGAGGTTTTAGGGTTTTTTCCCCAAAGCAGTGGGATAAAATTTTCATAATATTTTATTTGCCTGCGTTATTTGTACAGCTAGCTGAAAATTCTTCTCTGTTACTTCTTAAATCATGACCACAAACTCTTTTCTGTCCATCTTTCACTTCTGTCCATCTTTTTCCCCCCAAATCTCTGCTTTTCTATGTTGCTTGCTCTGGAAAGCTGACATGCCATTTCATTACTTGTACCTGGAATCTCTTTTAGCTATATTATATGTGCTTGAGGGAGATCTGGCCTTCAGGGATATTACTGTAAATAAATGAATACATTTGCACCATTCCTTAATATATTTTAAAATGGTTTTCTGCACAATACTTAATGTGTAGCATGATGTTGGATTTAAAATACCTATTTGTGAATCAGATGTTAGAAAGATGTCTCAAAATTACTTATAGCAGCATACTCAGTTTCTTAGTGTTCTCAGTTATACAACTAAGTCAGTCTATCAAAGTTACATTAAAAAAAAACACTTACTGCTAAATTGAGAAGATCAGGAAGTTCAGTTATTAAAAAAAATTTATACAAACAGGACAATTGATACATAATTAGTTTTATTTTCATTGTTCTTTGGTTTGAACTATTTATTGCAAACTTTAGTGTATCAAACTATGGAACGGATCATCAAGGTATGTTTATCTCAAGTTTACACTTCCAGTGTAAACCAAACTTGTCTTAAAACAAAAACGTGACTTACTAGAAGAAAGATGCATGCATTTTGCACAGCACAGGCTTCTGAGTGTGCATCTGGTAAGAAGCACTTTTAATCCTGTATGAATTATCAAATGTGCTTTAAAAATAATTTGAAAGTAGTATTTTGAGTCTCCTGGATGTGGCTTTTGTACCACTGGAAAGTGACATTGGTGTTAAACAATGGATAAGGGCAACTTAAAAGAGATTACAAGGTGAGTACTTAGGGTCATGCTTTCATACACTTCACTGACTGGTAGATCCTTTTTTAGTGTTGTGTTTGGTATTTTATTCTCATACTTTTTTTTCCTGGAAACAAGTAACTGGTATTTATAGTATTAGGAAAACAGTACTGCAGTGAAGGCAATAGGGAATCTTTCCACTGCTGCCTTTATCTGAACATTGTTTCTCCCTGACATTTCAATTGGCTTTTTAACGTCTTCTTCACAAAGTTAATATGGTTATCTTGAAAGCTTGAAAGCTTTAAAGTTTGAAAAACTTCTACTTCAGAAATTCATGCGGATGTCAACTAACGCAAAATAAGTTTTTCTTCTTGTTAAAGACAGTGTGCATAGATGGACAATGCACTGTGTGATGCTGCCTGCTTGATCTGAATTTTCTCTTAACACTGGGTCATTGTCTTCTTTTTTTCCTGACAGCAACAGCTGGGATGAGCATGTCTTTGAACTGGTTCTACCAAAAGCCTGTATGGTTGGACATGTGGACTTCAAATTTGTTTTGAATTCAAACATCACAAACATTCCCCAGATTCAAGTGACTTTACTGAAAAATAAAGCTCCAGGCTTAGGGAAAGTCAATGGTAAGAAAAAACGTAAGATACCTTTCAGAAGATTATTTCTTTTCTCAAACTCATTATTCTCTTTGATGTATATCAGAAAAATTTCTTTGAATTATGTAAGTATTTCACCTTAACTTATTTATTCTGTTTCTCAGCATCATGGGCTGTTTTCACTTATCATGCTTGAATGTAAATTAGGGAGAGAAACTGGGTAAACAGTTTCAAAATCATAATATTTATACAAATAAAAGTACATAGCTCAAAAAGACTGAATTCAATTTTAATTCTTTACTGTAGGAATCCTACAGTCATTAAAAAATACGTTGTCAATTACAAATCATCCTAGAGATTGACTGATTAAACAAATAGTGCTCTTTTAAGGTCTTCGTATAGTTAAAAAAATTATAATAAATTTTTCCAAGTCACAGAAGGAAATCATTTGCCAGTGAGAAAATAACAAGGCTTTTCTTGATGGCAGTAAAAAACCCCTGGCTTCCTTGGGAATTCTCTCATCATTTGGCTCATTAACTAAGCTATGTGAAAGCTGCAGAATGATTTTACCTTTTGTTCCTTGCAGCTTGGATAGAGGAGACCAAAGTTAGGAACGCTCTTGCCTTGGAAGGACTCCTAACTTGAGTCTGCATRTTATTAGCTTTCAGGGAACCTGTGAGGGGGTAGCCTAAATTGAAAAGTCGTTTCTTTGATGTGAAAGTGCCTTGGGATTTTCCTGTGGTGAGAGTGCTCATTTCATGTCCTGCTGCCTTGTCTGCTAGGAGTGGAAGGTATTACATGCAGCACCTCCGTTTATTGAGGCATTAATGACTTATCTTTATCTGGCCACCTCTTTTCCAAAGCTTCTGGGAACTCCATATTTCAGAGAAATCTTACTGTTAGATATTATTGGCTACTGGATATAAAATGTGTTGAGGAGAACAGCAAGCATGATCATAAAAGCCCTTCTTTTCCCACTTTTTCCTATTTTTTAATTGCTAAGTAAGACCACCCCACTTAAACAAGAGTAACAGCTGTAAATTTCAAAAAGAAATATAGGTATTTCAAAGATCATTGACATGCTTTCATAAAACTTCTCACTCTGTAGCCTCCCCCAGTGTTTAACAACAAAAAAAGTGTGCTGGAGATGCTCACTTAAATACTGTAAACTGGTTGCTACCCAAGAACAAAATATTCCAGCACAGTAATATTCTTTGAGAAAAGTCTGTTCTTTTAGGATTAAAGATGCTTTAACTTTAACAGAAGTGCTATCTGTGACTGCAGGACAGCAGTCGGCAGGTGTTCTTTCAGTTTCTTCATTTTTTTTGATGCTTGAAGTAAAACCTGAATTTTAACATGTAGCGGAAATTTTTTCTATGAAAGAAAAAAACAGAACAGATTGTCCATGTTTCTCTCCTGAATGGAACCTGCTTTGTTACCAGCATGATTTCAGTCCATTTGCAGATTTGGATGTCAGAATTAATCTGAAAATCTTCACCTATGGAACAAAACAATAGAAGAAAAACTAAACTCTTTTCCTTAATGCTTCAATTTTAAACACTTCTGAGCAAACAGTTCCATGAGTTGGTAATTCCTTGGAGACATTTGATTTAGCTGTGAACTAAATTGCCAGAGCTCTCTGTGAAGGCTTTTCAGCACAGCATACYGATCAGAAGACACGACAGAGCTCCTCCAGAAAATGACATTTCACTTCTTTACATGCAATATACTGGAATTTGCCTTTTTCTGTTACAGACAGGATAGAGAAAGCATGGAATGGGAGGTCAGGCAATCTGGAAAGGACTGGGGAATGTGAAAGCACCTTCAAGGCAGCCTTGGCAAAGTCTCTCTTTTTTATTCAGTAGGAKTGGAGAGCCACAACTAACCAACATCTTCTCAAAGTGTAGCTGCATTGCAGTTATTTCCTACCCTTTTTCAATTTCTTGAGCTTTGGAAAAGGGCGTCAGTGACATTTGCCTTTTTTTCATGCTCTATTGGATAAAATAATGGGGCACTAATGATTTCATTATAAGGGAAGACAAACCTAGATAATTTATATCTGTGATAGATCTTAACCAAAATGTTCCAATCCTAGGGAGAAGTAATATTCAAGATTGTTTGATGGCTCTTGAAAATGTGTGAAAACCTCAGACTGAAATTCAATTAACTCCCCCCTCCCATCCTTCTCTCCTTCCACAGAGGGAGAAAGGAACTGAAATTTTAAGATAATGAGACCTGGGAAGGTGTGTAGGGCAGAGTTTATTCAATCATTTTTTTGTATGACAGGAGCCCTGGAAACAGTTAAATTTGTAGTGTGTAGTAATGGAAAGGCCAAAGGCATAATTTTTGCAGTTGGGAACCAATGGTTTGGACGGTTAATTCACTGTATATGCTTCTTGTGAATTTGCTTGCATGTCCTCTTAATTTGTGATTCATGTGATCCATTTAATTGAAAAAAGGGCTGTATTTAAGTATTACCAAAATAGTGTTTGATGTTCAGCAGTAGCAATCCAATTATTGTAAGTTTAAATTATCAGACTTTCAGTACTAGAATCTAATTGCTTAGGAGTAATCTGCAGTTGATTATTAGGAAAAAAGAATTTGGGCAGTGTTAAACAAAACAGGCTCTTTACAGGTCATTCAGAAATACCATTTTTTAAACTATTTGCTGCAACTGCAAGCCATATAAAAAAACCATACCTTTGTATATTTGGGGGTTTACATGAGTAATAGTGCTGTGGGCAGAAGGCGGATAATTTTGCTATGAAAAGTACCACTTCTGTTTTTTCTGAGCCTTGAACAGTGTTTGAAATTGTGCTAATGTTTTTATTTCCAGAAGCAGCAGTAGATAGACAGATCACATTTCCTTTATCTCCAGCTCATAATACTGAAGTGGAGAGAAACGGAAAACCAGGACTGGTGGAATTCAATGAAGAAATGCAGTATATGGATGTAGAGGAACCACAATGTAAGTTTTACTGATCTTGTTATACTTCAGTTAAAATAGGAGCTTGCTTTTTTCTTCTTTTAATGGTAAATTTGAATTCCTCTGCAGAAATTTCTCAAACATTAAAATAGCCTCATTTCTCAGTTGTCTTCCAAGTTATTTCTTTCACTGGTCTGTTTGCTATATGAGTTGAAAGTATGACACAAACACACCAAAAATGTCCCAAACTACTAGAGAGGTTTGGTGCTTACAAGCAATTACTATTTATTTGAATTTAGAAATAGAGTAGATTGGTATGGCACCTTATTTTACCTTATTTTACTTTGTTTCTTTAGCTAGTTTTAATATTTTTTCTTTGCATACCTGGGTTTTGTAGAGATTGCTGCAGTAAACCAAGAGAATAAGGAACAGAACATAAAGGATTTATAAATAGGCGACATCACACTGACTGTGTCTGTTTTTATAACTTTTTGTTAACTAGCGCTCTTCCACAAAATGTCTTAGACTGTGAAATGCAGTAAGAGTGGGTCTGAGTGAAGAGAGCTGCAGACTAAAATTTGACAGTTGGAGTGACTCAGTTCCAGAGCTAAGGTTCTTTTTCTTGGTCCTTTCAACAGTCTTACTTCACACTTTCTTTTCTCTCATGTAATCAGGCTTATCTAGAACATGACTGTAAAAGTCGTTTCCAACCCAAACCATTCTGATTCTATGACTCCAAGAAAGGTGTTAAAAAAGGATGAGGGGAAGGATGAAAGGGGTGATAAAAGTGCTGAAAAGAGGTGTTTCATCTGAGAAAGGAGCAGCAGATGAGTGAATGATGATTTCAATAATTTGAATATACCAGAGGATAAATAAATTAGTCTTTGTTTTAAATTTATTATTCATTTTGTTTTGTTTTAAACAGTTGCCCTGCTTCAGTAGAGACCCAGTAAGAGTTATGGATCTGTATATATATTGGTTCATTATTTCTTGAGTTGCGTCTTTTGTGGCTTTGATATTGATTTCACTGGAAAATGTCTAAAAGTGAACTTGAAGTAATTTTTTATGTAGAGTTATATGTATTTAGTGATCAGAGTTTGACGTGGTGTATTTTTAATCCATGCTAATGATCAGATTTTGCAACTTAATTACGGCTAATTCAGACCCATATTACTTATGGTTTTTGTAAGGTCTTAGATTGTGTCCATTTCTGGAGGAACACAAAGAAGATATACTTTGTGGTCCAGTGTGGCTGGCTACTGGACTTGATCTATCAGGACATGCTGGAATGTTGACACTAACAAGTCCAAAGCTTGTTAAAGGTAAACCAGTTTATTGTGCTATTTGCATGAAGCGCGTGTGGCTAAAGTGCATCTCATACTTCTGTACTCAGACTTAGGTTTGTTACATGTTTTTACATTGACAAATTTTGCTGTATAACACCAGAGTGAGTTGATGTTTCAAACTGATGATCAAGTACTGTAATTAATGTGGTTGATCTCATCTGTTTACAACTTGCAGTCTGTTTAAACTGTGCAAATTCTCCCCCCTCCCTTTTTCTTCCCCACTTTTAGGCATGGCTGGTGGCAAGTATCGTTCATTTTTAATTCATGTTAAAGCAGTGAATGACCGAGGAACAGAAGAAATCTGCAATGGTGGCATTAGACCAGTTGTCAGAATACCACCTTTAAAACCTCAGACGAACAAGGGCCATTCACTTGCTTCATTGTTGGCAAAAGTTGCAGCAGGCAAGGTAATAAATAGCCAAGGAAGATATGTGTGTTAGTTGTAGACTTGGTATGATTCGTGTCACCTGAAAATGAAGCAGGTGTTAGGAGAATTAAGATCCTTTACAAACTACTTTCTGAAGAGGTGACACTGGGTTGACATCTTCAAGAATTAGAGTTCAACATCTCTAAGTTGTTTCCTTTGTGCAGATTTAATTGAAAAGGTCTGTTCTGCCACTTTCACATTCTGAACATTTGTTTTTGAAACTTCTGTTTCCTTGAGTGTTTTCAGTAGCTGATAGGCCTCATCCTTCTATGCAGATTTGTGTGTGTGTGTGTGTAGTTTACTCTTGGTCATTGTAGTTTTAAGATTGGATGATATGATGTACATCTTGTACATTATTAGAATAGTTAGAACAGAATAGATTACAGAACATGATTAAATTTGTTCTTCTATATTAAAGCAATTAGTGAAAAAAGTAGTTTATTTTAGTACAATGCTCAAACTGAGAAATTTTAGTGAACTGTTTGCATTTCACTGAAAAAGGTATAAAAATAAATCAGTCAGAACCAATGTGACTTATGAATGTTATTTTTTCCAAAAATATAAGGAAAAGCCATCTAGCAAAATTGAAGCCACTACTTCTTCAAGAAAATCAGATAATCTGCGAGGCTGTGACTTACTTCAAGAAGTCTCTGTAACAATTCGAAGATTTAAAAAAACTTCGATTTCAAAGGAAAGGTTAGTAGGTGTTTTTTAATTCTGAAGAAATATTAGCTTTAGTTACACTTCTCATAAAAAGCTTAGTTCTCAAAATAGCTCAGGTCAAGATACGGTTTCAAGTTGTCATTTCATAAGCTTCTTTTATAGGGAAAATCCTGTAAATTGCAAGTTAGAGGGCACTGTGTTGTGAAAGTTGTGGTAGAATAACACCATGCATGAAATTATACGTTGAGTGATTTTTTTTTTTTTTGCTTGACTTCAAAAGGCGAATATAAATTAAGTCTTCTTGTTAAAATAGATAAGTTATGTGGACAGATTTTTTTTTAGAGCAAGCATCTTCCCTTTCTATTTCCACATTGCCTTGTTTCTTACAGCAGAAATTGTATTATTTGTCAAAAAGTTTAGAATCAAATTTAACTAACAAACTGTTGCTCAAACTGTAGCTCAACTGGTACTGCAGACCTAGATGCAAGTAATAAAGTGTATTACCAGCTGCCACCCTACAGTGGTGGCACTGACTGTAATGGGCATAAAGCGGTCAGCGAGGCTGCAAAGAGATCTGTGCAAATGGTTGATAAGAGTGCTATAGGTGATGAAAGTTTGTTTAGGTTTAGAAGTTGCTAGACATGTTAATAGGGAGGAAAAAACGTCACAGAAGCTTACTAGATATATTGTAATGTAGAAAGTTCTATGAGCAGAAAATAGGAAGATTGGAAATGTGTGCAGAGAAAGTATTGTATATGCTTGTGCACTGGTTTCACTGTCATGTAGGATTCTCTTTTTTGCTGCTTCTAAGACAGGATACAAAGCTGGAGGGACACTTCAATGGGAGAGTGGCCATATTGGATAATTCTGGTTTTTATTTCCTTCCCCTCCTCCCTAGAGTTCAACGGTGTGCCATGTTACAGTTTTCAGAGTTCCATGAGAAGCTGCTCACCACTCTTTGCAAGAAGACAGAGGATAGTCTGACTACGGAACATGCTCAGAGTCTTGTACTCGACACACTTTGTTGGTTGGCTGGAGTATACTCAAATGGCCCTGGCAGGTAGTGGAGGAATTGTGTTCAAATTATCATGGCTATTTCTCAGTATCAGTTTGGTTGAAAGAAATAGTTTAATATGATTCTCTAAAGTATGCAACTTGTTTTTACAGCTCAAAGGAAGGAAATGACAGTTTGCTTTCTAAAACACGTAAATGTGTCTCTGATATTATACGTGTTTGCTTCTTTGAAGCTGGGCGGAGCATAGCTCACAAATGTGCACGATTTCTTGCACTATGCATCAGGTCAGTGCTAATTATTTGCCTTTTTTTTTTTTTAATTTCTGTTTCATATGTATTTGAGGGATTTGCATGCATTCTGAATTGAACATATGTCTTTGTTATTGTTTGACATTGAATTCATAAAGCAACAAGATCTGCCGGATGTTCCATTCAGGAAAAATGTGTTCAGGGTATGACTGCAAAGAACAACAGTCTTTCAGCATTGTCTTCTGGAGGAATTTTCGTTCTTCATTCTTACTTCATTAAATGTTAAAGTGTCTGTGTTTTTTCGTAGCAATGGCAGGTGTGACCCGAGTCAACAGGGGTTTGGATCAGTTCTTCTAAAAGCTTTACTTGACAATATGCCTCTTTTGCCTGCTGCTGCCACAGGTGGTACGTATGCAGTGTTTGTTGTCATAAACATACACAGTACATTTGTTGTTGTTTGTTGAGTTTTGTTGGACTCTCTTGTGAAATTAGAATTAGGTAATTGTTTAGTTAGTACAAAATACTTCTTGGAGTGATCTGGTCGTGAAGTAGACATTTGCAGTTGGTGGAATTTTAAGCAAATAAGCTTGTTTAAACCAGAGTGTGAAGTCTGACATTTTTGAAAGAGCTTCAGTAAGTTTTGCAACAATTGTGAAAGTTGCTCAGGAGCAGTGGATTCTGTTGACATAAGTGACAGTCAGGATTGTCTGTTATTTTTGAAAATTAGGAGATTTATTCCAGGAAACTTGGCTATCCAAATGATGTTCAACTAGCAATCCACTGATTCTTCTGCATCAACAGGAAATTTTAACTAAATTAAATTCCTTCCTTATCTATATTGCAGAGTAACAGTCTCTTAGCACCTTGTTGAAGCATCTGGAGTGCCAGATGGAATGGGAAGATTACTTTACCCTTGTATTTTGGGTGGCAAGGCCTGCTTTTCACACTAGGACATTGTTGAATTGTTTCTAGCTTGGCATTGCCAACGGGTCTTGCAGGAAGATGGGTCTGCATTCCAAAAGGCTTGTTGTACTACCACCCAGGTTGAAACACTTGACATACTGCTATAGAGGACATGGAACTCACAGTGAGGGAAGGAGAAGGAGGAAGCTGAGATTTGTGTTTCTGTACAGGACCACTGTGCGGTGCTCCCAGAACTGATTTGTAAGGAAGCAGTGCCCCCAGCAAATACAGATTGAGGAGATGGCAATCAGAACCAGAGGATGAAAGGAGAAAAAGAGTTGGATCTGGAGTATGGCTTGGCTCTGATGGGATTGGAACCCCTATCCAAGCAGCTTAATATTTCAAGAGCATTTTGATTGATGTGGGCAGAAGCAATGAAAGAAAAGTGCAAGGCTGTCTTTTGGGAACCTTTTTTTCCTTCAGTTGTGTTATCTGATAAGAGAATTAGAAATACTTGTGGAAACTAATGATTACAGAATGATTCTTAATTGAAGTCTCTCAAGAAAGGGGAAGGAGTAGAATACTCCTAGTCTGTATTCAGTAACCAGTAGATAGTTATTTATCACTTCTGTTGATTATCCCTCAAAGCATACTTTCTCAGTGAAAAATTCATACGATGTTTCACCTAAATTTTTTTTTTAATGCAGGATCTGTGTATTGGTATTTTGTATTGCTGAATTACGTAAAGGATGAAGATTTGGCAGGATGCAGTACAGCTTGTGCATCACTGCTGACTGCTGTGTCCCGGCAGCTGCAGGATCGCCTAACACCGATGGAAGCGTTACTTCAAACAAGGTACTAAGAAATGTGGTTGTTGTAAACTTAATAAAAACAAATGTAAGAACTGTCTAATGCCATCCTTTAGTGTTCTGGAAAAGGTTATGTGTTTTGAAAAAAGATACACTTTGCTGTATTTGTTTGAGCAAGGATTAATTCGCTAAAGTTCTGGAAAACAGTTTTAACTTGTGTGAAGCTAAAGTTGAATTTAATTGCTATCTCACATTTTAAATCGGCAAATGTGTATGTAGTGTTTGAAGTCAGTGCAATCTTTAAGCTAGGWTTTATGATTTTTAGTCTAAGGACTGTTACAAAGCATGTCCTCTTTTGACTCTTGGAGGGAATTATATATACAGAATAGTTTCAGTTTGGCATAGTGCTTCACAGAACTATAGTCTTTCAATAATCTGACCATACATCCAATGTATTTCTTCTAAAGGCCACATTCTAAGTGTAGAGACCTGGAGTAATTTCCTGGAATGCAGGTTCTTATTTTAAATTATGTATCAATTTAATTTCAGACTGTGATGTTGCATGTTTTACATATTGAACTGATTGGCCACTTAACTTTGGATTTACATGATACAAAAAGGAAGTCTCTGGTGGTTCAGTTTTGTAGCAGTTTCCAAAGCTGCATTATGGTGATGGGAAAATGCTGCTGTTTGGCAGCTCTTTCAGTTGTGGTTTGGGTGCAAGAGTTTTCCTCAAAGTCAAGCACGATCAAGGTAGAAGAGATGTGGTGGACATTAGTTCAGAATTTTCAGATAAAATTGGAAATGTAATGGAAAATATAGTAAGGGAAGTTGTGGAGGAGGGAGGATATCTGTTTCTTTTTGGTTTGGTTTTGTTTTTTTTTTTTAAAGAACTATAATTCCAAAATACTTCATAAGAACTTAGTTTCAGGTACTACACTTGGATCCTTATCCTGCTGTCTGCTGCATTCCTCTACTTAGTTGTTAATTTATTTCACCATCTGTAGTCCTTACAGTAGATCAGAAGACTTAGGCTAGCAATAGAAAAGGTACCTGGGTAATTGAGAATTTGAAAAATAAACAAAGCGAACTGAACCAAATGGAGGAGAAAAATGTGAAAATTACACTTGGCATGAGAATGGCACCTTTCTGTGGGAACTGAGTTGTTCCTTCATATAAATTGTTTCCAAGTACCTTTTTAAACAGCATATTTGAAATAGAAGGTTTTCCTCCGTTCCAGTTACCCACTTTTGGGTTGAGTACATGTGACATGTCACATCACCTTCTGGTGAGCACAGCTGTCTGCATGTCAAGGGAAGATTTCTGAAGTGAGCCTCTGTTCTTGGTGTCCTTCAAGCTTAGATTTTCTGAATGTTTCTACATGGCATTTTACTGATTTTCTTCTCGGAACTTAATTTGCTTTCTCTTTTAACTCCATAACCCCATAGCTAGTTTAAGAATAGCAGCAGACACATCTGTCTAATCTCTTACTTGATTACTATAGTTCTCTAGCAAGGACTGACTATTTCTTGATTGATTTTACTAATTTAAGCAAAGTTTTTGGGCCTTTCCTTCATGTGTCTGTGGATCAAGAGAACACTGTCATTTTTGGGTTTTGGTTTTGGGATTTTTTTTTTTTAAGAGAAATTAGTAGGCAGACCCTTTTTCCCTTTCCTCTCTCTGAGTTGTATTTTATCTCTTTTGTGTGCATTCGTGTTGCAGAATTTATAGTATTGTGTTTTTTGCTCTTTGTCGTTGGTCCCAGGTGCAATAACCTAACATCTGGTAGTCAGCTAAAAGCAGATGTCTAATTACAGGATCTGCACATTCATGGCAGAGTAATACTCATTTTACTATCATGTGCTGCAATAAATCAAGTAAAACTTGCAAGAATAACACCAGTTGGGTGTGTTAGATGATTTGCAGTTCAGAAAACAACAAAAGAAGGATTTTCAGATACGATTTTAGGCTGTCTTACAACAAAGGAGGTTGGTTTGTCTCTTACAAATCTGAGAAAATTTCTCCAGCCTGTTCTTGAAAGTACCAAATTCAAGTAGTCATGGAATTAAATTATCCTAAATATTGTAAGGTGTTACATGGCTCAATTATTGTTATCATTAGCACTTGAACTGTCTCCTGCTTACATCTAATCTGAAATCTGTGCTGCTGCAAGTAAAAGTCTTTTAGTGCTTGTGTCCTGTTCACTTTGGCAGTGGAGAGCAGATTATTTAATTCTAAACAAATTGTGGGTGTTTTAAGTATATTTGTATCTTCATTGTATTCTCCAGATCTGTAGTCATTCTTAAAGCATTTCCTTGAGCTGTTTTCTTTGGTCCTTATCTCGCTCGTATTGTGATACACAAAATTTTAGACATTAATCCAGTTGAGAGCTCTGATGAATGAAGCAGAAGAGGTATTTTGCATAGTTTTATATTCATTACTGCACAGAGAAATAGGTGATTGAGTTTTTACATGACATTCTTGATTCAGTCTTTGGTTTTCTGTTGATGTACCTTCTATATCCTTTTGTGAAAGGTGTTGCTAATGAAGCTTAAAACTGTGAACCTGATCATTCCTGCTGAAGGATGGGTAAAAGGCACTACGCATGTTTAAATAAATCTGATTTGGACAGAATAAATTAAATCCTCTGCTGTACGTTCAAATTCTGATTCTACGCTACAAAGCTTTTGTAGAATTTTTAGCTTTTATCACCTACTTATTTAATAAATCAAACTCTTAAATCATGTAAGTAATCAGTGTTAGTGTTGAGCTTACCTGATTTATTGAATTCTTAAATCTGAGATCTAAAACAGGCTGTGAAAGTACCCCACTGAATTTTGTCTGAGCATATTTGTGTGCTTTAGTAGCCATTTAACCATAGCATGTTGTCTAGGTTGGCGTAGGAAAACAGGTCAGGCAGCAAACACGTCAGTCTTGGCAGATGTGCACTATGCACTGGACTTGTCCAATGCATGCTTGTAAAGAGCAGCCAAGTCTATCCTGTGTTGTCCTTAGTATAACATTATCTTAAATTTGCTGCCTTGTAAGTAACTTGGTTGGGAAATGTATGTTAAACGGGTTGATCTGTAGTTCTCAGATGATCTGTAGCAATTATTGCCCTTTTGTAACATTGTTCATCGTTTTCTGATAATTACAGTCATAGTATTGTGTGGCCAAAAACACTGAGCCCAGCTAATGTGGAAACATTTTAACATTCATAGAAGTCTAGAATCTGTTTTTACCTTGTTGCTGGTGTTGTATTCATGTAGACATTTACACTTTGTGAATACGTGATCAAAAAAGACATTTAAACATTCCAGCCTTCTCAGCATTACCTGTTGGGAGTTTTCCTTATCTGGTAAAGAAAAGAGAAACTGCTCAGAGGCAGGGGGAAAAGGAGGTGGAAGAATGTACTGTCCCTGCTGGTGTATTTGTAGAAATATTTCAGATTTCTTATGTCTCTTGCCAAAGTACAGAGCGTTATGTTTCTCACTTTGGTACCTACACAGAACCATTCTTTCTTTCTACTCTGGCTTAGTAATTTGGCCTCATTTCTGGTTTTTTCCTTTTCTCAGTTGCTTATAATTTGTATTGGTAAACACCAAAATAAAAAAACCCCTCCCTCAAACAAAACCAAAACCACAAACAAACAAAAACCTCACTGGTTTTGATACTGCTGTGGATTTTCCTTTTTCCTGGTGTATAAAATCCTAACTGGTTGGGACCACGTTGTTACCTGAGTGGTGGTGCTATTTTTTCCCCTCCAGCACTGCCAGAGTAAAGGTTACAAGTTTTCTTCTGTTGAGGTATTTATTGCAAGCGTTGATCGGTATGCCTAGCAGCATTTCCTTTTGTAATTCTTACTTCACCTGGAAGAACAAGCTAAGATGGACTTTCTTTTGCTGTTTTGAAACAATATTGTGTTTTTATTGACTTCAGACAAATGTCTGATTTACCATGTGCAGGCGTATGTATTGCTGTGGCTAACTGTCTAAGGCTTGTAGTTCTAGTTTCCATGTCTCAGTGTGATTGTGTGTCATGTTTTCAGGACAGCATTACATTTTCAAAACTATTGAGTTACAGAGAGTTACTTATGCAGCACTATAAGCTATTTGAAAAGGCCATATAATAAATTACTTTAATGAAGTATTAGTAAATTATAATTTCTAAGGTGTATCAAATGAATGAACAAAATAGTTTGGAATATAATAAATCCTGGTTGTGAAATACCTGGCCTTTTTCTGTAAATAGTTTTGTATGAGTTCTTATTGTGTGGATGCTGCTGTTTGTCTTATTTGCAGATATGGATTATATAGTTCACCTTTTGATCCAGTTCTGTTTGATTTGGAAATCTGTGGCTCTTCTTGCAAAAATGTATACAATAGCAGCATTGGAGTACAGTCAGATGAAATTGATTTGTCTGATGTTCTATCAGGTACGTATGCTTAGCAGTGATTGATTGTGGTGGAATTGGTAAATCTCTCTCTTATACTGTTGTCTTTTCATGAAGATGTGATTTTATGCTTTCCATCTATTTCATAGCTGTGCAGCCAAGCTGAAGTCCAAGGTATTCTCTTGCTTCATGGTATCTTTTACCATGTGGCCTTAGGGCAAGGAAAAAGCTTCTTTCTGGAATCTGTTATTTTCTTATTCTGTAGAATATCTCGGGGTAGAGATTAGACAGAAAGGCTGCTCTGATTCCCTGGGTCAGAGTCATCTGGAAAGCATCTGTCACCTTTTTCAAGTAGATTCCTTGAGATGTTTTACTATTCATTTAGGCTAGCAACACTCACATAGGCAGAGAAACCTAAATGGATTTTTCTGAAGTTGGGAAGCTGCCATATGGCATTCCTCTACTTAAACATTACAGATTTAATGAGGTATTTTTTCTGTTTTACAAGAGTTGAAATACCTTAAAAGCATATTTGTATCTTTCCTCTCAGGTTAATTCATGACTGAATCTTTAGGCCATGGAATGTCCTAAGAACTAGATAATTTTTACTTGTCAGGAAATTCTTTTCATAGCAAGCATATTCATCTGTCATAGTGACTCCTTTCCTTTTCTTGTATGCTGTTGTCCTTCTCATTCTTATCCCTTCCTCCATACAACTCTGAATTTGTTAGAATATTGATTAATAGTCTGGGTTTTATACTAAATTGGTGTATGATCTTAGTTGGTCTGACAGTTTCTTCCTCTTCTAGTAACATCAGTATATTTTTGCAAGCTAATTTGCTTTCAGTGTAAAAAGAATAGAGCATCCATATATAATTTACTCTTGGAATTAAGGTTATACTT
This sequence comes from Amblyornis subalaris, assembly GCA_018881555.1. Lineage (NCBI taxonomy): Eukaryota > Metazoa > Chordata > Aves > Passeriformes > Ptilonorhynchidae > Amblyornis > Amblyornis subalaris. The sequence goes on from JACAXG010000037.1 coordinate 1,445,776, forward strand.
CGCTTCTTCTGTCACTTTGATAGTTTGACTTATTAATAGACTCTGTTCAGATTCGACAGCATAATCTTTTTAAAAATATGCTTCCGTTTATATTGAGGATGTGATAGTGCTAAGATGTTTGTTCTAAATGTGAACTCATAAAATATGTGTGTTATATCTAGTTGTCCCTTTGGCACTTCATGACTTGAAATGTCACTATCAAGAAAATATTGGCTGACTGTGCAGATACATGTTTCTTTTTCAGGAAATGGAAAAATAAGTAGCTGTGCAGCTGCTGAAGGTAGTTTCACTTCCCTTACTGGACTTCTGGAAGTTGAACCTCTGCACTTTACGTGTGTTTCAACAAGTGATGGAACTAGAATAGAAAGGGACGATGCAAGTACGTTTACTGGTATATACAATTTTTCTTTTTTTTCTACTTAGCATAGTTCCACAATACATTTTTAATTGGACATAATGACACTGTTTGACAAACAGATTGCCTGTAGTTTTGCAAGTGTTGAAATGTTTTGTTTGTGGTTTGGGTTTTTTAAATAGTTACTGTGTTTGARGTTAAACCTCTTGGAGCTTAGCAGACAAATTGAATTCTAAATTTATTAATTTGAATCAATTTGTTTCTGTTGGAGTGTGTAACATACAAGCTTGCACCTTTACGTTACAGCTGTATGTGTTGAAGAATTCCAGAGCATTTGGTGGCTTTTCTGTAATCCAAGTGTCGCATTTATGACCAGTGTGCATAGTCTGTAAACCGTATACTTTGTAATTCAAGATGATGTTACCTTGTAGCAAGAACTGAATAAAAAGAGATACTGCTCTTGTTTTTACATCACTCTGAACAATTAATAAGGAATTAAAGGTGTGTTTTATAATTTCTACATACATGTTTTGTTTTGTTTGTTTGTTTCATGCCAGTGAGTACGTTTGGGGTTACCCCAGCAGTTGGTGGCCTCTCTTCTGGAACAGTTGGGGAAGCCTCCACAGCACTGAGTTCAGCAGCCCAGGTAGCTTTGCAGTCTCTCTCTCATGCAATGGCCTCAGCCGAGCAACAGCTCCAGGTGCTGCAAGAGAAACAGCAGCAGCTTTTGAAGCTTCAGCAACAGGTTGGAGGCTATTTGGCTCTTTTTAGTGCTGTATCTAAATTTCGAAAGCTGAGAAAGTAGTTGCAGAGCTAGTTGCCTTTTTATTTTCTCCACAGTGTATTTGAAGAAGGAACTGCTCAGCACTCTGGTTCACTCTTACTAAGCAAAGTGCTGAGAGTGTCTCCCGTGCTGCTTTGGTCTTTCAGACATGTTTTTTGTGTATTTTAAGGGTGGGTTGGGAGTTTGTAATAAAAACTAAGTCTTCATAAGTAAGTATATCAGTCTGAAATTGCAAAAGCCCACTGAAATGAAAAGCACAGTTGCTGACACAGGGAAGTAGCAGTCATAAAGCCATTGTTAGTATGAGGCTTGGCTGTGTTGACTTTACTGTTCAGTGGTAGGGTTTTTATTATTTTTTTGATTACTCCATCTAATTACTCCTGTTCCTCAGCAAGTGAGTTAAATTAAATAGATAGTTTAAGAGTTTAATTTTTCAGCTTATAGTTAGACATCTGACTTGGCTATGTTGAAGGTATCTTAGGTTTATTAAATCCAGTTGTACAATGAAAGTTGAACTTGTGGTTCAATACTACTCCTGTGTTCACAAGCAGTATTGTCTGCTACATACACTGCTTTCATCTTCTCCACAGAAAGCTAAGCTGGAAGCAAAACTGCATCAGACAACAGCAGCAGCGGCAGCAGCAGCATCAGCAGTTGGTCCTGTTCACAACTCTGTGCCTTCTAATCCAGTAGCAGCCCCAGGATTCTTCATTCATCCTTCAGATGTCATTCCACCCACACCAAAAACAACTCCTCTCTTCATGACTCCACCTTTGACTCCACCTAATGAAGCAGTTTCTGCTGTTATTAATGCAGAGCTTGCTCAGCTTTTTCCTGGTTCAGTTATTGACCCCCCAACAGTTAACCTTGCAGCACATAACAAAAATACAAGCAAGTCCAGAACGGTAATTATTTTCTATTATTTTTCTTAGAGAAACAAGATGCTGTAAGCATTACCAGGGTCTTAATTTGTACTGGAGTGCTAGTAAATACATGCTTATTTGAGTGAGATGTGAAATGAGATATCAGTAAATTTAGACCATATGAAAAGAACTTACGAAAGCAAGATAGTATTGTTACAGTGTCTCATAAGGTTTCTCTTAATTGGAGCTAGCTTAACTGTGGAAGGAGTTACTAATCCTTTGAACGTAATAGTTAATATATTTTGATGGTTCATGCCCGAATCTAAGTGTAGTGAGGTGTTGTCAAAATGGTACATCTTTAACAGCTCACAACAAATGCATAGGTTTTAATCATGTAACTTTACTGATGTTTTTCCACTCCTCAGAATCCACTGGGATCTGGCCTTGCTCTTGCAATATCTCATGCTTCACATTTTCTTCAACCTCCACCTCATCAGTCAATTATTATAGAGCGAATGCACTCAGGTAAAACCACAATTCCTAATAATAATTTTGACACATTTTCATCTAAGAACTGAAATATTTTCAGGGGCTTTAAGTAAGTTGCTTAGCTACAGTCTCTCTTAGCTTTCCAGAGTAAAGATATTTCTCAGTTTGCAATTTGTCATATCTGGAAGTTTAAGACCCAGCATTTGGTGATAGTTGTAAAATCCTGGGTACTTGGGGAATATGTCCGGTCTCTGAACAGAGAACCTGTTGAGAAATAATGCATAAAAAGCAAAACAGCTTCATTTAAGTTGATGCCAAAATTTTCTTCTCATGTTGTCTGAAGTAGTGAGAGTTTCTGGGATTGTGCAGCTGTTTTTAGCCTCAAGTATACCAATATACCTTTTAAACAATACATAAACAATGGCTTTATTGTTTGAGAAGTAACATGTCTTTGCTGGTTAGCACACACTGGTCTTTTAGGCAATCCTGTGTTTTTCTGTAGGAGCAAGAAGATTTGTGACCCTGGATTTTGGAAGACCTATATTACTGACGGATGTATTGATTCCCACTTGTGGAGATTTGGCTTCTTTGTCCATTGACATCTGGACTTTAGGAGAAGAAGTAGATGGAAGGCGACTGGTAGTGGCTACTGACATTAGTACACATTCTCTTATTTTACATGACTTGTTGCCACCCCCAGTTTGCAGGTTTATGAAGGTAAAAGAATCTTTTAAGTTCTTGATGTTTGTTAGTATGTGAACTTTGACTTGAGATCTCTTCAGACCAAACTTTAGTTGGCTATAAATTTTTGATGTATTTTTGACTTGGTGTTTATTTTGTCTGTTTTGATACAATTGTGTTTCACTATAGTTGCATTTTCTTTCAGATCACTGTTATTGGTCGATATGGTAGCACAAATGCCAGAGCCAAAATCCCATTAGGATTTTATTATGGCCATACCTATATCTTACCCTTTGAAAATGAGCTGAAACTAATGCACGATCCCCTCAGAGGAGAAGGTGAAGCTGCAAATCAGCCAGAAATTGACCAACATTTGGCAATGATGGTTGCATTGCAAGAAGACATACAGTGCAGGTTAGAAGTAAAAAATGTGTATTTGCTAGTTATTTAAATATAAAACAATGAGATATCATAATGTCACAGATTTTTTTTCTTCCCATTATATTCTTCAGACCTAAAAATACTCTGCTATTGTTGTAGAGTTGATGTGAGTATCTTTATAGCAGTAACAAAGACTACGCTGTATTTTTTTGCAGTGTCTGTTTTAACAGTGTGTTCAAAATGGACCAGAGGTTGTCTTCTGGCAGGTTGACTGTCAAATGTATTGCTGTTTGCTAATGTGTATTGAATTGTGTTTTTTGAATATTTCCCTTTAGGTACAATTTGGCCTGTCATCGCTTAGAAATCCTTCTGCAGAGCATTGATCTGCCGCCACTCAATAGTGCTAACAATGCCCAATACTTTTTGCGAAAGCCAGACAAGGCAGTAGAAGAAGACAGCAGAGTATTTTCTGCTTACCAGGACTGTATTCAGCTACAGCTTCAACTCAACTTGGCTCACCATGCTGTTCAGAGACTCAAAGTAGCTTTAGGTGCAAGCAGGAAAACACTGAAGGAACAATCTGATCCAAAAGAGTTGATTCAAGTGTCATCCACAGAACAGTTACGCACCATCATTAGATACTTACTGGATACTTTGCTTAGTTTGCTGCATTCTTCCAATGGTTAGTATTTTTTTAAGCTTTGATTTATTTTTCATGTTAATACAAACAATTTGCAAGTATTTTTATTTCTTGACCTGCACTTTCCTTCTATAAGGCCTTTCAGCTATGTTCAGATACAGAATCATAGAAATGTACAATAGTGTTTGAGTTTGAAGGGAGCCTAAAGATCGTTGAGTTCCAACACCCTGCCATGGGCAGGGACACCTTCCACTAGAGCAGGTTGCTCAAAGCCCCATCTACTGTGATTTAGTAGCTGGTAACATACATTGTAAAGTTGTACCAGTGGCACCAAGCTGGCCTAACCACTTCTTGAAAAGGATAGGAGAAGGTGTCAAAGTCCTTCTCCCTTTTCTGTAGTCCTGGCTACATTTTCCTGTGTTCAGATAGTCAGCTGATCCTTCTGTGGSCTGATTCAGTTTGCTGAAGTAACAAAAAACTGCCCAGGCAGAACACTCATGTTGTTTTCATAGGCAGAATCACCTTGTGGAAGGATCTGCGGGCATTGAAGCCTGTACATTGCTGGGGATAGATAAGGCAGTTAGAGGTGGGCAGGGGAAGCAGAAATTGCCTCAAGAGGGGTGGTGGTGGTGAATTCATAAAACCAGTATTTCTACTCAGCTCACAATTTTTTAATATCCAGTAAAGATTTTTGTTTCCTAAGCTTGGCATTGAAAGAAGTCTTGGAGACTTGAAATTGAAAAACCTAAGTAGGAGTGGTGGGGCTTTTTTTTTTAAAAAAAAGGCAGAACGTTGTTCTGTTGATAGGTGTGTCTGTCTTGTGATTTTCTGTGCCAGTTTGTTCTAAAGCATGATGATGGTTTGATTTTTGCTTTATGTAGACTCTGTGGGGGTATTTGCACTGACATGGTATTGATTTGGTTTTGACCAAGTGCTCTGGTCTTTCAGTTACCTGCAAATTGCCATTTCCCCATATGTTCCCTCCTCCTTTACTCCTGTGCCAATTAGTCTAATTGTAGTAGTTTTRAAAACCTACTGCAAACTTTTTCCTATGTTTTCAAGTCATTGTCTCTTTAAACGTAGTTATTCTCTRTTCTTAAAAGGGCACTCGGTTCCTGTGGTTCTGCAGAGTACTTTTCATGCTCAAGCTTGTGAAGAATTATTTAAACACCTATGTATTAGTGGAACCCCCAAGATACGATTGCATACTGGCCTTCTGCTTGTTCAGCTCTGTGGAGGAGAAAGGTGGTGGGGTCAGTTTCTCTCAAACGTTCTGCAGGAATTATACAATTCAGAACAACTTCTCATATTTCCACAAGACAGGTAAGGTATAAATCTGTATTGATACATTGCCTGGAGATCAGTGAAGTAATTTCATTGTTCATAACTTAATATTGGAATTGACAAAATGGGACTGAAAGATACTTATCCGTCATTTTCATTGATTTGAAAAATAGACCCAAAAAAGTACTGCAGATGATAAATGTCCAATCGCAGTTATTTATTGCACCTATTTGGTTCTTGCACCACAAAAATTTGCTATTTTTTCTTACTTGGACATCTTCACATACCTAGCAGGATTGCTCCCTAGTGTCAAAAATAGCCTTCTCCTTTATCAGGCTTAAATGTACCCTGATCTTAGAGCTGCTCTTCTCCTGCATTTGAAAGTAGGATTGAGACTAGAAGGTACACTATTAGCATTTAATACAAAAGATTGCACTGAGATAAGAGCATTGAATGTTAGACGTATTGATTATTTCACATTATTGATTGAGGTCTTTAATATTCTAAATGTTAGCATTTTATTTCAATCAAACATATTTGATGTTCAATGGCTTTCTGCCTTCTTTGAAAAGCAACATCTATATTTTCGTATCTTTTTAAAATTAATTAATTCAAGGATATAAGAATACATGGATTTAATTCTCTTTTCCTGCTATTCAGTAATATGTAGTGGGAAATAAAATGGATGAGATCTTGTTTCAGATGTGGAAGACTCTGCTGACCTCTTGAGGGTGAAAGAGAAGATGTTCGCCCTAAAATGCTGCATTAACCTTAACAACAATAGAATGTGAAATCCAGTTTACTTGGTGGGCCACAGTACTGCTTTCGGTGGCAACCTATCTGTGTCTCACATGAAAACCTAGGACAATATTGTTATATAAGGGGTGTTTCAGGATATTACTGAATCTGAAAAAGAGATAAAATCTTAAATATGTAAATTTTATTTTTAGGGTCTTCATGTTGCTTTCTTGCATTGGCCAAAGATCGCTTAGCAACAGTGGTGTTTTAGAAAGTTTACTTAATCTCCTGGATAACCTGCTGTCACCACTGCAACCTCATTTACCTGTGCACAGAAGAACTGAAGGTAGCCCTCTAATTTGGGAAATTATTTTCATATTCATTATAAGCTAGAAAACTGAGAGACTAACTCACAATTTTTGGTGTGTTAAAAGAAGAAATTGCTTGTTTACCATCCTTTCAAAATACAGTTGTCTTTTAAAATGTGATGAATCCTCTTGTTCTTTAGGTGCTAAAAGAGATTCCTCCCCCCACCCCGTTAAAACCTGAGAAAAATCTATTTGATTGCTTTTAATTCATCTAGGAAGCTTTGGCAGAGTGGGGGGAACATTCAATGTATAGACAGCTCTAGTGGTTCTAGTGAATTACTTTGGAATTTAATGTTTTGGAAAGAAATGCACCTTTTTGCTCATGAGGTCCTTTCTAAGTTTCATGCTTTTGAGGTGAAACAGATACGAAGACAAGTTTGTTAGGTGTTTCTGCAAACTACATAAAGTTTGGGTTCTTTTTCTTGTGGGGTTTTTTGTAATTACAAGGAATTTACGTATTTTTTACTCTAAAAATTTACCGAAACTATGTTCTGTGAACTTGATTTTCTTTGAGTGTTTTCTTAACTACCCTGAGGTTGAGGCAAATTCTTTCTTTTGAACACAACACACTTTAGGCTACTTCATTTGTTATTTACAGATAGCAAAGCATCATAGAAGATACGTTGTTTAAAATTCTTAGCCTTGTGAAGTCTGTAAATGCCAGCTGAGACTGTCCTTAGTTTTACCTTGTCTCCTGATGTTAACAAACCTACAGCTGGTGTCAGAAGCTGTCCTATTGCTTCCCACTGATCTGCCATGTACTTTCTCTACCGGGGCCATATCCTGCTATAGTCTCTAACTAGTTTGAGGCAAACCCAAGCTTACATCTCCTCTACCTCTGTTTGCACTCTCCCCACAGCTTCCAATTCCTTTCATAGCTCTTGCCTTACTAGTTGTCCTCATGGAGGACTTTAGGAAGCAGAAGTAACTGATACTTCAGAGCTTTATTTGCTGGTCTTCCAGCTACCTTCCTCCTGGACAGTACAGGTGAGTACTAGGGCAATATTATGTGTGGTGGAAGCATCAGGTATGGCAGAAGAAATTCCTATTTGAGAACTATCACACATAACTAAGGGTCAAAGGGGTGAAAACTTACTGGGCAAAAAGTCAAAAAACAAAGGAAAATCAGAGCGAGAGGTGAGTGTCATGGGTGGAGAGAAGCTGTAAACCCATGGACGCCAAAAGAGGAAAAAAGGAATAAGCAAAAGACACTCAGAGGGAAGGGAGGGAGAGAAGCTGAGAATTTTGATTATTTTTTTAAGAGACGAAAGGAAAAGAAATGCTCTTCTTTTGACAGAACTATAAAAAGGTATGTACTTCACTCTGCAGCAGGATTCTTTCTTTTCATTCTGCCAACCAAAAAGGTGTGTAGGGGTCACCAGTGCTACTGATTTCTGTTCTTGCAGTTTAGTCTGTGGTTCCTGTCCAGGTCTTGTTATGGACCTGTTTGGGTCCTTCCTGTGTCTGCTTGGGATGGGCTGCTTTCTTTCRAAGTGTGGTCAGGAAATGGAGTTAACAAGTAAGGCTACATCCTATTGCTTGGATGCCAGCAGCTACATGTGATTTTGGACAGACCATTTCTTTGCCTTAGTTTTCTTGTTTGTTCTGCATTTAATAATAGTTTAAGTTAATTACGGCTTTTTTGAGGTCAGTGCATGAAAAGCAGAGTGTAGTTAAATGTGGCTCAGCACAGTGCACAGATATGAAAATGTGTGTGTAACCTCTAGTGCTGATGTCTTTGCTGTACTGGCATTGTGTAGAAGTGTGCCATTTGCATAATGACTGTAATTAGGTGGTCATTGTTTGTAGGTTTCTGGTCTTTGTTTAGCAGTCGTGAGTTCACTTTAGAACTGTTCATTTAGATTTGTCCATGTGATGAAGTTTTTTCTTGCATGATGCACAAGATACATTTTTTTCCTTTCTGCCTGTACAAAAATATGGCATTTAAAGTGTGAGACTGAAATAGGCAACAGCCAGTCTTTAGTGCCACCAGTGAGGTTCATCTAGTCTGAACTCAGTCTTGCCTTTCTTGCATCTTATTCAAATGGCTACATGAAAATACACTAATAAAGGAATAAACATGAAGGTATTTGTATGCACAGTTGTAACTGTCTTGTTGAAGCCCTGGTGATGGAGGAATTCCACACTATGGAATTTGAGACATCTAATTCATGTGCTCTAATGCAAACACCTGTCATTATGCATTTGGTATTTAGGAAATTTAGACATACAATTTTTGACTCTTTTTAAAAAAAAATGCTGCTTAATTTTTAGCTTGAACAGTTGAGGTGAAGCTTTTGACTTCTGACTTCATCAAACTAAGAGAACTGTGACATTTTCTTTTGCACCTAAGTTCTACACTGGTTTCTTCCCTCATTTATGAGTGCTCAGACTCTTACCCTCCTTTTAAGAAACAAAAAGAGGGGAGTGGAATCTTCATGGCCTGGTGAAATATGTGTGACATTTGTTATGGCTTCAAAACTTCATTAAGGCATTCAAATCTGTTTATTTTGAAGGAGTTTTAGATATTCCCATGATCAGTTGGGTTGTAATGCTGGTGTCCAGACTACTGGATTATGTAGCTACTGTTGAAGATGAAGCAGCCACAGCCAAGAAACCTCTGAATGGAAAAGACAGGGAACGATTTTTGACAGGTATGTCAGATTTATTATCAAAACTTGATTCTATGGGTATTGCTCTGGGAGCTGTTCAAATACCTAAAATGTATTTTCCATTCACTTGAAAAACGAGGTTTTTAAAATGGATGTTATGATCTTTTTATTTGCCGCCTTGTCTGCTTATTTACAACCTCTTCTCCTTATAAATATGATCTCTTTCATTTTTTTCAAGTGAAAAATGCAGGATTGATTTTAGTTTGTGAAATGTCTGTATATTATCCTGTGGCTGCAGGGCTTTACAATTGTGAGTGCACCATGTTGAGACACTTCGTATTGTGAGAAAGGGCCAACAGTGTGACTTCGTATCTGTTTTGGTATTTGTGTCCAGTATTTTTGAATGCGGGTTTTGTCTGGTTTTCTTTTATTTAATGATAGTAGTAGCAGTMGTAGTAGCGGTAGTAAGAAGAAGAAGTTACGTATGTATTTGTTGTTATTATTATCATTATTGTTAGTAATAGTATTTTGATTATATGGTTTTCTTTGAATATCTTTTCTAAAAATGAAAACTGTAAGGCTTTTATGTTATGAAGCTGTTCATCTGTTTTTACTTAGGATAGTCTTGCTTGCCTGCTTATATGTTTTAAGAATAATGAGAAAAGATGGTAYCACTGCATTTTAAAATCACACAGAAGTATTACTATGGATGGGGGTAGTTGCATTAAGTCTAAGAGTTAGATTTGTTGATTTAATCTAAGAGTTAGATTTTGCTTGTTTCTTTAGTGTTTAGTTTATGGAGATGCTAATCATTGAAACATAAAGGCTTTTCTCTGGAGTTAAATGAGGCTTAATAAGATGGATGAATTTTTTTTTTTCTATTTCCATTAGGAAACCAGTGGAGTTTTATAAATAACAGCCTTCACACTCAGAGTCTGAGCAGATCTACTAAAGGCAACAGTAGCCTTGACAGGCTGTATTCTCGAAAGATCAGGAAACAGCTTGTGCATCATAAACAGGTGACTTCCAGCACGGTAGTGGCTATTTTCACAGAAGTATATCTCATTTATAGGATATCTCATTTCTTGAAAGAACAGCTTTGGCCTTGGAACTCATTCAGCCTTGCTTTTGCATAAGTCTGGTTCTGTAGCTAAAGGCTGCCTAACTTCTTTGACATTCGTCTAAAACCATGGGGCAAGGGATCTGCTGGAAAAACAAATGTTGGAGTGTACTTTTGTACTCTATCGGACAATAAATATAATATACTTTCTAGATAAATCTGAGTACACCTGAGTGCAGGCACATAAGACGTGATTTAAAAGTATTTTAAAAGCTCAGGTTACAATTTGTACTGGAGATTGCTATCATGTGAACATACTGATCCTTTTAACATCTTATTGCTTAAATTTTCATATATTCCTATTAACATTTTCTTTTAGCAACTTAACTTATTAAAAGCAAAACAGAAGGCTTTGGTGGAACAGATGGAAAAAGAGAAAATACAAAGCAACAAAGGATCATCATACAAACTTTTAGTAGAACAGGCAAAACTAAAGCAGGCTACTTCAAAGGTATGATGCTCTGAAACTGTAACTGACTTCTTGTCCTTTGTGTGAAAAGACCTGTTCCTGCAAAGTCATTTTTGTCCTACTTTGACCTTTTTATAATAAGTTGTTTCGTCATGGCTGCTGTCACATATATTCTAATACTGAAAAAAGCAGCCATCTGGAAAATTATTGCTCTGTGAAAAACAGTTTATCCTTCTACAGGGGTTTTTTAGATAGTCATGGCCAGAATCACTAATAAACTTGTAGCTTTGGGAATGTCAGTCATGTCCTTAAACTTTGGGTAACATACACCATTAGAAACATGAAATGGTATTTTCTATGGCTAGCTTTTATGCATGATGCTCTTCTAGATGCTTTCCTGGTTGAGACATTATGCCAATGTCTGTCTCCCCAAACTAATAAATACAACTTTTGAGAATGATTTTTTGAAGTTTCTCATAAGCTCCTTAGCTTCCTGAAAGTACTTGCCACTTCAGTTGTGGCATCTTGCAATAAGCCCCAGATACTTAGAGTGGGTGTAGTAGTTAAAGAATTATTTTGGTTGYGCGATGAGGTGCTGAAATTTAGGGATTTCTGGAGATGACAACATGGACTTTGCAGGGAGCACAAAAAATGTGTAAATCTTTCTAGCTACCAAACTGAGGTATCTCTTGAAATATTTACTTTCTAGTTCGAGAAGTACTTGTGTCTGTTCGGATGACGGAAATTAGGTCTGTGGAAAGAGATTATAGAATATTGGACCTTACTGGCGGTCTAGGGGAAATCTTAAAACAACTTCCAGTAATTATGGAAAAAAACCCCAACCACTAGCATAAAAATAAAGCCCTGAGTTTTCACTAACTGTGCTTGTCATGAGCTGTTCTTTCCTGTACTATCTTCTGCTTTATTCCAGCGGGTTATATCAAGGGGGTTGTTCCACTGGTGGCCCCCGTGAGACATCTTTAAATGAATTACTGGCTGAACAGTGCTGTCCAGCTATTTTAAGTTTCACTTTGTAGTAGCCATGTTGCATTAAAAAACCGTGTTGAACTAAAGAGCTCTCCCCTTGTAGTTTCCTAACTTCTAGTTATGGTATTACTGTACACTTGACAGTTGCATTTCATGCGGTTTTTGCTGTTTCACCTACTAATCACTTACAGTTAAGACAAGCTGCAAGTAACTGAAAACACGTACTTTAGGAGAAGGTGAAACCTTTGTGTTAGTAAATAGCTCTTTCTTTGGTCTACTTCAGTAGCTCCTACTTAAATGAGATTATAAGAGGCATTTRTATTATCTAATGACTGCTAGTGTAGCTGATACAATGAGCTGAGCTGCGAAATGTATGCCCTTGGTGGATGAGAGGATTAATAAAAGCACCTTCTTTGCTCCATTGCATTTGTAGGCCCTCTGTCAAAAAGTTTGTAGTTTAGAGCTATGATGAACTATCAGACTAGTTCAATTTATGGTGGCTAATGCCATGGAAATATTAAGAAACTTAGAAATTATTGATGATTTATCTAATGTGAAGAACAGAGAAGTCAGTGTTCTTATAAGAGTAGATTTCCATATTGGCTATTTTTATGTGCAGTTTGCTTCATATTAACTGTAGCTTTATGTACAGGTATGGAAATGTGAAAGAAACTTCGAAAATACGTATTTTCAATATGTTTTATGGCAAACATAAGGCTTAATTGGCACTTCTGCAGAACTGAATTTGATTATGTGTTTGTCATCTGAGATAACATGCTGCCAAAACAAATTTCTGCCAATAAAGCCTTAATTCCATTCCAGATTCTCATATATTTTTAGRTTTCCTTGTATTTTTTTAAGAAGTTTTACAGTCTCTGTTATTGCTGCCTCACTGATTCATTGGGAAAAGATTTAGAGGTTAGTTTTAAACCGTAACTGTTGTTTCAAATTTAATTTCTGCAGCACTTCAAGGACTTAATACGCTTGCGTCGAACTGCAGAATGGCCCCGTTCTTCTTTAGATACAGAAGTATCAACAACAAAGGAAACTCCAGAAATTGAACCACTTCCATTTACACTGGCACACGAACGTTGTATTTCTGTAGTGCAAAAGCTGGCACTCTTTCTGTTGTCCATGGACTTTACTTGTCATGCAGATTTACTTCTTTTTGTTTGTAAGGTAAACAGAATATGGAACATCACTATTAACTGCAGTAGAGACTGCATTAAATTAGCTTCCTGTTACTGCTTTTTTGCTTGCCTGATGGTGAAAATTAGCTGCAACACTAAAATTTCTGGTAATTTCTGGTCAGGTAGTTTTTCTAATCCATCACTTTTKCTGTAGCTTACAATATGTTGGCTTCAAAATTGCATGGAAAAATTAACTTTAAAAAATGACATTCATATAAATGCACTTGTACAATTCTAAAATTTGAGCTGGTAAAAATACCTGATTTCTTGTAAGCAAAATCTAATAATCATAGAAAATAAAGCTTTTATATACTTCCATAGGTTTAAATATGATTAGGCATGTGTTTCTTCTTTTTTTCTTAATAGGTTCTTGCTAGAATTGCAAATGCTACAAGACCAACAATTCATTTATGTGAGATTGTAAATGAGACTCAGTTGGAACGATTGTTGTTGCTTCTTGTTGGAACTGACTTTAACAGAGGAGACATCTCTTGGGGAGGAGCATGGGCTCAGTATTCCCTGACTTGTATGCTACAGGATATTCTAGCAGGTTTGTATTAAGTTCATGTTTTTCAGAATGTATCTTGTGCTTGAATCTTTCTTTAATGTCCTAGAGGGCGGTTTTATCACTACTTTAGAATCTGCTGACACAATCAAAGTGGTAAAAAAAACCCCAAACAAATCATAACATTTAGGTTAGTGTGTAAAAATGCAATTTAAAATTGCAGTTGGAGTCAATCCTGAATTAGTGACTTGTGCATTGAAAAGTTCATATTTATATGACCCTTATTACTTGAAAATTATTCAAAACTCCTCCCCTCAGAGAATAGCCCCTAGAGAATTTAGAGTTAGATAAAAAAAGACAGTTGACCTAGCCACTAGGATGTTAATTTGTAACGGGAATAAAGCTTGAAATGAAGTTGTCTGCTTAATGTAATACATAGGAGAGTTGCTGGCACCTATAGCAGCTGAAGCTATGGAAGAAAGCACTTTGGGAGAAGATGCTGGAGCTTCAGCTGGAGATTCTGATGACTCTCTCCAACAGTCCACAGTTCAGTTAGTGGAAACAATAGATGAACCTTTGACACATGACATCACAGGTAAATTATTCCATAATTCGTATGTATACATGTATATATTGAAAAGAGTAAAAAAACTATTACTCATCTATCAAGATATCAGTGGAAGATTTTTTGGTGATAAGATACTTTCTGATATTGTAGGCAGATTATGAGCAATTCTTCAAGTTAGTTTTACGTCTAATAAGTAAAAAATGGTTATTTTTCCTATTATTTTTAAAAAGGCAACTTGATGGCATTTATTTACTTYTTCCGCAATGTTGTGATATTAAAAGCCTTAAAATTATCTGTGAAGTGTATTATACATCCTTGTTTTATAATTTTTACTTGGTAGCATTAATACTCTTTTAATGATTCAAAGGTGCTCCACCCTTGTCATCATTGGAAAAAGATAAGGACATTGATCTTGAATTACTGCAAGACCTGATGGAAGTCGATATTGATCCTTTGGATATTGATTTGGAAAAGGATCCCCTTGCAGCCAAAGTCTTCAAGGTATGTCACACCTGAGTTTTCAGGATAAGCTTTACATGTGAGGTAGTAAAATCCTTTCTCTCCAACACTTCGTCAGTAGTGGTATTTGATGTCTTAGACCCGCTTCTAGTTTTTTATGAYGTTTAATGCAGAACGACAGGAAGGAATATAAAGATTCACATCTCAGTTGACCACAGAATATTTTGCTTTTGCATGAGGATACCTGTGTAAACAGGAGGTTCTGAGTTTACTCATAATTCAGCGCATGTTAAAGACAACAAAAGCAGAATATAAAAGAAAAATTGTCTTATCGTTTTTATTAAGAATAGAGTCCCATTTCTGTGGCTGATATTAAGAGTTTTCACTGTTAGTATGGTGTTTAAAAAAGGAAGCCAGCAGTAGCTAATGCTCAGATTGGCTTCAGACTATAAAGAGAAGCAACTTACTTCAAAATTTACTTCACTAAAACAATAAAACTACTAAGTATTTTTATACTTAAAATGAAGGCTAAGATAATACAATTACATATAGATGTAATAGTATTTATATTGTCACGGTGTATTAAAAACCAAAAATATTTAGGCTTTAAAGAAATGCAGCTGATCATAATTAAATACTGAGTCTCTCTTCTCTGTTCATAAGGATGATATTTGGTGTTTTTCCACTCCTCTCGCAATTGACTTAAACCTTCAGTCTCATTTGAATTAACCTAAATTATCTGTCTCACCACTTGCTCAGAAAACATTAAATTTTTTTCTGGATTCCTTCATATGTCCTTCCACCACTTACCTATCATGTAAAGATTTTTTCTTTAAATCTCACTCCTTTATCTCCTATCGTGTCATGTAGCTGTACTTCTTAGTCCTCTTCATCCACATATAACTTCCTTATCTTATTACCTGATCTGATGTCCTCTAAAAAACAGCCATAAAAACACTTCTTCATTCTTAATCCTTCTTAATATTTGCTTCCATATTTGTAAAGTGGCAGTTGGTATTGGATCTCACCATTTAGAAGACCAGCATACGCAAATTGCCTTTATACAGTGTTACATTACCTTTTTTTCATGTGAACCATGTGCTTTTTTTAGTGTCTTAAATTATGACAGAAGTAGAGATTATTCAACTGTTTCTTTTTCAGAGCCCAGTACAAATAGTCCCTGAGCCTCACTGAGGCTTCAAGGTACTTGAATAGTACAGTTAGTAGTGTAGTATTCTGTCTTGATAAATAACTCCTCAAAATATCTTGTGTAATACTGTACTTCCAAATTTACAATGCAGTACAAATGTGTGAATAAAAACTGATGATAATATTTTCAAATTGGCTTCTTGAATCTTTGAGACAGCTAACAATATTGCTGGATTTTGACAATCGCTTAAGGGTTCAGTAGCTTATACTGCAATAAGAATTGAAACAAATTTCTAAAGCTATTGGATTCAATCCTGGTTTTAATTTTTTGTAACTTCAGTGTTTGTTGTTAGTCATTAAAAACTTTTGGCAGTCTGAAGACTTGCTGTTTATTGTTTTTCCTTGGTTTTTTGTTTGTTTTTTAAGCCTATAAGCAGCACCTGGTATGATTACTGGGGTGCTGAATATGGCACCTACAATTACAATCCTTACATTGGAGGTGTTGGAATTCCAGTTGCAAAACCACCAGTAACTACAGAGAAAAATGGATCACAAACTGTCAGCATATCAGTCTCTCAAGGTAAGCAATGAACTAAAGTTCTGTTTGGCATTTCTTTTCTGTAATATTGTATTTGAAATTTCAGCACATCAAAGTATTTTAATATCTCTGTGTTTTGAGGGGAAAGAATTACATTTTCTATATGCCACGGGTTTTTTTCCTGTGGTAACTGAGAAAATATAATGTGAAACTTATATTTGAAACAGCCCAGCATAGCAGAAAATCTTACTTTCTAACATTTTGGAATGCACTTATAGGCTGTTCTAAATCTTTCCCGTTTCTCAGGGAATTTTGGAAGCTCTTTTCTACTTGGCTCTACCCCAAAGAAATGAAGTGGCACACTTGTTTAGTTTGTAGGAGTACTGCTGAACTGAGGTGATAGATCTTCTTCCACACTGGGAAAAAACAACTTTTTGGTTCTTGTTTGAGGGCTACTGCCTTAGGAAAAAAAATTACTTGAACATACGCAGATTGTCATGTGTGATAGTGAGTGACTATGAAAAGAAACATGCTTGTGTTTCACAGAAATACAGTATTTTATTAATTATATATTTCAGGTCTGTAAAAATCTTCAGGGTATAAGTTTCTACAATTTGCTTCTGTCATGCATAGAAGTCAATCTTCCTGTTAGTAATACTGAGATTTTTCAGTTTGCTGTGTACTGTCTGTCTGTATTGCTTGCACAGAAAGCCAGACGAACTAATTAGAGGTGAGATTAGCTCAGTTGTTCAGAGCATGGTGTTGATAACACCAGGGTTGTGGGTTCGATCCTTGTACGGGCCATTCACTTAGGAGTTGGACTTGATGACCCTTGTGGGTCCCTTCCAACTCAGATTATCCTGTGATTCTGTAATTATGTATGTCCTTGATATAATTCAGTTTTACCTTGTTTGTTGCCTTGTGTAGCTTTAGATGCGCGCCTAGAAGTTGGACTTGAGCAGCAGGCTGAGCTGATGCTGAAAATGATGTCCACACTGGAGGCTGATTCCATTCTACAAGCATTAACAAACACATCTCCTACATGTAACTACATGTTGTCTAATCATTCTCTTCACATAATGATCATGGTGCTTTGAAATTTGTACTAATGTTTTCTGCAGTCACTTAGGAGTTAGAAAAAGTTACATTTTGCTTGAATTTTAATATTAGGCTGAGCTTTATAGATAGCTCTTTATTCAGATTTTTGAATAACTTATATACCTGTATTTAAGACATTTTGTGAAACTGGTCAGCTATGCATGATTTCTTCTACAGTGGATTATGCTGCAGTGGAGGGAAGGTTTTTATTTTTTGGCCTAGGTGCAAGTGAACATTAAGCTTCCTGTGTGAATCTTCATTCGTGGTGTTTGAAAGCTGCTTTGCATTTGACAGCTACACCTACTAAGTGATGAAAGGGAAAACATTTGAATACAATTTTGAACTCAGCTGTTCAGTAAGCTTTATGGTATAAAAACACTTAGGGAGTGGTTTACTTTTGAACCTCTTTTCAGTGAGTTGTGCTTAAAATGTGTTTCTTTGTAGCCCTTTGGTTACCTTAATATGCCTGCAGTCTTTGGTTGAATAGCTAGTGGTGGGGTAGGTTTAGTGACATCTTCAGACTGTATTCTCTGGAAGTTCATTATTGGCTGCAGTAGTTGTACCGTAATGCATGAAAGAGATGTTCCAATTGTTTGTTTTACTATTATGTAATGAGGGCACTGCTATAATAGGTATTTAGCCAGAACTGCGAAAATGTATTTGTGTGGACTCACTTTCGAAATAGTTTTTGTGAAGGTGGAAATGTCTGATATTAGTATGCCACTGCTATGGTAGTCAGTAGTGCAACTCAACTGAACACTACATTGAAGATGTTCTTGTAAATTATAAAAAAAGTGTCTTTCCTGTAAGTATAAAGTGCGAGGAAATAATTATGAAATTACCTCTGGCAACTTTTCAAAATAAATCATGGGGGCATGGTACCCTGTTTTGTTTTCCAAGTGTCGCAGTCTCCGAGCAGCACAGATGATTCATTRCTGAGAGGATTACACGCTGCTAACCAAAATGCTCAGCTGATTGTGCAGTTGTCATCTATACCTATGCTGAGCGCATGCTTCAACAAACTCTTTTCCATGCTACAAGTCCACCATGTTCAGGTATAGAATTTTGAACTTTGAAATGTTTTGATAGTATTTTTCTCTAAATTTGAGAGTTGTTTTCCTATACTTCTTGCTACTCAGGATTCAAGTAACCTGTTATGTACTTTATTGCGTATGAATCTGTCATGGACAACAGTACCAATAATGTAATAGACAAGCTGCCAAAAGCTTTTATCCAAGAGGACATTGCTTGTTACAGTGGAAAAGTGGTATACGTTTTCATATTTAAAAACAAATTTTTATGTTCACTGAATGATAATTGTTAGTTTATTACTGAAAAGTGTTGCTAAATGACACTTAATGACAAATGGAGATTTGTGGAGGTTTTCAAAACACTGTTGAATAAATCCCCAAGCAACCAAGTCTGATATCTTCTTTGGCCTTTCTTTGAGCAGGTTGGATTGGATAACTTGCAAAGGTCCCTTCCGACCTGAATTATCCAATGATCCTCTATGTTAAATTTAAAAGTTTCCTTTTTCAAAGGTCATTGGTWTAGCAATGCTTTTCTTGATTCATGCAGAGGAATGCCATGCATGCTATATATATAGGTGATAGATGCCTGCCTGCCTCTTGATATTTTGATAGAGTGACTGAGTCAGTCCCTCAATTTTTCTTTAAATATCTCATCCAAAATACAGTTTGTGATGTAAATGACCTTGATACTTCCCCATAATATGTAAAGAGTTATTTTCCTCCGAGGATTATTCAGAGCAAGCGTCAGTGTCTCTGAGGTTTCCCATTTGAAAAATGGGCCTTTTGAATAATTTTGGTTGACTGGGAAACATCACTTTAGTAACATTCCAAATCTTACGTGCAAACAAGTGTTACAGGTATAAGGTTCTGATAAAGATGCATTTTCTTAACACAGGTTTGAAGAAACTTCTTACGAGAAAGTATTTGGAAGAAATCAATTACAAAAACATAGCAGAAGCATTTGCTAGTTAAGCTGAACTTGCCTTGAATATTATGTTTAGCAGAATTTTCATATCCAGTAAAGGAGAGAGAGAGTGTGTTTTGTGTATGTGTTATCAGTGAAATAGTAGCAACTGAGAATGTAGATCAGGCTTTTAAATTTAAAACTTTGATGGTCTGGGGTTCTGAGTTTGATCTCATGGTGGTTTTTTTCCCTTTTTTCCAGCTTGAATCCCTATTACAGTTATGGCTCACATTAAGCCTGAATTCCAGCTCCTCTGGAAATAAAGATAGTGGTGCTGATATTTTCCTTTATAATGCTAACCGAATACCTGTTGTTTCCCTGAACCAAGGTAAAATGCATTTAATATGGAATAAGTTTGGGTTTTGGTTTTTTTTTTAAAGTACTCAATTTTTGCTAAGATGCAAAAAGTATTGCAGTAAGTATTTTTGATAAGATCGGTGTTGAGATAATTTCTGTGTTCTTATTAAGGAACTCTTGGGCTCATTTTCTTCTTAAAGTGAAAAGCATGTTGCTAGTGTGTAACCAAGAGTTGATTCGTTGAATTATTATAATCTTATTAGAAATTAAATAGTAAAATTTGTGGTTCTTAACTCATAATTATTCCCAAGAGGACTCATTAAAATACACTTAGTATAAGATAAACTGTGCAACTGTATGCACTTTCCCAGCAARTTTCGTCTCCTTGTATACAAACCCGTGATCTCTCTCTTAAAGGGGTCAGTGGAGTAGGAAAGCTCTATTACTTTTGAGTACCAGACTACTAATCTAGTACAAAGACATGTTGAAATTTTTTTTTCTTGGAGTATATTATGCTATATAGTTAAGAAAGTCTGTGGTATCTTGCGGTGATAATCCAAAATATTAGTGCCTGGTGTAATGAACCTGTTATACTGACTTCCATGAGAGCATTTGAAACCAATTTCTGCGCATTATTCTTTGAGATATCAGTTCTGGGCACTAGAAAGTTCTATGGACCAGTTCCTGTGAAGTGCTGGTGAGGCTTCTTTTCCTAATTTCCTGAAACAATGGTTGTCAAAACAAAAAAATTGCAAGGAACAATAATATTAATAACAATAATAACTATAGCATCTTACAGTAAAAATTAGAAATTTATAGCAATACCCTGCAGATTAAAGCTTGGAAAAACCTGTTTTTCTTGACAGCTTCAGTAACTAGCTTCCTGTCGGTTCTGGCATGGTATCCTAATACTTTACTCCGGACGTGGTGCCTTGTGCTTCACAGCCTAACGCTCATGACAAATATGCAGCTCAATGGTAAGTTTGGTTGCTTGGTTTTTTTATATCGACAGTTCTAGTGATGTACAAATGAGTGTTGATTCCCATCCAAAAGACTAACAGAACATTCCTTTTGTCATAWAAGTACTTTTGTTCTCCATAACTTCAGGCTTTTCAAGAGTGAGCTACTTGAATTGCTTGTACCATGGGAAACAGAAACCCTCATGGTAAAAGAAAATGTCTTTATAAGTAAGTTGTCAATGTCTTCCAAAAAAACATTTTAGGACTAGCTAATTATCYCTGGGAATTAGTTTTGTAGTATGAGAAGAAGTAGCAGAGAGGAATGATTAAGTTGCTATGAGTGAGCTTTAAGTTTTTCTGCTGTAGTAGGAATATTTTTGTAAATATGCGGGCACCAGTCACTGCTTATATTATGCTATCTGAAAATAAGGCCCCAGAAGCTGAATCTATCAAAATAGAAATCCAGCCATTTCATTTCCCTATGCATACTAGCATATCTCACATTCTCTATCTTGCTCCATAACACACCAGAAATAATCTCACTTTGTGAATGAGGTTTTGCCACAAGACTGCTAGAAATTAAAGGAGGTAGTTTTTAAATGATGCCTATGAATCTTTTTTTCATATTTGCCGTTTCAAATCACCGACTTTGGGATGCACTTTTTTCTTAAATTTTTTTTTACTTCCTGTCCCCTTTCTATGATGTTATTTAGAAATCAGTCTCACAAAAATCTGCTGAAATTTTTGCCATTAGGTGAAACAGTAGAACTGCAAAAAATAATGAAAGAGACTTATTGTTCATAAACTGAGACCCCAATCTTATTCTTGGTATTTGAGAATAGAACATGGCATGATTTTTAGTATAACTGCCTTCAGTTAACAAACACATGTATTGTCAACTCTCCAATTTGTATCTGTAGATTGGCAAAAATTTCCAAAATTTATGCAGTGTGTATCACTGGGACCATATGTGAGTATCTTGCAAGTGTTATGAGGCTYGGTGTTGTTCTCTGATGGTGACAGGCAACTGTGTGTTTGTGAAAGTTTCTTTGGTAATTGCCTGAGATCAGTAGGCGAATGAAAAGATGCTCAGAAGCAACCCCTCTGATTCATGGCAGGCACACTTCAGCATATGAATATGGTTGTGGATTTTTTGTGTGTAGGATTGTGAGTTGGAGTTGAGTTGGAAAAGGTTGGAGATGCAAGTGTTATGACCTGTCCTTAAAGGCTGGGTTACAGGTTCTTGTTAATAGATCCCTTGGGGTGGATTAGAGTGAAACAACACTGAATGATCAGTGTTTGTACATAGTGAGAGAGAGATAGATATATAGATATGTGTCTGTGTGGCAGGTTTATCTTAGAACAATTTGGTTGCAGTGGAAAGGAGGTATGTAGCTGTTTTGGTTATTGTCTGTAGAAATGAAACAATATAAAAGTATAAAGATATCACTTAAGAAAGCATATAAGGAAAAGAAAGAAAGAGAAAGAAAGGATAAGAGTAGATAGTGGAGGGGAAAGGTATCACCATCTGTGGATCCAGCAACAAGATTTGATTGTTTCAGTTCAGGTATTCATTGGTGGAATTGATGGTCACAGTCTTGATCTGTCGAGGGTGGGGGAAGCCTAGGAAATGTAGAGTTCAATGGGTTAATATACATTCAGGTTCAGGTGGGAACACTCAGGTGCTTCCACTGAGGGGGGAGTTTTACACTGTCTGATGCAACACTGGATCATGCACAGTCTTCTGGTGGAAGGTCCTGGAAATGAGTCTGGGGGCACTTTGGGGGTCTTTGCTGGTTTGACAGCTTCAAAGGCATGACAGCTGCCTCTTAAAGACAACGTCGTTGAGTCAGTTAAGTCAGTTACGCCTTGTCAGAAGCGATGAACACCTTCAGGCCTGCATGTGAATGTCCTGATACCACCCCCAGGGAGGAGTTTTACACCTGAGCCAGTTGTGTAAGGGAGAACATTGGCATGATAGCATTTATCAAAAAGTATTACCCCACTTCCGCAGAATCTGTTTGGTATCATGCTTTTTTCAAATTGTGTTTTGAACTGATTCAATATACTGTACTGAAAGAGTGAGACTTCTCATCTAGTAAAGCTCATTCGTTTGATTACTGAAGGGAGTATTTTAATTCAAATTCCCATCTTCAGAGTTCTTATCTGTTAAGCTCCCTACAGTTTTATTCAATGATGAGAAGTCTCTACATGTGCCAAGGACAAAAATACTGTGATTGTTTACAGGATAACAGAACACTTGGTCTCTGTCTGACAAACTAACAAATGCACTTAAACCTTATTGAAGTGGACTAACAAAAAGAAACGAATCAAAGTGTCTGTATGTATTGCATCTACAAAATTAATCTCTTTTTTCAGGAATACTGCCTAAGCAAGCTTGGGACACTGATGGGACAGTTTTGGGGCTTTATATTTGTACTTACTAGAAAACTCAAAATTGAAGTCCTGAGAAAGCAGGTCTTGGTAGCTGACTAGCTGAGAATATTTCCACATCATGAAATAAATATAAGGGATTTGCACTATAAATATTTGATTTACACTTAAGGCTTAAGATTATGGGTTTAACTTTTATGTCTTTATTTTTAAGCTGGTCCAAGCAGTGCCATTGGAGCTCAGGAAAGTACTGCCCAATTGTTGGTGTCAGATCCCAACCTCATTCATGTGTTAGTGAAATTTCTTTCTGGCACTAATCCTCATGGAACAAATCAACACAGTCCACAGGTAATGAGCAATTAAAACAAGAGGAGAAACTCTCTGTAATGGGATTTCGAGATACTTGACAGAAATATGTGTTAATCATAATATATTATATTTTCGTCTTGTGTCTTTTTCTAGTTATAGTCTTAGTTGGTTCTGATGAGCAAACACAGGGAAGTTTGTGTTGTTGATACATTCTGAGTAGTGCTGGTATATTTTTACAACTCTCTGGAGACTTGCCACAGGGAGAGGATGCCATGAGATCTGTTAGTGAAGTGTTCCATTCAGTTGCTTTCCCAAAATCTTGTTGGGTTGGGATAAAAATGAAGATTAATGAAGATTAAGTTTTAATATCTAAGAATTCTCCAATTTAAAATTATACTTTCATTTTCTGCCTATTTCTGTATTTGTGTAAATATTGCCTCTCCTAATTTCAATGAATGTTTTCGTGCCTTTTGCAGTCTTTGAAATATCTGTGAATAGGGATTAAAAAAAAACCCAAGTGAGCTTAATTGTATGTGGTATTTGACAGGAGTCTCAGTTTAGGAGACAGAAAACACCTGGTAGTKCCAGGCGGGTTTTTCCCCAGTAAATTTTCCAGAAAAGACACAGTAATTTCCAGAACTTAAACACTGCACAATGCCATTACAATACTTACATAAGTATGTAGTTTGTGAAAAAACATTCAGATTAGCACAGAAACATATTCTGTATGGAGTGTAGTTTGCATTACTATAGTTGAGACTTGAGAGTCTCAAGCTGCAAAACAAGTCTTAGACAAAGAACTAAATTTCTTGCTTTTGACTCATGATTAGTAATAGAAAAATATGTAATGTAAGTTGATGTGAACTAGCTCTGTAAAAAGTTTCAGAAGGCGAGTTAAGCCACGCAATACTTTTCTGTTCTTAGAAGATAGTAGATACTACTTAATGTTCTTGAAGACATTCCAGTTCTAAATAATGCTTCCTAAAATGCCTTTCCCTCCAGGTTGGGCCAACAGCAACGCAAGCTATGCAAGAATTTCTTACTCGATTACAAGTGCACCTTTCTTCAACTTGTCCTCAGATGTTCAGTGAATTTTTATTGAAATTAATACATATACTTTCAACCGAAAGGTAAATCTTAGATATTTTTTTCTTTTCATACCCTCTTTAAAATATCTGTGATTGTGAATCACAACTGAGATGTGTATGTGCCTTGTCATATTATCAAGTTATGTATCAATGGAAATAGTCTTTTTTGCTGCAGCACTACCAGAAGGATCGGGTCTGTTTCTGGCATGTGGAAGAGTCCATCTGGAATCCATACACAGCTGTCTGTGTGTGAGGGACTGAATAAAAGCAGTAAAATTTTGGACTGATTTTATCTAGAGATAAGAGATAGGCCTTAATGAAGTAATCCCTAAAGTAAGGACACTGTTGATGAGCTTAACTATTAAGAAAAATATTCTGAGAGGCCTGAATTAGTGAAAGATTCCAAAAAGTATTCAAAGATTGTGAAAATAGTACAGATGGCTTTTCTCACATGGTAGGATGAAATATGAGATTTGCATAATTCTGTTTGTGCAATATGTGTATTTATTGCTTTGTCTTTGGTGGTTTTTTTCTCTCCACATGACAGTGGGAAACATCTTCTGCCCCACTCTCCTGGGGCATATTGATGACCAGTAGTGTAGAGAAGTGCCTCTGGCCAGGAGAGA
This sequence comes from Amblyornis subalaris, assembly GCA_018881555.1. Taxonomy (NCBI): domain Eukaryota; kingdom Metazoa; phylum Chordata; class Aves; order Passeriformes; family Ptilonorhynchidae; genus Amblyornis; species Amblyornis subalaris. Next base: position 1,470,662 of record JACAXG010000037.1, read on the forward strand.
GATAAGAGCTTATGGCTTGTCTTTCACAGCTCTGCTTCYTCAAGACAAGGCCAATGGCCACAAGACTGTGTATCCAGTGGTACGCTGGAAATATGGCAATAGTTTAGTCTGAAGTATGCTAGGAAGCATTCTTTCTAGTACTGACGTTTTGCTCGTCCCCAGACAAAGGCTTTGTATAATAAGGAGTGAGCTTCCTCAGTTCTGGATTCCCAGTAGGTGGCACTTTCGTGTTATCTATTCTTTAATCTTACAGAAAATGGTTTCTGCTTTCTGTAAGAGATTTTACCTTAATAACTTAAATTATAGGAGTGGTGTTTACCAGGTTATATTGATGATCAGTGATTTCTACRAAACATGTCATAATACAATAAAATCGTTAATTCACAGTGATTCTTGGAATGTGTGCCTGCATGCCAGCATTTGTTTGAAATAAGCTAACGACACCACTGAAAGGGTAGTTTTTGAAATGTTAGGGCTTTTTTTTTTTTTGAGACAAACCAAATGTGAAACTGAAATGTCATAAAATGGAAGCAAAACACCAGAAAAGGGTTTAGATGGTTTTTTCTAAGAACTCAGGTGATTACTGGATCGTACCATGTCTGATCATAAGATTAATTGTGAAGAGAAGCAGTATTTTACTGTTAGAATTAATTAAATGCCAAATATTTTTTTCAGGGCTGTTTCTATAAACTGTTTTGATCTATATTTAATTTTAAAAGTTGCCATAAGATTAATCAATGTGAAAAGATACAGAGAAGTATATCAAAATTCARTAACTAACACAGGTTTTATTTTAAATACACTGATTCAAAAGGTTCATTTTGTAGTTCACCACTATATGTGTAAAAGCAATTGGTAAAATAAACTTATCTCTAAGAGAAATCCTTCAAGCAGCAACCTACAAACACCAGCCTGTGGTATTTTGAGTACCTTCTCATGGTCTTATGTGTAAKTACTATTTAGATAGGTAAAACCTGACCATTCTTCTTTCTCCCTCTGGTCAGGGCGTGGCTGGGTGGAGAGACAAACAAAAAAACCTATGGGAAGAAAGAAATCCGTCGTGATTTCCTGTTAGCAAATAAATAATCCTAATGATATTAAAGTATTAGGTGACTGCTTGCCATGAGGTTTCCTTGCAAATGTAGGAAAATTTTTGCCAAGAACTGAACAGGACTGTTCAGTCTATATACAGACTGTTTCAAGTCTATACCTACAAAATTAACTGAATTACAAAAAAAAAAGATGGATCCTACACTTTTTCAAAGGAAACATTTTAATCCTTAGTGGTATCAGGAAGGTGGTGGCATGAGCAGGTTATATGGGCTATTTAATGATGAATATATTAAAAAATTATAAAAGCTTGACGCAGGTGAAAGATTGGATTTTGCTTCAACGTGCATTTTTGAAAATGGCTGGATTTTTATTTATTGAAAGTCTGGTGTGCTTTTTGATTCTTAAAAATCAAGGAAAAAACCTGTACCTAAACAGCCAAACCTGTTTAACTTTTTCTTTTTCTTTTTTTTTTTCCTTTTGTCTTTCAGGGGTGCTTTCCAGACAGGCCAGGGGCCATTGGACGCGCAAGTGAAACTCTTGGAATTTACCCTGGAACAGAATTTTGAAGTTGTATCAGTTAGCACTATTTCTGCTGTAATTGAGTCTATAACCTTCCTTGTGCATCATTACATTACATGTTCGGACAAAGTAATGTCTCGCAGTGGCTCAGACAGCTCTGTGGGGGCTCGAGCATGTTTCGGAGGGCTTTTTGCCAATATTATCCGTCCAGGTGATGCCAAAGCAGTTTGTGGAGAAATGACAAGGGATCAACTCATGTTTGATTTATTAAAACTGATAAACATTTTAGTTCAACTGCCACTTTCCAGTAACCGAGAATATAGTGCTCGTGTTCCAGTGGCGAGCAGTACTACAGACAGTGTGTCTGATGAAGAAAAGGTTTCAGGAGGCAAAGATGGCAATGGAAGCAACCCTAATACTCAAGGATCAACTGCATACGTGGCAGACTTGGTATTAGCCAACCAACAAATTATGAGCCAGATTTTGTCTGCACTTGGCCAGTGTAACAGCAGTGCTATGGCAATGATTATTGGTAGGTATTTTCTGAGTAAGAGGGAAGCTCTTTTGGGGCGGTGAAAAATTTAAAACTTCTGCAAACTCCTAATTGGATGTAGGCGTGAAAGAATGTGTCACAGAAATGACAGGAAGAAGTGAAAGGTGAACAGATATGTGGGAAAAAAAACTAACATCAGGTGGGAGACAGTAATTGAAACCAAACAGGAATGTGTGTGGCATTTGAATTTGCTGAATCTCAGAATCGTTAAAGGATCTCTGGAGACTGTCTAGTCCAACCTTCCTGCACAAAATAGGGTCAACTCAGAGCCTGCCTCAGTGAGGCAGTTGAGAGCAGGTTGCTCAGTACTTTGGTCCAGTTGGGTTTTGAATTCCTCAAAGGTGGAAACTCCACAACCACCCTGGGCAACCCGTTACGATGTTCAATCTTTCTTAAAGTAGAAAAGCCTTTTTCTTATATTTAAATGGAATTTCCTGTATTTCAGTCTCTGCAACAGGCACCTTACCTCAGTTGTTTGCTAGGTATTGGATTATTTTCCTTTTTTTAATCACTTTTGGAAAACACAAATTACAATTTGTCCCTTTCACAGAATACCTAAACTTTTCCTCTGTTTTACTGGAAATGGCATTAACATCATATTCTAGGAGTTGCAGTCATATATTTGTAGGTGGGATCATCCTGCTATGAACAAGTGAGGGATCTGATGATACTTAGAAAGCAAAGTAGCTGTTTGTCAAACGTATCTGAGGCGCATTTTCTCAGAGATTACTTACCTGTGTGACTTGCTTGTGAGCTGTGATGATAGCACAGAGTTTATGTGCACAAGTTAAACCACTGGCTGAAATACCATGAATGTTTCTGCATGTGCAAAATGGGAAAAACATTTTGCAGGAGGGTAGACAAAGACCTTGCGCTCCATTTCAGGTGTAATATTTGTAAAATTTTGTTCTCTTTATAGTGATTCTCTTGTTTTGAATCAAGTTGCTCTGGCCTTTTCTGTRCTGTTTTCTTTTAAGCAGATACGAAACTGTTAACCGACGCTATTATCAGAAAACAGTTATCTGTTCAATGGGAGCACATGAATATTAGACCAGTGGTTCATTTGAGCATAAAAGCAATTGAGGAAAAAATAGTTATCTCCAGCAATCAAATTAAACAGGAGGCAGGATTTGACAAGCCTGGATTGTGCTGTTGGAACCTTCCCAAAATTAATTCCAGAATATCTCCTCCATCACTCCGGGTAGTTGGTGTCATATTACAAATACACTGCAAACACTGAAAGTAGTTTGTTCTGGGGTTGGTGGTTTGTTCTGAGTATGTGTTTCTTTGGACTGACATTCAGATATTATYCTCCTCAACTTTGATGTCTTTCTAAACCACCGATTTCTGTCCAGCAGTTGTTTCGCATTTTTGAAAAGTCAGTTTGGAAAGATAGTTTTTTCAAAATGTTTTTCGTTAAATTCAGAGTTCTGGGCTAGCTGATCCCTTCAGTGGATTGTTCCTCCCAAGGTCTTTTAATGTAGGTTATTGAAACTAATTTGTCCATGTATTTTGGGAAGATGTGACACAGCTATTTGTGGGTTTAGTTCCTTCAAGAAAAACTATATTAAGCTCTCTCCAGATAATTTCTGTGAACAAAATGTTTTGTAAGACTGCAGCCAAGGTTTTATAKGATCCAAAAATCAATTATCAGCATATAGTAGTAAACATGCAGTAACTAGTGCAGCATGCGAAGGTGCTACCAGGATAGGTAAACAAGATGTCTGCAAATGTGTACTGATAGGTAGTGGCTCTGGTGTCAAAATTTATGCTAATAATGTTAGTTTACTGCATCTGGCAAGCCAGCTGGTCAGGATCCAGGATGGCCTTGAGTAATTCACTTGTCACATCAATTTAAAACATTTTTCCTTCTGTTTTTAATTTTATGACCATTGTGTCTGCTTCGTTACGGTTTTATACTTTCTCATTCGCAAACTATGAAAATCTTATAGGTAACAGTATTCACCTACCCTATCTTCTCCTCACTTGAAAGTCCTCACAGCAAACCCAACTTTTACATTTAACTTTTCTAGACTGGACAGAGGCTGGGTCCTAGGACTGCTTTGTTTGTTGCTGTGTATCCAGTGCTTATCACCATTTGCTTTTTTGATGGTTGAAAGGTGGTTAAAGTCCTACCCCTGTCAATTCTCTTGCCAAAATGTTTCTTCAAAGCATGTTGCAAAGATCACTTGAGCACACCAGTTTTTATTATTATTTGTTAATGTAACTTCAGTTTCTCTAAGTGGAACAGGATTACTCTATGGTTTCCTCACATTTAAATCTAAACCCACTTTCAACAGCTCTTTCAGACTGAAGTCATATGATTTGTAAGACACTTGTATTTATGGAAGTAATCTTTTCCATGGAAAGACTATTGTTTTGCTTTCTGTCCTTAATCTCAGCAATGTGTAATCAATATTGCCAAATATTGATATTCAGAAAATTCTCATGCATAAATTCTGAGCTTTAACACTGAGAAGCAGAATTCCAGGAGAGGTATTTCTGGCAGAAATACGTATGCAAAATGTTTGAGGGTTTTTTGGCAGCACAAGTGCACTTCTATTATTATCTGAAAAAAGTCTTAAATACTTGTTAGTTTGCTTCTAGCTAGGAGTGATTCCAATCCTTGTAGTTTTTACTCTTAYTTCCTTCACTAATTACACTCATTTTTATGGTCTGATTTGATTTAAATTTCCTGACTTCCTGGGTCAAGTCTTCCTGTTTCTATGTATCTGGAACGCTAATCGTGATTCATATGATCCTGAAAACTGGTCCATTTGTACTTTGTAAAATCCATGTGAACATTTAAATATTCTTGACTTCTCTTATGTGCTGTAATGGTTTGTTAGGKCTCAGTTTGTGACCTTTGAACTGTTTCTGTTTTCATTAAGGTGCAAGTGGCTTACATCTCACTAAACATGAGAACTTTCATGGTGGCTTAGATGCAATATCAGTTGGAGATGGGTTGTTCACTATCCTAACAACACTTAGTAAGAAAGCAACAACAGTTCAAGTGATGCTTCAGCCAATTCTTACCTACATGGCCTGTGGGTACATGGGAAGGCAGGTAAGTTCCCTTAGGCCTGCTGTGCTTCAAGGTAGTTGATTCTGTAATCARTAATAAGGTCAGAAAATTAAACTAGTGCTATGTAAAAGCAGTATTAACATTTTTACAACCTAGCTTTACTTGGGTGCTGAAGTTAGGAAGTCTCTCTCTGTTGCCCATGGTAAAGGGAGAGAGAGAGTTTCTCTAAGGACAGTTTGACATTCCTGTAAATATTGCTGGCTAAAGGCTTGAAGATGGATCAGATATTTTATTATGTGCAGGTGGGAAACACATTTATTGTGTTCATATTAGTGGTCATTTTAATGCTCAGTACTCTTATTTCCCTTAAGCTGCTCATCCTGTGAATTTGAGCTTTTCTGTACCCTGAAGCCTTCCCCCATGTAAGGAACTGAACCATGTGGAATGTGGTAACGGCTATATGATGGCAGAGAGGTCAGCCGTGGTGGCATTTCCTCTTTGGTAGTTTTGCCTGCTAAAAGGGGGGGCAAAGAGCTGTTACGCGAATTTCTACCATACTAATTTTGTATGAAACCATGTATTTCTTAATTGATTTTCTTCTAGGGTTCTCTTGCCACATGTCAGTTATCTGAGCCACTGCTCTGGTTCATTTTACGAGTCTTGGATACAAGTGAGGCACTGAAGGCTTTCCATGATATGGGTAAGAATGTCTTTTCTTTAGCCACATGAAATGAAAGGTTTGTTTTAGATTTTTTTGGCACATAAAGAAGGAGTTTTGGCATGTGTCTGTAGGGGTCAATTTACTGAATAGGCCTTTGCTTGTGTAGAATCTATTGCATGCTTCTGAGCAGTACTTTTTTCTCTCTGCCCACATTATACACAGGTGGTGTTCAACTGATCTGTAACAACATGGTAACGAGCACAAGAGCTATTGTTAACACAGCAAGAAGCATGGTTTCAACTATTATGAAATTCCTTGATTCTGGTCCCACCAAAGCGACAGATAGCAGTTTGAAAGCCAGAGTGCTTGCTTCTGAACCTGATAATGCAGAAGGAATTCACAATTTTGCACCTTTGGGTAAGCAATGCTTCTTTCTCATAGATTAATGTCGAATGGTCATTTGAATCTGTATCAAGTTCTTAACAAAAAATGTTGTGTTAGTGTCAAACGTCCAGGACTACTAAATCTTCTAATCAGATGTGTTGCGAGTGTTTCAAGATAATGGTGAGGGATGAGGTTAGTCCCCTCCTTCACAGGTAATAAGACCTCATGTGGACAGGGGAGAGGAGGAGAGGGAGTGATCTGTATCTGATGAAGTCATGCATCAAGGTGAGCCCCTTTCTTATCCCCTAGGTCAGGGGTTGCCTGGTTCTAGCCCACCATCTGCTTTAGACATACTGAGACTCACTAACTTCACTGAAGGCACATCAGTTTTGATGGAACTATTACAGAAGCATAGATGGATGATAGAGAATGAACCTGAGCTATGTCAAGCAGAGCAGAAGCTGGAGCATAAGGCTGATACTTGCAGATGGTGCTCTCACATCTACACCTAACTGCTCTGATGTTGCTTCCATGAACATTTGTCTGAATTGCAGTATTGTTTTGATATCAATACAATGGCTGCCAGTCAACTAAAATGTGTGTATTTTAAGATGTAGAGGTACTGCAATATCTTACAAAGACTCTCCTTTTCACTACTAGTGTCTTTGTTTTTTGTGGCTGCTGCTAGCCTATTGTAGCCCTTGAATGTATTCATACAGTGTGTCTCACTGACAGGAGGGGAGAAAGAAGGAAAATATTAATTTTAAAATTTCTGGACAAATTGTTGGACAAGAGAGGAATCCATTAATGTCAAAAATAAGGACATTAAAAAGACAAAAAGAAGTTTACTTGGTAGAGTAGGGGCAGAATAGGGGGCCATCTGCTTTGCTCTTCACAAATTTCTAAAAGGTAAACTTTGGAATCCTGCAAATGTTGGTTCTTTATTACTTTAAATAGTAAAAATCCTAAGTATATATGGTGGTAGGTTCTTGCCTACCTTATCTCCCATCTTACAAAGTGCTTCAATTCTTTGTGTTCTGCCATGTGTGCATCTGTCTTAATATTTAACTTTCAGTCAGGAGTGTGCTTTTGAAATTAACCTTCTGGTGTCCTCAGTATGTTCTGATTCTCATCATGTAGTATTCTCTGTAGTACATTCTGATTCTCATCCAGTGGTATTCTCTGAAAGATGAACTTGATTCATTTAGGATGAAAGTTCATCAAAAGGTATCCAGGAATTCACTTCCACCTGCTGTGACGCATTCAGTCATGGGGCCAGGCTACAGCTACTTTAAAGTGAAACACCCCAAGTACCTGGAACAGCTCAAAACTGGTCTTGTTATGCCCTATTACTTGCTAAAGAAAACATAGCCTAGATCTTCCTGCTTCATTCTTAATTTATGCTAGGAGTAGAAAAAGAACTGCTGGGGTCAGTTTTTTTTGTGATTCTGATGTCTTTGTTAGAAAACGGTTTTCGTGTGAAACCTTTTTAAAGAAAAAGAGTTGCAGAATTTGATTATAAAGTCATTTGTGTCATTTTAATGTTTAAACCTTTAAAGCCTTCATTGTGTTAATTGTGAATTAACTGAGTTCAAGTTTTAAGCATACTGTTCAACCCGTACTTTCTGTTTGGTTTGTTTTTGTCATGTACTCTTGAGAGTAAGTCTACGATTTTGGTAGCAAGTGTCCCCTAGCAAATTTCAAGGATGTGCATATGCATGTGGGTAGGTAAACTGCCTATTTCAAACAGTCTCAGAGTAAAAAAAAAACAACTCAGCAGTTGGCATTTTTACACATGGGATGTTATCAGTAAACCAAAACGGATGACACACAAAAAAAAGTATTTTCCACAGGTTGTAAATTAATCTGGGTTTTATTAATAAACATTATCAATGAATGTTAATGGTGCTGTTTTTGAAGGTTCAATCACCTCAAGCAGTCCCACTGCCCAGCCTGCTGAAGTGCTGCTGCAGGCTACTCCTCCCCACAGACGGGCTCGGTCTGCTGCGTGGTCATACATATTTTTACCTGAGGAAGCTTGGTGTGACCTCACGATTCACCTTCCTGCAGCTGTACTGCTCAAGGAGATCCACATCCAGCCTCATCTGGCCTCTCTGGCAAGTAAGTAGATTCATTGGTGTTGATGCTAGTTCAAAAATTTGAAGCGTAGGATTTGGAAACAATACAAAGAGTATAATTAGAGGAACTAAAGCTGTGAGGAAGTGTGAAAAGCTTGCTAATTCTGCTTTCCTTGAGAATGGAAAGCCCTGCCTCTGCTCAATTTCTTCTAGTGTAGTAGGTGTCTTGTGGCGTTCGTGTTAAATACGTCAAAAAACTGTGTCATACTTTTCAAAACTTTCCCCAGTGAGAAGGTGGTATTGGTCAAGGGTCTTCAGGCAAAATGCTTTTGTATGGTAGTTGGAAAAAAGCATGAGGTTTTTAGCTCTTATTGTTGTAGCCCTGATAGGGGAACACATGGCGTTTTCAGTGATAGGACTGGTCTTCATCTGAAATCTTTGAAATAAACTGTGTATACCATGTATCAAAATGCTTGTGCATTTTAACATCTACCATCGCACAGGTCAAGTCCTCCAGCTGCAGTTCTGTAGTAGTGTCTGCTTGAGATCATTTCAGTTATTTTGCTTTGTGAATTTTAAATGTTGAACATGTATCGCTGTTGAAGACAAACCAATACAGATTTTTAAATAGTGTTAAACCTTCTTATCTTACTCTGTAGCTTGCCCTTCGTCAGTATCTGTTGAAATAAGCGCAGATGGTGTCAATATGTTACCTTTGTCAACTCCTGTTATCACGAGCGGTCTCACCTATATAAAAATCCAGCTGGTAAAAGCTGAAGTTGCCTCAGCTGTCTGCCTTCGTCTCCATCGTCCTCGGGATGCCAGTACCCTCGGCCTCTCTCAAATCAAGCTGTTAGGCCTCACAGCCTTTGGAAACACCTCCTCTGCCACCGTCAATAATCCCTTCCTTCCCTCTGAAGATCAGGTCTCTAAAACGAGGTAAGGCTCCAGTGTCAGGGGACAATWTGTGCCAGTTCATGGTGTAGGGTTCGGGTTTTTTCTGGTGTTTTCTGCTCTGAGTCAGACTTTTCAGTAGCGAACTCTGCCCTTTTTTTTTTTCAATATGAAGGCAAATAAAAACAGTACCTCTCACCTCTTTCATTGCGTGCTGATCTGCATATATAAAAGGGAATGTTTCATCTCTGCAATGGCGAGAGAATACAAAGAATAGGAAAGCATTTAGAGTTGCATTTTGTGTTTTTAATGGGTAGGTAGTTGTCAAAAAAAAATGGAGTGCCAAAATACTTCTTATCCTTATGGAAGTCAACTCAGTTACATAAGTATTGGAGCAGGAAGAGAAATAGAACAATGAGATGTTTTGTGGAAGTCATATCTAATATTGCTGTTTGCAAACATTTGAGAAATGGGAACTGAATGTTGTTACCATCCTGGCATATCAGCAAGACTTCAAAAGCTTTTATTTGGTTAGGTGACATGTTGAGTTTCTTACTCATTTTAAAAATAAAAATAAATGAATGCATAAGGATTTTTTAAGAAGTGTCAAAGTTTTTCAACTTTGAATTTAATTTAGTGGATGGATTTTTGAGATTTCCTGGTTCTTACATTTAGCTTACTAAATTGTAAAAACTCATTAATTTTAAAGATTTCATCTTTGAACCTTAATGTTTATAAATTTGAAGAGAGCACAGGAAAGCTTTAAAAACCTTTCTTGTGCTGGGAAAAATTGTGAGAGCATAAGTAAATTTAGAGAACATGAATACTCTCAGTGTATATTTAATAAAAGTTGTGTAACTGAAATTGGTCTTTGCTCTTGAATAGCAGTGAATTATTATAGCCAAGTTTTACAATATTTTTACTTCAGAAAAGGTTAAAATAATAATCAGTATCTAAAGAAAGAAGGTGGCTGTATGTTCCTTATGTCTTGAAATGTTTTACTGTAGCTTTCAGCTTAATTTTTTAAATATCTCAATAAAATAATGACAGTAATATGATAGATATATTCAATAAACTTGCATGTAACTTGGTTTTAGACGTAACAGAGAACCTGCTCTCTTGTAATTGATGACTCCAAGTGATTTAGGAGTAAATTATTCCTAAAATAAAACCRTAAGCCTAATCTAAGATCTATATGCACATTTGCATTTTTTTGAACTGTGGTAAAAGTTACCTGTGGAAACAAGTTAACCTGCTAGTTTGGAACTTGTCAGTGAAAGATGCCATTTATTTCCCATACAACTTAGATTGTCGTCTTGGTCATGACACTAGTTTAAATAGTAATGCAGCAGATATTACAAATAAAGTCTAATTGATGTGTTTCCAAATTGATTCCATTACAATAGGTTTACTTCTCAGCATTTACTATTAAAAGGAATTCTTAATGATTTTGTCAAAGAATAAAAGACATGAGGGAAATGTAATGGCTAACACATTCTTAAGTTCTGTAGTTTTTCTGTGTGCATTTTAAATCAGGTTCCCTAAGGTTCACTGTAATTTATTGTAAATGTGTATAATCCTTAAAGTTTGTAATGTCAGGGAAGTTGTGCAGGTGTATAATTTTAATGCCAACTACTGTTGCAGCTTCGCTCCTTTTGATCTAAAAAACCCAACACAGAAGCAAACAAAACCCAACAAAGGAAAAAAAACCACAACCCCCCCCCCCCAACAACCCACAGCAACAACCAATAAAACCCAAACCCAAAACTGCCCCACACCCATCCCCCTATATAAACACCTTCCCTTTCATTCTTTCCTCAGTAGGCTGGCCCTATTGGAAGAAATATGTAGGTGAATCAAGAAATCTTAAGAAACTTTAGTAATAAAACTTGCAGGCTCTTAACTCTTCCTACCCACAAACCCTGCCTTTCTTGCAATCTTAATCCAATGATTGCAACAGCATTTGTAATGTCTATTACATTGTGGTCTTAAATTCAGTCATTTGCTTTGCTCAGATGATGTTTGATCATGTCACAGAAGTTTTCTGCAGTACTTGTCCTATAATCTAATACATGTAGTTGTGCTATAGATGAAAAATAATGTAATAAGAAAATAATATATTAGCTCATTTTTCTGTTTTCCTTTTCAGTATTGGATGGTTAAGATTATTACACCACTGCCTCACTCACATAAGTGATTTGGAAGGAATGATGGCTAGTGCTGCAGCACCCACTGCTAATCTGTTGCAGACGTGTGCTGCTTTACTAATGTCCCCTTACTGTGGGATGCATTCTCCAAACATCGAGGCCGTGCTTGTGAAAATTGGGCTTCAGTCCACCAGAATTGGCCTAAAATTGATTGACATTCTTCTAAGAAACTGCTCGGCATCAGGGAGTGATCCTGCAGGTGAGTGCAACGTTTTTCTTTTCAATTGTTGCTTAAAAACACTGCTTGTATAAAAGTACAAATACAGTATATTTGTATTTCTGATTCTGAACCTGGGTTGCCAGAACTTGCCATTGCACTTTGTTAGGCTTCTAAGTATCACAGTCTCTGTATGTGGGTAGTCCTACAACAGTAAAGCAGTGCAACCAGGGTTATTTTGGGTTTTCATAATTGGGTGATTGTTTTGAAGACGCAGTAGGATGTACAATGTATCCTAAGTGCCTCTTACTGTAGATACTGTGTCCAATGTTTTAAAATAAAGAGCATCCATAAGTAACACTAAGGAAAAGGCATGCAGCAGTAGGTGGGCAGCAGTAGTCTGTAGGACAGTATGAAGTGTGAATAGCACTAAGCATTGAAAATATTTAAATGTGGAGGTACATAATCAAGATACAACTACATTCTAGTCCCACAGTGAAATTTTGCATATGGTGGTCTGTTAATGCACTGGGGTTTTGTATTTATGATTTCATACCACTTTGCTGTTCTGTAGAAAACAAGTTCTTTTTTTTCCTGTTTTGAGGCTGCTAACAGAAAACATTATTTTTAAAATGGCTTCCATGACTTCTTTTGCCGTGAGTCAGTGTTTCAGTGTAGACTGCTGTTTTGCTGAAATGATTTTAGATAGGAGAGTAGTTTCTGACAGGGCAGAAGATGAACACAGCGAGGAGAAGATGCATAGGAAATAATCTGTGGAAATCTTCAGCTGTAGTCCCATTGATGAAAACAGGAGTTAAATAAGCTACCCAAGGCTGAACATTGTATTGTACATACAAAATGCACAGTTTTGAGTGGTGTGTATAAGAATTTCATCCTTATGTTAATGGCAAAACTTAATTCAGTGTTAATATTGCAATTCTGTAATAATGTCATGAGTACATTTAAAAAATATGTTTGTAAGTACTTCTATTATTTCCCCTCCCCTTTTTTTTTTTTGAATGCGGCAAGATCTGAATAGCCCTTTACTGTTTGGAAGATTAAATGGTCTCTCTTCTGACTCCACAATAGACATTCTTTATCAGCTTGGAACAACTCAAGACCCTGGAACAAAAGATAGGTAATGTTATTTGGGTTGTCATGTGGAAGCATATGCAAAAAATAATCTGCTCAACAGTGGCTTGATATTAGTTCACAAAACCAAACGTTTTTGAAATCTGATTGTTACGAGATAGGATGAAAGTGCAGAAACCTGTAAAAGTTTTCCAGCTTTCTGTCCTAGCTGTTCGCATCCTTTCCAGGGAATGCTGTCCCTCTTTTTCTGCTCTTATAAATGCAATAAAACTTACGATTTCAACTGACTTTTCTCTCAAATACTCAGAATTCAGATACCTGCTATATTTTCTTTTTCTGTAGAAAGTTCACATTTGGCTGTGCAAGATAAGTATTTTAAATTAATTTTTGCCCTGATCTAAGCCTTGGGAAAACAGTGCTTGAGCTCACTCTTGAACTTTACTTCCAGGGAAGAGATAAATGTAGAAATTAGATTACATAAAAAAAGCAAGCTAATTTGGTTCTGAGTGTTTCTTTGATCCTTTATAATGTGCAACATCATCTTGTCTTACAGAATTCAAGCATTGCTGAAATGGGTCAGTGATTCTGCAAGAGTTGCAGCTATGAAAAAAAGTGGCCGGGTCAGCTACATTTGTCCAAATAGTTCAACCAGAGAGTATGGCCTTTTGATGCCATCTCCTTCCCACTTGCATTGTGTAGCAGCAATTTTGTGGCATAGTTATGAATTGCTTGTTGAATATGATTTGCCAGCATTGCTGGACAGAGAGCTCTTTGAGTAAGTAAAGCAAAGTCTTGCACTGCATCATTTTTATAACTAAATTATTTTGTTCACTGAAATAGTACTACTTGAAGGGCACTTATTGTGAAATAGTAGTGGAAGGTGACGCTCCTGAAGCTAATTGATAGAGTGGATACCTAAAGATAACCAAACAGGTAGTTTTGTAATTCTAAACTCAAAGCTGCACTTCACATATTCCAGGTATAATTGTGTTCAAAAACCCAAAAATATGAAATGAAACAGCAAATCCGTGTATGTACTTGCATATATGTGAAAGGTAAGCTGGTTCATGATTTTGTTCGTGGGGTCTTTTAATGGACTATTGTTGTTGAAATTGTTTGCAGTAATTTTCACTGTACCCGTAAGTCATCGTCATTAGTATTCTGATAGAAGCATTACTTTATTCATCTCAGTGTCCAATATCTATAAATGATAGCTGAGAAGTAGGGAAGGCGGAGATGTTTTCTTGGAGTTTCCATGTCTGTTCTGGCCAGTCTGATCTGAAAGAAATGAAGGCTCAAAAACTGGAGTGGATCTTAAACTACGAATTTGCTTCATTTTGGTGGATTCTAAAGTTCACCCTAAACACCAAATGTATCCTCTTAGTGACTCCCACATTGAAAATATGTGATCTAATATTTGCAATTTATGTTGCTTAACCATCTCTTCTGTTTAAACAAAACCAAAAAAGAAGCCACATAACTTTGTTTTATGTGTTTTACAGAAATATGGCTGTTAAATTACTGTATCTGGTCAAGCACCTTTGATTTGTACTGTTGAATACAAGTCCACTTAATGAAAGGATCTTTGCACATGATTTTGTTGTTGCTCCTAGGAAACCTTCATGTTTTTCTACAACCTGTCTCCTTCAGGCATAGTCAAACTTTTAAACACCAGGAAGTGTACAAGTTCTGGTTACAGATACAAGACTGTGGAGCTCATATATATGTGTAACAAGATGGTCTTTAGATACTAGAAGTGAGACAATTTCCAAAGACACCTTAGTGATACTCTCATACAGATAACTGTTAATTCAAAATGAGCTTGTTCATCTCGGGAATCAGTTTAAGGATTTTAAATTGCAGGTCAATTAGTCCTTTTAGCAATAAACTTTAACACAAATACATTTTCAGGATACATTTTAACATTTGAAAAGGAAAAACTCTAATAAAAATGGACTTCCTAAAATGGACAGCCCTATTAGATTTACATAAAAGTGGGTTTCACAACTGAGTTCCTGTCTTTTGGAAGATAGTATGTTGTTTTCATCACAGGGGGAAATGATAGAATACTAATAAAACTATTGTACCTAGTTTGAGTATGCATGTCATAATATAGCCCTGTTCCCCTACCTCCTGCCAGTTATAAAACTATAGCTCATATCAGCCACCATCTGGAGCAAATTATAAAATATGTTTTTTAATAAATATAAAAGTGTTTTTGTCAGAGTTATATGGGTAAATAATTCTTTAATAAAAATAACTTTTCATGTGTATTTTTCATCCTTTTTGATATTGTAACTTTTGAAATATTTAGATGGATTCTAGCTATAACTCCAAGTTTCTCCTTCATGTGATAATTCACTTTTTTCCTGGAAATACTTTCCCATCATCGCCATTTTCCATTCCGGTATTTTTGCTTTGGCCAGTGGATGCTAATCGCTTAGTTATTTTTAAATATGTATTTAGAAAAAAAAATTTATTTTTTGTAGAGCATGAACTCATCCAGAAAATGTTGGCATTAGGAGTGTGTGAAGATATAGTTGGAGAAGAGTTTAAGCGTAGCTTTATTATATATGGACTTTTGGAAATTGTGACTGTCTTTCCAGAGTTATAGATTGTTTAGTCATTGAGATAAGTTTTGTGTTGGGGGTGGGTTTTATCAACCATTCTCTGGTGATAAATCCAACTTTTGTTTAGACCCAAAGAGTTCTTTGAGTTCTTAGAGTGCCCTTAGACTAAACATAAAAAATGTTTCCATCCAGAAGAGGGAAAAACAATCCTTGTCTTCAAATAGGATTGTATTATATGATGATACATCCAAACTTAATTTTTAAACCTCGCAGTGAAGTGTCATGAAGTGCATGTTCACCTCTGTATGTTAATGTTAGGATAACGTAACATGTATGGTGTCAAGGTACTGTGAATGCAATTTGGAAAACTGCCTTTTTTTCTAAGTACTTCACTTACTTTGAACAAGTCTATGTGAAGAAATGATCATTTTGCTTTACGAGTACCACTTCTGAAATTTAAGCTGAATAACGGGAGCTAAATTAGCTTCTGCACTCATGTACCTTGGATTAGCATTCAAGCAGGTAGTTCTTGGATTTGAGTTCAAAGGTAGGTGGGATTTTAGTATATCCGAGGAACAATTCTGTTGTTCACTTATGTCCTAACTTTAGGTTAAGTAAGGATAGCAAGGGTAGTGTTGTTCAACCAACAAGACTGTTGCTGCTTTCATTTTTTTGCAGCATCTTTAGGTAGAAGCCTAATAAAGCAAATTTGAAAAATTTTTCGAAACATGTTAAAATACTTTCAGTTTTTTTATGAAGGATTGAGACCTTCAGGTAAATGAGCCTGTGTGCACATGTGTGTGTGATCCTAATAGCTCCAGCTTGGAGAATTGACAGCACAAAGAGCTTGCTGTTGGTTAAAAAATGGGTAAGATGTATGACAACTGTCAAAAGACTGAAATCTGTTTTTTATGTGCAGCATGCCAGAAAAGTTGGTTTATATCTATTTAAAATACAGTATGATGGAAGAAATTTAAGCATATGGTTGAGAAATGCCTTTTGGGTAATCAGTGTCCTGCTGATACTGTGATCCAAAAGAAGCTTTCAAGCTCAGCACAGTGTTTTGCAACAGCTTCTACAATAGTTAATCGTAAATGTGCAAAAATGTTTTATGAACCAATGGAGAAAAAGGGAAAATGAGTAGCAAACTATGTGTTGACAGGATTTTCTGTCTTCTACAGGTCACTGTTTAACTGGTCCATGTCTCTTCCCTGCAACATGGTTTTGAAGAAAGCTGTTGATAGTTTGCTTTGTTCCATGTGCCACATCCACCCAAATTATTTTTCCTTACTGATGGGATGGATGGGTATCACTCCTCCTCCAATGCAGTGTCAGCACAGACTGTCCATGACTGATGACAGCAAAAAGCAGGACCTTAGTTCATCTTTAACAGATGACTCTAAAAATGCACAAGCCCCTCTTGCACTAACAGAGTCTCACCTGGCTACTCTTGCTGCCTCATCTCAGTCTCCTGAAGCTATCAAGCAGTTACTGGACTCAGGTTTGCCTTCACTGCTTGTAAGAAGTCTTGCTAGTTTTTGCTTTAACCATACTTCTAGCTCTGACTGCACTTCACAATCAATGGATATCACCCAGGACAGGCTCAGGAGACATCATGTTCCACAGCACTTTAATAAAATGCCTATCACGGCAGACCTGGTTGCTCCTGTTCTCAGGTTTTTGACAGAAGTTGGCAACAGCCATATGATGAAGGATTGGTTGGGTGGCTCTGAAGTGAATCCATTGTGGACAGCACTTTTATTCCTGTTGTGCCATTCTGGTGCTACCTCTGGAGGACACAATATGACGGCACAACAGACCAGTGCAAGATCTAGCTTGCTTTCTTCGACTGTAACCACAGGACTGACCACTCAGCAGCGGACAGCAATTGAAAATGCAACAGTTGCTTTCTTCCTACAGTGCATCTCTTGCCATCCTAATAACCAGAGACTTATGGCACAGGTGAGAGAGAAAAATAATACTGTTTTAATTTATTAGTAGCTACAGCTAACTTTCAAACCTTTCTACATTTTTTTACCTTCCTTTAAAATAACTTGGGTTTTTGTAAGCTGTCATTGACTGGAAAAGTTTTATATTAAAATTGTTAGCTTGTTGTCTTGAGTCTGAAAAGTATAAAAATGTTTTGGCCTGGCTGTCCAGTCCTATGTATAGCTTTGTGTTCCTCTGGGTTTAGAGGAATAAACTTTAGACTGAAATCCAAAAGACCATTTAATCGGATAGAGCTAAACTTTGTGAAATGGAGTTTGAAGCTTCGTACTCATATTTAATAGTAGTAACCTAAGGAGATTTCCTGGAAAGTTTGCTTGTGCAACCTGTGTCCAAGGAAATAGAGGGTATTGCAGAATATGGCTTTGCATTTGGCATTCTAGAGCAAATTCAGCTATCTTCCTCACATTCATTAACCTTGCAGACCTAGCTGAATAAAGGATAATGAAAAAAAGATTTTTCAACATTAAGAATGATGATGCCCTAGAAAGAGGTAGACTTCAATAAAGAATTGAGTTAGTTCTCTGTTAATGGCTGGTAGTAATGCTGCATTATGCAGTGGAAAATTTTGGCTTTAGGAATTCAAAAGCTATTTTTCGAAGTTCTTTATTTTCAGGGTTTTATCTTTCTGAGAAGTCTACATATTTACGATTACTTTGGTGCTGTAGTCAGTGCCTTATTTGCTGCAGGTATTTTCTTCAGTAGTGCTTCTCTCTGATCTGGTTTGTATGACAACTGAAAGGTAGATCTCAGACATTGCCTATTGTGGCCATCTAGAGCTGCATTTTAGAGACCTAAATATAGAAATATTTAAAATCTGATATAATTTTGCATTCCCAGGTTCTCTGTGAATTGTTCCAGTCTTCTCCTCAGCGTGGGAACCTCCCAACCTCTGGAAATATTTCAGGATTTATTAGGAGGCTTTTTTTGCAGCTGATGCTAGAGGATGAGAAAGTGACTTTGTTTCTTCAGTCCCCTTGTCCAGTAAGAATTTTTGATATTGTATGGTAAACATGGAATAAATTTGGCCTTTAAAAACTCAAGTCTGACTATATTAAACTTTGAAATGTTAGACAGCAGCTTTTGCTGCTCATATGGAGATTTGGAAGGGAAAGTGTTCTTGAATTGTAACTCAGCATTTTAAAAAAGAATTCAAGGCACTGTCTCAAGATAAAGTCATTTTGTTGGAAATACACTGCTTATGAAGGACCTGACAACTGAAATTTATCTTATGGAAGACTAGCAGCAATTATAGATACAGTATTTATCCAGTAGTCCTTAGCAGTTTCATTAAGGATCAGTTATAGTCAGAATTCGCAGAGATCCTTCAACAATTAGCCAAAATGCCATGAATAAATTGAGTGACAAATATTTGAGTTAATTTATAAAGCAGATGTATGCTGTATGCTTCCACATGCTTCACTGGAACAGAATTATAATTAATGTCTGAAGTGCTCTCCATTGAAGGCTGTAAATAAAAAAAACAGGGGAAAACCAGTTGTTTTATTAAAAGATCTGATACTCCCATCCAAGAAAAATATATTTTGGGCTTTGGCTTTTGCATCTCAGAAGTAAAGTACTACATAAGATATACGACAGGGAAGCTGGATTGGATAGTATAAAATGGAAAAGGAGGCACAAATACAGTTTTAGGACAAACATTTAAATGTTTGTTTTAACCTGGCTGAGTAATTGTTAAGAGCCATGGATAATGTGAAGGTAACATCAATTTTCTGTTAATTGTTTTACCTACAAGAAATTTTTACAGAAAGCTGTTACTAGATATCTAAAAGCAGAAAAAAATGTCTTGACGTTGCCATAATTCAATTTCTTCTATTAAAAACATTGGGAAAGTCTGTTCTTACTGAGATGATTCCTCTTAAAACATCCAAAGAGAACCCTTAAAAATGATGTGGATGTACAGCATATACTTCTAGTATATCCAACAATGTAACCTTTCAAAGATTGGTTTCCTATTTTTATCTTTAAAGTTCTTATCGAAACTGTATTTCAGAAGCTCAGTTCTGATTGTCAGCAAATACTAATTTTTATTTTTATTGCATTGCACAACAATAAATTCATCCTGTAAGTGCATATTAATAAACAGGTCTTCTGATAATAGGAAGAAGAGGGTAAGTGGCACTCTTATTCCAGACAAGTGAGTAAAAAGTTACTGCAAGCAAGGAATGATACCAACTGTGAACATGGCTGTCTCAAATACATTATGATAAAATATTTGAAATGTTTTAACTAATAGTGACTTAGTTATTTGTCGTAATAGCAAAAAGTATATATTAAGTCTAGAATAAACTTCCTCAAGTCGGAGCAACAGAGAAACATCATCTTTCTCTACTTCAAGTATATTGTGATTTTTTTAGTTTAATTTCAGAATGAAGTTTTCATTTCATAAATAATTGCAAGTCTCCGACACTCAATTTTTCTCTCTTATTACAGCTATGTAAAATAATTGGGTTTTTTAAAGCAAAGATGATATAATACTGTTTTTGATCCTAAAAATATTCAAGGCTTTCAAAACAAATTATTTTGAATTAAAAAAATTAAACTTGTCCTAATTGGATGAATTTTTATGGTATACCTCCAAAGTTGAAGGATTTGTCAGTTTTCTTTTTTAGCACACTAAGGATTTAGCTTTATCTTGCTGATGTGGCTTTATAAGAACTTAGTGGTTTAAGTTATTTCTGTGTTAAGGTCATATTAAATGTTGACTGCTTTTTCCTTTCAGCTGTACAAAGGTAGAATTAATGCTACTAGTCATGTAATTCAACATCCAATGTATGGAGCTGGACACAAATTTCGTACTCTTCACTTGCCTGTCTCAACAACTCTAGCAGAGGTTCTTGATCGTGTGTCAGGCAAGTTTGCAATAGTTCATTGTTTTGTTTTGTTTTTTAAGATACAGTTTTAAAAAAAAATCTCATATCGTTTGTTTGACTATACAAATGATACTGCAAATATCAGTCTTTAGAGCACCYTGTCTTTCATCCATTCATTTAAATATTCCCAGATTTTGTCAGTTAAATATCCTGGAACTTAATCATGTAGCTCAGGGCGGAGATGAATGTCCTGTGAAAAGGACATTGATGAAGCCTCCATCTGGTTTCGGGGGACATATATTTGTCTTCTATATAAACATTTGCATTTGCTTACTAAGTGGAAATTGGAAAGCATCATTTACTTTTCGATAGTAATTCTAAAATTATGCACAGTGAGAGGATACTATTAAGGCATGAATTTGTTTGTTTTTTAAATTTCAGTACTTTCAGTTATACTACTTGAATATACATGGAGAGATGAACCCTTCTCTAGGGAACTCTGTTGATCAGGCCTCCACAGACCATAATACGAATTTTCACACCTGAAGGGTAGACATCTTACTCTTAAAATGAATCCCACCTTTAATTTTAGAGTTTATTTAATACTTTAGAAAACAGAACTATATGTTAAAGGTTGGGGTTAATAATATTTTTTTAAATTTAGTTGAAGAGTAGAATTCATACTGAAGATGTCATGTCCATGCCCAGAACTCTAGGTAAAATCAGACAAGATGCAAGTTGATTCTCCTGTACCAAAAAATTGAGCAAAAATTGTTTGAACATGTTACATGAAAAATTAGTTTTATACATGTCTAGTTAAAAAAAAAAAAAGGAAAAAGAAACAATCCCAGGACTTCCTCTTTATTCTTAAGATGTGGTTCTCAATAATATCAAAGGAAAGTCAAAGATCATTACAGCAATTATGTTTTTGCCATATTGAAAATGTGCACTGAAGGGTGTGGACTTAGTTGCACATTCATCTGACTAGGTATGTGTGTTCTTACATGTAGGTTTACTTACATGTGTACTTTCTTGGAATCCAGTGTAGATCAACTTTTAATTTATGAAGCGGGTCTTCGTGTACTTAAAAGGAACTATTGTTTTTTTATATCTACTGAAAGTCTTTACATTGAAATTACTAACAAATTTGTTAGGGCAATAGATATTACCTAACAAGCTGATAAGAGTACTAAAATGCTATTTGGCAGAATTCTAGATAGGAAAAGATGTGTTTGGGGATTTTAATAAAAAAATACCAATTCCTACCAAAATGCTTGTAGCTTATTTATCAAGGAATAGTTCAATATTTCTGATAGAATTCTGTATTTATTTACTGTCCAGAGGGTCATGTGTGAAATGTGATTAAAGTCTTTCTGACCACAAGCTGCACAAGGATCTAATTACTGTAATGGGTGGGATGGTCACTTCATATGAGGTAGGGATCAGTTGTTGAGCAGTGACATAAACTGTACTGAGTACCTGCCTTAGTGGTGTATTGTGGTCAACTTGATAGCCAGTGCTAATAAGGACTGGAGAGGGAATGTGATGTGATAAACTGTAATGTCTGTAATTGAAAATGGTCAAATGCTGACTTTATAGGGCACCATAACTTTGAGGTTTGCTTACAGCACTGTTATGCCTTGGTTTTGTGGTTCTTGTATGGCATTCCATGAAATCCATGGTTAGGACAGAGTAAAGAAGACTTGAATATATGAGAAGTAGCTGTGTGTTTGGGGTGGGAGAGAGAGTGGCCTAGGATGAGTACCAGCTGGTTTGCATTTCATGCACCTTAGTCCTGAGTTACTAGTCTTGTCTGGTCAGAAAAATTGAACAACAAATCTCGGTATCACCTGAGTAGTTAAAATACCATTGCTTAAGCTTCTTTATTAATGACCTTTAAATTCTGCAGCAGTAAATGGCATTGAGTCCTTGGGATGAAACTAGAGCAACTCAGAAGTTTAATAATAATAGTAGTAGTAGTAACAATAATGATGATGAAAATATTTTAAAAAGCCAAGATGCAGTCTCATTCATATATATATATGTGTGTGTGTGTGCGTGTGTGTGTGTTTATATGCATATATATATGTATATATCCACACATCTATACAAATAGAGAGTGTATGTGTGTGAATGTTGGGTCCTAAGTAGCAGTAGTTTAACACTCTGTTATCTTCTTTTAGTCTTCACTACTGTCTAACACAGAGATAACCAATTTCTTCAGGCACAAATCACAGTATATTTCCAAGTAGCCAAACCACATCCCTTTCAGCACCTCACCCACTGGTGACACAGAGTTAAAGGTAGCTGGATGGTACTTTTAGGTCTTGAGTCTGGCTACAACTTAAAGCTGCTGTAGCTATGCGGAAGCAATTTACTACTCAGAAGCAATTAGAGAATTATTTGGCCACTTTGGTGCCAGGTTTGTACTCACAATGTCTGAAATCATCTACTGTCACCAATCACCGGTGATTGAATAGGTTAGATTAGATTTAATAATTTGCTGATACTTGTGTTCTACATTAATGATCAAACCAAAAGGGTTTAGCTGCAGTAATCTAATGTTCACTTAAGCAAACAGCTCAAGTTTTGAATATGTAATGTACTTTAGGCATCCAATTTCAAAGGAAGAGAATTTGTCAGTCCTGAAATTGGATCAGTATGTGAGATACCCAGACCTAAATACAGGAGCCTATTTAAATAAATCTGCAGCTATCCTTAAAAAAAAAGTTCTGGAATTTCTTTTTTTGTTGGATTTTTTTGCTGTTGTTTTGTCAAGATTTTTTGTGTGTTTTTTGGTTCATTGGGTTTTGGGTTTGAATGGGGATTTTTGGTTGATTGCAGTAGTTTAGTGGGTTTTTTAACATGAATACAGTTGACTCATCAGGTAATGGTTTTAAACTGTTACAGATTTAAATTGTCAGAGAACAGGTTTTTGAGGGAAGAAGGTGACAGAATTATTGTAATACCTTAATTCATAGCTATTTACAAGATTATTGCTGCCGGTGTTGGAACTCTGAGGCACTAAAATAGTTGAGAATGGCCTTGTTAATGGTTATAAACTGTGATAAAATCAACTCAGTATCTTGAAATGCTTTTCTTTCCTCTCCTTTTTTTGTGTCCTCCCCACCTCCATATAGATACACCCAGTATTACAGCTAAGCTAATTAATGAACAGAAGGAAGATAAAGAAAAAAAGAACTATGAAGAGAAAGAAAAGGTTAAAGCAGAAAATGGATTTCAGGACAATTATAGC
The DNA here is from genome assembly GCA_018881555.1 of Amblyornis subalaris. Taxonomy (NCBI): domain Eukaryota; kingdom Metazoa; phylum Chordata; class Aves; order Passeriformes; family Ptilonorhynchidae; genus Amblyornis; species Amblyornis subalaris. The sequence goes on from JACAXG010000037.1 coordinate 1,493,952, forward strand.
GTTGTTGTTGCTTCTGGTATGTCTTTTTCTTCTATCTTCTATAAAATAGATCTTTCTGGTGTTAAAAGTGGGGGGGGAGGAGGGGGCTGGGGGAGAAAATACCCACCAATAATTAATTTTATTGCTAGTGATATTTAGAAAAATTATAGTACCCGGTACTATAATTGTAATGTTAGTGACTATTAGGCAGCAAAGATTGGTTCCTGGTGGAACAGCTACCTCTAGCACATTATACTTCAACAAATTTGTACTTAAATATATGTGTGATATCTTTGTGGATGCTGTTGCTAGGGTATTTTACAGGATTTTTTGAAGACACACCTGGAGCTTGGTGGGTGTTATTGCTTCTGCCTTTTTGGAGTTGCTGATTTTTGTTTGCATCAGAGTTTAATCACTTTTATTCCCAAAATACACTTTGGAAGTAAAAAATATCCATATACTTTGCATAACAACTAATGGTACTCTGCTAAAAACTGTCAGATGGAGATGTCAGCATAAAACCATGTTATTCCATTTGGAAACAACAAATACAGGTATTTCTTCCAAAGCATTCACCTTCTAGAAACTAATGTGTGGAACCTTCTGAAATCTTTCATGTAAACATTTTTCCTCCAGACTACAATTGGAGGATATAGATAGAACACAGTAATTTTGCAGTTGATACACAAATGTTACAGTTCAGATGATGGCTGTAGAAGTCATCAGTCTTTCAGTTTGAAGTTGATTAATGAACTTCAAACTGCTCTTCTCCTGTCTAGTTTTCTGCCTTCATTGGGSTATGTCAAGTTCATTAACACTCCATGAAGCATGAAGAAGGTATGCTGATTTCCCTTGACTTTTGGCACCAATATTTCTTAAGGTTTTTATTTCAGGTTTTTAGATGCAGATATAACTCTGAACTCAAATGTTGAATAGGGCAGCAGTTTCATTGAATTTGGTATACATTCAAAGCAACACATCTGATGTTAATTACAGCATCTTTGTCTGACAAGATATTTACAATAGGTGCCACTTAAACAAGTTAAACATGTTTTAGCAGTATCTGAAGTATTAATTGGTCCAAGCAAATGATTAAAACATGAATAAAGAATCTAGGAAGAAACAAAAATGCCAAGCTTGAAGATAGGGCACAGCATAGTCTACCATATGTCATTCCAGTTGCACCTCTGATCCTACTGCCTGATAAAGCCCATTCAATATTAGAAAGAAGCAGATTTCGTTTTTTTCTGATGTTGTTTTTTATTTTTTCCAGTTAAGTAAGAGAGTTTAAATGGAAACTTATTTCATTTGCGTTTGTTTTTACTACCTGTTTGTGAAGTATTTTCTTCTTTTGTCATTCATTTTTCGTATATTCTGAGGGTTTTTTGTTGTCCTCAGTGTCTCATGAAGCCAGTATTTAACTTTTTACCTACTGGTAAAATTAATAGAGAGCAAAGATGGTATTTGGAGCCCGATCTTCCTGAGGCAAGGTAGTTTAGTATACTGAGATTATTGGACAGTGTGTTGCATATTAGAGCTGCCCCGAATGATCAACTGAAAGCAGAGCATTTAAAGTGTGGATGTTAGTTTTGCAGCTGCTCTGGGATAGGTTAGTAATTGTATGTCTTTGTATCTTGACCTGCTGGCTTTTTAACTTGGTCTGTCACCTGCTTAGAAGGGTACATGACTGCAGTATAATTTTGCTGTACTTTAAGTCAACTTATGCTATCCTAACATAAGGCAGTCTTGCTATGTAAGATTAGTAAGCTTTTATGTAGCTGTTCTCCCTTTTAATTTTCATGTAGTGCTTACTTCAAATGTTTTGAGGCTAGACAGCTTTCATCACATGTGGTAGTCAGTACTGCAGCTAAAGTCATCTTTGTAGACGATGCAAGTGGTTGTTATCTATAGTCTGTGCTGAAATGTCTGTCAATTTGGAAAATTTTGCCTTTCTTGGTTTCAGTTGAAAAGACAACCTAAAAAAGTTTTGTTGTAGGGCCCGTTGTGAGACACGGTCTTTAACTAGAGCAGAATCAGAATAGCTTTTGCTCTTTTTGTGCATGATGTGATCTAGTTATGGTTTGATTTATGTTTGGGGCTTAGGAAAATGTGCAGCCTTTAACTAAAAGTACTTTGATTATATCCAAATATATCTTATACATGAATGTTAGTCTGGTATTTAATTAGCCAGTGAGATAAAGTTCTTACTTTTTTTCTATGAGTGAAGGTATTGAGTACATTGTATCTTGGCTAACTGAAGGAGTTAAATACTATTAACAACTTTAAATTTTTTACTTCTTTACTAGGTTTGAAATCTCAGTCAAAAAGAGCTGTTTCATCCACCCCTCCACGTCCACCATCAAGGCGAGGAAGAGTGATGGCAGATAAAGTAGGTACCTCTTCCTCAGGAGGAGAATCTTCCAGCAAGACCATTAGTGTTCCTGTCTTTCATCTATACCATAAACTACTACCAGGTAACTTTAGTAGCGCATTTTAAACACCAAAATTGTGGTCTTTTTCAGTGGCTGATACGGGATCAGGAAGTAGTTAAAATGCTAATGGGCATGAGCATCTAGGAAGTGTGGAGCCCTTCTGGGCTGGTAATAGCTTTCAACTGGAAAGCATTATCATATCTGCAACTGCAGCATTGTAGCATCTTAGTGGCTTGAGAAAAGTAGCAATGACGTTGATCCTTCTTGAAGTTTAGTTCCTTGTTCCTAAAAAAAAAAATCTCAAGAACATTTTCACTTTCACTCACAAATGAAAGCAGGGTAGGTTTGTAGGGTGACTTAGATTTTCTTTCACATGCAAAGCAGAACTGAACTGGTGCTAGTGCCCTGTTACTTCGGGTTCTAAATGGGCAACCAGCTTGCATTGCTCTCTGGAACGTTGATTTGCCAGTTCAGGAATATTCTCAAATTCTATAAAATTTGTGTTTTAAAGTAACAGCATGTTCTAAGCAGTTAGTCATGTTCCACGTATGTCAGATATGTTCTCACATTTTATTATCTGTTTGGACAAAGCTGGTGGCAAGGTTGGCAGTCTCTCTCGTGTAGTAACAGATTGGTGTGATTTGGATCAGGAATAAAGGACAGAAACATGGGTGAAACACTTCAATATTATGCTTCTTGTCTGGATTCAGCTGATGGAATTAAGTGGTTAACTTACGATCAAAGTCATTTTCAACCAATAAAAAAATAAATTTGAAACTTACTACCAAGTTATTGGCTTTGAGGCTGTTCTCTGTCAGTTATTAAAGGGATCACATACTTGGATTGAAATACATAAAATTCATAAGTGAACCCTGGTGAGGTGAGTCCTGTGATTGGTGTGCCACAATGGATGGTTACAGGTTCTTCAGGAGGGGTAGGCAGGTCAGGCAAGCATCAGGCGCAGCATCGCCAGCTGATCAATGGAGGGGATTGTTCCCGCTGTTCTGCGCTGGGCCAGCCTTACCTCGAGTCCTGTATGCAGTTTTGGGTGCCACAATACAAGAAGGATATAAAGCTGTTAATGAGAGTCCGGGGGAAGGCAAGGAAGATGGGGAAGGGCCTTGAGGGGAAAATGGTGGAGGGTCTTGTGTGAGGAGCAGCTGAGGTCACTTGGTCTGTTCAGCCTGGAGAAGAGGAGACTGAGGGGAGACCTCATTGCAGTCAACAACTTCCTCATGAGGGGAAGAGGAGGGGCAGACACCGATCTCTTCTCTGTGGTGACCAGTGACAGGACCCAAGATAATGGCAAGAAGCTGTGTCAAAGGAGGTTTAGGTTGAATACTAGAAGTAAAGTTCTTCACCCAGAGGATGGTTGGGCTCTGGAACAGGCTCCCCAGGGAAGTGGTCACAGCTTCTTGACAAAGTTCAAGAAGTGTTGGAACAACACTCTCAGGCACATGGCGTGATCCTTGGGGCTATCCTGTGCAGGGTAGGAGTTGAACTTTGATCCTTATGAGTCCCTTCCAACTCAGGATAATTTATGATACTGCCATTTTGGAGACAAGAACAAAACCCAGTGCCTGTTTTCAGTATCTAGCAGGTAAAGGTTGACTGTTGGTTGGCAGTCGTGTAGACCATTCTGTATTTGTGATCTGGTCATGTCTCGCACAGCAGACAGTTGTTACAAAAAAAATAAGCCATGTGAAGAAAATCAATGGTGGGAAAAAAGGGCAAAAAACTTATTCACTTGCACAATGGCAAGGCATTTTTAGTTTTTATTTTTTAAGACACTATCTTCAAGTGAAGAAACAGGTTGTTACTGAAGAACTCTTGGATGTTTGTTTTACTTGATTAAGTACTGTCAAAATGAAGTGGACATGCTATTATATGATCCAACTCTAAAATATTTCATATATGAATCTACTTGTTGTCAGGAGAAATTTTTCTGCCTAGAGAATAGCTTGTAATTTCAGGGAAGAACATACTCTTAATCAATGAAGTGGCCAAAATCTGAAGTTGAGTAATCAGTTTGGACTGTATTGCATGTGCATTTCAAGTCTACATTGCTGCGGAGAAAAGTAGTCCTGGCAGTGCCCTTTGGTTTTTTTCTTGCTGAGTTGTGTCCTGACACAGGAGCGGTGAGCTATGCTTGAGATTAGTAGGACTGAAAAAGAATGGCAGGTTTCTTTGTTCTGTGCTTTTTTCCATACCACCCATTTTACCTTATGGTCACACACACCTCTATGCCCCCACAATTCAAGGGCGATGCATAGGTGGTGTTTAATAGGAGGGGACAGTGGCTACCCACTTAAAATGCGCATCAAATTACAGCCTTAGCCATTTGCTAAATAAATATGCCAAGTGCTTGTGCTCTCAGGACAGAGCTGCCTTAGGGAATGTTGGCGTAGATCTTTTTGATGATTGGTCCCAAACTGATGGGGCCCCTTTTCCCAAGAGAACAAGTGGTAAAATTAAGGCCTTGTTTTGGAGCAGGATAATATTTAGTCTACTTGGCATCTGTGGTGCAAGTAATGAACAACACCTGGATATATATGTTAAAATAACCCAATCAGAATTTTTCTCTCTGACTTGATGCCGTTGTTGTTCAGGTCAACCATTACCGGCTGAAATGACGCTTGCCCAGCTTCTGACTCTGCTGTATGACCGTAAACTCCCTCAAGGATATCGATCAATAGATTTGACCGTAAAACTTGGTTCCAAAGTAATCTCGGATCCAAGCTTATCAAAAACAGACTCATTTAAACGTCTTCACACGGAAAAAGGTGGGTGTTCTTACTTTTTTGGTATATTCCTTTTTAAAATGTTTTTATTTTGGACAAATTGTTTTAATTTTCTTGATAAGAAACAGCAGTTTTCTGTATTTTCTTGGATGATTTTCCTGAGCCATTCTTTTCTAGACAAGAGCTAAACTTCATTATAAAGTACAAATTCATTGCCTGTCTAGATTGTTATCTGTAAGATACGGTTGTTCCGGTTTCACTTTTCTTTGTTGTAGTGTCGTATGTGAGACAATTATGATTGTATAGATACAGTGTATTTTATTCTTGACGTGTGTATCAGTTCTCTGTAGTAAGTGCTTGTGCTGATAACCAGGGCAGATTAAGTAATACAGGAGCTCTTTGAAACCATATGAGTTAGAGAAGCCTGTGAAATTTTTTATTGCAGCATCTTTAGGTACTTAATGCTGCTTTGAAAATGGGGCTTTCTCTCAAGCCCATCTAAGCAGGTCTTACAACTCAAGCTTTTAAAAACTTTTTTTTTTAACATTTTCTAATATGATGTATTTCTTGATAATGCTTTTGCCAGTTGTTTGCTATCTACTTGCTGGGGAAGGGGAAGGGAGAAGGTCTATCCCAGAAATCTGTTTTAAAATATTTTTATATCATTCGTTTAGGCAAGACTTAAAGAAATGGGACTTTGAAATTAAGCTAATTGTGATCTGCTGATCATCAGCCTGCTGACACGTAGTGGAATTCCAAAGTTAATCATTCAGTTATTTTAAGACTGGCTTCTTTTAATAACTGTTCACTTGATAGTCTGTTTCTAGAAAAGATGAGAAACACAAGTGTTGAAAAAAAAAAATCTGATTTTCTTGATATCTGGTTTGAAGTTAGCATTTCGTGACTTCATGTAGTGTCTGGATATACATATCTCCCATAATATTGAGAGACCTTTCTCTTTCAAGTAATACTTTTGTTTTGTTTTGCTCTTTATTTAAATTCTAAACCTACAATAAGTATTTTACTATTTGAATAAAATTCACATCATTAGAGAAGGTTCAGTGTAGTAGCAGAGTTGCATGTGAAGACGTGAAGATCCTCTGAACTTTTATTAAGTTACTGGGCCCTTTTTTTTTAAACTTGAGACAAATACTTTTGAAAATTTGAGTTTGTCATTCCAAATCCATTGATCTGTGTGCTATACAGCAAAATATTAGTTACATTCACAATCACCACTCAGCAATTATGAAGGCGAGAGCTACTGCTTTTTCATGACTAGTTTTTAATATCTAGAGAAATCATTCTTACATATCAATATTCCTTTAATTGCTACTTAAAGTAGACTGGGGTTATTTTGACACCATCCATGCTGGATAGATTGTATAGCTTCACGTGGTGCTGCATTTACTACTTCCTGAGGAAAAGTGTGATTTTATTTACATTTTTTTCTGTATGCTTCAATACCTTTGTTTGAGATCAGCTGTTTTCCACAGGTGAAGTGCGTGACTTCACTGAAAACTTGGAAAACATTCATGGAGGTGAAATGGTTTAAATTGGCTTATAAGAAGATTAACTAAAGCAAGTACCTGAGAAGCATACTTAAGTGTAACTCCTTGCATAAATACTGAAGATGTGGAAGCAATAGTATTGTATTTGCACCCACAATGAAAGAATCTGCCTATAGCCTTATGCACTGAGAACTTTTCGAGTGTCTTTTGCAGAAAAGCGGCTTCCTGTACATTGTCAGTATCTCTGTGTTTCTGTTTTCTTGTTTTCTTCCTTCGGGATGGCGTACAGCTTTTTACACTGCAAAACAGAGGGGTGAGGGTTTTTGTCAAAATCTTTATTTTAAAATTGTCATTATGAAGGATATCTAACATTTCTTGTGATCTGATCAATTCATGCCATTGCAAGCAACTGAATTGCAAATCATGTTCAGCCTAGTGAGGTGGAATCCTCCATATGTCTGACGAAAGACAGTTCCCRGCTGATACCAGCATGTTTGTGACACCCTCACCCGCTGGCTGTGGGGAAAAGGAGCACTTCCACAGGTGATTTCTGCCTGTATCCTTAAGAACAGGAGATATCAAAGCTGTATGTACTGAAAGTGTTATGTTTGGACATTTTCTTACAAGGATTATCCTGCTTTGAAAATATCTGTGACCTTTTCTTAGTCTGCCTATGAAAGACTTCTTCAGACAGACAGACTTCTGTCTGTGTGTTTGAATTAGGATGAATTGATGTACATCAGACTGCTCACAGTGAAGAGACACTGAGACCATTTGATTTCTCCTGCCCTTTGATGTGAAGATTTGGAGGACACCTGCATTATATTGTTTAACAATATAATCTTCAATACAGAATTTTTAGATTAAATATATAGCATATTCACTATGAAGTTTTCCAGTAGTAATTAGCAAAGAGGGTTGATTTTTGACAAAAGGTATTGTGGTAGGTTTCTGTATATTTTATATATACTTGTGTGCATCAGTGCATAGAATGTTAATTTTTTTGTCTGTTGTACAAGGTATTAGGGTGCTTAGTCATAAACTGGGAGGATGGAGACAAGTAGGAAGTTAGAAATCAAGATCTTGATTTTTTTTCATGAGGAAGAATAGAATTAAATTTCACAACTTTCATGGAGGGACATTTTGACACCTCACGGAGAAGAGATGTGAGAAGCGAAACTAATTTAAGGTTAAGATTAGCTATAAACTCTTTATTGGAGAGTAACAAACTTACACTTAACTTCTAGATGAAAGACATTGTTAAAAAGTGTCATAACTCCAAAATCAGCAAAGTCTTGAAGGCATAGATCAAATTCTAATAAAACATAAAATTCTAAAATTAACATGTAACCCTGTATAAATAATGCTATGTTTGACAAGAATCTGCTGTCACTGGCAAAAGATATCACTGACACTTTTATTTATTTTTTTAATATTCTTACATTCATTCATTTCAGGTTCTTGGCTCAGGTTTTGCCGGAGAAGGAACCAATACTTTTAAAGTCCACTGTTAAATTAGGACAAAGAAATAAACACAGTATTGATGATGATATACTAATTTCTTTTACCTTTGTGTTTTTGTAGAGCATGCAGATTTACTTGGACCTTGCCCTGAAGATGAAGCCCTCAGTCCTGGGGATGAGTGTATGGATGCAGTTCTAGATGAATCACTTCTTGAAACCTGTCCCATTCAGTCTCCACTGCAAGTTTTTGCAGGCATGGGTGGATTGGCTCTTATCGCAGAGAGACTCCCTATGCTTTATCCTGACGTAATTCAGCAAGTGAGTGGAAAAAAATAAATGTCGGAAAACATGCTGAGAGTATTTTGTTTGTTTGTTTAAGGACAGTATTTTCCTTATATTTCCCTATGGTTAAGTTTAACTTCTCAGTTACATGGGGAAGCTACTTTTAAATAGCCAAGTGCACAACTCCACAGCCCAGTTCAGCTATACATGCTGCTTCCCTGTACATGTCATAGACTGCCTGACTAGCCATGTCCTTGTGGGACCAGTGCATGAATTGGGGGTTGCTGCTTGACTTGCTTCTGTTAACGTAAAGTATCTTGGAGGATGCAGTAAAATAAAGTTGCTGATGTACTATAAAGGCATACTTGCTTATCATTTAATTGCTCATGTAAATGTAGCCTCATCGATTTTTTTATGGTTAAGTGAAATTCAGTTCTCAAAGCAGATTATGTAGTTTTATTTTTGATTTATTATAATAAATAACAGTATAATCTTAATTATATTTATATTGATAAATAATATGGATATTATTTTTATATTTATAAATAGAATTCGTCTGGACACCCTTACAGGCATTTCAGAAGTGTCAATAGTAGCATTACTGTGGAATTACTCCTTTGGCTACTGTTCTTGGTACACACTACTAAAAAGGGAAAAAAATAACCTGTGAATTATTCAAATTCTATTTGACTATATTTTTGAAGTTTTTGGCTGATACTCCTGACAGGAAAGAATATTTATTCCGTTTGAAACTGAATTAATCATGAACTAAAGGTGCTGTTCAGTACCCTGACTGTAAAATTATGGCAACCATAGGAACCCTGTAGTGAAACTGGATAATTAGTATGCATCCTTTGTAAGTAGTTCTGCAAAAGTCTTAGAGGTCTAGTACCAAGGCAGTTCAAAAATTAAAAGTTAAGGAAAGATATTGACATAAACAGTTACTGTATTATGAATTCTAAGAGAGATAGTGTGTACTCTGTATTGAAGAAAACTGATATACAGTATTCTGCAACATATGAAAGGTAACATATGACCATGAGAAATTTCATTCCTTTTTCCTTCTTTTTCTATAGTTCTGGGAACTTGCTATCTTTTTACAATTTCTTAGCTTGAAATACATGTTTAGATTCAAATACTGAATAAGAATTCTGTGATCCATTAAAAAAAATAAGTACAATAATACCAAATAGAATATTCAGAGTGAAGAGTGATGATTTCTCCAGACCCTTAATTCTTTAATTTTGCTTTTATATTTCTCTAAGTCACTGGTACTTCTGATTCTCTTAATGTGTAGATAATTGGAATAAATTCAGCAAAACATGGCTTTGATTTTAAATTAGGAATTTAGTATTCTGTATAAATTCTGCAAAAGCTTTTCATATTAATCTTTTCCAGTTTAGATCAGTCTGGTGATAAGTACTAAAATTTTAAATATGATCGARTTAGTTTATCTGAATAGCATGAATGACTGAAATGTCTGTGATGTTTGATTATGAGAGGGACCTCTGTGTCATACTTTGATTTAAATTGTTGGATTGTGTCCTGGGGCACTGTACAACTATTACCCCCTCAAACTCTGGTTCCCRTCATAATGCCTGACTGCATAGTCCTTTGGTCATAAAACAGACTGTTCTGTTAGAGTATAATAGTAATAAAGGCTGCCAAATCAATCAAAAGCTCAAAAGGATCACATGAGTTGCTACAAGACTGCTAAGATACTCGAAGTTATTCTTAGTTCTTAAAGGCATTACAATTAATTTTTCTTCCTTTTGCAATATGTAACTAAAAAATGAAACGTTTAAGTTCACAGAGTTCAGTGTTAAAATGAAAGGGCCATTTCTTATTTAACAGTCTGGTATATAAACTAATCTTTGTATTTAGTTCAGAGTGATTTGTGTCTTTTATGCCTCTATATCTAAGCAGCACACTTTAACCAAGGATTTTAGGTTGGCAAAATATGTTTGCGTGCTTGTGTGGGCAGGACTTTCTAGCACTATATTGTGGATGCAACAAGTATGTCCTTTTCAGACTTTTAGCATGGTCCCTGTATCTGCAAATGGCAGTGTATTCCATGTGACTTCTTTATTGTGTCCTGTATTAAGATTGCATGTCTTTTAGATCCTAACTATAATAAAATTTTTGTCTAAGATGTTTAACTGAATGACCACTAAATTTCTTTGTTGTTTTTGTTGGTTAAGGTGAGCACTCCAGTGGTTACGTCAGCCACACAGGAAAAACAGAAGGACAGTGATCAGTTTGAATGGGTTACCATTGAACAATCAGGGGAATTGGTGTATGAAGCACCAGAAACAATTGCTGCAGAACCTCCACCGATCAAATCGACAGTTCAGACTATGTCTCCCATACCTGCACATTCTTTAGCTGCCTTTGGTTTATTTCTTCGTCTCCCGGGCTATGCTGAGGTGCTGCTAAAAGAACGGAAACATGCTCAGTGTCTGTTGAGATTGGTGTTGGGAGTTACAGATGATGGTGAAGGAAGTATGTGCTGCAATTACTACCTTTCTTTGTCGACCACAGCTAAATCATTTTACTTAAATTTATTTACACTGTATTGCTTTTAGCAGGAAGTTAGAATTGGTTTGTGCAGAACTGTGTTGCTAACATCTTTGATAAACTGTTGTCTCTATTAAATTCTGTCTGGCAAAGTTTTATCAATTATCAGTATTCAAGGGTTCTCGTCTAGTTGTCAGAGTAGTTGTAAAATAAGCCCTGATAAAACCTATGGCGACACTGTCAAGATGACTGCGTTCAGACAGAACGGTTTGAGTAGCTGGATCTAATTGAGCAAATATCCTATAATTCTGTAAGGAAATGCAGAATAATATGGATAGGAGCAAATCTACAACAGAKGTAGAATAAACTGTTGAATAATACTGTTCTAGAAAAGGAGAGAAAGATCTAAAGATCATAGTGATCAAATTGCCTAAGCAGGAGCTCTACCTTAATGGTGTGAGTTCAGAGCGAGAAATGGCRTATTCTTCAATGAACGGACAAACAAGCTAAGAGAAAATTTGTAGTCAGTGTCTTGGCAACTGCACCTGGAATTCTGCATATAGTTCTAATATTTCTGTTTCTTATTGTTTTGAAAAACTGGAAGAATGTATATGAAATATGTTTTAGTATGTTTAAGACATTTCCTTTCATTGCTCCTTGTTTGGTGGTGCACTTGATCAGCGTTAGATGTACACTTGAACTTGGTGATCTCAAGTGTCTTTTCCAATCTACACGATTCTATGATTATGACTTTGAAAATAATGCGGTTTTTTCTAGGCTACAGTCATCAGAAGTTGGTCTCTATTTAGCACTCTATAGAGTGGTGTGCAAGATGGACTTCATAAGACCAGCTGAAAAACTAAGAGTCTCATTTGTCCTCCCTTCTGTTTATCTTTTTATTTCTGGTTGTACTTAGGGGCAGGACAGTAGATGAGAATAAGCTGGACAATAAAAATATAGTCCAGCTGCTTACTCCCACCTAATTTGAGTAGTAAATAATTGAAGAACTATATGTGATTTCTTATGTCCCAGAGTAGTTCCAGTCCCTTGCTACTGCAGGCAATTTTTATATGCTTTTTTTTGTAAAGAGACCTTTAGAATTTGTGTTGCTATCTTTTTGTGTGTGTGTGTACAGCCACTACTGCTGTTGGAATACAGTTCCAGAACATAATTTWCTTGATGGGCAGGGGCTGCTTTAATTTCAGCCTAAATTTATTCGTATGCAGTCTGTGGCCATTTATCATTGTACCAGTATCGTTCCTCATCATAAATAGCTCTTCTTTCTCCATGCATTTGTCGACAGGAGTTGCATTCCCTCGTAGCCTTTGTTTTAGCTGACCAAACAATCAGTTTCTCTATTCCCTAAGCCAAATATCTGAATTCAACTCTACAAAATGTGGGGTCAGTTGTACACAGTAATCCACATTAGTTCTCTGTGTAAAGTATTAATATTTTCGTTTTCTCTTGGAAATGCAGCTTTTCATACATGTAAAATCTCATTACTTTCTTGCATAATATGAAGAAGTGCAATTATAAATGCATGGTTTATAGATTAAACATGGATTCAGTTGTCTGCAAAGATAAATCATGGTCAAATGTTGAGATTTTCTCATTTTTGATTTGGCTATACCTGCAGTTGTGGAATTCTATCAGATGGGCTTATTTTCCAGAAGATTTTGGTTTTATTTATGAAGATCCCAGCCAGAGGACTTTTGATTCGTTCTTGTTATTGTCTTTACAAAGAGTATTAGATAAATATGAATTAACATGTGTGTATGCATGTTTGTGTGTAGATACATATACATAGAAATACAGACATAAGTATTTGAAATACAGCCATGTATTTCAGTTWGGATCTCTGGATGATGATATAGCTGATAAACTCGTAGGAATGAGGGAGAAAATAATATATTTAAAATAGGAAACAAACTTCTGAACAGAGTTGGCTGTCTTAAAGTATTTTCACTATTTGAGGCATCTTCAGTTGTCAAATATCTCTATTTGCATATGCACTGGAGAAGGAATATGAAATGTATTGTTAAGTACAGAGAAAAAATTGACACAGTTTCCCATATCTGAGTATGTTGCATTAATAGGTCACTCCATTATTTAAAATGTGGCTTTTAGAAGAAGTAACTTCTGCTCATAATGCGAAGAGGTTAAAATTTTTAAATAGATTTAGTACAAAATTCATACATGCAACTTGTCTAGTTAAAAGTATTTTGGTATTTCACCATGTATTCTACTTGAATAGAATCATGGCTTGATCTGAGTCAGTGACTTAATTCCCACTTTGGGCACATGAATACAAAAAAGAATCCTGCATCAGGATAAGCTACTGCTCCTTGTCAGCCGAGCTGTTATTAGCTGATCACGGGCATTCTTTAACTTGCTGAATTTGGAATGTTTAAAAATATATTTATCTATAAAAAAGATTAGTCTGAACCACCTTCCAAACCAGTTTTCTCCCTGGAAATGGCAAATCAGATTTTTAAAATTTGGTTCTTAACCAAGTCCATGAATTAAATAAAGACATGTTCTTTCTTCTACATTCTCCTTGTGATGAAATTTTTTTGTGAAGAGGAACAACGTATTAGATAGCTCTCTGTATGTGAATGCTGAAGTCCTTGGTAGATTTCTGTATGTTCATAGACTGTTGCAGATTAATAGGCTGTATTGAACTGTTGAAAAAAATGTGGTTTTGATATTTTTCTTCTTCAACGTAGGTCATATCCTGCAGTCTCCTTCAGCAAATGTGCTTCCAACTCTGCCCTTCCACGTGTTGCGCAGTTTGTTCAGCACTACACCACTGACTACTGATGATGGAGTCCTGCTGAGGAGGATGGCACTGGAGATTGGGGCTATCCATCTTATCCTTGCTTGTCTGTCTGCTCTAAGCCACCATGCACCAAGAGTGCCCAACTCTAGTCCCAACCAGGCAGAGGTAAGGTTATCAGAGTGTGTGCCACCATCAAGTAGTAAGAGTTTTAACTATAAAAGAGAAAATAATCTCATTGCTTTCATTGTAGCCTATTTTTTGCAGACTTGKTGTTTCAGTGAAGAACAAAAATAATTATAAAGTACTTGATCAAGTAATTGTCCCTGAATGTTGCAAATAAACATAGTAATCATGAAAGTAGGCTTTTCTTGAAAGTAGAGAAAGAAGACTTGTCACGAGGCATTAAGGTGTAATCAGTTTGTTTCACAGTACATTGTTTTTCAGGGCATGGGAAGCATAGTGCTCTATGAATGGTGGTTCTTTAATCCCCATTAGATAGCATGACCTCATTACCTTTTTTAACATTCCTCATTAAACTCTACTGGTTACAAACTATTTCCTTTCAAATGCTTCACAAATGTAAATTAGTTGTGAAAATTAATGAATTAATGCAGTGATTTTTGTTACATCCTTTGTACTGGTGGGGAAATGAGATCTAAAGACAAAAATTTTCCATAGTGTTCAAGATCCCAAATGAATCTCCAAAATTCAGCTTTTTTCGAGGTACTTCCCATGTTATACCACCCTCTATTCTGAACATGTGTACTCTGATTTTGTTTTTAGGATTGCAAGTTAYCATTTCTGCATAATGTACCAATTGTCTATAAAAGTGTTTAAAAAAAACAKTAATGACTTGCTCTCTTTAGCATTGTTTTGGTAGAGGCTTGCATGAAACAGTTCCTGGTGGCTGAATATGGCTAAGTAGCTGCAAAATATAGGGCTGCCTGTATTTTACCAGCTCTGATACTGATGAAGGTTTGAGCAAGCAAGAGATGAAGCTGTGCCTGAGAATAATTCACTTTAATGGCCAATGAAATTTAAGGGGGAGCTGAGAGATTCTACTTCTAGTGTGGTATCAGGTTGCTGACACATTAACGCCTTAGCATTTTTGCATGTTTGGAGGGAAAGGGCAACCATTAATTCTTATTTGTGCTTCAGTGCAACCTGACCCCTTAAATAGCTTGCTTTCTCATAATTCATATCTATCAAGTGATAGATGGTAACTGGAAACTAGAGATCCATCAGGCCTGCACTGAGGCTTGTATTTCTGGGGCCAGGCTCTCCCTTAAGTGCTTTATTTCAGTGCTCGTGACAGTCCTCTTGAGTGTTAAAGGCACAGCATGTTCATGAGTGATGTAATGAGTAATGTCTACATGAAAATAACCACAGAGCTGTTTCATCACCAAGACACATTACATTCCCAGCGTAAAAGTTAAAAGATGATTCCAGACTGCTGTCAGTATGGTACTTCACCGGTGATAACTTTTTATACCATTGCAGTCTGTTCATACGTCATTTGTTTTCTTTCAAATATAATGTTGAAGAAGATCTGGACAGAAAATGAAACTTTTCAGAGCTGTAAAAAAAAAAATGCAGTATAAAGTTGGGCACCTACTGACATCATGTGGTTTCCAGCTAATTGTCACTGAGTAGGAAGTCACTTGTTTAAGGTACTAAATATGTAAATAGGAAAACATCSGTTAAAAAAATGTTTATCAGAGGTTTTTCTTCGTCCTATTCACCAAAGACCTGCTAAACTTTAAGAATTAGCGTAAGTACTTAACAGTTTCATAAGGGCTAAGCAATAGAATATTGGAGTTATGTTAGTAAAATGCACTGAGGCAGGCCATTGRTAAAAGCTGTACAAGCACTGTTGGAAAAATGCTCTCTCAGAAGATTTTAAGGACAAGTTACTTCCTCCCTCTTATCTACAGAGGAAATAGTGTGTATTTTAGTGGCTCAGAGGTTAGAGGTATACATGTAACGTACTCCTCTTGATATTTGGGAGCATTTATTCAATATCAACAAATACTTGAGCATCTTAACAGTTGAGTTGTGTGCTCTTGATAACGTTTCTACTCCCATCCCCTTCATCTCATTGTTATTAAACTTGACTGGGTGTTAAACAGCAATAATTACAGAACTGTGATATTTAGAATGATATTGATTAAGTAGCATTTTAATACCTTTCATCAAGCAGTGATAGTATCTTAAAAGAGAACAAAAAAAGGGCTTGCAGTACTAGTCAAATTGAAGAACCGCTTTCAACTATTTACTGCTAACCTGTCCTAGAACTCCACATATGTGGCAGTCTTTCCTGTGGAAAGCTTTGAATTTCACTGGATCCTGATAATGTCTTTATAAATTTAATAAACTGGGATTACATTCTTTGCAGAAGAAAGGCTTTTTAAAGATAATGTTACTAAGATGAAAACATGAAATAATTGTGATTTTCTTTTTCTTTTTTTTTTTTTTGAACTTAGCCACAGGTATCAAGTACRCATAATACTGCATCAACAGAAGAACAGCAGTTGTACTGGGCTAAGGGGACAGGCTTTGGAACAGGCTCTACAGCTTCAGGATGGGATGTTGAACAAGCTTTGACTAAGCAAAGACTAGAAGAAGAGCATGTGACCTGCCTTCTACAGGTCTGTAATTATGAAATTTTGATTAATGATAGGCACTTAGTGTGTTTTTATGACTGGATAGTAAAACTGGAGTTTTGTCAGTCACATAGCAAAGTAATTATAATATTTTGGGCAAAAATTATTTGCAATTAGCTGTCTTCATGAAAAATTATATAGACCGTATTTTGAGCAAGGCTGTTTCCAGATGTCACTAGGCTACTGCATAAAAGACCTGGGTCTTTGTTCTGAAGAGAAAGTGAACCAAGAAGCATTCCAGGATATTTCCCTGGACCTGTCACATACCTCTGTCAACAGCACTGCACTCAGTCACAAGTAAAGACTGTCCATTAAAGTAGAAGGATGTGGGAGTAGGCTTTTTGTTTTCTGTGCCAAACAGTGTTACCTATTCATTTCTTGCATATTTTTGCTTTGCTTTAAGGAAATGCCTGTAGCTGATAGTGGTGTCCGTGAATGTGTTATGCCAATATAACAAAATCTCACTCATACATACTAGAAAATCTTTAGTATGTCAGTTACATGACAATAATAGTTCTCCAATAAACATGCAGATCTAGTAAAATTCTGATRTCTTCCAAATACCTCATGCTAAGGAGAAGAAAATCTTGCATAATCAGGCTTTTCAGTCAATTATGAAATCCAASTAATCCCTGTTATCTTGGATCAGCATAGGGAATATGAGATTGTATCTACTCATCAAAAGTTTAATTCACAGAACTGTCAGCTCAAATGTGTTATCTAACCTGCTGAGGTTGGAGCACAAAGGAGTTGAAATTCTGAAAATGCCCGTACCTTGACTGATGAAGATACCATTTTGATGCTGTCAGTTATTTTACTCACTATAGACTACAAGGCACAATCATCACATCCGCTGCAAAAGCACAACAAATAAAATCTGAAAACATTTTCCTAAGCAAGAAAGAGGAAAATGGCCTAAGTTACTCTCTGCGAAGCTTCCAGGCAGTATTCCGTATTGTGCCAGGCAGAGGTTTAGCTGTAAATGGGATAAGTCATGAAGTAAGGAGGCATTTACTTATGGCAGTCAGTACTTGAAGGAAGTAGCATTTTGCTGAACATGTCAGTCAGTTGYACAGCAGACTTTCCTTGGTCTCTTCTCTAGAAAGGGTTAGAAAAATTCTGTTGTACGGAATGTACATGCTGATGAGATGCTGCAGCAAAGTACTATGAGTGTAATGGGGTTAGAAGAAAGAGGGAAAATGAAAGAAAAGAGATGAGGCTAAAAAGGTGAATGGAGTGCYTGAGACTTCGAGCAACACAGCCTGTCAAGCCTCAAAGTTACTTAGTTTGAGAGTACAGCTGCACAAATCAGACCTGTGGAAATGCTTACGTCTGCAACACACGGTAAGGGCCTGTGAACTCAGCCACAGCTACTCTTGGGACAGGCAGGTGTGCAGTCATGAGGTGACTTCCTGCCATCACCAAGGGGAACGCTGCTGTTTGTTTGCTCACGTAAGAGCTGTGCTCATGGTTAGTTGTTCTCCGAGTAACTCYTGTGCTCACCGTAAGTTATTGTTTCATCTTTAAACCCTGAAGTCCCATCCCAAAGGAAGTCACAAAAATATTTGAAGCATTTGCAGTTTAAAAAAAAAGAAGTCTTTTATTGCTAGATGGTGTACTTAGTGTTCTAAAATGAAAGAGACTGGTCAGCTGCATGTCTTAGTGGTCTGAGCTGGCAGACTCCTGCTTTGAGTAACTCCAGCAGGTTTGTCAAAATCCATATTAATTTATCTCATAAAATCATTCCGAATTATAATAGTTATTTGATTTTATCGTTAGCCAAAGTTGGAATAATTATAAGTGTATAGAATTTCTTCTGAGACATCTTTGGGTTTGCTGAATTAAATACCAGTAATGAATTACCAAAACAGCTAGTGAAGTGTTAGGGCGTCTATCTTAAAGTCAAAGTTTTTTGGGTGAAATAAATCAGTTTTGATTAAATATTTTGGGATGTTTCAGGTTCTTGCCAGTTACATAAATCCTGCAGGGAGTACATCAAATGAAGAGACCCAAACCAGCCATGAGGGGAGAGGCCAAAACAGCAGTGCTCTTCCGTCTGTTCTCCTGGAGCTACTCAGTCAGTCTTGCCTCATCCCAGCGATGTCATCATACCTCCGCAACGACTCAGGTAATGTGCCCTTGTCTCCTTCAAAATCAAAGCTGCCTTATTTCTGTCAAATCAGTTTTTGTAGGAATAATAAGTGGTTCTTGCTAGTTTCAGTACACTTGCCCGTTTAGCATTTTACTAATGGCACATTCACTTGAGCCTTAGAAAACAAAATAAAATAGAATCATGCTTGCTGAAATGCTCATTTGTTGCAATATCTCTTTAAATCTGAAGTTCAATTCTTCAGTTGTTGAAACTAATAGGAAAATGGTACTTTCCTCTGAAAAGTTTGCATGTTAATTCTTCTACTGAAGATACAGGGAGAGGGAGTACTTTATACAAGACCATCAAACGTACTGTCAAGAAAAATGTTAATTTTAAAGAAAATTGAGCAAATGTATGCCTGCATTTGGTAAACGTTGCACGTATTAGGGCAATTCTACTTCGATCAGAGCTTTTTTTCCTTTCAGAAATACAAAAATAAGCCTCTTATCAGAACTGCAAAATATTTCAAATATATGGGAAGAATTAAATTGTTGGGTTTTTTTAAAGCAAAAACAAATGAGTTCTATGTTATCATCAAATTTCTGTTCATAGTTTTAAAACAAAGATGCTTTGATAGTTTTCACCTGGTATGTTGTACCTTGCTGTGGAAACCATTTCAGTTGTAGAAGATGGTGTGAAGCAGTATGAATTAAGCAAATGCCTGTGCGGAACTAATGGCAAAATCAGCAGACTGGGTTTGTGATTTATGTTCAGTCTCACTAGATGACAGGCTTTAGTATGAAGATGAGCCTTAGGTTGGATTTTTGTTAAGTTACTTTGTTTGTAAAGATGGATTTAATCCTTAAGTATCAGAAGGAGTTGTTTCAAATCTGAATAATTTGATTTTGGAGCTTATTTTGCCTGCCCTATTTTTGGAGTAACTGATAAATGTCTTTGTCACATTACTGCAGTTCTTTTGGGTGCCAGTTGGAGGGTGTGGTGATTTGAATTCATGAAAYAATGTAATAGCTTATTGAATTACACGGTATATTTTGTGTTGGAGGTAAAACAGAAATCATTCCTGTTTTAAGTATTTCCAAAGCTACTTAGGGCTAAAACAAGAATGTGGCTCTTTTAACTTGTACTAACTAGGGCGTTATATAATCTTGTGTGATGGAATGGAACTAGTTCAGAAAGTCTGCTGGGGTCTTATAGTAAAAAATATGAAGATGTTTCACTTGCTAGTCTGCAGTTTGACAGTTCACCCTCATTTTGCAATGAATTTGTTGATTCTATTTTGCACATATTGCAGTGAGGAAAATGAATTACTGATAYGCCAAGCTCATCATTGCGAATGAAAATAAAATGTAAAACAATAAAAGAAAGGATAAAGTAAAAGAATAAAGTAATCTTTCTAACAGATACTCATAAATTCTTCTTCGTTGAGGAGGAGTCATTGTGAGGCCTGGCAAAAATGCCATGCTATCTAAAGGATGAAGCAGTTGATCCTGAGTTACAGATGAATCACGGCTGCTGAAATTGCTTTTTGCTGTTTTCAATAGAAGAATGTATCTGTCTGTGTAAGTCACCTTTAACTGGGAAAGAACAGTCGGATACTGATAGAAGAGATGAGATACATGGCTGGTGGTGAGAAGTTCAGACTATTTTGGCTTTCAGGGACCATTTGTTTTCCCAAAGTACAGAGAAAATGCAATGTTCCAGTGAAACATGCTTGTTTTAGGTATGTTTTCCACTGCTGAACTACTGTTTGTGGTTGGCAGAAGGTGTTGAAATGTTGTGCCTGTGAATTAGCCATTAGTAATGAACAATGTAGCAGTTAAACCATATAAAAGCAAAGCAAAACCTTGCTTTTCAGAGAAAAAACTCAAAACTATGGTTCTGATTATAAGTTCACAAAGAATGTGGTTATTTCTATTGAAATTTAGAACTGTAAAATCTGAGGGTTTTTATCCTTTGATTGATCCAAGCAATATGAATGTTTTCTGCTGTATTTGTTCGAAAGTCTATACATAACATAAGTAACAATGTTCTCCTGGATTTCAAAAATAACTTTGCAGCCTTACATTAGTCGAGCTCGTCTTTGGAAGCACAATAGGATAGCAGTAGGAAAGGGAAATGTGCAAAAAGGATAACTTCTGGAAAGAATATCTTCTCTTTGTTAATATTTGAGCCAGATACCTTTAGTTGGAAAGGAATCCCTGAAAACAGTTTGTCTTAGTGATAACGAGGCATAATTCCRGTGCAGTAATTACCACTGAGTTGAAGAGCAGACAGATAATTTTCATATTAATGAGTGCAAGTTGCACGTGGTGCTGAGGCTCTCAGTGTCACTGACATTGAGTGTCAGGAGACATACCTAACACAAGAGAGACAGGTTGAGATGCTCTGAAGCAATGTTAGGCCGTGGTACAATGCTTGTAGGACTGAAAAATTCACTTGTTGTGTTTATAGTTGAAACATTTCAAATATGTTCAAATATGGAAATTCTTTTTTTTATTATTACTAATTCTATTTAATTTTTAAAACCTTGACCTTTTTTCTTCTTACTATACCAATGCGGTGTAGTATGACAGATTTGAGTCTTTCCTGATAGACCTTTATCTAATTTCAAACTTCCCTGTCTTGAATACTTGTCTCTTCTCTAGTAGGGCTGAAAGGGAGCCTAGGSAGAGTAGCAAAGGGAACAGCATTAGTAGTAGTGCACATGTATGTGGTATTCTGATTTTCAGACTGGTGCAACTTCTGCTGTCAAAATGTACTTTTATGTGGAAGAAGCAGGTAACTGTATTCTTCCTGTAACATGCTGTACTGAGAAATTAGGATACTGCATATAGAATCCTAACAGAATGTTCCCAGATTCTGGCACTCAAGCAGGAACAAGCTGTACCCAGCACAATGGTGACAGAAAGTAGCGATTTTCAGCAACTCTTAAAGTTTCTCAGAGACCTAAATGGGTGCTGGTGGGACCAGCTGAAGGTTACCCTTATGCTGAAGGTATTCTTCTGCTAGATTTTAGGTTTTGTTGTTAATGGTTGGAATAACAGTGATCTTCACATATCTGTGTGTATCTACCATACCCATAAAATTAAGAGGGGAAGAATTTTGATAAAGAAATATGTGCAATGAAGCTGCAAGCATGCTCTTCCCTTTCATTGCACAGTAGGCTGATAACTCTGGTACTGTAACACAGTAACTATTGTGGTATTGATGTGAATTTTATATTTTGTTTACACATGTTCAATTAGCTACAGGTCTGGTACATCCAGCTTGCAAAGCGCTTTTGGCAGATCGGCCTGTGTCACAGTTGTAAATCTGTCTAGGTTGTTTATTTTGGCATCCTGCTTACTTTGTCCAAAACATACATGGACTAGATTGTTATCTAAATAGTTCTAGATAAAAGGAATATTGATCCGATAAGGAGTGCTCACATAATATTTAATCTCTTAGAAACCTCACCTTGAACCACATCAGTAGAAACCAGATTGTCTGATACATTCTGCAGCTTCATCTGCATCAGAGTGGGGTGATTGTGAAGTCATTGAAAATTGTGATCTGACCACTTTCATTAATTTCTATAATTGCTTTTTTCTTGTAGAGAAGGAAAGTTTATCTGTCTTTGAAGGACTTCCCTTATTATGCAAGATAGCTTTCGTCACAAGGGGCAATAGCTGCTGTAATCCTCACCATTTTTTTGTGTTTGTTTTATATCTTGTTATGGCTTTACTGTGGCTTTTATTATCTTTCATTCTATAAATGAAAAAAGTTTATCTTTCCAATACGGTGAGATTTTTTTACTATACCTGTGTTTATTCCTAAGGACTTAACTCATATTTACATTTGTAAAATTGGTGTAGTTTTTAACTTCTGTATCATGCAACATCTAGCGTGCATTCATTACCACGCATGTACACACATTTCTCACCAAAGCTGTCATGTAAAACCTTTTCACTGTTGTCTTGTATACAGCACATTTCATTTGAATTACTGCCGTAGAGGCTCTTTCAGATACGTGAACACTTCTGTTCTTGAACAAAATGCACAGCAATAAAATTTGCACTGTACAAGAAGAGGTTCCCAGCAAACTTGTGACCACACATGACTATCTTGAAGGTCTAGATTTTGCTGATACAAGAGTTATTTGACCGATAGGTTTATGGACACTAATACAAGCTGGTATTTGCAAGTGGGAGAGAGGAAAGCAGTATTTATAATAGTCCTTGTAGTTAAGAAGGTTTATAGAGACAAGGCAGTGGAAAGGAATCATTAAATAGAAGGAAAATCAAGTGACTTTTAGGACACAGACTTTGTATTTTTTAATGTGCTTGGACAATAAGAAGCCCAGTGAAATTGGGATTTGTCAATACCACAATATTAGATGGACTCTTCATGGTAAAAAATACAGTTGGACTGGTTTGTCTTTAAACTAGTATCTAGCAACCCCCGAGATGACTTAATCTTGTTAAAAGCCAAACGTTAAGAGAGGTTTGGTATCACCTTTTCCTTGGAAAACAGATCTCATAGCAAGTTGCAGAATTCTGCTTGAATTCTCCTTGTTTGAATTTCCAGGCTTCCAGGAAGCAGGTGATACTGTAATTTTACTGGGGTTTTCTTGCATGTTTCTTTCTTAGCCACCTTTCCGTCTTTGGTGGACAAAGACTCCGTGTGATGTGGTCAGCATGGCTTGGGGTGTTAGATGAAAGCAGTCTTCCCTGGGTTTGTCTGCTGAGAAGAGATGATGCATTTCTGTGGGAGTGCTTTACTAAAAGGATTGTCTTTACTGACCACCATGTTCTGCTTCATGAGAGTCTAGTATTTGCTTCCATTGCACCTTTCATAGTTTACCAAGTACTACCACACCATGGATTTGTGGATTCATTAATGTTGTGCAGCTTTATCCTGCTGTCAAATACCTCATTGTGAACTTTATTTAATAAGTACTGTGGACAAATCTGTTGAATGTGAATATGCTGAATTCCTTTTTCTGCCTCTTTTAATGTACCTTTGTTAGTTGAGTCCTTYAAAGTCATACTGTTCACGCCTCAGCTCCTTACCTCAGACTTTGAACTACACTAGTTAGTCTGCTGAAGATAAAATATTTCTTTTCTAGCAATCATACTTATTCTCAAGGCATTATATGGTGGTGTTTTACTTTCTGCTAAGTAGTCCAGTCCCCTTGAACTGAGTACATTGAGTAGTCTGGAGCTGGTACACTGAGCTGTTTATTCATCCACTGCTGAAGGTGTGACAGTATTGCTGCAGTGTCAGTGTTGAATCATCCTGCAACTCTGCTTTGCCCTAGAATATGGACTTGTTGCTGTGTATAATAAGAGGTAGTTGCTATTAAGGTATTTTTTTGTTGTTGGGATTCTTAAGCATATATCGGGTTAAACATGTAAGTACCAGAGCTGTTTGTGAGAGCTCATTTAACTGAAGTTAGACTTAGGTCCACATGAGTATAGACCACAGGTATTACCCGTTAAGAGAGAATATTGGACTGCTGTTTTAAAGCAAAATGTAACAYGTGTGCTGAGGCAATCTAATGATAATGTTACCCTGTGACTTCCCTCAACGGGTCAAAGCCTTTGCTATAAATGAAATTAGAAGTACAGCGGCAGTTTAGATAGACAGTATATAATCACTGGAATTAAAAATTCTCCTAGCCTTCATTAATGTTAATGAACTCATTCATTGGTAAAAGAATCATGCTGAACCTTTGTCACGTTTGGTTATAATTTTGGGATTGATTTTTATCTGTTTTGCTGTTGAAGAACTTGGAAAAAAAAGGTACAGTATTTCAGTGTAATGCTGATGTACTAGTCGATTCACGATTTTGAGAAGAGAGCTATGCATTGAAATGATATGAAATAAAACTGTTTATTTATTTCACAGAATTGACAAATTTTAAATAACTTCAGGATCAAAATAGACAGTAGTAATTTCTACGTGAATTTCACTTTTCAGGTTCTTGTAATCTTTCATTTTAAAGACCCATCTCAAATATCCTTGTGTTATGAGATTAAATGCAATAATATTCATAAGTATGTAGATATAAGAAGTACATTGAAAAAATTAATAATGATTATATCTGTTCTGTAGTCTTAAATAAACATTAGTAACCTGCATAATTCCTCTAGAATGTAGCTTAGTTTTACAGAATGCTTTGGTGGTTCATATACTGAAAATAAGTATACATTTAATAGAGATTTTCTGAAGACTAGCTAGTGAATAAATTTTCTTGTCTACATGTGCTTCCTTCCAGTGCAGCCTCAGCTCTGTTTATCATTTCTTCTGGCTGAGCCAGTATTGACTCAGAGTTGCAAAACCAGAATATACCATCTTCCACCTCATTCGTCCATAAATAAGGGTTACAGTGTGTTTTTGCAACTGACTGAAATATCATTGCCAAATTCATTCTGTTCTAGATCCCCTGACCCTATTCTATGCATGTACTTGTTTCAAAGTGACTTCCAAAGGTTCAGTTGGTTTAGCAGTTACAAAATTCTGTACAGTAATAAGCTATCACCTGTATAAGGGATGTATTTCTTTGCATGTCATTTTATGGAGGGACTGGATGTAGCTTTGCAGCCTAGGAGAAGAAATTGAGCTGGTTTTCAGAGATGCAGCTGCTCTGTTGTTCGTTCATGGCACGTGTAATAGTAAGAATTTATTAGGATCAGTTTCTTTTTATTTTTTTGGTGTTATTTATTTAATGAGTTTTTAATCCTAAGATCTCAAAAGTAACTTTCATTATAAGGTACATGTGAGATACATTCATGTGTACAAAAACTTGTGGTCTCCAACTATCTGGAGCTCTGGATCTAGTTTAAAGACATATGTAGATTTAATTTAAAATGTGGAAATGGTTTCACTAATTTCAGTAGCCAAATTCTTTGTTCCATGAAGTATGCATAAGAGTGCACAAAGGGAAAATGTCTTCAGAACCTGGTCCAGAAAGGGAAAGTACAGTCTTCTGGACAAAGGTTATTAAACCTGTGAATCCCTGCATGATATGTTTTACTTGAAAATAAGCAGCAGGGTGAAAACATGAGAATTTGTTTGACTTCTGTTAAACACATTCTAAAAATGATGATATAGAAAATGTAATCTAGTATTTTTTTCGTTTAGAGAATATGTATTAGTGTGTCATTGGAATTATTAATATTTCTTAAGTACTAAAACTATTCTTTATTTATTCACGCCACTTTAAAGGATTTTTAATTAGAAAAGCACATTGTCAGTATAGCATGATKATTTCAAATACAGATTTAGTAAAGGCAAGAAAATCTATCCTTTTTCAGCTTTCCACAAGACTAACAAAAATGCTGCAGAATATAGTCAATAGTTAAAATTTTATTTATAATATTACAACTTCTAGTATAACARTGGTCCTGTTTCGACACTTATTATACATTAGTGTAAGTTATAAGCCTAAATTATGGTGGTCTAAAAATAAAAAACCCTTTTGTCTGTTTTCTGGTCTCAGCTATGAAGAGACATACTGCACAAAACCATAGAAAGCATCATGGGACTTGCTTATAGTTACTTATATATTTAATTAATCTCTTTCTATGTCCTCATTATTTTCAGTGTTTGCCTACATTTCCRTCTTGCATGTTTGCTGGCAATAAAACAGTGCCATCTCTGATCCTGCTATTTGGATTTYATCTGTTACCAACAAGAAGTTGTATATTGTCTGCTTTCATTTATRTAATTTAGCACCCTAACTGGGCTCACAGGTACGCTTTGCAGTCATTGATGCAGCACCCTTACCCAGACACTTCACTCTGGAATGTTTTTGATACTCTTTTTCAGAGGGTGATGGGTTTTTTGCTTTAAATTTAGAAATCATTCTTACCATTGCAGGTCTTTGCACTTTGTACTGTACAATTGATATTCAAAAACGTCATCAAAGTGTAGTGTAGATGTACACAAAAACAATAACAAATAAATTGAGCACAGTTCCAATAATCCCAAGCAGTGCTAAAATAGATTCTTCTTTTTCCTCTTTCTCCTCTTGCCTTTTTACATCTTCCAGTGTTGTGATGGCAGAGGTCCCCATTTTTCCTGCAAATACCTTCACCAGTATTCTGGCAGCTAGCTAGAAAAAAGAAAGCAAATGGTAAATCTGGTCTGACAAACATGCAAGCTTTGATCTTTTTAAAACCAATTCTGTAGTTCTTTACACAACATTTCTTAATGCTGTGTTTATTGAGTTGTATTTGTCTTTCGTTTTCTTTTTGTATGAACATGTCCGTGTTAAAAATAATTGTTCTATAGGTATAGATTTGACAGGAGTGAAAAATAGCTTGGTGCTTCAAGCCAGTTAATATGCTTTATTGCAAAAGACATTTAAAATTTATCTTGAGCCAACTAATTTGTTTCCTTATAAAAGGTGAAATAGATGAAAGCAGGTATGTGAGCATTGTCAGATACTCTGAAATGCCTGGGGAGGTTATATGCATTTTCAGCTGTTCTTAAATATTTAACTGCCACAGTACAAAAACAATTGAAAATATTCATGCCTGATGTTTTCAAACATGGAAAACGTGCCTCCTTAATACAGTATCACAGTTGTTTTTCACCAGTGAGCCCCAAGTAGGCAATTGCAGGTGAGATCTTTTTCATGTTTAATCAGGTCAGCTTTTGGACACCCATGCAACAGTAAACATTTAACAGAAAATGTCTGTCTCTTCAAATATAAAGGTTGTTGYTATATGTGCTGATTATTGCAGTATGCCACAGGACCATAGTACTTTTATAGTAGCAAAAYTCTGTGCAATTTAAGAATTCAAGTAGACATTTACAGATGCATATATGATTTATTATCTCTTTTTTGTTTCAAAAGTGAGGTTGACAGGTCATTTCTATTACTTAGCTGGTCTTGTACTCTTAATTTACAGTCAAATATCCTCTAGAAACATATTCCTTGTAAAATTATGTTCATTGGTGACTGAGATGTTTATCTTACATGTAATCTGCTATGCTGTTTTTACTTTATTGATCAGAAATGTGATTGAGATTTCTACTAGTTCAGATCACTCTAATTTACTGAAGACACACAATCACATTTTATAGTGCAATAGCATTTTTCTCTCCAGGCAAACATCTTTAATGATTAGAGATCAACGTATTTCTGCTGTGAGTCTAATTAATGTCATCAGCTCAGAGCATATCTTACAGGAAGGTTAAAAAAAAAAAAAGAGGTATTTCTTACCCTACATTGCATCAGGAATAAAATGTCATCAGACATGCTTCTTACTCGTCAATTCAGTGGCAAGCCAGGCTTTTATCTTCATGAAGGGGCTGCTCTCCTCACTCAGACAGACCAGATAGGAGCACGAACAGTTTCTTGATGAAGAAGTTTATTGGTGAGGATAATAATGTTGCAGAATCTTCCAAATGACTGGTGTTCTTTCTCAGTAATCCACTAAAGCAAGTGCAGTCGAAAAACAGTAAAGCTCTTTCTCGTAATGATCCTCACTGTTGACTAATTCTCATTAAAATTGAGGCTTTTTTTCCTTAGATGATGCAGAGCAATGAAATGCATGCTGTTCTGTTTTGTCTTAAAAAAAATACAAACGGCTCCTGGTTTTATTCAGTTATACTTAGTTATTTATTAAGACTTCAGAAGAACCCAGCCTTTGATTTACTCTTTGTGGCAGCCGTCTGAAGAGGCTTTCTCACGTTGACATGCTGTAATTCCAAATGCAGCGAACTACGTGCAGTCACACTATGTAATTTTAGTCCAGCCTGAAAAAGGATGAAAAGAGGTCTGCTTTGCTGGCAGTAGTGTGAACGCTGTCACACACCTGCATTCAGAGCCTCTGGAAAGAATTCCAAGGTATTCTTCGGAGCATTGCATAACTCAGCCAGGCAAATCTGAAGAGAGGAATGACAGTGGCTTTAGTTGCACACTGTGGTGAGCTGTGACATTGATTAAACATGCACTTGGCACTTGCTGAATAAAGAAGGAGCTACGAGCCACCCTTGCAGACAGCGAGTTGCATAACAATGTGCGATGGCTCTGCTGTTTCATCGTCAAGCCAGGCACATTTTAATCCTGTACCGACTGAGAAGTGAGCGGTGTAAAGAGGAGTAGAGCGAACTGTACTTCGGGTTTTCTGAGGAAGTGCTGCATGACAAATGGTGACATTAAGGCATTCAAGCTGAAACAGTGTTTCTGCCTTTTGTCTTTTTATGCTTTGTTTGACAGGCAATTGTTTCTATGGGAAATAAATGCTTTTCTTCTTTTTATTCACCACCCAAAGAATGCAGGTTACCATGTAATTAATGAAAACACTTAAAGAAAAATAATCCTGTTTGGTTTTCCTAGGAAGCATCAACAYGATTTTTTTCCTACTTGAATCAGAGAGGCAATTTTTTCCTGCCCAATTGGAAAGGGGGGAGAACTCTGCAAAGTCTTCTCCTCCCAGTCTCTTCAGATGAAAAAAAAGCACGCAATTTTAATAACCTCTGGAAGGAGCTGTATTTCAAATAATTTTATTCAGTCACTTTGAAGGCTACCAATGCAGTGTGTTCTCGTTGGTGTAGCATAGCTTCTTGCTGTGAATGCAACTGTATTTAACGTATATTGGAAAACTTGTTTGTAAAAAATACTTGTAATGTTAAGCAATTCAGAATTCAAATGTACAAAAATGTACTTTTGTATGTGTATTTGAAAAATCAAAATGCAATTAATTAGATTGAATTCGAGCAGGGGGAATGTATCTGGAAACCTTGATCATTTTCCAGAACAGCATATTTTAGGAATTACAAGGCATTGTTTGAAATTCAGTGTTCAATAATCTTTTATCGAGAAAGCAGAAGACAGTAAAATCATTCTAAATTCTTCCATTTTCAACTTAATTTACATTAAATTTTTTCTCGTTATTTTTCCAAAGTGTCAGGTACATTTGTTAGTTTCTTAGTAACACACAAAACGGCATATTTTACATGTGCATTATTTTAATAGTAAATACCATGTTTGAAGTACTTGTACATGATTTGCCCTTTATCCCCAAAGTTTTGTTGCCCCAGTGAAATTGTTTGACTCTAGAAGAATTAACTAATTAGGTTAAATTTCTCTAGCATAGCTTCCTTAAATATATGTTCTAATATGTGTATGGTCTTTCCTTTCAAGCTCTTTCCTTGTTCTGAAAAGGCTGCTGCATCTTCAGTTGTTCTTGGAACTGTTTTGTGTCTGTGTATCTTGAATATATTTCTGTGTTCATTTAAATCCATTCAGAGATGCAAAGATGGGGGAATTTTCACCTGTGTATTGTGACCACTCACATTGCTGAGAGCACCTAGCAATAACTGAATTTTCAAGTCATTGTACTGTATTAGCCCTCACATGTTCAAGATCAAACCCTTTCCTTTGTTAAAGGAGGAAATTGAGCAACATGCATATTTTATTTATAGATTAATGATATATTTGCAGCTCCACTGCAAATAACCAGCTACTTTCGATATATCCACAGAGAGCAGCAAAAGATTCGCCGAACATTTCTTGGCCTTGGTCAAGGTCAAGGTCTCATAGTGGTCTGCTGTTTTTATAATTGTGATGCAACTGGCACTTCAGTGGTTACCCCGGTGAACCCCAGGAAACAAATGTCTCTGAGCTCCCTTTGCACACTGTTGGGGGGCAGAGATGCCTCCTGCACACCGTGATCCAGATCCAGTGTTTGCCGTGGTGTGATGGCATTTCTCCCCTCACGTCCTCCCATTGTRTTGATATGCGTGTCTATGTGGACATGTCGTGAATGGGTTTGGAAAACAGATCCAGCCAAAAATAAATCTCTAGCAAAACACAGTAAGAAGGATGGGGAAGTAGCTGCTTAAGCTGTCAGTGGTGGCAAAGAGTTGCTGTTGGGGAAGAAGAAAATAAAGGCTGTCAGACTTAACATTTGTCAGTTATAGGAAATTCAAGGAATTCATCCATGTTAGGTGGAAGCTGGCATTTACAAATAACTTCCTTATAGCTACAATGCATCTCCGGTGTGAAGAGACAATTTCATTCAAGATTTCTCACATGAGTGAAGTGAGCAATATAGGTTGACTTGAAAAGGCCTTGATTTATCCATAGTACTTGATGATATTTGGAAAAATGAGGAGATACTTTACATTTTGTGTAAAATAACATTAGAGTCTGAAAGTACATTTTACAGAAGTCAGTAATAAACCCACCTGTTTTGGGGTGAATATTACGTGTTTACGTAGTATTTGGAGTTTGGACACTGGTATCCAAAACCATCCTAAATTTAATTCTGTTACTTCCATCTAGGAAGGGCTTTCAAGCACTTAGTAAGACTTTGGCAACTCCTCAGTAACTGATTTATGTAGTATTCTGAGAACAGGACAAATTGGTTGATTAGAGGTCACTCTGTTCATTACCGCTTCTATTGCATGGGACTAGACCTTAGGCAGTACAAATATATGTCATATTTTAAGGATATTCATACTTCAGAAGAAGTTGCCAGGCTATCTTGTAAAAACTCAGTGGCGTGAATTCAACGATTTACGGTCTTGATCCTTCGACGATCATTATCCTGCTGTACGCTACTGCTGYGAGTAATGTGGTACACCCCGAGCATCACAGTTACAAAAGGAGCAAGTTCTCTGAAGTGTATGTTTTCTTTTTCCTCGCGTATTTTTATGAATTTATATCATTTCGATTTTTGTGTACTCTAAAATTATTCTATATGCTATTTTTTCATTAAAATAGTATGTTTTGAGTSAGATATTGCTTGCCTTTATAGAGAGCAAATGCTCTGAAGAAGATTGCAAGTTAGAAGCACAGTATAAAGGAAGATTTGAAGGTGAAAATAGAAAGAATAATAGAGCTGTCTAGACTTAAAAATCTATTTGGGTTAAAATGCTCTAATGAAATCCAAAAGATCATGCATGCATCAGTTATTCATGAAGACTGTTTTCCCTTGTAGTTGTTTTGCATTTTCCCTAAGATGCAGGAAAGTACTTGAAATATAGTAGCACATGCATCCTGTAGGTGATACCTTCTAGTTTTCTTCTCCAGCAGCCTCCACAAACTTCTTTTTGAGGTCTGATGGTTTTTCAGTGAAATTGCAGAACAATAGAGCATAGCTGTGTCTCTTGAGAGATGCAATAGTATGCACAAATTTAGATTAATTGGTTAGCTTAGCATAAGCAAGAAGTGGGTAGCCACAGTCCTCCTTTCTTCTTTAGTTTTTTTCTTTTTTTCTTTTTTTTTCTSTCTCTTGATAGMTTAACACAGATACTGTTTTCTTTGTAGGAGCTGTTAGCCTATTTTTTATGATACAGATTGATGTGTGATGCCCTTGGGTCAGCAGTGATGGGCATGGCCAGGTTTCAAAGTATTTTTTTTTACTCTTCTGTTGAAAAAAGAGGAAGAACTCAGATCCTTCATCTATAGCAACACAAGTTATAAAGTGTTCTTACTATTCTCATTCATGGCTCTTTGATGTATTTCAGCTCAGCATTGGCTTGATGATTTTCAGACTTGAACTATGTGCTACACCTTGTTTTCCTTCTGATAGAGGAGCTTCATTGCCTTTTGGCTGTTGTCTGGGGGTTTTCCTGGTTTCGTAACTTAGTTGTGATTCAGAATATCCTTGGAAAAATTCAGAATTCTCTCATAACCAGCTACAGCAGTTTCTCTCTTCAGTTCGCACCTATCGGTGTTCACTTAGCAAAAATTTGCTTGTTCCAGTCTCCCACTTGCTCAAAAATAGTTCTGTGCTAAGAAGTCAATTAAATGGACATGAAATAGTACCAGTTCTTCTGCCACACCCCTTTCAACACCAGCTTCTCTTGGCATTGGTCAAGCTCAAGCCCTCCTTGAATGTCTGTGGTCATGGTCAGAATGGACACTGGTGTTTCGTCAAGAAAAGTGGTAAGTTTGACGACTGAGTAAAAGTTTAGAAAAAACAGCCAGTCAGCCTTTGGAAGGTGTCACGTGACATGTCATGTATTTGTTTGGAAGCAAGTAGTTAAATCACTGTCTTCCCGAACCAAAGCAATTCAAAAGTTGGTGATTGATGAATGTTCCTGAGTTAGAGGTGAGGATTTCAGCCCCAGCTGTGTGTGGTAACCTTCTGACACTGGGCAATCTTCATTTTTCTCTTCTTTACTTGTATCAAAAAGAATCTCTTGTATGGGTATTGTACCTAATAAAGTGGTTAGTAACTTTTAGAATGCTTCAGTTCTGATTCAGTGTTATTGTCTGCAGCTCAAGAGGGTTTTTTAGTCAAAGGTAGCAGGTTTTTGGGAATATTTCTTCATATTGGTTTGAGTGTAGGGTTCATGCTTCTGGAGGAAGTATTAGGGCTTTCAAGTATCAGGTTTTTGAGCTCTCATGTTCCTAAATTCGGTTGTGTTAGAGGAGTCCATTAAGTGAATATTGAGTCCTTACTGGGCAAGCGGAGGGGAAGCAAAGTAGTGAGAACTGATCATAGTCCAGGAGGGTAGCTCTCAGGGAACTACAGTGCTACACCGATTTCCTCTTTCTCCAAAGTCCTTAAAGCATCTTACCCTCTGAGAAAGAACACATCTTGTCTGTCTGAGTTTTCAGATGACTGATCTTGAAAAACAAAACAAGCCTAAAGGTTACTGCAATCCCAGTACTGTTTGCTATGTTTCTTTCCTCTGTTTTGTCATCTTTAGTTGGAAATAATTTTGGAATAAGAAAATTAAAATATTAGCCCATGAAATCTCTTGTTTCCTATTGCAAAATAATATCAATATATGCTTGTATTTTCAAAGCATTTAAAGTAGCAGACTATTTCCTGATGGATACTGCTTTTAGATTAGAATTTTAACAGAATTTTGTTAAATGTGAGTTTTTTGACTGGTTAATAATATAATATTCTCCAGGCTGAAAATAATATAAAAGATTTATGAAACTACAAATTATAAATTTGTACTTTCAGCTCTACTATGTTGCAGAAATTTATTTTAATGTAGAAGTTGTAATTATGTATTGAAACATCGTGACATTGAAATCTTTGAAAATTAAAAACCTAGTTGTTACAAGGAGGGAAGCAGCTTAGATTTGAGTTGTAATTGAGTACTAGATTGCATGACATATAAAGCACTTAGGCTTTTCAAGACTGAAGCTTGCTACAAYGAGCTAATTGGAGGGTTTTTTTCAACAAGTTCGTATTTGGCAAAGATCACTAAGAGACTGAACCTTTGCTTCAATCTTTATCTGTTTCTGTATTGCACATTGTTTTTTATGGCTTTTAAACATAAATTCATGAACTGGAGGATCTTCATTGATTTATACAGCTGGTGGTGTATTTTGCAGCTGCACATACAGAGCATACCTCAGACTAGCATGCAACCTTTGGCCCCACTCACTTGATCACAGTGAATTAAAGTGCGTGTTAAGTTTTCCAGAGGGAAAGGATTTTTGTGGTTAAGGTACTCGAGAAATTACCGAGTGAGAAATAGGAGGGGTAAAGACTAGATTTCAGTGGGGCTTCTCACATCCCACGTTGTTCTTCCTTCTGCTTCTCACCCACATATTCTTTGTTCTGCTGCCTAAATGATAAAAGTATTTTACTCTGGAATCAAGAGTGGGGTGGGGTTTTTGTCTGTMGGTTTGTTTTTATGAGCCTTAAATAACAGAAATTTTTCCAGTTGATGACTAAGCTTCTGAAGGTGCTTTACAGGACAGTCCTGAAAACATAAGTAAGCAAGATTTCTTTCTCATCTGAGACCACTATGAATTTCTGGACCTTTGTGGTTACAGGATAATATGACTGTCTTGAAAGCATGAGCAACAGACTGCTTATGTATCTGTATCTGCCTGCCAAGGACCTGTAATTTTTTACTATTCCCCTTTGGATCCACTTAGACATAACTGCTCTGGTATTAAGCAGAGATACACTTTTTTGACAGACCTTTATGCCTTGCACTCCACTGTGAATATGTCTTACATAAAAAGTCTGATGTTTGCCTTCCTGCCTCCTACGGATGAGTTATCTTTTTTAATAAGCTGTCGAGAGAGATACAGTTAGATGCTGATCCTTGATACAAGGATGTATAGAAGTTAACAAATCATACATGAGATGCAGCCGGTGCTCATTTCATTCCTGAAATTAGTTTCTGTATGTTTGCTTTTAGTTGTTCACTTGACAAATAAAAGGTCTGGGTGGTTGTCTTCAAAAGTGTTTGTGTTTGGCCATAAGTGTTCTGTGAAATTCCTTCTGCCAATAGACTGTCACCATCTTGCGATAGCTGTTTAGTTTTGAGAAAACAGTACAGGCCACTGCCCTGACTGTTCAAGGCATAAGGCAGTAAAATTTAGTGTGGAAGGAGCCTATCCTTAGTCTTTTCTGGGCCATTTATCTTATTGCTAAGGCCCACAAGCCTTTCATCCAGGAGTTCCCTTTTTCCCTTCGTTAATTGGAAGCCAACACTGGTAGCTGTATCCCTGCTCATAGGACAAGACTGGGAGTCTATAAGTACTGGACTGGTTTCACCTCTGAGGGTAATTGGTAAAGGCATTCAGCCGGCCCTTTAAAATTGGAGCTACAACACTGCATCTTTCACAATTTACAGTGTAAATATTACTGGTCCTACCATTTTTTCTTATTTTACTTTAGCCAGACCACAAATCTCACGTGGTTTCATTTAGACTTGGTAATTATGGTTGGGAATATAAGTGCTGGAAGTCTGGAATAGATTGCTATGCAGTGCCACATGCTACAAACATTCACATATTTTACTGGAGGCATTAAGAATTAGTTGCAAAAATTATGCCTCTCATTACCAACAGCCTCAGTCTTTCTTGTAAAGAGAATATGACTTCAGAGAAGAATGTGACACCATACTACATGTCCTATGCTTCCATATTATATAGCAGAAATGTACCATGTGCTTCTTTCCTTTTTTTTTTAATTCTTGTGCCTTCCTGGTAAAGTACAGTAACGACTTATGGGACACAAATGTTTTACAATAAACAAGAGACCTCTGAACGAACTGTAAGTAATAAATTTTCAGTTTTTTGTCTTTCTCCATATTACTGACTTTCTCAAGTAGTGACAGCACAATTAGATAAGCTGCTAAAAATTTCCTGACCAAAGAAACTAGGAGTCCCTTTCTGTTCATGTGCAGAGCACATTGCCAGGGTTTGTCCTAGACATTTTTGCTTTGCCTTTCTTAAGAGCAAGCTCACTGTACTTTCAGGGAAGAGTTTTGTCAGCTGGGGTGTGTAGCTCCATGTGCATTTGAAGAACTTACTGACGTGAGGGCTGGCTTTCATTTTCAGCAGTTGAGAGTCTTATTTATTTGGTCAAGTGGTAGGTTTTCATTTTCTGCGCTGTCTCATTTATTTGTTAACAGTCTCATTTATGTCTTTTGTGTTCGTTTTTTCTCTCCTGTTTTTGAAAATAAAATATTGTAAATGTATCTAGCACTTCCCATATTATTCCACAGACACTTCCCATTCGTAGTATTTTCTTTCTTGCTATTCTCCAAGGGTATTCTTAGTACTAASTACAAGTCAAAGTAAAAGGATCTCTGTGGTTGAAGGAGGTAGTCTATCAAAAATTATTCCAACTCAAAGTATAGTTTTTTTATGACAGGATTTGTATCTTCTTGCCCTCTTTAGGGGACAACATCAAGATAGTACAGCTCATTAACAAAAGAATATTTTATTTTATTTTGAATTATTTTTGTTTGTTGTGCTGTAACACAATGAGGGATGATCTTTTTTAATAAGTGTTGCAGGAACTTGCATGAGGTTGCATGGAAGGTGCAAATTCTCTTATTCCACAAGTCTTGGGCATAGAGATGATTATTCCCATCATATATTAAATTGGTTGATATATTCACCACCTAAGAGCTCTTTGCACTCTTAAGGCAGTTTGAATATGCAGTGAATAGAGAGGGTTACCTTTCATTTAACTTGTACTCAAGGAGGCTGTTAGGCTTGAATTTTTCTTTTCAGTTTGCACTTTGTGTGTTTACTAAAAGCCCATCTTGGTATTTAAACAACCAAATATTCTCTGAAAAATACACTGGGGTGATAAAAATTCTGTTTTGCATATGCACAGCAKCTCTGCCATCTTGGCCAAGCGAAATAGTTAGATATTTAATGCAGAATGAGATGCTTAGATAATCTCTCCTTTCTGTTCCCTGAGGACATGATCTTGTAGGTGTGCTCACACACTCAGAAAAAATAAAGCACAGGAACTGCACAGCCTTTCATTCGAGTAACAGTGTTGGTATTCTCTGCTGACAGAGCAGAAGACCCAARTCTTGGCCTTTTTCCATCTGCTGAAGTAATGGTTTAAAAACACTCCACAACTTCATTATCTAATTTTGAATTTCTGCATCTATTTCTGCATCATGTGCAATGAAATGGCAGGTTTCCATCTTATTTTCGATTCTCATCTTACTCTAAAATACTAGCGACTGTTTTATGGCCTGAAAGAGGTAACGCTCAGACTGAGGACCATTTCAAGGTGGCTGCTTGCCCACTCCTCTGCCAAAAATAGTGAAATCATTATTCCTTCCTCCATTGCAGAGATGATGAAAGCCAGATTAACTTTTTTTTTTAATCCTGATCAGTGTTCTAAGGGTAGTGATACCTTTCCTTTCATTTCTGTGTAGTGCTGCACACTTAAGACACTTAACATGAGATGATAGGCAAGCTTCCACCTCCTTCTTTATTTTGAATTTATTTTTACTTTTTTAAGAAAGGGTTTGTCTGCAGAATATTTCAATCTTGTATTTTTCTCTGCAGAAAATACATTTATTTTCGTGACTAAGTGGAAGCTTAATTTGACACTTCTGGTTTACTTTTATTATTAGATTTATTTCAGTACATCTACCTCAAATAGAAATCTTTGGTTCATTCTRTCTTACTAAATGCCATAGTAAAGGGTTATATTTGTAATAGAGATTTTTTTATCCCTTGACCAGGCAAACAACTTATTCTCATGCGGTCTCTGAATGCCTTTCTTCACATCTTTTTTGTTTTCATTTATATGTGTATATATATGTGTGTGTGTATGTGTGTGTGTGTGTGTATTTCTTTTATTTATGCCTTTGTTTTATTATTCTTTATTTATTGGATAATATAGAACATTGTGGAGCATTGATGCTTCCTTACACTTGTTTTCAAGATTTCAATGCAAACGTGATTTAGTTAGAGCTTTATGCTTTAATTGCGTTCCTTCATATTTTGTTGGTTTTCAGAACTGATAATGTGTAAATCCAGCTTTCTTTCAGAGGAGAGATTCTTAAAAGCTGCAGTGGGGTTGGATCCCATGGCAGTACGTACTTACTCTTCAGTACTTTKCTTACATCCTTTCTACACTGATGCCTGCCAGGCCATTTTTTCAATCAAACAAAACCAATGAATACACAGTTTTGCATTTTTAGATTTCATGAATTATTCTTGCTTGATGATGTATTCCCCAACCCCCATATAACATGGCTCTGTAGCCTCCAAGAAGCATCTCTCCATTACCTGAGCACCTTTTCAGGTCTGTTTGGAGCTCTATTTAATGGCAGAGAGTGATCCCTAGTGGATTCCATTATGAGGGACTACAGTCTGGCATTAAATAGTAATATCTCCAAAACTGGGGATCATGCATGGTTTTAGCAGTCACTTATGCTTTAGAAGCTCCATTTGGTTTTCATGTCTTTTATACTGTTTGGGTTTCTTTTTCCCATCCTTTCAAAATACAGGAAATTGCGCCTTGCTTATTCAACTGTGCACATTGGCCTAATGAAATAATGCCTTTCACTTTTTCTGGCAAAGGGGTTTTTTCTGGATTCATGAATACATGTGTGAAAAGTGTTGTTTGACTTGACTTGTAAACAAAAGTTTCCTCAAAATACTTCACCAAAATCAAATATTCTTTAAAATATAAGCAAACCAGAAATAGTTATGAGCAGTAGTTTTGAGCCGCATTACTACACTATGGATGACTGACTGACTTCCCTGAGCAATGCATTTTGCCTGTATAGTTGAGCACGGTTTTCCTTTCCTATTGCAGTTAAACTGTGATTTTTTTCCCAAGTTGCCTAGAAGACACAGTAATAGCAATGCCAAGACAGACCAAGGTTGTTAGCCTGCTACTTTATCACCAATAGTGGACAATAACAGGGAGAATGTAGAGATGGGGCTGACATGCAGATACTGCTTTGGTATTGCTAGTATGTTGCCAAGGGTGGTGTCCCCTCATTTATTAGCCCTTGATGGCCTGTTCTTACATCAATTTACCCAATTACTTTTGAACCTGTAATAATATTTACTACCCTGACATTTAGTGCTAAGCTTTTCCAAAGCTTAAAAGTGATGTATGGTATAGTGTGTGTTCTTGTACAAATGGCACTATTTCTTCTAATGGTGTGCCCATTCCTTTGAATGTATTGATCAGTCCAATTCTACTCACTTTTTTTACCACTCATAATTTAAAAGCAATGTCTTTATGATACTCTTCACTAGTCACTGAGACTGCAATGTCTTTATTTCATTTTAGATAGTGCAGCAGCTCATTCTGTGCCTTTCATTGTTTAGTCACCTTTCTCTCCCTTTTCCAGTTCTGTCCCATCTCTTTTGCAAAAGAGGGAAACGCACATGGTGTTGAAGTGGTACTAATGATTGAATGCGGTCTCAATAATTAATTTCTAATTTATCTTCAGCTTTTCTAACATTTGATCTGATTTTTTTTTGACAACTAATGGGCTCAGTGCTGACATCAGAAGAACAAAATTTTTAARTTGTATCTGAACAATAATAATAATAACTTGGAGCTTGACACTGTACTCATTAAATTCAGGGGCCCACCCTTCTTGTACTGTTTTATTGCTCTGACATGGGATTTGTGACTCATGACCTGTAAGGGAGCTTAATCCCTTTCCCCTGCTTCGTTRTTCAAGGGACTAGTCCCTTCTGATGTCATTTTTCCTAATACTGAGAACAGTACTGTTAAAATGSTGATGTTACTTCTATTAAAAAAAGTGAAGAAAAAGTCAAGCTAATTAAATTATTACAATATGACAATATTTAGAAAGATTTTATTTTTAGCCAAAGGCTCATGTTTCTTAGAGAGATCTGATTTTGAACTACTCTGTGGGCAATCTCTTTTTCTATCAAAATGGAGCAGAATACAGCGTGTTAATTAGGTCTATTATAAAAGAGGCTTGCCCTGGGTTGATTCTGAAACAGAAAATCAAGAGGCAGCAGAGCATGACATATTTGGAACCGACACCATTGCCTGCAGCATGGACTGCATTCATAGATCATATGTTTGCAAAGATGCAGCGAAGGGGGGCTGAAGAACAGCTCCAGTTTTAAAATGTTTAGCAAAAGGATGTGTGGCTCTGTTGGAAAGACAGTGTGTCTCCCTCAYGCTTGGCAATATATGTGGCCACAAGACTGTTATCTGAAGGTTTTAATTAAAAATACAAAGTGAGTGTTTCCTTTGYGTGGTTTTTTTTTTGAACAGTGGTGCTTGTAGCAGCTGAGAGTCTTTAATATGATAATGAGATCCCAAAGTCTTTAATTTGATCATGGCTATGGGTTTTAGGTTTGTGTATAACATACTGGGCATCAAAAAAATGTCCTCAGTAATTACTAAGCATGTTTTAGAAATGGTGTAAAATTGACAGAACTTTAGGATCTACTTTTAATTTATTTGGAGGTTAAAAGGCGTGAAATAAAATAAAAAAGAAAACTGTAGTGGCAGGTGAATGTGGTACTGCAGTCGTGATCTTARCATTGGTCTTAAACTTTAGTAAGTAGCAAAGTAATGAAAATTTCTTATTTT
Organism: Amblyornis subalaris; assembly: GCA_018881555.1. Taxonomy (NCBI): domain Eukaryota; kingdom Metazoa; phylum Chordata; class Aves; order Passeriformes; family Ptilonorhynchidae; genus Amblyornis; species Amblyornis subalaris. Next base: position 1,534,217 of record JACAXG010000037.1, read on the forward strand.
ACGTCTAGCTTCTTAAGCTGATGATACCATGTCCTTTAATCTTTATTACTATAGAATATAAAGTAGGTCTCTTGGAATACCTACGTATTTTCTTGGGGGTTTTGCAGGGGAGATCTGGATACACTGTAGTAAATTTTGAGCATTTGTGCATGATATGAATAGAATAGTTTTATAATATATTTACTCTACATAACTTGTCAGTGATTTTCTTCCACATTGCTTAAAACCAAGGCAGAATTAGATGGCCGCTTCCAGATGAATATTTAACAAAACAGAATCATTCATCTTTACAGGAATATAACAAGTCTTACTGAAGTAGATCCTAAACAAAATAAGAAATGAGACTTGGAGGCATCTCTTGGGTCACTGGAAACTTTACCCCATGTAAGAAGGAGGCCTCCCTCACATTTCCTGGATTTACATATGGGTTCTCTTCAGAACACATTTTTCTTTTCAGCTACTTCCTTTTAATTGATCGTTCATTATCATCTCTCTCATATTTGCAGTAGCAGACCTCTTTGAGAAAACAGATAAAAGGACTGTAATTTTGGAAGAGATTCCAGTGGTGCCTTCTGCTGTGGCTGCCAGCACAACCTTCTTTCCTTCAACAAAGGCAGAATTATCAGTCATGTGTATTCGTCAAAAGTAAAACAAGATTGTACCTAAGAAAAATAGTCACACTTTTGTGGGCCTCTAAAATAACTGAAATTCACGAAGTCCTTAAATAATGAGTCAACAAAATGAGAACTTATGTACAGGAAATAGATTGAGAGCATATATAGACAGCTTTTCCCAGAGTACAGAAGCAAGGAGGATCTGCATCTGGCGGTGTCATAGATTTAAAACTGGTAAAGATGTTGATTTTTTATTTTTCCTCAGATGACTGGTTTGGGTTTTTTTACATCAAGTTTGTAGGCTCCTTTGGCATAGAAATTCSTAGTATAGTCGTAGTGAGAATCACAGTGGGGAAGGCCTTCACATTAGATGCAAGTAAATCAGAACTTTTCATCATTTTCGTACAAATTATTCTTCTGTATTTGTTTCTTTAATTTGCTGTAAAGTATGAAGATCTTTTTTATGTAATGGATGTGCTATGGTAATAGTTTACTTCATTTTAGAATAAATGTGCATATTCTTTGTGAAATGTTTTAAATGTCCATTGCAATGGAAATAATCTTATTCATAGCCAGTTAAGTTGAACTGAGGATGTTAAATCAATTGCAAAAAAAATTTATTACTGTTCAGTACTGTCTATTTAATGGGCCATTAGGCCTGGCTATTCTTTGTTTGAATATTGTATAATATTAAAAGAAAGCAAAAGGGTATTAGACTCAGTTGGGTCGTTATCTTGCTGCAGAGATATATGAAATTTAAGGTGATGCCTTGATCCTGTGAAACTACCTGCCCTCATATGCTTTTTCATTATATTAAGATTGTAATTGCCTATGGATAGTCTTAGACATTTGTAAGAAATGGATCTGTATTAGTGATGAAAAAATAGATGTGTGGAAAGCAGTTGAAGCATTCTGAAATCACATGCAATCTTTGAATTGTTAATCAATTGTTTCCCAGGAATAAGTAGGCATAGGTTTAAAGTTTTCAAAAATGCCATAATATCTCATGACATTTAGGCATGTGAAGGACTGCAGTTTTCAAAAGACAGGATACTAAGCAGTTTGTGGAACTCAAGACTTCTTAACACAACTTCAGTCATACTCCTCTTCCTTCCTCCCAAATCAGACTGATTGTTATTAGCATGTAAGGGAGATTTAGTTTTATGAAATCTCTCTTTTTTTACCAATTTAGCCTTCATTGAGCATCTTTCTAAATTACAAATATTGTGGCAAGAGGCTGGCTGAATTGTAGTGATTCCAGTAAAATTTGACCTTTATTACCTAAAAGAATGGGAAAAGTAGGCTAAAGTAGAGTGAGACCTTACCCCCTAAACTATGAGATATTTTCCAGATGTTTGCCATCCCTACCTGTCTTAGCAAATGGCAGTGACCTTGCTGAGATTTCTGCTTTTCGTAAATGCAACGGAATAAATTTAGACCTGAGGTACTTTTTTGATGTGAATTGTGAGTAAATATGTATGCTGCATGTTGCCTCAGAACTTCTTGCCAATTATCAGGGACAGTAAGACATTGACCCTTTTTTTGGACATGCCCACTCATAATTGCTGTAATTAATAAAACAAAGGTGGTAATAAAGATGCTGCAGTTAGAGTTGTGTGTGGTACCACTGGTATTCCAGCCTTTAAGAGCACTGCTGTCATCATCTGGCCACCCTACCCATGGTGATGTTGCACTGCTGTTCTCTGCCACCTCCCACCCCACTCCCTCACCCTGGGCTGTCACAGCTGCCTCTGGGCTGCTGGCGAGGGCTGTGATGCCTCTCCTGCAGCTGCCTGCTCACGCTCCAGGTTCAGCTGCAGTTTTTAGCCTGTGCTCTGCTTCGTGCTCTGCTGGCTGAACTGGTTAACTGCTGATCCAGCCAAAAGGTGAGACCTTGATGTGCATTTACTCAGTGCAAGTTGAAAATCACTTGGTAGGCTGCGGGGGAAGCAGTTTTGGTCAGGTGGTGCAGAAGCCAGTTCCCAGCACTGGTTTTGGAGCCTTCTCCAAAACACCACCATTGTCGCCAGGCAGACCTATCCTGATGGCCCTGGTTAAGGCAGACAAGGAAGCAGGATAAAACCTGCAAGTCCCTGCCCTGAGTCCAGTAATTAAATAATTTAATCTTTTCTTTTGATGTAAGTATGTGTCATATAGTAATCGTTTGAAGAAGTGCTCGGGAAACCCAGTGGAAGTTCAGGTGGGCTCTCTGGGGCAGCAGTTCTGTTTGAGAGTCAGCAAGGGGGAGCTTCTGAACCAGTCTCTGGTGCTGGAGGCTGGACCTTCCTCAGCACTTCACTGCCCCACAGAATCAGGGAGCACCAACAGCATAAAAATGGACAGATGTGAGAGACCCCACAGCTGGTGGGAGCCTGACAGCCAGGATGGTCTGGGTGTAATCAGTGCAGGAGCCTGAGAGGCTCAAACTGAGCTCTTTGTAAAAGGTGTCCGTCATTGTCTAGCGACTCTTTTGTCTCTGGGATAACAGAGAATCATGGATAATCTGTCATTTTTACAAAGCCAAGAATTTTAATCTCCCATTTTCATTTTCTTCAGAGTGCTGTGTATTTGCAGTTTGGTGTGCTTATGTGCATGCCCATATAAATCAAAGGCTGTTAGTGCCTTTTTACACGACCAAAGTACCCATATAAAAAGATTCTGACATATTAAATATGTGCTAATGCTATTCAAATTATAGCTCTGCTATAAGCAAAAGTATTTGTTTCTGTTTTGTGGTGTGTTGGATTTTTTTCCTGCAAAAGAAGCTATCGTATTGAATTCAGGTAAAGTGTTATGATACACCTTCATTGCCCAATTGAGTCAGGCAGAAAAAAGTTGGATGTGTTCCCAAGGGAGAGCATACTTTGAAGAATATGGTGGTTTACCTTTAACACTTGTTCTTCATTGAAGTTTATATTTGCTTGAAATCCAAATTCCTGGCATCTTAGTTGGCGAGATAGCTGTATATGGGGATGRTAGTCCGAAAGTTCTATTACTTCTATTTGATGGAAGTAGGCTTTTTTACTTAACAGATTTGTATTTTATGTTTTAATTCACGTTTGTAGTATTTCAGTTCAATTCCCTTAGAAGACTTGGTTACAGGATCAAATTTATTTTTTTTWATTACAAACCTTTGTCAGTTGTATTTATATTTCTGAAATACTCTCCCCAAATATATACATAATGATATCTAAAGGAAAGACATCTATCATAAACCCCGGCTAAATATGCTGCAAACACTGAAAGGGTGGTGGAGTGTGACTGTTACAGCCTGAACACTGAGGTTTTGCTTGGAATGCTGCTGGACTTGCCAACGCTCTGTCAGCCTCAAAAAGTGCTTTTAGGACATCTGTAGGTGCAGCTGGCTGCACCAGGAGGGGGTAGACAGGTTAGCAAAGAGTAGATCTGGGCAAGGGGTGTAATTTGCAACAGAGTGTCTTGGTGTCCTAGTGGCTTAAACATGGTGTCTTAAAAATTACATAGAGGTTAACAACTGCTCAAGTCTTCTTCACCTCTTTCAGAAAGCAGAGCTGTGTCTGCAGAAAATATACACTGTGATCAGCTTGGCATTCTCTCTCAATTGAAAGCAGAGTAGGCTCATAGAGTAGATGAACTGCCAAATAAAGATAACAAAGATAATTTGCCAATTCTGATATTTATCTAGGTTTCCAGTCTTGATGAACATTTTGAGGATTTAGATTGGGGATGGAGGGGAGTTSAGGCACCTTGGACAGAAAAATACATTTGCATGAGTCATAATTCTTAGTAAGTATAATAAAGGAGAAAAATAGCGTAAGACACATAATGGTACCAAAAAGTTGAGTTTAGCAGAGTCCGGCATTAAGGTAGAAGAAATTAGTAGTTGTTCCCTTAAAGGTTGTTTAAATTGAAGCCAAGTGAATGCATTTCATTTGTTTCACATGGGAACTATTGCAAAGCAGTGCAAGTGAGTTGAACTTGCTAAAACCAGAAATCTCTCCTCTCTCTCTGGAAAACATTCCCATTTTAAAGTTATGTCAGTTCAGTTCCCTTCATGATGGTAATTTTGGACTTTACTATCCATTTAGCAAAGGAGAGGGCAAGCCAGCATTGAAGGATTTGAAATTATATATTCTGGTCTCATGAAAATTTTATGGTTAAAATAAATAAATAAAAGCTTTCCACAGTGAAATGCTGTGGTTATCTTAGAGGTCATATCTCTCCCTCACTCGCTATCCTTATAATAAACGGCTATTGATTAAATTGAGGAGACACTTGGTCTTTAGTACTACAGGTTTCTGACCGGGGCTACACTATGGGGTTTTATGCTTGTCCTTTCTTTTGCCCACCCTCCTTTCTTTTTTCCTTTTTTTTGGTGTGGTTTTGGGGTTTTTTGAAATCCACACATCATCAGATCTATTTGTGTTTATTTTTACACATTGTGGGGATTTTTTTTGTGGGCAACTGTTGTTCACCTAGATACTGAGCATGAGAAATGGAGAGATATATATGTAAGAATCAGCACATAACTGAAACTGGTTTTCTTAATGCCAGTGTTTAAATTCTATTTGCTTTAGATATATGGAGTACTTTGACACAACGTATTTTTAGAGCCATGATACCAGGCCTGGCAGGTTAATACTTTGTTTCAGTACATTTTCTTCCTGTTCAACTGGACTCCACCCAGTTAAGAGTTTGTGCCATTGCAATATATTCAAAAGACAAATAGCACGCGGTTGGTCAAAGAACTCCTGGTAGAGATAAATCCAGCTTTAAACCTGCATAAACCAGCTTGTTGAATTTAGCTTGGCTATTTATACTGTCCCATCGTGCTGTATTTAGAGCTAAGGGTTTTGTGACAGGAGTTGAAAGTTTGTGATCTGCTTTAGCTTGGAGGATGAGATGTGCTAAATGAAACATTAAAGAGTTCTTCTGTGCTTTGTTCTGTCCTAATGCAAGTTGTCAGGGGCTTTTTTTTGTCTGGATTTTGTTTCTGGAAAAAGAATAAAGTTATTTTATCATAAACTCAGTCATTTGTGAATGCTTTAAACTAGAGCAAACATTTTCTGCAGTTAAGTTAAAAATAGCATGTCCTAGGGACAGAGGAAGCAGCTGTGTTAAAGTATCTGCCTATTGCTACGTTTTCAGGATTTCTAATAATGATATAAAGTCAGTTGAAATGACATCCATTACATATTTGTCCAAACAAGTGGAGAAGAAAAATAAACAATGTGGTGCTAGAGAATCCATTAGATTTGTGTATTTGTGCCTGTCTTTCCTAATCAGAGGAGCTGATATCCATGTCCTACCCACAGTTACTTCTATAATACATAAACATCACACTGAAAAGCACTAAGACAGTGAGGTTTGCCTGCCTAATATATGTTCTTACTCATCTTTACTGTTTTGTGGTTCATAGGTATGCAAATTTGTATCTTCTTCAGAGCCTTTGCATGCTTGGAAGGATGCATAATGGTTTTTAAAACAATACTTTCTTCATGAAAAGAAGCAAAACTAGACTTTTCCTAAGTCGATAACTTCATTCATTTAAGGACCATAAATATTCTTGAAATAATGCAGAAAAATTTTCCCAAAGAAGATAACTGTAAATAAAGTGGGTGATGTGAAAATCTTTACTAATGCTTATGCTGTTAGATTCAGCAAATGCTACTCTGCTACACCATAGGTTACAATTTTTCCTCTATAGATTTTTGTTTACAATAACTGTCAGCATACACCTTGAGCCAGGACTGTATATTGAGTTTCTAGAAATGAATATAGCATGTGGTAATCCTGTTCTGTACCTTTTTAGTGCTTTTGTCCTCATGTGTCTTGTTAACCTTGGTTTTCCAGGTATCTTGTAAGTTTCTTTATGTACAGGTCCATTACAACACAAATTATAAATGGCTATTACAAATACTGTATTTTATTATTAAATTTCATTAGTATTTTAATAATTACTAAAATCTAGCTTTTCTACTTAAAACATCTGTACTAAGAGTGAAAGGGTCCCCAGTTTCAGTAATTTTTGTAAACTGTTTGTCTCTCTTAGTTTTGGATATGGCTCGACACGTTCCCCTGTACCGAGCTCTGCTGGAATTACTCCGTGCTATTGCATCCTGCACATCGATGGTACCGTTACTTCTCCCTCTGTCAGGAGAAAGTAGTGAAGAGGAGGAAGAACAGTTGGAGTCACAAGCTTCTGTTGGGACTTTGTTGGCTAAAATGAAGACCTGTGTAGATACCTATACCAACCGACTGAGGTAATCGCTTTTATCAGCCCTAACTTCATTTAAACTGTATTGTGTGACTGTGGTTTGGGAATGGTACTCCCCAGTTTAGTGCTGTCACTGAGACTCTGCAAACCATGCTGCCCTTTGCTCGCTTCCCCCTTCCCCTCCTCTGTGGTGGGCTGGAGAGGAGAATTGGAAGCACAAAAGGTAAAAATCACGAGTTGAGATAAGACCAATTTACTGGAAACAGCAGTGAGATAAGAGAACAAACAGTAGCAGCAACAATATTATTAACAAAAGTGTACAAGAAACAGAGTGATTCATATGCAAAAACGCCCACCGTGGAGCTCAACCTGCTCCCTGCGGTTTGGCTCGAAACCAGCCTTACCCGTCTGCTCCCTCTTGCTTGGAACTGGCACCACCGCACCACTCCTTCCACCACGCTTACTCCACCAGAGGGAACCCCTTCTCCCCAGAAGAGAGTCCCTTTCCTCTGCCCCCAGCAATGATGTGAGGTGGTATAGAATAAACTCTGGGTCCTGGCCATATCCCCACCTGGATACTGCAAAAATTAGCCCTGTTCTGACTGGAACAGGACATGTGTTCTTAACCTGTTAGAAATATAGAAGTGAAAGAAGATGGAGTTCTGTATATTTATCTGAATGGATGCTGCCATCCAGAGTGAGAATATACCATCTGCTTGATCTAGATTTCTATTTGTATGTATATGTCTGGTTTACTGTACTATTTACAGGGAATGGGCTTGGTATGACACACAGAAGCTGGTAGATTTGCATACTCTTGTTATTTCATTGGTAACTATACAGATTTTCATTTCTTTATTTCAATAATTTTCTACTTCCAGTAATTAATGGGTTTCTTGATTCTGTTTATGTGCTTCCGATTTAAAGACAGTCTGTTAAGAAAAAATAACCCGTCCTTCCCTGCAAAATTTAGTGCTGTCCCTAAGCATGTGCTGAAATGTCATGAAAAGACTGTAAATACAATGTCAGGAAAGGTGTGTGTAGAATGTTCTTTGTCCCGCTATAACTCGGAATATTTACCAACCATTACCCGAGAGACTTTCTGAGAAGGAATCTCATTATCGAGAACTCTTTCTAGTAACTCCTGATGAACTGGACTTTACCCATAAATTTCTCTAATTCTTCTTGACTGAGATTGCAAGTGTTGCGTATCACACGTGAGGTGCCTGTAGTGGGATTTTTTGCTAGCTTGGTGCAAAAGAAACAGAACTGGGAAGGACAAAAACCGGTTCTTTATGTTGGATACCCACCTGAAAAAGTCAGCTTGTGCTTGCTGGCGATATTATGTATATCATATTATATGTAATCTTCTTAAAATAGAAAAGATGTTTGGCTTCTGTGTAATCTATTTCCAATATCTGTGTATGTAATTGTCCACTAGAATCACTGACTGGGGTTTTTTTGTTAATCTGGTCAGCCATTAGCCTCACATTTAATGGCCATGGAAACCTGAATCTTCTCATGTCACCTGCCCAGGTTGAAGTCTAAAAAGTTTCTTTGTGAAAATGGCATGTGGCTGCTATTCATAAGCTCTTTTCAAGTTCTTAAATACGATATTACTAGTTCTTCAGTGCCAGCTTAGGATCTGGAAACAAAGAAGAATTCTAGAATCACGATCAGTATTATTTTAATATTAGATGGATTTGATAAGAATTCTGTGGTTGGTTCTTCGTACATTATCTGTACAATTTTGTTGTATTACTTCGATCTATCAACACAAAAGGAAAGTTTGTCTCTTACTGATTGGTTTAAGCATGATGCTGATTGTCTTTAAAGCAGTATATAGACAAGGATGAAAACACCAACAGCCTGAACAGCCCAGAATCACTGGGGTGGAAGGTTTGAATTCTCAGCATTTTAGTTGAATGTGTGCCAGAAATATAGGCAAGTGTTGGCATGAATTTCTTAAATGGGACAATCTGCTGTTCTTTTTAGGTCAAATTGGCAGAACAACAACTTCATTATGGGTTCTAGTTTCAAAGGCAAAACTTCACATTCTCTGAGCAGCAGACTTGCATGTCTACCAAATGTCATCTCCATGTTGGAGTGTGAGTGTCCACTTTGATTCAGAATTTAAGGGAAACAGTTTTGGTTTGGACTCCAGTTAGCACTGAATTTCCTTTACTTTCCAAGGCCATAGTATTCTGTTAGAAAATTGAGCAGTTTCTGGATAATGGAGAACATATTTAGGTATGAGATGATTTCTCATGACTGTTTGACTGCTAGGGAGTCAAAAGCCATCAGTAACTGGAGAGCAGTCAGGCTGGTTGCCACGAGGGCTGAGTTTGAGATATGAGCCTGCTGTAATGGCTGAGCCCTTTGCTGCAGAGAGCTGCTAATGTGTGGCAAAGCAGGCTCATCTGTTGGGTGAGCTTCATGGCTCATGGTTAATTTTGGCAAAATAAGCTGATGGCTTATTAGTGTGATGTGTAGTCTAGCAGGCTTATGTCTAAAATTCCTAACTATGCTTCATGGGGGTGCTAGAATACAACCAAACAGGCCTGAGGCATTTTCCCTGCTATGGCTTTTCATTGTCTTCCTGTTATTTTGCAGAACTTCTATGTGAAAGAGTGCCTTTTGCAAAAAAAAAAAAAAAAAAAAATTCCTTATAATTGGGCCCCAAGAATCAAGGCCTAATTTGTTTTAATTTATTTTTCTTTAAAAGACAACTGTCAGTTCCTTTTGCTGCATGCTCAAGCTCAGGTTTGGACATGATTGTTGTCTGCAGGGAGCAGTCCTGCAGCCTCTGGTTTGGAATGTCTCAGCTTAGTGTCTGTAAATAGTGCTTCAAGCCCCAAGGTGGAGTAGGTGGAGCCAACTCGGAGGAGGTTACCAGCTTTCACCGGTGGTCATCTGCAAAGGCACAGCCCCTTGCTTGCTTTGCCTGATTTCAGGAGATTTGTTTAAGAGTCTGTGAATTACGGGAAGGAACAAATATGGAGACCGTGAGGGCTGCGGTTGCAAACCCAGGGTAGCTTTATCCCCAGACAGTGAGCCTCGGTCTTAGACCAAGCAATGTTGTGCTATAAAGCACTGTCCCTGTGGTGCATGAGGGCTGAATGGTTCATTGGCTTTGCTCTGTGAATGCTTTGATAAGGGTATCATTCAGTATCAGCACATTTACCTCTAAGTATCAGGCACGGGTGAGTAAGTATTAGTATTGACTTGGAAAATTAAAGTTGCCTTGGGAGTGTATAATTCATTATTCATTTAGCACAGCATAAAGAGAAGGCTGTCATCTTCTAGCACAAGCTAAATTAATGGCTTAAATTATTAGCATGTACACTGCTGTCTCTTCCAGCACATATATTAGTGACTGTCATCCCTTTAAATATGAGCTGACATTTTCTCTGCTTTTTCTTCAATGGTTGAAAAACTGTGTGGGGAAGTTTCTGTGTCTAAATTTAAATATTTGCTCCTCCTCCACTCTGAAAATCGTTACATTTAGATAAAGGTTTTTCCTGCTTTAAAGCTCAGGAGTTTGATAAAACTGTTAGCTATCTGCATACATAAATTTATATACAGGCTGGTAGAGTGCAAGGAAGGAGCTGAATGATCTTACTGGCTTCATCATTTCGCTTTTGGTATTTCATCTCCTCATTCATATAGTTCTGAGAGAGCCATATAGTTCCCAGCAACTCCCTCTCTCAAGCTGGGGCTCTGCTGGTGCCTCTGAAGCACCTGTGTGACACACAGCTTGGAGGGAGCTTGCTGAATCCAGGCAGGAGTGCAGCAGTGGAGATGACACCAAGAAGGGAGAATGATATTTTCTCAGCTAAGAGTGTGCTTTGCCCACATCATATGTGCTCACAAATGGTAGGGTAGTCATCAGGTTGCTTTTCTCACAGGCACACAAAGCTATACCATGTGTTTCAGATTACACTAAGAAACAGTTTATGAAGTAAGAAAATCATTTTCAGTAAAGCAGTAATTTTGACCTTGGAGGACTCCAAGAGGACATCTGATCAAGCAGTTATTTTGTAGGGTCCATACAGCAGCCACAAGGATGCAGCAAGCTCATGGAGGCCTGCTGACCTTTGTGAGTGACTGTGACGATCCCAGTGACTCTGACCTTTGTTTACTTTGCGTGTTTGAGGATTCCCCAGTGTTTCGGTGATCTGTGAAACCCATGTAACTTTGTCATGGGCTTTGAATTACATTTTTGTCTTAGCCCTTTTATAACCCTTTGTAAGTTTAGGGAACAAAATAGACTTTTAGATTTTCTGGATCAGGATGTTTTGGTACATGAGGGAGATGGGTAGATAGACCAGTTTCACACCTCCATCTTCAGTTCTGCAGCTGTTTCATGGGAGATTTTAATCTTGTAGTGCACCTGTTCTTTATTTTCTTTTAAACTGCATTATTTAATAGCCACGATAAACATGTTTTAAGGATATGATTTTAGAAAAGGCTCCTATGGCCTTCTAATGTAAAAGAAATATAAAATGAAGTGTAATGAAGACATAGCTCATGTCTGCAATGATGTTCACTTCTGTCTCAGAAGTGAACTCAAATGAGCAAAACTCAATGAGCTTCAAAAATTATCATCAGTGTGAAAGTACATATGGCTGGGGAGCCTTTGACAGATTTTGCTGTCTAGAGTCTAGGGAATAATTTGATTTTCCATATGTTGAGTGTAAATAAACTGAGAAACGGTAAAGTACTGTTAAATTTCTCCAACATTTGAGAATAATGCTAAAGTAGAAAATAAGATAGTGAGGCAGATGACTGCAAGAAAGATGGAGAGGACTTTTTACAAGAGCATCTAGTGACAGTATGAGGGGGAATAGCTTCAGACTTAAAGAGAGTTAGGTGTACATTAGGTATTAGGAAAAAATTCTTTCCTGGGAGGGTGGTGAGGCACTGGAGCAGGTTAGCCAGAGAAGCTGTGGATGCCCCATCCCTGGAGGTGTTCAAGGCCAGGCTGGATGGGGCTCTGAGCTACCTGGTCTAGTGGAARGTGCCCCTGCCATGGCAGGGGATTGGAACTGGATGATCTCTAAGGTCCCTTCCAACCCAAACCCTCCTGTGATTCTCTGATCTTACGAACCATGCAGGATTATTGCACTAAGTTGGTATTCTTTTGAATCAAATAAAGGTGGGAAGAAAAAAATGGATGTCATCACTAACAGGAAACTTGCAAGTTGTGGCAATATCAGTTAGGTTTTTTCCCAAAAGTGGGGAAAAAAGTTACCTTCACTCTAACTAAGCATTGGAATATACAAGCAAGACTCGTGTGAGGAAGCTAAATGTTGATAAGGCAGTAGGTCTGATTTTGGGAATTYGTGATAAATCAGCTGTCTTACCCTCCCTAAGAAACTGACTGAAATCCCTGATTAGGCAGAATCAAGGTCAAAAAATGAGACTGAGATGGGGTGAGGGTGGGGTTGGCAGTGTGGCTGAGTTAGATTTATTCCTGCATTTTTCTTCCTAAACTGCTCTGCCACACTTACGGCCTGACTCAGAAGTTAGGCAGCTTGATAATGGAGAGCATCCCACAAGCCCCACATAACTGCAGTTGTAAGGGTAGAGCTGTTCTGCAACACTTGGTTTCAAAAGTCTGTTCTGAGGAGAGGCGGGGCAGGGGTTGTCTGTTGTGCTCGTGATTGCAGTGGACAAAATCTCCTTTCCTTGGTGCAAAGGAGATGTTAGGAGAATACATTCTCTTTTGATAGTTCAAAAGTGCTGAAGTGTAACTGTTCTGGACAGAAGGGAGAACAAGAGGAAATTATATTGGTACTGAAAGTTCGCGTTTGAGTAGATGTCTCCTTTTCCTACTGCTTCAACCAGATGTATATTCCATTTCTGCTGAGGTAGTTGCTGTCAGTAACTTACTGTATCTGTAGTAGTTTTTAAGCATGTGATTGAGCATTTTGTTTAATGAGGCCAACACCTTATTTTTTTAAAAGACCAAGTAGAAGGAAAAAAATCCCAAACATGTAGTCTAAATTGTAAAACCATGTAGAAGAGCCACAAGATAACTGTTTTAAAAATGGATTTGTAAGAACTGATTTTACTTTCAGTGCCTTCACCAAGCACATTTTTATTGCTTTTCACACACCTTTCTCTTTCATAATGCCCACTGACATTTTACTTTAGCCAGAATTTCTCCAGGGGTTTTGTAGCAAATAGCTTAAGGCTTCTGCATCACTAGCAGGCAGATCTAAATCTGTATGCCTTTCTAGGGACTGGTAGCTGCGAGCATGTCTCTGATGTTAAAACAGGTTATCGCTGAGGTTTAGTAGGTTTAAATACATATTTCTGAACGTGCTTAGTAGGTTATTTAAAAAAATATTGGCCTAGCTTTACACAAGGAAAAATGCAGCAATGAGGAGTTTGGAAAGTACGAATGGGAGATGCAGCTCTTGCTTCTTTGGCTTACACTGTTCCTCAAATGCAACCTGGTGCTGGCTCTGATGCCTCTGATTCCTCCTACCTTTGAGGATCTGAAAGCCCAGCATAGCTTGAAGTTAACAGTCAGCTAACATCCTTTTGGATTAAATCTGGAACAGGGAAAACAGACCGTGCTGCAGTAATGTATTTTGTTATTAATGCTCTCTAGGGATATTCTCATTTGATTAGGTACAGTTCAAAGACTGTATTCAGTACTGCTGTAATCACCTCTGCTTAACAGTTGAGAGACTCATTCATTATGCACGATTTCAGTCTAGATTAAAATACAGAAAGGTTGTAGTTGTTAGAATATGTTTGCTATATCAAGGCATTAAATTGCTGGTTTTTCTTATGTAGATAGTTTCCTGGTTTGCTTCTAGTTATGCTAGTGAGAAAGAGAAAACCAGTTCATCTTAGCTGTTGAACTTGTTTGGGTCTCATAATGCACAAGTGCTGTCGAAATAAAAAATGTATAAAAATTGCTGTAAAATAATTTGGGTGCTGTTARCGTTAAAATCTCCTAAGTTTTGCAGGACGATGGTGTAAATTTATGCTAGCTCTTAACACAGAGAAGCTTTAAATATGCACATTTAGGTTACATTCGTATCAAATACCATTGTCTTCATTTCAACAGTTGTTGAAATGAATATATGCTAGTAAGGACTGGATTGTCACAACTAAAGATTTAAATATATCTTAAATTACTAGGCCTACTAGCTTCTCTCAAACAACAGTGTTAGTATACACTGTATTTTCAAATAGGGTCATTATAAAAATTTGAAGTGTTTAAATTGACATTTTGATTTGCAATATTTTGATTATAAACACCCAGTGTAATCTAGATGCTTTTCATATTTTAAGACTTCTAAAATTGTGTTACATGAAACTCTTTATTGAAATAAAAGATCTACATTTCTATAGCCCAGAAGAGAACTGCAGAGAGAGACAAACTTTGTGTTTGAGCCACTGTCCTGTGGATCCTGGACTGATGTTCACTTACAAGCTGTGAATTTTTACTGGAGATTTCCTGGAGTTTTACCATGAGTGTATTTTCAGTAATTGCTAGTGTATTATGTAGCAGGAAGGAGCACTTTGTTACCTATTTAGCACTTAGTTTTGCACGAGGATCTGCAAGGACGAAATGCATATTCATGAGGTGATCTTTGTTATGTAAGGTTTTCTGATACTTTGTGAAGGCATGCAGACATCAGGTCAGCGTGCAGTGTAACGAGCAGGAGTACCGGAAGGTTGAAGCACAGGCTGCCACACTGGAATGTGTGGCTGGCTTTGTGTTCATGTTCTCACTCCTCATATCAGATGTACATCTGTCAAATCAAAGCAGCATGTTCAGTGTTGTAACAGCCGATTGCTGCATTTGGTGATTAACCTGAAGATACAGAGAGACATTCCATTTCAGAAGGCTTGTTTTAATCTTGATCCTTTATCTTGGTATTTTTCCCTGTTGACAAATATGCTGAGTACTGGAGGACTGGTTGAAAAATACTCCCTCATATTATATCTTATTTCTTTGCCCCATACAGGTCTAAAAAAGACAAAGCTAAAGCCGGAGTAAAACCAGATACTTCTGATCAAGAACCAGAGGGACTGACCCTTTTGGTGCCAGACATCCAAAAGACTGCAGAGATAGTTTATGCTGCTACCACCAGTTTGCGCCAAGCAAACCAAGGTAAAACAGAAATACTGCTACAACTACTGTATAGTGTTTATTTGTAATACAGTCATTTACAGATAACTTATAAATTAGCTTAAAAGCAAGACAAAATACTTCGCTCCTGTCCCCAACAACTGACTACATTTTCAAAGGTGCTTGGAACCTTGTGGTAGTCTGAAATGTTTTGATAGGAAACAGAATAATGCAAGTAAGCTAGAGTACACCTCACAACTTCCAGCACAATTACCTAGTACCTTTTTTATTATTACGTTTCTTGGCAGAAAACAACATAAATGACCTTTAGTAGTAAAACCTTCGCTGTTAAAAGTAAGTCTTATGAATTAGATTAACTATTAAGTAGATGAGCGCAGAACAAAAATCTGAAACATGGGTTGAACCTGCAGATGTTCGAAGGACCATCTGGTTGTCTAGTAATGAAAACTAAAGATTAAGTAGCTGAATCAGGGGAGTGCATTTTATAAAGGCATGTTGAATCAGCTCCTGATTTTGGAGAGTCCAATAATGCATGTGGTAATAGCCATCCACACAAGCATATGACATACTTCCTGTTTTAAATTTTAAAATGATAAATTAAAAGAAACAATAAAAGAATAKTCAAAGAAGCAGCAGCAGCCATACATTATTTCTGAACTGAGATTATGATTTTTATTTACTCCAGGCTGTTCAGATAATGAAATATACAGTAGTGAGAAAAAAAGATTTGTATGTCCTGAGTGATGCCCAGTTTTGAGATGTCTCTGCAAAAGAATGTAACCATAAAATGTCATTTCAAGTTAAGTAATCCCCGAACACTTGCTGTGCTTTTCTTGGAATTACATAATTAACTACAAATAATCATCACATTTTATACAACAGAAAAGAAGATGGCTGAATACTCCAAAAAGGCTGCTGTGAAGCCCAAGCCTTTGTCTGTTTTGCGGTCTCTCGAAGAGAAGTATGTGGCTGTCATGAAAAAGCTCCAGTTTGGTAGGTTGAGAAGTGTGAATGTTCGTGTTTTAGAAAGCAGACACTGAAGAAATGTGTGTTCTGTTGAACAGAATCCCTTATTATTTTAGAAGTTAACAACTGTCTTACATATGTGACCACTGATAATTTTCATGTATGGAAAATTATACATTTGTATTTTCAGGTTACCACCCCATGCACTCTTTGAACTAATAAGAAATGTTTGAAGCGTGCACTAGAGTAATTCAAGGGACCAGGTGAATTCAATGATTGTGTTCATGTTTTCATTACAGTAATGATTTATGAGTCTTTCAGTTCTCAAATTATATTGAAATGTTGTTTGATTTTTTTTTTAAAGCTCGTATAAGTTAATGTAGCTTGTATTTTTAAAATAGAATAGAATTCAAACCAAAATGTGTTTTTTGAATGAAACTGCAGTACATTTCATTGTGTCCATGATCATGAAGTGCAATATATTGCATTTGGAAAATATGATGGGAATCAGTCCTTACTTTGGCCATAAAGGCAATATGTTACCAGAAGAAATTCATAAAGCACTAATAGTATCTTATCCAAAAAGAGGTATAAAATTATTGCAAAAAAATGTTCTCTGAGTATTTTTTGAGTTGCAGTGACAGCATTTGCAGTCTCATTTCTTTGCTGTTATATTTGTAAGAGATTTTCCTCACAAATGTTTGTGGAGTATATGCCAAGAACAGGAGTTTAAAAGGTTTATAGGAAGTGGGAGCTTTTTCCTCTGGCAGCCATGCTGCAGATTTTGTGTAGTAAGTGATTAAAGGAAATTACAGCTCCACTGTAATTTTTGTGGTTGTTTAATAACATTGCAGCCAGCACACGAGTAAATACCACTGGCACTTGGCTTCACACAGGTTCCATTATTAGCATTATAATGTATTTGTAAGTATCATTTCATTCCTGGTCTGGAATAGCTGGTAGCTTTCCAGATTGGGAATGGTGTATATTTGACAAGTTGCATATGAAAACTTGTAAATTCGCTGCAGAAATTATTTCAGCCCAGCACTGTTAATGCTTTGTTTTCTGTGATCACTTAACTCACAAAATATGTATTTTTTTGCATTAGTGTGATGCAAATTAAACTTTCCTGATTTTAATACTCAGAATCGTTGTCCAAGACTAATCCATTCTTAACTTCACTCCTTTCTTGATGTATTAAAATTTTCTTCTCTTCTAGATACGTTTGAAATGGTTTCAGAAGATGATGATGGAAAATTGGTTTTTAAAGTAAATTACCACTACATGTCTCAGGTAAAAAATGCGAGTGATGCCAACAGTGCTGCCAGAGCCCGACGTCTGGCTCAAGAAGCTGTGACTCTGTCAACCTCACTGCCTCTCTCGTCCTCATCCAGCGTTTTTGTGCGTTGTGATGAGGAGCGGCTCGACATAATGAAGGTACGGAAGCAAAGTTGGGTTTAGTTCTCTCTTCAGCTTGGCCTTTAAGTGTTTAAGAAGGTGCCTGAAACCTTAGGAAAAACCAGAAGTATTTTGTGTGTACTTTAATTGCTGTCCAAACGTTAATGTAAGTGGTAGTATCAGAGCCTGATTCTGATTTCTCAGTAACTTGGCAGAGGCAGGGAGAGTCCATCTGCCCCAGGAGTGCTCYGTTAGCCAAGGGGTCTTCACAGAACAAGGTTTATTCTTCTGCAGCTATTCCAAGGGGAAAAGTTTATTGTTACTCCATTATGGTCCAAGTGTATCTTCGCATGTGACCATTTAAGTTGCAGGGAGTAGGTATGGAGAAGTACACTGAGTGTCTCTGGACCTGAATTTTGAAAAAAAAAAAGAGTTCTATTAATAGCATCCAATAGGAAATAGAATTTTAGCTCCTTCTGTTTTGCTTTCCATTTGTAATGTGGAGAAACGAATGTTTGCAGAGAGCTTCACTTACCCACAGTCTCAAAATGAACAGACTGACAGCCTGCACATGATTATGGTGTCTAATAATGTCTGCTTGATAGCATGTGGAAATAAAATGCTTCTTATAAAATCTCAACTGTGTGACAAATACAAGGATGGGGATTTTAAGTCTTCTCTTTTTTTTTTACAATGGTAGGTTCTCATTACTGGTCCTGCAGACACCCCTTACGCAAATGGTTGCTTTGAATTTGATGTATATTTCCCACAAGACTACCCTAATTCCCCTCCACTTGTGAATCTGGAAACAACTGGAGGCCACAGTGTGAGATTTAATCCAAACCTCTACAATGATGGCAAGGTAGGTCAGCTTGGTTCCTGTGGTAGATGTAACAAGGAAGTGAAACGGATGAAAGTTTTTTCCTTTTGTGATCAAATAATCAATCAGCCACTCCCAGCATACTGGAGGAAGCTCTTTGGTTAATACCAGTCTTCAGCCTGAAAATGAAGAGGGATTTACGAGTTTCAAGTGAGAATTATCCCCTTTCTAAGTGGTGTTGGAGATTTTTGGAGATTCAGCCTTTATGAACTGGATTGGACCAAAAAGCAAGTAATTTTGACGGATAAAAACATTCATTTCCATTTTTTGATAAATTAACTAGTCAGAAATCTSTTTTGGCTGGCTGAAATACCCTTTCCACGGACAAAGTATGCTTCCTATCAGCTGCAGCTGATGGTGTTTGCCAAGTGCCTTGTCTCTCTTTTTCCATTCCCTTTCTGTTAATGTGGACATAGAATGTCATTCCTAGTGGAGACTTTATCTCCATTTTTTCTTTGTCTAGCTTTAAGTCTTTGTAAATACCTGCCTCTGTATTTCTTCTGTTTATTTTGTCTCTTAGTTTTTCCTGTCTTGGATTGTTCTATTTCAAAATAAGATTGAAGAACACCATAGACGTCCCTAAAGTTCAGATCAGTCATAAAAGTTAAGGAATATTTCCAATTCCTTGACAGTCTGTGACAGAAACCACCTTTTACATCCTTAAGGAGAATGACTGTCTTTAAAAACCACAATTACAAGTGTTTAACAGTATTTAAAGAGGAAAGTAAAGAACTGGACAGCATTCATGATTCATTTATTTTTGGAGCCACTAGAATCCATAGGTTTTCCATTAGGAAAAGTAACCTGCCTTGTCTTGTTTGTTTATTAACATGCTGTTCTTGCTTATCCACATTATTTTTATCTGTTTTCCTTTCAAAGTAAATGGTTTTAAGATAATAAGTTAATAAGATAAGTTAATAGTTTTAGATAAATGGTTTTAAGCTGTGCCAGGGGAGGTTTAAGTTGATCATTAGAAGGGATTTCTCCACAGAAAGGGTGATTAGACATGGGAATGGGCTGCCCAGGGAGGTGGAGTCACTGACCCTGGAGATGCTTAAGGAAAGGCTGGACATGGCACTCAGTGCCACAGTCTGGTTGCCAAGGTGGTGTTGGGTCACAGATTGGACTCAAAGATCTCAGAGGTCTTTTCCAACCTGATTCTGTGATCCTGCGATAGGAAACAAATTTGTCTCTTAGAATGCTGTTATACAAATGTTTGTCCAAAAACTGCAATGTTAACATCCTGTTCTGTCCAAGCAGAACAATTTTGTCATAATGTTTATCTGTGGTATTAATAATGTCACCTTTTCAGGTGTGCTTAAGCATACTTAATACATGGCATGGGAGGCCAGAAGAGAAATGGAATCCCCAAACATCAAGTTTTTTGCAGGTGAGCAATTTCTTCGTTTTCATCATATGTATTTAGGAGTAGTAAGTGGTCTCTTGGTCCTAAGGATTCTTTATCTAGAACTTTTCAACCAGAATTTTCTTCTCTGAATAAGCATAAATAAGGCAAAAGTCCAGAAAATGTCCTTGGAACACTGCAGAGGAGATAGGTTCTTCAAAGTGCTCTTTCCAGTGAGTATTTCTGTTGGTCTTGTCTTGAAGAGGAGCTGCTCGTGTGTGCAGCTCATTCCTGCACCAATTCTGCTCAGATGATTTCAAATAGTTTATTTTACTAAAAAAAAAAAAAAACACAACAAAAAAACCTGGAAGACGGATGATATCATCTCATGGAATTATTACAGGCTTTTTATGGTGAAAAGAGGCTCCACATTGTGAGATGAGRAAGTGAAGTGCAGACTGTAGCCTTCCTCCTCCTAAGTCTACAAGTGAGCTGAATAGAGGAATAAAGCTGAAGGGAATTGAAGTGTAGGTATGCTGTGTTCAATAACAATTACTGTTAAATTAGAGCAGAATTTATTAGCACATAGGGTCCTTATAATTTTCAGCTTTATTTTGCAAACATGCACTGACTCATAAACACAGACATTAAGTAAAAGTAAAGCCTGCAACGGCTTCTTTCCTATGGCAGTTTCTGAATTTATTCCTTGTTTGGAGTAATTATTATGTAGCACAAGGTACAATTTCTGTTCCAAATCCTAGAAGACTGTACAGTTTCTGTTTCAGCATAGTAGAGTTACTGCCTTCAGCAGAACAGATTTCAGCTTGTTCAGGATTTGGCCTTGAAGAGCTGATTGATCAGTCTCCTAAAAGTTCAAGAGCAGTCTTACAGTGTGTGGAAGTCAGGCAAGAGAGGCAGAAGGCCAGCATGGGTAAACAAGAACTCTTTCCTAAGCTCAGCTGCAAAAGGAAGTACACAGAAGGTGGAARGAGAGGATGGGCTACTTGTGAAAAATGAAAGGAGATTGACCAAACATTTAGGAGAGAAATTAGGAAAACTAAAGCTCAGATGGTTTTGAAAATGTTGAGGGTTATAAAGAGGAGCAAGAAGAGCTTTTCATAAGTATGCTGGCAGCAAAAGAACACATCTTCCTTAGGCTTTCCAGCTGCTCAGTGGGGCAGGGAACCTATTGACAAGGACATGGAAAAGGCAGAGGTCATCTCTGCCTTACTCTTAGGGGTCAGGTTTGCTTTTCCGTGTCCCTGAGTCCTCACTAAGAAGGTCTGTGAGAATGAGGAATTATCCACAGTAGAGGAAACTGTAGAGTATTCAAGGTGCTTGGACCCCTGTGTTCATGGAACCAAACCCCATGAATCCAGGGGAGCTGAGGGAGCCAGCTGGTATCACTGCAAAGCATTAGCTCTCATCTTTGAAAGGCAGAAGCAAGGGAGCTTCCTGGCAAATCTCACAGTCAGCTTCAAGATCAGCAAGAGAGAGGATCTGGGGAGCCACAAGCTGGTCAGCAACACCTTGTGGTCCTTGGGAGATTATGGAACAAATAATCCTGGAAGCTATTTTCAAGTACATGAAAGACAAAGTGGTTGAGAACAGCCACTGTGGATCTACTGGGCAGGAACAGAGCTTACTTAGCCTTGCCTTCTACAGTGAGGTGTCTGGCCTTGCACAAAGGAGGAGCAGTAGATGTAGCTCACTTTGACTTCTGCAAGAGGCAGTTTGCCTTAGCACTTGCTAGCCAAATTGAGATGTGTATTATAAGGGGGTGAAAAAGTGGCTGGACCAATGGCAAAGAGATTTTACTGCTGTCTTCAATACCGAAATGAGGAAGGGAAGCTGGAGGCAGGCACCTCCTACAGACACAGAGCCCCAGGACAAGTACCAGCTGACACAAGATGGGACGTGGGAAATTTTGATTAAATATTAGGGAAAACTTTTTCACTCTGAGGGTGATCAAACACTGGGATGGGTATCCAAGACTCCCAAGATAAAACTTCTTAAGCAAGAGATGAACTGCAATTCTGGACTTCAACTGTAAAATCAATGTTGAAAGGTGCAAGTATTTAGGAAGTCTCATTTTCACCTAAGTCCTTTTCCTTAGATTATAATGTTAGATTTGATTGTTAGAAATCACATGCAGCATTTAAGTTTATAATTTAAGATTTTTTGTCAGTGTTTCATTTTGAGAATAGTAAGAAAACCATTGGAAAAAGTCTCATCCCCACCATACTGGGAGAAAAACCACTTTACAACTATTAAATGGAAAACAGCTGTATGA
Source organism: Amblyornis subalaris (assembly GCA_018881555.1). Taxonomy (NCBI): domain Eukaryota; kingdom Metazoa; phylum Chordata; class Aves; order Passeriformes; family Ptilonorhynchidae; genus Amblyornis; species Amblyornis subalaris. Next base: position 1,556,028 of record JACAXG010000037.1, read on the forward strand.
CTAAATAAATTGCTTGGAAAGAATTAAGCACTACATGTTTTTTCTGGCTCAGAGACTGAACTATTGTCAGACCACCCAAAATACTTAAGAAATCAATTTTTGTTACCCAGTGAAACTGGAAGATCAATTTAGAGTTTCTCATTCATTGCAATTGTAATTCAAAGTATCAACTGCCTATTCAGGCCCAGAAAGGACAATGCTGCGGTGTCAAATTTCTCTACCACAGCTACTTTAAAAAAAAATAGACATTTAAAATACGAAATTTTTTAAAAGCAAAAGTCCATTCTTCCAGACACATGTAAAACCCACAGAAATCACCAAAACACCTTTCATACCCAAAGCCTTGACCTTCAAGTCACTCTGCGTTGGCTTACCACATTTACATTAATATTCTGCCTTTTTTGGTATCATGAGTGGCCATTTGTTTGATGAAACCTGATTTGTGAGGCACATTCTGTATATTTTAATGCAGTTACCTACATTTTAAGGTTTAACACTAAAAAACCATGGCTGCTTCAAGTTGAATGCAGGGCAGGTACAGGAGACTGTGATGGTGCACACTGCACCGTGTACCAGCAGCTACCTGGAGCACCTGCCTGAGAAATAGAGAAACTTGTTTAATTTTCCTTCTCAGCCCATCGAGGGATGCTAGTTCATATTTCCCACTGCACAGCTACATGTCCAATCCATCGGGATAAAGACTCGGCTGCCCTAGATTGCCCATCTGTGCTATAATAAAAGCACAGCCACTATACACCTATAAAGTGCCAGGGCACCCTCACAAAGGAGTGAGGGTGTGTTCCTGTGAGGTGCTGGTGGGACTGAGGTTAACCTGTGTCATTCAGCTGGTTCTTGGGCTGTTGCTTTGATACAAGGTGCTGATCTGGCATTGTGTCTGTGGCGTGAGGGCATATCATGGAGAGTATGGGAAGTTGGAAAGCTTCTGTGCTGGCTTTGCTACAGGAAAAACTCCAGGAGAATGCCACACTTGAGCACAGAGCACAACTGCTGTTGTCAGGTCACTGCCTGTGAAAGAACCAGAGTTCAAATTGTTGCTGACGTGGCATCTATCTGATGTAAGCTGTACGTTCTGCATCTACTGAGAAAAAGGAGGACTGTTGTCTTCCATATCCAAATTCACAAACTGGGCTGCTAAATTAGGGAATATCTTCAAGCTTTAAGTTGTATCTAGGCTGGGAGGAGAGTCAGTTCCAGAAACTGCTGCCCTGACATGTGGGTATCCTGCACCTAAGTATGCCCAGTGCTGGAACTGCCATTCCTAGGTCTGTAACATATCATCAGCTTTTCAATAATTGAGGAAATATGTGTTCACATCACCTTTGTTGAATTCTTTACACTTCTGGAAGTTGGTGTCACAGGATTGTAATCCCTGAAATTGTTGCTGGTGGACTTGGTCCTAAGTACATAAGAAAAACTTGTCCTTCATTTGGTAGAAAACCAGGTTGACAGGGACAAACTTTTTAATACTGGAAAAACTAGCAAGCCATCAAATCATAACATGCAGTATATCCACATTTGGATCCCTAAGCACCCTATGTATCTATTTAATTCTTTGGCTTTTATTAGGAATATCTGAGCATATAGTTAAATGCCTTGTATTTATGTAAGCATCTATTCCCATATGTGCTAGATAGTAAAACAGAAAGGAGGAAAATTTTCATTTCCTAATTACTGAATAGTTGCTGCTTTGTTGATACAGTACTGAAAACATTTTTTCCCTTATCTTAGGAGAAATACCGAGATTTTGTTTTATTGGCATATGACACAGTATTGTTTGGAAAATCTGAAATCAAGGGGCTAAGAACATTCATTTGAAACAAAAAGTGGGAGACTATGTAGATCAAGATTAATTTCAGTGGTTCACTTGGCATTTCATCTCCCGTGTTTTTCTTTCCTTCTACTTCAGAATTAGRAGAATTAGTAAGCTCAACCACAGGAAAAAATCAAAATTGTTGACTGAGAAGTTGACAAATACACTTTCTTTCACAAAAGGGTGCAATCAGGCGTCTCTTCCTTTAAATACTTTTTTTTATTTATATCTGTATGTTTGTTTTGGGGGCTTTTTAAGTTACATTTGTCATTTTCTCAGTGTTTGAGCTAAATACACAGTCACAAGTCTTGGTGGGGTTTTATGTGTGGTGATGGTTTTGGTTTGAAAGCATGGATGTCCCCTGCTTGCACACAGCCTGTATTACAAATGGAAATATTTTGCCATAGAAGTAGGTTTGCTTGTAAGGTGAGCAGAGCTACATATATTTGTAAAAATATTTTGGTAGCAYAATTTTAATATTTATTTTCTTCTCTTAACAGGTGTTAGTGTCTGTCCAATCCCTAATACTGGTAGCAGAACCATACTTTAATGAACCAGGTTATGAACGATCACGAGGTACTCCGAGTGGTACCCAGAGCTCCCGAGAATACGATGGAAATATACGACAGGCAACGGTCAAGTGGGCAATGCTTGAACAAATGAGAAATCCATCACCATGTTTTAAGGAGGTAGGTTGTGTGAAATGCAGTACGTATTTCTCTTTTTTGAGCATTAAGAATAATGCAAATACTTGGAAAGATCATGCTTGAGATGTCTGGTTTAGCCTGGGGCAACTGACTCGAGAGACCRAAGTGAATAAGGATGCACTTAACTTCACAGATTCTTTTCTGGGAGGTGGGAATGCATACCAGTTGGGACTAACCTGAACAGGCTCTTGGTGCACAGTTTGCTAAAACTGGTTCATTCAGCTCAGCTCACTCTTAATACTGAGCACTGTCTTCTATATTGCCTGCAAAACCTGTTGATCAGCCCTACAGATAGGCACTCCGTGTTCATTAGTCTGCATAACTAACAGGCAGCATTTTTCCAAGAATCATGGATGTGAAGCAAATACTAGGAAACACTCCAGACACACCAAAAGAATGTAAATTGGAAAAACACCTTAAAACAAACTGCAGCCTCCGTGGCATTTATGGAAGGATCCACAAAGCATCTGCACTAGAAATCTGTCTTTGAAAACAACTGTCTTGGAACTGCTAAAAGAAATGCAAACCTTCATGCATTCACACTGTCTTAAAAAAAAGATTGTAATAAATCAAATTGCTTTGTTTCTTTACATTCCTGAAAGTAGACTAAAACTCACCTGTAGCATCATAGAAGAACTTGGTTACTAGGGACTTGTCTCAGTGTCTGTAATCCAACTCCTTTCCCAAGGCAGTTGAATTAGATCTCAGGGACTTGAACATATACGGCAAAGAGTTCAAGGATAAAAGAGCTGAAGAAACACTAAGAGAATCTGTATGAATATTAATGCAAAATGTTTGGTCAAATATAAGTCATCTCACAGTATTACCAGTGAATATTTACAGAAAAACACATTTTACTCTGAACTACTCCAAATGTTGCCAGTGTTGAAGTGTGGAACCATTTGGCAGTATCACCTATGCTTTCAATTGTCTGCAGTTGTTGAAAGAGCCTAATTATTTTAGGATTATGCACATGGCTAGGTGTGCCATCTGAGATGATCTCCCATCCCTTCTTTGATGTCCTAAAAAACATTCTTTCCAATACAAAACCTTTTTTCATTAAAATTACTGTGTCTTGTGGAATAAGAAACCATAGACACTTCACCTGCACAACAAGTGTTAGATATTTTTATCCACATGCACGTGAAAAAGGATGTGCAGTGTACGTAGGGGTGTTGAACTAATGAAATGGTGGTGGTACTAAATTATCTCTTAAATGTTCTACTCAATAAGCAGAAGACCATGATAAAGATAATATCCGGACACATAATCCAATAACCTCTGCTAATAGGTTGTTTWCTTCTGGCTAAGCTAACGATTTCACTTTGGCAAAAGACATTCTCAAATCCCAGTAAGATTTAATTAATTGAATATATAAGAAAGCAGTGGGGTTCCTGACAGTAATGCTCTCTGTTTCTTCTCACATATACAGAAATGAAGGATATGCAATATTCTACCATTTGGTAACTGAATCCCAGGTTACTGTTACTGCACTTTCCTTCAAGAGTCTCAACAATCATGTGCTTACTCTGCAGCTCAGCTTTCTCACTGCTGGTCTGAAAAAGGCAACTTTTGGAACAATATTAGATTCCATCTGCAGCCCATCCGAATGAAAATGCATCTTTCGGATTATCTGAGCCCTTCTCTGGGAGATTCACTTTTTGTTAAGAGCTCTAGGTTTTTTGTAGAGTTGTCTTAGGAACCTTAACAGTGAAGATCAATTCAGTAACAGAAATGCAAAGGCATGTTGAAGACTGAGGCTTAAAACTGCAGATTCTGAGATCTGTTGTCTTCAAACATCTGAGCTGTCTTGTCTTCAGTGTCTTAAATGACAGCTAGGCTTAGGAGATCTCAACTGCCAGTCTTTGGGAGTTCTTCCAAGCTCCATTATGGATTTAAGGAATGCAGCCAGAATTTAAGTCAATAACACTTTCAATATGCAGTTTCTCTTCAGACAGATGGCTGTTTTCTCCAACCTCCAAAGGGAAAAATGATTTTGCCCATTATGCTGCAACATTGCCGAGAACTCCGAGTGCTCAGTAAAATTTATTTTATTTTATAGTTTCTTTCCCCATTCAGAGTGTTAGAAAACTGTTTAAGACAAAGCCAACACCAAGCAGAGTTTCACAGCTTTGTATGAGTGTTGGTTGGTTGGGTTTTTTAAACTCAAATATGTACTTAAATATCAAAATTACTCTTTAATCAAATACTGGCTGTCATCCAAACCATGCGCAGCTCAACTATTATTGCCTGAGAATTCCAGTGTCCCCGGAGGTGCTGCCTCTGCCTAGGGCAACTGCGGTTGCATCTCTTCCGAAGCAGCTGCTGGGATCCTTCTCTCTGCAGAAGCATGTTATGTTCCTGTGCTCATGCTGTTGACAGTGCTTCTGCTCATCTGTTTTCTGTTCGGGCAGTCTATGGTCAGTGACAGGGGAGGACATGGTGCTTATACTTAAGCTGTGCTTCTCTAGCAAAATAGGACAGTGAAAGAAATAATAAAAGCCTCAACACCATATCTGTGTAACTTTTCCTGTGCATACTTCAATGTCCGTACGTTGTGCCTGCGTAGCCAGTTCATTTTGAACTGAAGAATGTGTTCAGCATTCTGCTCTCACTTCTTTTGCTTGGTGTATTTCTGGTCATTTACCCTGCACCCAGATAACACAAGYGACTGCTGAAATGGCAGGCTGCACACAAATAATGGATTCATACAGACTTTCCCAAACAGCATCAGCTGAATTCAGACCAGGTTCATCAGGGCTTTTTCCAGCTGGATTTTGGAAACCTCCGAGGACAGAAATTCCACAATTTATCCCCAGCCTGGTTCAATTCTGAATTACCCTTAGACTGTTTTTTTTTGCCTTATATTCATTGAGACCCAYAGAGGTATGGCAAATTTGGTATTGTTAAAGTATATGGTTCTTCCATCCATGTTACACTGGGAATGTTTTCTTGCAGGTCATCCACAAACACTTCTACTTGAAAAGAGTGGAGATCATGGCTCAGTGTGAGGAGTGGATAGCAGACATACAGCAGTACAGCAGTGACAAACGGGTAGGCAGGACTATGTCCCATCATGCAGCAGCCCTAAAGGTGAGACATTTATAGTTTTATTTTCTCAGAAATTGTTCAGAAGCTGAGTTTTATCATGGTGGTAATAGACAACCCCAGCAACTTCAAAATGTGTAAACAAATCGAAGTTTCCCAACTGTCAAGAGATAAAATGTATGTGCACTCCACCTCCTCAGTATTCTTTTCTACAAGTTGGATTTTCCTTTAGCACCTGTCCGGCCTATTTTTTCTATGAATTCCTATATAAGATACAGTGACCCTGACATTGGTTCAGTTGGAGTATGGTGCTGATAACACCAGGGGTTGTGGGTTCAATCCCCTAGGGGCCATTCACTTAAGAGTTGGACTTGATGATCCTTGTGGGTCCCTTCCAACTCAGAATATTCTGTGATAACAGAGAGATTTTTTTGTTCGCTCAAAGGGTGGGTGGGTGGGGGTTAATGATGAAGTTGTATTACAACCAATTCCTTGCCAGAAAACTTGCTTTTAGAGTAGACAAGATGGTTATTAAACTGTGGTCCACTACCATCAGTTTTACCCTGTGTTAACTTTAATCAAGTTATAATAATTACAAATGTTTTCTGCCTTTCTAGCCAAGTATTATCACTTGTGGATTTTGTGACCACACAGACAACAGGCCGATAKTGGGTTTATATTTGGTTTTTTTCTTACCCTGAGGTGCAAAACCCAGATTTTTAAAGGCTTCTTTTTTCTATTGCATTCTTTCAATGTGACTGGTCTTCAAAATGAAGTTACTGTGATCAATATACAAATTTTTGCATATCTGTCTCTGTGACAGATCTCATCATGAATTCTTTTAAATGTGTTTTGATTGTATGACCTACCAAATCCAAGCCAGTTTCTGCTGTGATCCCTGAACACAGATATGACTCAACTGCAAGACGAATACCGTAGCATTTATAGTGATACACTTGTTGGCTGCTGTTCTGTTGACCACCTTTACTTTGTCCCTAGCAGCACTTGCTAATTATTCTGTCACTAAAAGGAAAGTACCAGTCCTTAAATACATGGAAGGAGTTGATCCAGTCATTGGAATAGTACATTTAAACCTCTTCTACTTACTCCTTTTTTCACCTTGCATTGTGTAACTTTGTGAAAAGTACCGTTTTAACTGTGGCCTTTCACACTGACTTGTTTTTGTATATCCAGCGTCATACAGCTCAGTTGCGGGAAGAACTTCTAAAACTTCCCTGTCCTGAAGGATTGGATCCAGACACTGATGACTCCACAGAAAAATGCGGTGCCACAACAAGCTCAGAAGAGACCATGTTGCACGACCAGGTGAAACCCAGCAGCAGTAAAGATGTCCCCACTGATTTCAAGTCATGAGTTGCATTGACATGGACTTTGTAGACACAACGGCTTTGAAGCACAAGCCAAATATGTCAATATTTGTATGTAAGAAGTTAATTATGTAATAGGTAATGAAATTGAAACTATACTATGCCCTTAAGGATATACAGTTTAATTAAAAATGATCTTTTATTTACCTGTACAAGAGTGTAAACTTTTTTGTGCTTTTATTTTTCAATTGTGAGAACCACTGATTGGTATGTTTAAAAAGTTATGTATACAAAAAAATGGATAAATCACTGATATATAAGGGAAACTACCTTAGGAAAGAATGTTTACTGAATGTTTATTATTTTTTTTTACTTGTAGAGTGAGGGCGGTTGTAACAAAGAATATATATTGGTCATTCTTACAGCTACTATTTAAAGTCAGAAAATTTTCACTGAATTTGATAGATTTTACGTTTGGCCATATATTCATGCTCATATTTGATTCTAAAGAAAACCTCCTGTATACTTCAATAAACGTTAAATGGACATGATCCCTCTTTTATGATTTACTGGTACATTTTTTAAATAAACTGCCATAAAATACGTTCTAGCTGAAGACTTGCACTTGTATGACTGAATTCATTCCAGTCAACATACTTAATTTTATGCTTACTAAATCTAAAATGCAGATGAAATAAATGCACATGGTTTTACCTCATGCCAAAATTTGGACTTCTGAATTAGTTGGGGTTTTTTGGCTATTTTATGCAAACTAACAGTATTCTAAATTTCTTAAGGGCTATTCTGGAACAAAGTCTTTACTGTATTGAAATGTCTGATTTTTACATACTCAGCTGTACCCTTACATACTGACAGGGGCTAATGCCATGCCACACAGGACTCTGATGCTCTGTAGTTCCTACTGTATAGATTTATTTCCAGTTTTATACTTGCAGCCACAGATTCCTAACTAAAAGGGTAAGGGGTTTGCTTGATTTAATAATCAAGTCTCACTTTTAACATGACGTGCATTGCTATCATTGTTATTAATTTTTGAGCAGTCCTTGAAGGACTAAAAAGTTATTACTGGTATTACCTCAGACTAATGATCTGTTGTATGATAAATACTATAAATCAGGCAAAACTGAAAGTTTTTTGTTTTCTATTTGTTCTTTGTTTATAAGTATCACGCTGGAATTTTTTCACTTTTTGTTTTACAATGTATTATTTCTAATCATTAAAAATGGCACCAACTGAGGTTGTGTTCTTATGCTGATGGTTGACAGTTAGTTCTGATAGTCCTGACCGAAGTACRATTGTTCCGTTCTATTGATGTGTTGTGTTAATCCAAGGCCTGTTCTGGTTGTACATACCTCTCAAAATACCAGCTTAGCTACATCTGTGTACCTTCAGGGGTCCTTAATCAAAGAGTAAAACAAGCAGCCCTGTGCCAGAACTGCTGGTCAATACATGAAACAAAGAGCTTATGCCACATAGTCCAAGTGTTAGAACTTCATCAGTGTTAAAACAGCACTGCATTTTTCCAGATGGGTATTTACTTAYCTTCTATTACTGTACAGAATGTCTGTGATACTCCTGTAAAGGCTCCAAAAGCAAAATCACCCACTGACTTCCAATTATATTTGTTAGGAGTGTCCATTAGAGCCCTTCATTTACTGCTTGAACTGTCTGCCTACAGGAGCCCAGTCTTTTTATAAAATCCTGGCACAAACCCAAATGTATCGAACCTGAAGATCCTCTTTAAATGTGAAGACTTTTTTCTTTACCATTAAAATGCAACACTGAAACAAAAAGTACCCATCTTGCATTGATTTGACATGAGGAAGGTGTTTAACATGATTGTACCTTTATCTCTGGTGTGTATTTACAGTTTCATAGCAATGCTAATGTGAAGTCACTGCTGCTTAATTAAGCAGATGTAAACAGCTGCATGGGATATTAAACTCTAATTTGTATCCACATGCCAGTTATCCTTTTTTGCTCTAACATGAGCTAGAATGGTATTGTACTGAATTAATGCAGGGATTCAAACTTTAATAACTTGCAACTGTGCTACAGTCTAGTAAGTAAATTGTGAACTTGGCAACAAATACAAAATACACATTTTCAGGTTTTTAAATACACAAGGTAGCTATGTTACTTTGCAGTAACATCACAGTAAATTCTGTGAGGTGCGTAGACTCATCTTTTACCATTTCATCAAAGTAAATAGAAACCTGTATAGATTGATCAGAGTTTCTAACCATCCATTTAAGTCCTGTGTTTTAACTGTTAAGCTGATTTTGTAGAAAATGTTTTAAATGTCAACAGAAGTTATTTTCAAAAGTGCAAAGGGCAGCAAGCTGCTAGTTAGATCATTATGGAATTTTACTCCATGTTTTTTGGTGCTGCCTTTGGCCCAAGATTGACTGCTGACACTACAGTTGCTGTGCAGTGTAGTGTGGGATGTTACCAGCCATTGGAATTGTTGTAGCCACTCTGCCAGAGGAAGAGTGCACCACTAAGTCAGGAATGTTTCCTGATGCTTCACAGACAACAATGCCAAGCTTTTCTGACTGGTTCAAAACTACAGTGGCTATGGAAGAGGAAACAGCTCGGCAATCCATGAGACCTTGTGCTCCATGAGAGCAAAGCCTTTGTTACACTGATTGCTACACACGAGTGACTGTTCCATTGTGCAGCTGTAGACACTCTTCATACACAGACATGAATGATGATACCTCTGCAAGATTTGATGGTTTCCTCTGGAATTTTCTYCGGGTAAAAGATGTGCATAAATGTACGGATTAATGTTCCTCTGTAATTCTACCACTCCTATACAGGAAAAAACTAATATGACAATCTAGAAAAAAAAACCAAAACTAGAAAATCTGAAACATAAGAAAGCTGTAAACAACTTCAAAGTTTCACTCCAGTAATTACATGTTAAATGTTTAGGTACTAGCAGAATAAAGTGTGTGTGACTATAGATCGACTGGATCTGCRGTAACCTGTGTGGCATTGTTGGTTGGGCTTTGTTACTGTTTTTCTTTGTAAATCTTTTAYATAAGTTCAAGGTAGACACTGTGCACATCTGCCAGCAGGGTGAGGAGACTCCATGGCAGCAGGTAAAATCATGCTCACACAGGTAAGGCACTGGGCTACTGGTAACTTTTGGGGAGCTCCAGTGTGAGTCTGCCAGTGCTGTGGTTGGATGATGGTCTATTTAGGAGCAGTAGAGCTTCAGTTCTTTGCTTTAAAAAAAAAAAAAAGAAAAAACCAGCTCTCATATAATACAGGAAATGTACCGTACTACTTCTGATGGCTCTATCAAATGAGGCATTCAGTTTCTGGCAGGATCATGTTGTTAAGAAAACATTACTACAAAACAATCTCTTTTTCCATGCAGCTATGTAATTTGTTACTTTTCTTCCCCAAAATGTTTCTGGTGGTACTTCCAGAAATGTTCTGTTTTACATCCTGAGGAAAACAACTTGATAAGCAAAAAGCCATATTATTAATTTACCTTGTATATCCATGAATTCMTCAACACAAACCCAGCTGACCTACATTTAAGTCAGGACTATGCTATATTATTCTGGTCCTTTTGAAGGAGAATTATTTAGGCTTAGATTTTTAGTTGGAGTTTCTCAGGCATATCTTCTTCATTTTTTACCTCCATGCAGCTTTCATATTAGTGTGATTTACAAGTGCTCTTTTCTTGTTTCCTTACTTCTTCAGAAGCTAGCCATGTGGACTCAACTCCTTGGAATGTCAGCTCTCTGTATAGCAAACAGAAATCAAAAGCATTTTTCAAAGGAAAGGAGGCACAGATTTTCATTTGTCTTACCATAAGGAATGAGTGTAAGGTACAGAAGCTATTTCAGATACATTTCTCAAATTTTTTTTACCAACACACATACATATATGTATATGTATAAATGCATCTGGTCTGGCAATTCTTTGTCTTGAAAAAGTTTTCTGAGCTTTATTTTTCCTCTCCTTCTCCATAGATAGTGACAGCATTAGTAGGAAAAATCAGGCGTTTATATCACAATGTGAGCTTTCTGAAATACACTGAGCTGTATGGGGGTGAAAGTAAGCRCCACAATTACTAAAATGAATCACAGGTAAAAACATTTTAATTCTCCAGAGATTTGGCTGTTGCTATTGTTTTATTCTCCTAAACCTTAAAAAATACAGTATCTACCCACTGAATTACTATAGCAGAGCTCTCAATCTCACCACTGCCTCTGTTTAATAAAGGCTCACAGAAAACAAATCCCAAACCGCAGTGCTCCATCTTGATTGAGAGAGTTCTGCATATTGTGACCTGTCATCTCTGCAGGCTGCAATCTCTTTCTCTGCTTCTTGCCTCAGAGCCAAAGTTTTCGCTCTCAAAAAGTAATAACCTGCTCCACTTACTTCTCCAGGTGTGTTAATGCAGCTTACCCTTTGCATTAAGAGTGCCTATAATATCTGTGTCAATATCATCCTCAAATGCTAGAGTTGGGAATGTTTCTGTAATTCACACAGCAAAATTTTGTATTTAAGATTGTTTAGTTACAAGTCCAGAAAGGAGAGAAGCAAGTTCATTATCAGTCACAGACCATGCAGGGCATCTAACAGCCCTGCTGCTTCTGATGGCAAGATAGCTGAGTTCATCTTGGGAACCAGTGCAAGCAGAGCCCTAAAAGAAACTGGGAATAAGAAAAGGCATGTTATTGCTGCCCTCAAAGACTTTTAGGAATGAGGCAACTATGGTGAAGCTTGCACATAACAGAAGTTGTTAAACCTCAAGAGTAATGCCCAAAATTATACTTAAACCAAACGTGAATTTATATTTGCAAAAATAACAAGCAGGCTGATCTACTGAGGTACTAGAGCAATGAGTCAGCATGGTTTTGCATGAGGAACATGCTGCTCAAACACACCGTGTCTCACTGCATTTAAAAACTTGCAGACATTTTCCTGTTGCCGTTATTGGGCTCCAGATTTTCAGCTTAACCACTTATTGCTTTTTTTTTAGATTTATTTGTCCTGCACCTCCATTCATTCTCCTCTTCCTCACCTGTCAGCCCACATCCACAGATGTGCACAAAGCCTCCAGTAGTTCATAAGTCTTTGCATAAAGCTCTATGAGTAGAAAACAACCACATCCCAGTCCCTGATAGCAAACATCTGAATGCATTAAAAAAGTAGTAACACCCACAAACCAGAAAATGAAAGCAAACTAAAAATCCCAGGATAAAAAAATTCAATTTGCCATTGTTAAAGACTGTGTCTGTTGCTTCATTAAGGATTTTCTTATTCACTGGGAGAGCAAATAGGAAAAGCAAAACTTGGGGTTTTTTTCCATCTTTCCTATTTTCATTCAGATATTTAAACAAGCATGTAATTCAGAAACAGAATACCAACAGAAAATGTCTTGCAATCTACTCCTAAGCAATGGCTTGGATGTCTCCAGAAGTCCTGTTCTCTCACCTTGAAACCTTTTCAGCCAAAGAAAACCTTTGCCCACACCTAAATTAGGAATAAGCACATCAATGCAAACTTCCAGGACTTTTTCAGTCAAAATTTCTTTGTTTATTCCAGAGTTTTCAATAATTAACTTTTTTCTACAACTGTTTCAAGCAGCTTGTGAGAAGGTGGCCTTAGCTGGACTCCAGTGCAGCACAATTCTGAGCCTGGAATCTGACAGCAACTCTTTAACACTGCACGAGGGGTACCAGTGTGGTTAATTCAGGCTGTGACAAGGCCATCCTCATTACATACATACAACCAGCCTAGCCAAGCACCAGCATTCTCACTTTAGGGAATCCAGGGTGCCAGATCTCTGTGCACAATGGCTAGGAATGGTCGTGCAGGATGCGAGTCCCTACCTCCATCCTGGCTGTAGCTGCAGTTCAGGCTGTCCTGAAAATTTGCAACCGTTTGCTGGCAACGTAGTGTGGCAATGATTCAAGAGGACACAGGGGTGACATGGCAGATCAAAACCTAGTAGCCAGCAGCAGGATTGCTGGAAAGGAAATGATGKGCTTGCCAACAGGACCCATCTTCTCAGCTACCAAAGAGTCACTCTGCAAATCTCAACTGTATTTGGAGGCAGTTTCAACCAGAGAAACTTGGTGAGAGAGATAAAATTCACAGGGGCTGGCCTCTAGCTCAGCAGCAGTCACAAGAGAAATCATGCGACCATCTGGCTGGCTGAATTTTGCCATAGCATGTGAGATTCTGGATAAGTCCCAGAGCAGAAACCTCAAATTAGGGGAAAAAAAATCAGATTAAATTCAGCACATCTCCCAGTTGCCTCATGGTCACTAAAGGCAACAGAGTGTGCAGGCTTGTCACACAGACACAGAAACACTGCTCCAATACAGGTCCCTGGGAGGCTTCAACATCAGCAACATGAAGGGTCTAATAGAGACCACCTGATCCATCTGACAGAACAGGGAAGACAGGGTGCAAATTACATCCAACTGCTGTTTTAGCTCCATACGAATTTCACTCTAGTTAAAAAAACCAAAACAAACAACACTAAAAATGTACATTGTGTACACTCAGACTCAAACAGTTGCTGTTGATGAGAGCAAATGATGACTGAAGAAAAGGTACGTCAAAGTACAAAATATCCTTTTGTATCTGCACTGCCTACCAGTGTGTTAAACCTCCTTTCACTCTTTTCTAGCTCTCCCTCCAAGGAAATCATTCATGTTAGAAAATAGCCGGATGAACAAACAACACACAGCAGGGAACTGAACATCAATAACTTGTATCAGGAAAAGGCAAGCCATTTGAACAAAGAACAGGAGAACAACAGTACATGGCTCCTGATAAACAATGTGTAATTCAGGAAAGACAGTTCTATCTTGAAGAGCTCTCAAGAGTCTGTACTGCTAGCAGAAATCAATGAAGGACAGTGCTGAAATTTCTAGATTGCATATAGAGAACTGCAGTAGAATGCTAAATTCAATGTATACCTAATGGAAGACTTGGATTAATCATCTGAATAACAATAACACAGTTAAAATGCTTGCTGTGATACTGCTGTCTTCTCGAAAATGTTAGTAAGACGTGTATTTTTAATCCCTACCTTACATACATTTTTGCTTTACTTGCAAATGTGTTTTCATGCACAGAATCCAACAGCAAGTTGTTTTCCATTGCCAAGTGTGCCCTCAAAACAGTTGTCCAGTCAATGTCACTAAGGACAAGCCATGACCGTAAATTCATCCAGTTTGCATTTTTCCCTGATAGTTCATTTTACACATTTCAACACACTGACCTTCTAGGCACCAAGACTCCACTGAGGCAGCAGAGCAGTGCTCAGTGCCCCAGCATCCATCACAGCCTGGGATTAAGCATCCCACAGCAAAGTGTAGTTGATCTGTCATACAGAAATCATTCCCTATTCATTCTCAAATATTACTTCCTGTGACTGATGCAAAGTGTCCATGCGGATTAAATTGCCAGTAGTGTTCATCTCTACCTTTGCCTTCTTTTTAGCAGAGCGACTTTGTTCCGTACGCCCCCTTGAAAAGAAAATACTGCTATTTACATTTCTCCTGAATTTAAGTCTTTCCGTAGTTAAACAGCTTTTGCCTTAATGGCCTTTAGGTTTTAGTTCAGTTAGCATATGTAAAGAAAATATTTCAGAGTTCTTATTCAGCATCATCTTCTCAGTTTAGGCCTTGAYGTCTTACTTGTTATTTATATGACATCTAAGGAAAAATACAGCTCTGTATGAAGCTCAAGGAAATGTTTCAAGTGCCATTTTAAGACATGTATCAGAAAAGATTATTTGCTCCACGCTTTCCTGTTAAAATACTATTTCACCATTTGTATGACCATTCTGTATTCTAAGTTCTCTGCCCAAAGTCAATTGTGTTATAAAATCATAGGAATGGTGACCAGGAGGGACAGCTGAAAGCAATCATCCTTTAGCCTGCTCTTCCCCAAACTAAACATGTACCTTCCTCAAGGACTTTGACCACTCAGGGAATATGTGATCCAAGTCCCCTGCCATCACGATAGTTTAGACTCTACTTCAAGTTAATTGCTTTCTCCCTTTTGTCTCTAGTTCCAGTTAGGTAGTGATGTTACCATGGATACCCCAGCATTTATAGCTTACTTCAGTCACAAGACATGATTTCTACATTTTAATTTACTCAAAACCAAAACCATTTTACGATAACTGAAGAAAATAAGGAGGAAAATTGAGGATAGGTCATGTTTCACTTCTAAAAAGCCAGCTATTTCCAGGTTCTCTCATACTTGCAGTAAAACCATTAATCATCATAAACTCATTTTGTCTAAAAGCAGAGGTAATATATTTTTTTATGTAAATCACTTCATTGCCATGACAGAATGATGTCAGAGAATCGAAATAGGTGATATAATAAATTTTCCTTTTGGAACATTGTTTAGCATTAAAGGTTATGGGGGGCAGGGGGAGGGGAGAGAAAGGACATGATTGATGTCAGCTGCTAAAGAGTAAAATTTGGTTTTAATTTTCATTAAATAAACCTAAATACTGTATTGACACAGACACACTTTTACAGACTAAGAAAATATACACACAGCTTAAAAATGGTGCAGTAAGAACCCAAGACCTTTCTAGAATAGAAATCAAGCTCCAGCTAATAGTTTGTAAAAGATGATTAAAATAATAATTAACATTACAAGTTTTAATTTCTTCCTTTTTTTTTAAACACTGTTTTTGAAATTCAGGGCTTCACATTCACCATTTGTACATGCACATAATGTTGAACACATAAATTCTATAAACTGAAATTAGCTTTGCATTTAATTTGGCTATGTGCATAAGAATCCTTAAACAATGAAGAAGTAGTACAGGAGAGAAATAGAATTTTATTTCTCCCCGCAAAAAGCAAGCAATCTTTTCTGAATTACAGCCGATACCTCAACAAAAATGAAACTATTTTCTGAAATCCTACAGCAGCATGGTAGAACAAATATATATATGGCATCATGGAAAATGGAAGGATTGGGACCAAGCCTAGAAGTCAAAGCTGTTACTCCCCATTTCTCTCTATAAAATTTCAAGTCAAGCTTTGGAAGAAATTACCAACTTTGGTTTGATTCAAGCCTTTTTTTTTTCTATTTGCTCCTTTTTATTCCTTTGGAGAAAACAGCTGAAAAACAAACTGCGGAAATGAATGAAAAGCTGTTTCCCATAGCTTTAATCCCTCCTCCTTGCAGTAGCCATGGTGTGTATAACCACTGCCCTGCTGGGTGAGAGAGAGCAGTTCTCTTTCCACAGAGCTGATCTAACCCGAGGTGTGCGACAGCCCACACAGAACAGCTGCAATGAAAAGCAAGTCTCTTTTACAACATCTATTTCCTGCACAGATAAAATGGAAAGCTGGATATCCCCTCAGCATTTATCCAGCTCTTAAAATCRGTCCCACAGGGCTGTAGCTCAATCAGTTTTCCAGTCAGCTCCTTTAAAGCGAGGTTTTTGCACATAAGACTTTTATATCTTAACTTAGAAATTTGACACCCCGAAGAAACAAATACCATCATGCAGAACACCTACTTTGGGGAAAAGAGAACTAACACTCAAAAGTATGGGTTTGGTCACTATTTGTTTCTTTTCATGTTCAAATTATATTTCAATACCTAACTCCAAAGGAGAAACAATTTTGTTGGGGCAGTTTATTTCTGTAAAATATAAAATTTCTGTAAAATTCTGTAAAATTTTAAGCACAATGGTTAACACAAATTTTTTAATTATCCATTTCTTCCTGAAGCACAGCACACAGGCATGTGAGATGGCGTGCCTTGACCTAACAGGTCACTGCTGTGTGAATGAGGATGGTCTCCAGCACTCCAGAGCTGAGCTGCCAGCTGAGCTCCAGTGCTCATCTGACCACTGCCGTCACTGTGACAGTGTCAACCTCAACTCGACAGGAAGCTGCCTGTACCTGTCAGGAACTGCAGCCTCCAAGGAATGGACAGGGCAGTGTGGATGGAAGCAAGGCAGGAGGGCAGGATGTTGAGACCTCTCATTTTCTCAGGCAGTGACCTGTTTGGCCAGCTTGGCTGCTCATGCAAGTAAAGCCTCGGCTTTTCTGCCTTGCCAATTTGCAAACTTACCTTATGACTTTTAGTTTCCTTCTCTGCTAAAAAAACCCATCAAAATTAAAAATCTATTGATATATTTTAATAAAACCTTAAAGTAATTTGATTTATTACAACAGGACAGTTTCTTGGTGAATTCAACCTAATCCTTTCACCAGTGATGTTTATTCATTTTTATTCAGCTTAATTAGCTCACCAATTTTAAATTCCTCATTTCCTCCTCTGAAATACATCTTTGGGTTAAGGTATATCATTAACATGACCTTGCACCAGGAAAACCTTAGTACACAGTACAGGAAAAAACAAACAAACACACACACAAAAAAACCACCCCCAAACAAACATCACCAGTAAAGCCTCCTGAATACACACAGAAAACAAAGAGAAATCTTTCTTCTTCCATATTTCTGCATACTGTCCAGGAATCATACTGCCTCCCACATCACATATCAAAATAAAAACAAACCATCACAGGGACAATAAATCTTATTTTTCCCCTTTCCTTCTGTTCTTACCCTCTTAAAGGGAGATTGTGTTTCCATAGTTGTGCTTTTGTGCGAGCCCACTGATCATGACAGGAAAGCAAAGTCAAATGAAATAACCCTGCCTTGTTCTGACAGGTATGACACAGTCTCTTTCCTTCTGATGAGCTTCAGTAGGCTTCATTAATTTGTCAATATTGATACAGGGGAAAGGAAATAGATTAATGTGCAGTATCAAGGGTTTTGTATTATCTGTAGCTGCATACTGGTTCATTGGCATCTTGGAGGATGCCACCTTAAATGAGAACAATCCTTGGCAGCAAGCAGTCAGGATCTGGGTCGTAGAATCTATACTGCTGACTCTCAAGAGACTCAGAATCAGATTCAWAAAAAAATTGATGCAATTATGAATTCCTCTCACTAAAGCATTTTAAACTCAAACACTGTATTCTCGAGTGCTGTTTCCCTCCATGACTCCCTTTATCAACTCATAGATTTTTCCCATTCAGTTATCTTGCTCTCACTGCAAAAAGTATTATCAACTTTTCCAATGTTTGCATTGTTCTTTCCCTCTCATGCAATGCTTGACTTCAGTCTTTTAAAAAATGGTCTCTTCTGGTAATGTGAGGTCCTCCACTCCAGCCTATTTCATTAGTGTTTAGCACTTACCTTATATTTGGATGCCCAATTCTCTTAACTCATACAGTATTTTCTAGGTTAACAGTAAAATCTTCACCATTTTTTCCTAAAATGGCACCCTAAATGTGTTCTATCTGTTTTTATTTTTCAAGCTCTTCACCTTTCTGCCCCTTTTAAGAAGAAAATATAAAACAGAATTCAGTGACTGAAACAATTACTCACTTCTGCAATGTTAAAGTCATGTTTAAACAGTAATGACAACAGTAACATAAATGAAGAGAAATGTGTGCACACATTCTCCATATTGTATTCCATGTCGGAACAGACTGCAGCTGTCAACCTTGTGTTTAAGAAAACTGAGTATTCAAACTTTCTTACTCCTTGATGTCGATAAAGATAGTATGATTTTTAAAGTCTTACTGMGGTCTCTCATCCTCTAAAGCCATGCTAAAAGCTGACAAATTAAACCTGCCAACTATGGATATATTAAATTGCCTCTAATTCCCTCAACCTACTACATGCAGAAATCAATTACATCTTTTTTAAACTCTTGTGTGTGTATGTGTCTCTCTCTAATAATTTCTGCCAGGTGCACTGCAGTGAGCCAAAGAATAACATTAAGCACTTTGCAAAACTGTTCTATGCAGCATTTGCTGAAGTAGAATTTCTCTTTCCTCTGTTTTTGACATCCCAGTGACTGCACTGCAGAATTGCTGTAACCACTGCACTTACAGGTGACAACATGCTGATATCTTATTTAAATTCTGAACAGGCACCATCTGCCTTGTATCTSAGCTACGAGGCTGAAATGCTCTTTATTCCAAGACAAACGAGAGGTGTTTTAGAGAAAAGGATGTAAGTTTTGTGGAGGAGGAAAGAACATGGACTAGGTTTCATTTAATTGAAAAACTCTATTGCACTCCAAAGAAACAA
The DNA here is from genome assembly GCA_018881555.1 of Amblyornis subalaris. Lineage (NCBI taxonomy): Eukaryota > Metazoa > Chordata > Aves > Passeriformes > Ptilonorhynchidae > Amblyornis > Amblyornis subalaris. The sequence goes on from JACAXG010000037.1 coordinate 1,575,100, forward strand.
AGCAGACTTCAAGGGAGTCTTTGTCAACCACTGAACCTCTTGTCCAGATGCTTAACCTCTACCGGCAGAGCTGGCACAACTTAGCAGGGGGTTCTTCCCAAATGTGACTCTCAGCACAAAACRCTACCTTTAATAATTATTTTCCTTGTCAGTAACAATGATGTATCAGACCTTTTATATGTCCACCCTCTCCCCTTATTCATCACCTCCTGAACTAGAAGGCACTAGAGCTCTTGATATACATGTATATAAACTGGTACAGCAACATCCATTTCCATTGCCTGTTTACCCTTTCCTCCACAAACACRTTCATCTGTCTTTCACACTGCATTATGGACAAGCTAAAACAAAACCCTCAGGGCTTGTCTGCAATGCCACTTCTCAACACTCTCCTTTTCATCCTTTTCCAGTATCTGCCATGACAGCTCCTGCAATGTCCTGATTGCAAATACATGGAGGGTTTGCAGCAATTTCCGTTATTTATGTAGCACCCAGATCTTTTCATTAAAAAGATAAAATCCGACAAGATGCAGCTGTTTACACAGCTGACTTATGAAAAGATTATTTTCTCTGCCTTTTACTACCTTAGCTCTCCACAGCATCTCCAAGTGGATGATTASAACAACTCTTCCTATCTTAAACACTGGAAGAGTTCTTGCCAGGACCCCCTGTGCACTAATAGGCCTTAGCAAGCCTGACCAGCCCCACCTGAGGCCTCCACACATACCACTTCCCATGGGCACAGGAGCATTATTTAAACCCAGCCCAGGGTCATCACTCTCTGCCTAAGCTGAGCTGTTACATTGTTGGTTTCCAGCTCTGCCACAGCCATGGATTCTGTTGAACTGAACCCCTGGGCTGGCTTGACCTTGGACCTGCCTTATCACTGTGAGTTTTTGTAATGATCTAGACTTGGTTGAACTTGTCCATGGCCTGTGGGTCTGCCTTGCTCAGGCACTGTGGGCAGTGGACCCTGCCCTGCCAGTTCTGTGTCCCCACCTCCCCCAGCCTTAAGGAGCAGCCAGCACTTACTGCACTCTGCCAGCCCTGTAGCAAGTACTGCTACCTAATTCTGCTATGATTAAGATTTCTGGTCTCTATTTTAATATGGGCCATTCAAAATTAGAAAATTACTTCCTAGACAACAAGTTAGCAAAGCAGTTTGATTGCAGTATTGAAATCAGACTATTTCCTTGGCACTGACAAACCTCTTAAGCTGTGTTTGTACAGTGACTGGCACAGCAGGATCTATCAGAGGCACAACCCTTACATGAACAAAAAATAACACAGCTTTGGAAATTCAAAAAGAAAGGACCTCATCCTTCATTCATATGAGCTTGAAAACTGCTATTGAAATGTCTTCTATTAAAAAATAGATCTACAAATAGGAAAAACTGCAAGTGCTCTGTTATGTGAGCACTCCATTTGTAACCAAAGCTCAAGCTGGTGGCACTGAACTGCACTGTCAACATCAGAAAAAAAACTGTCACTRTCTTCTTACATGGGGTGAATGCAGATTAATCACTTTTAAGATAAATAATACTTGGTTTTATTTCATCCTGTGGCTTCATCTAAGCTACTCACAGCTTGWAGATTATCCTGTGCTGAACTCACCAAATTTCTCACGTTTGAATCTACGGGCTGCCAGAATTATGTGTGAAACCAATGTCTTGCACCACAAAGCAGTATTTACCAGAGACATATCTTTTGCTCCTTAACTGCTCATTTCAATTATAAGGATGAGGTTCAGTTACAAAAAACTATAACAGAATTCAAAGGTAGGTATTCTACCTGAGAAATCTAAAAATTTCCAGGAGCTGTATCTGACTACAGTAGTACTGGAGTATATGCTGAAAAAATGCCTGCAGACCGCTGCTGCATTACCCTTAGCACTGGTTTTGTTTAAATTTCAATTATAATTTACTTAATCTTCTTCAAAAAGTCACAGATTACAGAAGCTGTGAATTCACTCATGCTTAGGGAAATTTCATATGAAGACTGTGGAAGCACTGGGAGGTCATTATTTCTGAAAGCTTTCTCGGTGTCTCAGACTACTCTTCCATCTTGAATTACAGTCAAATATATATGTGAGTAAGGAATCTATTTTGTTTTTACTTCTGGTGTATAGATAAACTCATTAGGATGACAAAAAGATCAAAACTGGGATATCTGGGTTTGGGTGGGTTTTGGTTTTTTTTAAAGAAAAAACAAGACATATAACTCACATTTTAGTCATATTTGGCAAATAATTTTTCTATGAATCCTCAAGAGCTTGGAGATTTCCACAGTACATCTTTTTCAGTGGTTATTTTTGGCCATTGTCGCTTCTTTTTGCTCTATGAAGGACAAGGAGGAGAAAATCTTGGCTGGCCTCAAGTTCTTGGTGGGCTCTTTCAGAAGAGAAGTTCTCAGTGTACCCTACAATCATTCTTACCATGAATGATGAACTTCATGTTCTCTGGGGTTAAAATGTGAAGCGAGGTACAAGCTGATTTATGAGTCCTGCAAGTTATGCAACTGAAGAGTAGTAACATCTTATGCTTTCTAATTTGCCTTAGGGTTTTTTTACAGAAAAGCAACAACACAAAATGTTTTATACTTGACTTACACTATTACCATAGCTCTGGTGCCTGAGAGAAAGTTTTGTAAATAGATGTTTGAAGGAAACTCCTTTGAAACTGGTTATTTCTGAATGGCTGTAATCTGTTACCATTGCTTCAAAAAAGAAAATTCTGACCTCAGGGGTCAAGAGACTGACACCCTGCCCTCTCCATCAGCATTCGAAAAATTGTAATTTAGAATTGCAACTTGTTCCATAGTGAGAAACAGGAATGCCTTTCTTAAAGAAGCTCTGTTCCAGGAATTCACAGCTGCTTTTCTGGGTCCGAACAGAGCATTAAATGTGAGAGGGAAGCAGCCAGTGCTGCTGCAGCTGGGAACTGCCAGGAAGCTGCCCCTGTGGTAGCACTAACTTTTAATTTCATTGAAATACACAGAACCTAATGGCAACAGCCAGCTGCTCTTTGCAAAGGCAGGTGTGGTGAGGGTCTTTTATGGGACTATTTCATTTTTGTCCCTTTTTTCTTCATTTAAATGATAAACTGCAAGATCACAGATGATGCCACGTATCTTACTCRTACACCCCTATTAAGTCCTGTTGCCAATCAATGGTACTTCAGTAAGAACATATATTGCATCCCAAGTGAAATTAAAAAGATACTAAAAGAAAATCGTTGCCAATTTCGCAATCCAAGGATTTTGGTAAATCTGACCCAACAGAGAAAATGTCAAGCCTGTCTCTTTCATCTATCCCTCTCATACTTCCACTTTAGCTAGTATTTTTTTAGAATTTTTTTTTTCAGGACTGTGCTAGTAACTTGGAGCAAAACATTCCCCATGTTAGAAAGTCTGGAGTATTATGACAATGATTAGCACCACAACGACAAACACAGGAGACCTTTACAAAGAAAATCACTGTACATAAGAATCATCATCCTCTTCTTAGCCAGAAGACATCAGCATGAGTTATAGAAACAAATACTGGTTTAGAACAGGAATTTGGAGATTTTAAGCTACACATTTCTACTGAAGAAAAGAAGACTTAAATGTACTCTGGTCATGAAATAAAGTTATAGCACTAATTCCAATACAGGACAAAAGTTAACTATGACAGTGGCTTGCATTGCCACTGGCAGCAGAGTTTAGTGTGGATGTTACAAGGCGGCAAGGCAGTAACAGGTCTAAGTACAAAAAAACCCCTACATTATGCAGAAAATTTAAGAGACAGAAAAATTTACTGGGAAAATAAACAGTTTCCAAATGTGTGCACTGTAAGCAGTAATTTTAAGGATCACAGTGATGTAATTAAACCAGGAGTTTTGCATATAGAAGGGTTGATGAGGCCTGGCCTCCAAAGGATTTGTGCCTCCGCTGACTGCAAACTACAGCTGAAGCTTTTTCTGCTCTCAGGGCATTTAATGTTCCCCTCTCCCATACCCCTTATCYTCCGAAGGTTGAATTCTCTGTTACATAATAATACAAGTTTCATGCAGGGGACAAACTGTGACTGATGTTTCTCTTCTCTTTATCTATCCAGCTTTTTCACCAGACCTAGAAAAAACTTAATAATCTTAGAGACAAGTAATGCCTCTGTTTAAGCTTGGCTGAAGAATGCCAGTGCGTTCTGAGTGTATTAACTGAGGGCAGTTGACAAGACTGCATAGATTGGTTTTCCCTCAGAAATCTGAATAGTAAGGACAGTACTAAAGGGGCTGGACAATTTCTTTTTGCCCACTTATGTAAAGCATTCTGTTTATTTTCAGTCATATGTAGGACTAAGATGTTGGCATTATCCTATTATTAGGGTTGGTTAATATATTTTTATGGATCATCATCATCCAATAGACTCTGAAGTCTATTTATGCAGTGAGTCTGAACACTCTTAGTCCAAGATTCTGGCAGGACTTTTTCCTGGAGGCTAAATGGCATCTTTCCAAATTGCGTGTTGGCAGAGATTTTGGCTGTGCTTAGACCCATGGGATTTACTTATTTTTGTATTTCTAAGTCATTAAGCAACAATAAAATCTTTATGATATCTAATGTATTGAGTTTTCCAACCATTGTTCTAGTAGTATGATGATAAGATAGTTTATAATGTCTTTTAAGTTTTGCTATCACATGCTGTATTACCTTCCAACTTATGTGTCAACAATCTCTAGGCTTTATATACTGACAACAGGTACTCTGTACATTCCAGGCGTGGGACCTTCCTACATCAGGACAGAGTGTGTATTTTGATCCCAGTTATTACCATAAATACTATAAGAGAATATAGTACCTGCTATAGGTTTTTTAAGCTTGTTTTTGAAGGTTGGAATAATGCAATAATACCTAAGACCAACTGAAATATCTCTATCCATGCCAAGGCAAGAAAGTTTTGATTTACAGTAACTTTATAGCAAATTCTTCAAATAATCCTAGGGAACACAGGCGACAAAATGTAATTACATTTTCAATTCCAGAGTTCAAAAGCCAGCTAGTGAAATAAGCTTGTCCTCTTCCTCTCCCCAGTGCCTCTTGTGCAAGTAGGAAGCAGGTAAAAGATTGTGCATTTGGAATTTAAGTCTGACATTGCTTACAAATGTCTTAAAATTAACAATTTGAATTAACTATTTTACATCTCTACATCAGATACATATTATATAATAAACCTGAAGCTTCCCTGCAATTAGGCCTATGCACTTCAATGCAGAGACAGAACATACAGTTTGGAACATCCGAACACTCAGCCATTAAAGTAAACAGGGGACACATTCAAAACTCAGTTCATTTGTCAACCTGACAGCAGATGGAAGATTTCTGCATGCGAAATATAGGAGCATCTGGCTATCAAGGATATTTAAGACCTTACCTATTGATCTCTTTCATCTGCTTAAATTAATTCAAAATGTTAAGATGCCAAAAAATGGTGATTAAACATCCCGTGTGTATAAAGCTCAAATCCCAATAAGCAGTAAGGAGAAGATAATAGAAATACTACAAAACCAAACCAGCAGCAGAGTTCCCAAATAATGGATTGTTAGCTGGAAATACTAGACACCTGACTGCCAGAAATGGAGGACAGTATGGCTTATTAACTGGGAGAGACACACACAGAAAACACATTTTGTTACTTTGTCAAGAAGGACTTGAGGAAAAAAGCATTGCAAGGAAAGGTAAGGAACTAGAAGAAGGGAAAAAATGTGATTAAAACCAAAAAAGACACAATATTGCTTACAAGTATAAGCTAGGTGTAACCTCTCTAACAAGGACCTACAGGCTCTGCAAAACTCAGGTTTCACATATTACAATACCTGCAGCAGATTCCTTTAAGTTCAGAAATTTAGCAAGTAATTATTTTAAATAAGAAATGTTCAAGATCAGATTGGATGGGGCTCTGAGCCACCTTGTCCAGTGGAAGGCATCCCTGCCTGGGGAGATTGGGTTGGAACTCCATGATCTCAAACCATTCTAAGTTAGAAACTGGAGGGCTTTACAACATAAACAAACATGTATTGCTACACTAACTAGGTGACTTAGAGATAAAAGCCTTATCTTACCTTTATTTATTTATTTTTAAGAAAGTGGGACAAAAGTCAAGTCCCCCACATGCACCTCCATTCTTCCAGACACAATTAAACTATAGGAAGGACACTGTCCTGTGCCTTTGTTGCCTTTTTGGTACTAGCAGAAATTTTATGGCTTGAAAATGAGATGTAAATAGAACTAGCTATTATTCTATGTCAGCAGCAGAGATGACATTAGAGGAGAATCCTTCCACACTAGAAGCCAGACTAAATTAAGTCTTGACCTGTACCACACTGTGATGCTATCAGAATCTGGCTCCACACCAACCAGTCTCAATGTCGGCTCTGCAATCTAAATCCAACTACTAAAAAGTATATTTATCTATAGAAAAGAAGGAAAGCAACACACAATGGTTGATTACATTTCTGAGTTTATAGAAAAGTAATAAAGCATTATTTTAGCAGATGAAACACCATTAAGACTGAATAATATGTAACTTTAAAAGAACACCAGAAAAGAGCAGCAGCCATTTCCAATCAAAGCTGTAATTCTCCCTGGTCTTTCTAGGGTCATGCAGGTATCACTACCACAATGAGACTTACTACTCATTTTAGGGTTCTGCCTGGGTACAGAGTGAGGACTGAGATAACAAGCTAAAACAGCAGAGAAAGAAGAGGAGGAMAGGTTCATTTTCATTGTTGGGGTTTTTTTGAGAAGCATTTGACTAAATGCTTTGTATAATTTTTCTAAAATCATTGAACTAAAAAGTATTACAGTAKGATTGAGCAGCACTGCAAATGGAACACATAGTTTTAAATATGTTTCTTTATCAGATCCTAACCATCCATAATAGATCTTGTCCTCCTTTTCCTGACTACAACTTCAATGGAGCAGACCAGGAAAGGTCTGTACTGACGAAAGTTTTTTTTATGCCAGCATATTCTATGCAACGTGTATTTCATAGTCATCAAATGTGAATGCAACCTTCTCATATCATGGGGATTCAAGGTTCAGAGAAAAATTTCAGAGGACACAAAATCACAAGGAAAAGCCTCCATCAGGAGATTATTTATGCAAAGCTTGTAGCCTCAGAAAACTACAAAAGTCCAGATGTGTGTGCTGAACATTCTGTGTGTCTTTATAGCAGCTTTTACAAATGGGAAGACTATTGTGAACTTCCCTAAGACTTCTCTTTTTTGACTAAATACCATCACAGATCTTTTTTCACAGGCTAGTTCATAAAGAAAACATCAAAATTTGACAAAGAAAACAGAGAGAACCTGAGAATTACTGATTAATGGGAAAAAATATGCTAAGAAATATAAGAGAACCTTCTGGTTCCCTAACTCTTTATCCATTGTCAGAAAAACACCAAACCAAAACAAATATACCTGTTCCTAACGGTCAAGAAATCCAAATTTATTTGTTTCTGAGCAGAGACCCTAYGGCGACACATTTACTTCAAATTTTCTCAATGAAATTATCATACTTGATTTCTGTAATTTAAAAAATTAATCATTAAAAGGTAGTGCATAAATGTATACATGCATTTCACCACTTCAAAAAAGCTCTAGGTGAACGAAAGAATTTATAAATGGCATCTAAAAAGGATTATTTGATAATAAGGAAAAACTTAGCTAAACAGTTTTATGAAGTTTAACTGCAGTGAAGGTTGAAATAGGATGTGAGCATCCAGAATGGGAACGATTAATCTATAGCTCAGCCTTAGAATTACTGCCAACTCCAAAGGAAAATTTGTATAAAATAACCTAAGCTTCAATTTCCTGGATAAGAAAAGTCAAGGCATGGCTTCACGAAGTTAAAAAAAAGAAAAAAAAGGTCTGGACAAGATGATCTGAGAACATTATCAAGACACAGGTGGCAGCAGAGACCCAAAACCTATTCCTTGGAAGTCCTAAGAAAGGATTTTTTTATTCAGGAGGGCACTTCATTATGCCTCTTTGGCCTGATCTCTCCTCAGTTTGTGAGGGCTTATCAATTTTTAGAAGCAAATCCTGTCGGACTTTTGCCAGACATTAAGTCATATGCTCTTAGCCCTAGTGTGCTGACAAGGATTTGGCGGTAATACTAACATTCACCTGAAAAGTCCTTGTGAAAAATGCAATGAGCAACAATTCTAGTGACTTTGTGGAAGGACAGATCACCCACTATGTCACCAAGGTTATAAAAGATGATAAGAGGGAAGAAAAAAATCATCACAATTTCTGGCAAAAGGATGTATTGACTTCCCTTCTCCAYGCCCTCAGCATAAATTCAGAGACCTGCCCTGAAAATGCAATGCCTCATGTACATCCAGAGAGATTAGAAGAAGTTAACAAAGTATCTACTCTTCATGTGCCACTCTTAGTTCACTTGTTCTAGGTGACACTTGTTTGCCACCACATGTATGGTGGCAAAAATCATGGAATATGTACTGTTTCATCCCAGGCAGGATAGCTCTGAGCTGAGTGGAACTGAATACAAAAAATTCATAGCACTGGTTGATCATCTTATTTTAGAAGCCACTTTCAGTGGCTGCACACAAGATTGTTTTATAAGGATTGGCATCTTTATTCTAAAGGGTTTAGATGTTACATCTGTAAAGAAAAGGCATATACAAACAGCACAAATCTGCATTCTGCTTGTGTTATCCTCTTGTGTATTTACTTTGGGGGGAATTCAGTTATAGCAAAGTCCCTAGAAACAGCAGGTAAGATTTTGTATTCTTTTTCCATTTGGAGAAGTGAATACTTGCTTCTAATAGAGAAATAAATGACTTACTGCACCTGCAAAACAGTGCCTGTCTTCTTGCAGAAGGTAAGCTCCATTGTAGATGTCTGTTAGGACAAAAACTTCATTGGGAGGAGAAAACAAAAATGTGCCAACTGAAATTGCTACAAGGGAGAGACAGCAGTTCTTTCCCAGCAGGGATGTCAGCATGCAGTGAGAATGAGTCATTGTGATGCAGTTCTGTGATTCAGACAATTCAAAGCCACTCAGGGATGTCAGACCACCAACATATTTTTGCTGTGTGTGAATCCATATACAGATAAAAAGTATTCTCTAGCTCTTAATAGACTCCTACGTCTCTAACAATTTTCTCATAAGATTTTTWAATTTTCTTGTCCAAATTTGTTACTGCAAAGCTGGATGTAGACAACTTTTGCTCCTTARTAAAATGATTGTATTTGTTTCAGGCCACTCTATGAGGAAGCCTAGAGGTACTATGCAGCCAAATAGAGCCCTAGGCAATTCAGGCAAATATCCTAAAACTAAGAGTAGATAAGGACYAAAAACCAGAACTGTTTTGTTGTTAATAATTTTTTTACTCATAAAGCTGAACAAGAAGAGCTCTTCCTCTGAGAAGCAACATAAGTCTAAAGCAACTGCTTTTCTTTCAGGTGAACAGGTTGAGAACAGTATGAACGTTTTCCTCACCTGCCTGTTAGAAGCATGATCACAATGACCTGCAGCTTATTTTGTGGCAGAACAATATTAACATGCAGACATGGGCTAATCCCTTACTATTTCCTAATCTATTAATAATTGCTACAGTCAGCCTTTGAACAGAACGGGTACATAAATAGGTATAAAAAGCGCTTTCTCATTATATGCATTTCTAGTTTGCTCTCTTGTAATAACCCTACTGTTCCTAAGCCTACAATATCAGAAAGAAGAAAGAATTTCCAACAGCCACAAAAGTAAGGCATAATTCTGCTGCTGAGAACAGTTGGAAAACCTATAGGGACTTATTTTCATCCTACTAGCCACAGGAAAACTGAAAGAGGATTGGAATATGATACCACTCGCTTTACCATAGGATCTGAAAGATTGTACCTAAGTTATCAATGAAAGTCAAAGCCTGATTTTATTGATACCAAGAGTTTTGCCTGTGGAAAGTAAAAGATTGTGAGGGACACAAACAGATTTCCTAATGTTTGTGGAGTTTAATGRTTAACAACTGCAAGATGAATGAAAAATCACTTGAGTGCTGGTGGTACACAGAAAATCTGTGAGACTTGAAGAATCCTTTGGACATCCTCAAGGACTGTAGAAGAATGGATTGATTTCCTCCAACTCTCTGSAAGCCTGCTCCGAACATGTCAGTGTTTCTCCTTTGGGCAGTGAGGAGAAGTAAAGAGCTCAGCAGAAGCAGTCATGAAGGACAGGGAAATGAGTCATCCTAATCCACTGTAATGATCTCATCAATCCTTCACTGTGTCAAGTTATAAATACATAGTAAATATTGACAAGTGTTTTGAGGCAGGGTTTGAAAGAGAACATTTATCTTGTTGTTGTTCTTGCCAGGACAGATGATCCTCAAAGAAGCTAGTAGTTTCAAACGTTTAGGGAGAAACTCATTATGGAGAATATGAGAAATCATTTTAATGCAGATTTTAGGTTGCTAAAGGACATTGAGATCTACTGGTGTTCTAAGTGTGAATACTCTCTCTCCATCTACTTCCCTCCACTATAATCTAGTTATTTATTTTACTAGAACCGTTTTTCTCTGCAACTTCTAACATTTGCAGTCAGTTTTGCCTGCCTCAAGCTTTGGAGGACCAACAGCATCCTCAGTGATGTACCATTGTTCAAAATGACAGTTGAAATTACCATAAAACATCAACTTCTCATAAATACTGCACAAGTGTTTATCTAGATTAAATTTACTAGAACAACTGGATTTCTGTCATTTCCAGACACTTCCAGAATATGAGGCCTCCTGCCTTAACCTTTGATTCTTGTATGCTCTATTCCTCTGTTATTATAATTCTATCATACTTCAAAACTATGCTGAACTTATACAAATTCAAACTGAGAYGGCAAAAAGTACTTCCCTGACATACAGGGCACCATGCCCCCAATCATTAAATATGTCCTCATCCAAAACATACATTTCAGAGAAAAGAGTAAAAAACACAGGAACAAACATTTCTGTGTCTGTGTTTAAAAAAAAAAAAAGAGAAATTGCACCTCCTTTGCTTAGAAGTCCAAGCTAAGGGACATTCTCCAAATAGAAAACATCAAACTGGATATTTGTGCTATTTGGCAAAGCTGTAAGCAACTGGAATTTTTTAAGATAATACACTTCTCATCAAGCAGAATGTTCCTGTGTCTCATTATAAATTACCACAGGGTACTTAAGATAATACCACTATTAAAGTTAAATCCTTCATGCTAATTCGTTAGAAGAATCATATTGAAAGGTACATTTTAACATCTAAGAGTTTGGTGACTATTCTGTAGATGTAAAACAATTCTGGAATCCAATTTGCATAAAATGCATTAATGTCTAATCACAAAACAACTTAAATCATGTTTTTCAGAATCTAAGACAGAAGGATGAAGAGAACTGCCTACTATATTGTAAAAAGAGCCACAAAACCATATCTGGTATTTTCTGTTTATTCACATGGAATATTCTGTAATTAACACACACAAATCGCATCTTTCATCCACAGAACTCACCAATTCTTACATATAAATCAGGAATGACCAATGGTCCTTATTCCCTAAGTCATACACCAAATTTTATCGAGTCAAAAGTCACAGAGATGTCCCGAATTTTGGACGCCCAACACAAAAAGCATCACTGTAAGTGATTTTCAAGCACAATTGGAATTGACTCCTCAAGAGCATCCCTGTTCCCTGGTCAAAGACAATATATGATGGATTCAGCTGGGATCTCCAGATAAGAAACTTGTCACCCCTGCATTGTGCTGCCTGTCACAATCAAGGTTTGCAAGGAACCTACCCAGTCTCATGCCAACACCATCTCACAGGGATGCCCCAGTAGAAGCGTGGTAGCCACCATGACCTGGTTGTGACACAAATGCATTCCAAGAACCAGAACTACCCATTCTTTTATTAAATGTGAGGTAATCTCAGAAACATATGTCTGCTTACAGGTAACCATGCAYACTCTGTGTTCAAAAATATAATCGTGTTTGTGGGTGCACTAAAGAGATTCAAATTATTATGTAGCTTTAATAAACTATTCTATCTGTTTCAGCTAAAATTTCTGTTTGATAGTGTGACTGGAACCAATTTTGTTTGGCTTTCTTTCTCCAGACTAACAAAGAGAATCCAATTAATGAAAGCCATTTAATTTTTTTTTAATCTCTTTTTAAATCCTTCTCTCTTTTTGAAGCTAGCAAAGACAGGCAATGTTGCTGTATAAAAAAACTAAGACATCATAAGATGATTCTGTATGAGCTCATATAAGAAGGCATTAAATACTTGGCAAATTTGGGCATGATATGACATGCTTATTTAATGAAAATAATTTCTGAATTCTTTTGTCGAACAGTAAATTGAATTATTTTCACATAAGCTTTGGTTTCTTCATCTGAAAACTAATAGATATTATGTAGTTGAGGCAGAGCAAATTTCTAACTAATTTGCTAACTAGCCAGGTAATAATTAGTTTTGAACAGTTCAGATAAAGTATGTGACAAAAAGGAGGAAAAAGAAGGAACAGAGAAACATCTGCAAAATGGTCAGCAAATATTTATTCATGGACRTCAGGACTGACAGTGTATGTTCTACTAAATGTCTGAATTTTAGGAAAACTAGTCTATTAAGAGTAGGAAGACTGCACCTCAGATATTACAATTGTATTTTACAGACAGAGGATATATTTACTGGAGACCTACTTCTTCTTTATCTAGTAACTTACTGATCCTGGATACCATACAAAAAGAGACAGTATTTTTCAAATGATTAATGAAGATTAATGTCAGCCTCTGAGTCACCACAATACCAGAGAAGAGCTGTTCAGGGTTATTTGCAACTGGCCATGCTCTTTGTTGTAGGTTCCCAAAAAGTGGTTTGAATCACTCTTTTCTTGTTGTGCATACACTAACTCTCCCTGTYATTTCTTTACAAAGTTGTTAGTAAGGGATGAATTTCCAAACCATTACTATTTYAGCACATTTGAAGTGTAGCTTTCTACCTCCACTCACTGACCAGTGATTGTGTTCTTTGGGATTTGGCGAAGAAGATGGTAAATTGGCAACGTGGTCAGAGAGACTCAAGGGATGCAGTGCTGCTTGGTGAGTGCAGTGAAGCAACTCTAATCCATGTCAAGCATCTTGTCATCCCTGTGCCTGAGATATCCTGCTAGGAGGTTGTAACAGCTGGATAATAATTGCAATTCCTTTGCCTTTGTCACCTCGAGACTGTAAGCCTATATTTATTTTTAAATTGCAAATGTAACTGGAAAAGCTGTAGATATGCTGGGAGCCTTCTGAGGAACCACCACCCTGCTCACAGTGAGGGCCTGCACACTAACTCAGCAAAACTGAAGAATATAGTCAGAACATTTAGCTGATGTCGGTTGGGSGCCACCAAGCTTCCAAGGAGCTTGAAGTTTCTGACGCTGTAACTAAAGATGATGTAACCTTAAACACGACGGTTCACAAAGACTGACTGGTTACTGCGATATAGCTTGACTGAACTAAAGGAGCCAAAGCAAGAAAATCTGATAGAATTCCCCAATACAAGCCTTGCATCTGCCCTCCTGTCACCAGGTGCATCAAACATGCTCGTTAGAATTGCAGAAGTTTGGTTGCGCAATCTCAGAAGTTTTCAACCTGCTATACCAATGAGCCGGTTTTCCCTCGACGATTCCTCCCTTTCCCCAGTCCTCAAATCAACTACTGCTCTAAAATGGCATAAAAAACAATTGCTTCTTTCCTCAGCAGTACCAGAGATCTGTCACACAGAACTGAGGATCAATTTCAAAATCATGTAACAGCATCTTTTACAAACAGCAACTCATTGTTAGACATGTCATAATAGTAAATCTATGCTAATATTAATTACTTGAAGCTTACGAAATCTGTTTTTTCACAGTTAGCATTTTTTTTGGTAGTCCACAAGGAGATCATCTGTTTCAAAAGACATTAGGAAAAAACCCCTGCAACAGAAGATAAATACTGCATCAACACAGCAGCACAGGTATCTTGTAAGGCGACATTAAATGTGCTAGTTCAGATACCACAGTAGCACAACAATTCATATAGGTAATTTTCTCACACTCTTAGAAAAAAGTTAGAGGTGAAGATTATTATCTGAAAACTCCTGTATCAGAAAGTTTGATTATCTACTTCCTGCTTACAAATAAAAAGAAGCACTTTGCTAAAATCTTGAATCTGCACTACACAGCCCTGCAAAAGGCATTCTTCCCCTTGAGCCAACTGGCAGAAGCAATCCTTTAATGCAAACAAAACATATTGATTGTTCTTTGAGAAATATATATATATTCTTCAAATAATTTAGGGAAGCAAACTTAAGCAGCAGATTGCAGTAAGTCTGTGGCAAATGGCAGTTGGCAAACATCCCAAACCATCTTTTACATCAGCAGTAACAATCAGTCCAGTGCCAGTCAGGAGTGCACTAATTCCTGCCACGGGTACTCCTGCCCATGTACCTGCTGCAGCTTCTAGAAGCTCCCAGAACTGAACTGTAAGGGTAAAACCCCACACACTGGGGGAACCGGCAGAAGTGAGAAAGACAGCAAAAACATTCCTTGTTTTTATTAAGGAATTATATTTAGCAACTATTTATTCACAGAAAATGTTACTCTACCTGGTTTTCCCTGAAAAGAAAAAGCACAAAATCTCACAACAGGAATTTTAATTTTAATATTATCAACATTGTGTTTGGACAGATGGTGAAATAAACACAGGGATAGACCAAAGCACGGTCCTGACCTGCCTGCCCTGAGTGCTGGGCGCCTCAGCCCGCACTTGCCCGGGATCCCAGCGGATTCTCCGCAGAGGATGTACAGATATCTGAAGGGAGGGTTCCAAGAGGATGGAGCCAGGCTCTTCTCAGTGGTGCAGAGCAACAGGACAGGAGGCAATGGGCAGAAATTGATGCACAGGAAGTTCCACCTGAGTATGAGGAAGAATTTCTTTAGTGTGCGGGTGACCGAGCACTGGAGCAGATTGTCGAGAGAGGGTGTGGAGTCTCCCCGACTGGAGATATCCCAGAACCGTCTGCATGCAATCCTGTGCTATGTGCTCCGGCACGACCCTGCTTGAGCAGGCAGCTTGGACCAGATGAGCCACTGCGGTCCCTTCTAACCTGACCCCTTCTGTGATTCCCCAAAGGGAATCGCGCGGGCAGACTCCATATGGATACGCGCGCGTGCCTGTGCCTACCCACGCTACCTCACAAGCTGTTGCCTGGGGGTGAGCGCCGGCCCCCGGCGGCGAAGGGAGCTCCCGGCCGTGCCTGCCCTGGCCGTGCCGCGCTCCCCTCGCGCCACCGCCATCGGCGGCACCCGGCGGGGCGGGGCGGTGCGCGCTCTCCCGGCRTGCCTCGCGCCGCTGTCATGGCGGCTCCCTGCGGCCGCTGCCCGCACATGGGCTGAGGGCTCGCGCCGGTAGCGCCCGTGTTTCTGTCGGCGCGGGGGTCGCGACAGCGAGCGAGGCGGCGGCGGCAGCGGCGGGGAGCGGGGGGGCCCGGGGCGGCGGGATCATGCTGGCCCTGGAGCGCGCCCTGCTGAGGGGCTTCCTCAGCGCGGCGGAGTCCCTGGAGTGGAAGCAGGGTGAAGTCGCGGCCGCAGGTGAGGGCAGGTCCCGGCCCGGAGCGGGGAAGGTGCCCGCTCGTTGTGGGTGTCCGGAGCCACCGGACTGACCCGGAGCCGCGGCTGGCGGCTCCCTCCCCCCCCGGGTGTGTTCCCCCCTGGCGCCCTGTCTGCTCCTCACCGGGCTCCCGGGGGCTCCTGCCCGCGCCGCAGGGCGGGGGAGGCCGTGGGCTCGTCAGGCTGGAGGAGCGGGAGCGGCACTGCCGGCAGGGCTGAGGCGACAGCAGCGGCCGGGGCTGCGCGGGGCTCCTCGGCMGCTCTGTGCCGCTGCGAGCGGCGGAGGCTGCGGCCGCAGCGGTGCCGGTTCCCRGTGGACGCCTCATGCCGGCACTCGGGAAGCTCGTAAGCACGGGGCTCCCTCCGGCTGCCCCCCGAGTGAAAGGCTGCCGGCCTGTTTGTACTCGGCAGTGAGGTGAAACTCGCTTTTCGAACAAAACGTGGGAAGGAAGAGTCTGGCATGAGCCTCCTGTTCTGTATTTTATTAGTTACTCAGTCATAGTTGCTTAGGGATCAATGGAAAATAGTCTCTTGAGGGGACTTGATTAGACCCAGCTTTCCTGCAGGGGAACGCAGCAGCTTTTAAAATGTAACCTTTGTCATGACAAGGTGCTTCCGTATTTCAGACAGGCTAAAAATACAGTTGTGCTCAAGTCATATGCGATGTTGTAGCATATTGAAAGTCTCATTTATCCTTASCTAAATACTTACTGAATTCTGGAAAAGAACCTGGGTTCTAATAATAGCTAACCAGCTCTCATTTCCTTGCATTACGTTTCATTTGGCCTTAATCATTGTACTGCCCRGGAATGGTAGCTGATGTGACTGACATCTGTCAGATCTGTCTTTTCAGTGAGAGTTGTGCATGCTCTTTGTGGTGTGGGGGCTTTTTGATTGCTTTTTTTGTTGTTTTTTTTTAGCTTTGGTTTGTTTTGAGGTACTTTAAGTAGTGTGCTGCTATAAGATATGAGAAAGACTTGTTGAAGAAAGGTATCTTGCAGAAGAGATAGAAAATGGTGGCGTTTGTGATGATTCTTAGTCGTCATTTACATGGGCCCTTCCTATTGATGTTCCTGAAAATAAATTTAAAAGCTCTGACTTTGCATTTGTATAGTGTCTTATAAAAAGCTACACACARAATCAAAAGCAGATTTTATGTGCTTACAGTTAACAGTACTGAAAAGAGAAACACCTCAATATTCTTCAGTCATCATCATGTGTCCTCACAGCCCATAGTTATTCTACAAGCTACAGCATTGTCTGTCTGGGCAACTGTAATCCAGTATAAAGAAGTTGCCATTTGGTGAGAGAAAGTCTCTTCAAAGCATAGATTGGAGAAAGTTTCTTGTTATTTCTATTCTCTGTGGGAGTATGATGTCAGCAGCATTGCGGAATCACTGCTGTTCTTTTGTCTGTGTCCTTCCAGGTACATACAAAGTGAAAGCGTTTTTTAAATAATACACAGCACACGTTATCTTCTATATCATTCAGCAGATCATTGTGGAGAACAAAAGTAGACTTTGGTCAACAGTGTGGTGCAGAGATGTTAGAGTGAATGAGTCTCTACCACCCATTCCTACAGAGTCATCCATTGCTGTTATTGAAGGTGGTTCTGTGCGCAGTGTTCCTGTATTTCTAAAATTTAAAATATTTGTTTAGCTGGATGTGCCTRGGGTTGGTGTTCAGGTTACTTCTTTGCACAGCTGCTGCTTTTGTGGATCCATACCTGTGCTGATGTTAAATTGGCTACCTTGGCTGCTAAATTAGTGCAGCTGCAGTGACAGCGAATGCAGGGAGCTGCAGTCCCCAGCTGGAATCACAGATTAATATTAAGGCACTTATCCTATGCAGACCTCTGTATTTTCTCAGCTGCACCATTACCAATATCTGCATCATCCAGTCAGAAACCAGTCAGTACATCTACATGAGTTGTAGCCATAGCTGCATGGTAGGCAGATGATGGTTTTGCTCAAGAATAGCAGGTTTTAACATGGTCACAATTGTTCCAACAACTGCTGTATTGATTGCACTGTAGCATATCTGATGATAGCTTCTGTGAGTAAAGTTGGAACCTGGGTCACAARCTTGGTGGGTCTGAAGCTTCTTAGAAATTAAGTGTGTAGCATTTCTTGACTTCCTTTGAAGTCAAGAAATCAGGCTTAACAAACAGTTGTGGCTAAATCCACTTTAATAGTTATTCCTAAGTATYTGTTTCATATGCGGGCTTCTCATTGAGATAGTATAATTATCGTAGGAAAATAATTCTTTTGTAAAGATAAAATCTTATTCCCCATTGTTTGTGAGTATTCTAAGCATGTAAATGAAGGACTGAGTAGTTTCTGCAGTTTTACATAAGGGTTTATTCACTGAACTCTGCAAATATTGAACCATTTTTATTTGTTGCATTTCCCCTAAATGAGTTCTCTGGTGTGTGAAATTATTGTCTTATCTGTAGGATTTTGCTGTTCATTTAAAATGTTTTGGAGGAAGAAAATTCTCTCGTTATAGTTGAAGTAATTTGAAAGGCTACCCATGTATTTTTCCTAAGATTTCTGCACGTTTTTGTTTTACATTCATCAGGTGRTTTGTATTTCACTGTAAGTTTAATACCAATTCTGTAGAATTTATTTTGGATGAAGTGACACCTGCTACTGCTGCTCTTGAGTTTCAATGCAACTGTACTTTGCCTGCAATGTAAATGAAGGTACATTCCTTAAAAGGGGAGTGGTGTATATTTTTGTTTGAATAGGTCTAATAGGTCTTGAAAAACAAAATTGTTTCGAAGTTGACACTGATTTCTGTGGTGGTGTTTTGTTTTTTATTCTCTTCCAGAAAGTGGATCATTATTGCAGTTGATGTTTGATGGGAAATACGAGGCAATATTTTTAAATTCAGCCATTCAGAATGTTTTCACTGCATCTTCTGTGACAGAGGAGAACATTGACACTTACTTGGAGAAACAGATTCTGGCATACCTGGACTGTTCTGCAGAGGTTGATAACTTGGAAAGGTGGAAATTATTACTTATTATGTGGAAGATTATTAGAGGCCATGTTTGATATTTACAAAAGGCATTTTTAAAAAATGTATGATTTGTGATGTAGGGCCTTCAAAATCCTTGTACTGACAGGAAAGCAGAAAACAAATTTCTTGGGTTATTCTCCCCACTCCCTTGGACATCTATTCATTACTATCCAGTGAAAGAAATAATGATACTGTGATATGGGGGTTTGTTGAAAACATTAGCTTTATTTACAGTGATTACCTCAGAAGCTGCTGGTATAAAAACCCCACAAATGTAAATTCATGTTGCCATATATCATCAAACAATTAACAGTTTTCTCTCTGAAATACTGTATTACACTTACGTGGCTACTTGAAGTACCATGTAGTGTTGCTGTCCAAGCAATGCCTATATTTCTGACTTATAATAAAGTTGTTCTACTCTTCTTAATGTAAAAATGAGTAAGGTGTTACTCATGGATGCTGTTCATCAATTAATTATTTTCTTCCCAAGGCTTTTTCTGTTTAATTCTCTCCTAATTGTACTATGTATGCTACTTATTTCTGTCAAGGAGTCTGAATCTACTGTTTACAGTTTGCTGAGTAAATAATGAACAGACTGAAATCTGTCACGTTAGGGACAGTAGAAGCAGAAAACTTTACATGTGTTGAATTATATATATTTATATTTTAAAAGGTGAAAATGTTTTGCCGAAATAAGAGCAAAAGAAAAGAGAAGATAAAGGTTAAAAAAATAAAAGTAAGAGGAAGGTAATTGTTACCAGTATAGTATTGGCAGAGTACAAATGTGTGTGTTTGGTGTCACAGACACAAACCTAAGAGTTTTTTGCTAAAATATCAGAGAAAAAAAAAATAGTTGATATGTCTGAAAAATTGAGCTGAGATTTGTTAATGATCGTAGTGTGTCAAAAACTCATCTTCTAGTGTGCTATACAATGCAATGCACTCCTGCTTTCTGAGTTGGAGTGCTCATAGGTTTTTCTCTAGGTGTTTTGTTGGTTGGTTTTTTTTCCCTTGATTTGTTGTGCTGTTACTGTTAAATATTAGCTGGAGAAATTTTTCAATATTGCTAGATTCTGTCATCTTGCAATAATTTATTTTGAATAAGGTGGAAAGGGAAGAAAAATCAGTCAGGACTTGAAACTGACCCAATCCTGATCTTAATTATTGCTTGAAATATGTGTTGCTGCCTTTATGAACCATTCAGCTTCTTGAAGGTAATCATAATCTATRTCAGTGGAACTTTAAATGTATCCTGTTATAGTGCACTCCTACTGCAGTCAGCAAAGGAGTTTGTTCCTTGGCTGCTCAAGCTCCAGCTCTTTGGTCTTTGAGGTTTTTCTTGTTTGCTCTGCAACTCTGGGCTGCATTAGACGCCCCTTTGCCAGAAGATATGGAGGCTGATCTGCAATATTGAGCCTTTCAGAAGCAGACAGAGGTTTTTCTGCCCAAAATTACAGCCTGAAGTTTTATTCAAAATGAAAGCGAGTAGTCTTCAAAACATGTCAGTGTCTGCCAGAAACAGTTTTGTGTGTAGCAGTCAAGTGAATTTTTCAAGCTCCACTAGTAATAATTTAAGAAGTTTTGGATGCTGAAGGAAGTAAGTTGCGACTTTCTCTTACAGAAAAGCTTCTACTGAAGTTGCTTATCTGAAAAACAGATAATTTCCTATTTTAGGTGGGCACTGCTTATAGCACTTCAGTCTGTCTTGTCTTTGTCTCCAATGACTTTCTGGGTAAAAATGTGTTACATAGTTATTTTTCCTGCCTGCGGGCCCKATGTCCTGTGACGGCCTTATGGAAGGAACAAATGTAACTTTTGTACCCTGACTTTGCATTGCTTAGGGTGAAACTGATTTTTTTTCTATTTTTTCAATGCCTAAAATGTCATTTTCTTTTTCCACGGAGTGATTCAAAGGAAGTACAGTAAACCTCAGCTTCTAGCCCAGAAAATTCAGTAAGACACTGGTTTTCTTGTGACTTTGTAGATGGGATAAGTTAAAATAATTTTTTTTTTCCCTGAACTGTAAGTTATAATTCTGGAGATTTAAAAACACAGTGAGAGTTGAATTCAATCAGAAACAGAAAGTTGGATAATGTTAATCTTATTCTTCTAGCACAATATAAACACAGTGCAAAGTATGGTTTTGTAATAGTGTTAAAAGAACTCTTGAAGAGTTCTTTTTCTGAAGCTAAAACTGAGCAGCTTGAGGGCAAAACAGCTCAAAATTTGAATATAGACTGTAATTTCTTTGGACATAGCCTGTAACTTTTTCCACTTTCAAATCCATGGTTCTGTAAGGAAAATGATTTAGCAGCATTTTAAAATTTGATGCAACTTTTTCTACCCTTTTAACTGCTTGCCTTTTTTTTTGCTGCCTCAGATACATTTTCACTAGGGCACTTTTAGCCTTTATGGCTTAAAAATTAAGAATTCCTTACAATAAATGTATTGAAGAGGACATTTTTTCTTTTACTTTTTTCCTGCTGTTGCTACTCACTTCAATGGGTAACAGTTATCTTCTACAGAAAATGTAGCTTCCTGGCTGTATTTTAAATCAGCAAATTTTGGAGGATAAAGCAATAGGGTATGTGTTAACYATGTAAAGGGGGAATGCCTTTTATTTTTACCCTGAGCTCCATATGAAGGAGGTGCATTCCTTGCCTGACCTACAGTTTGATTCTAAAGACTGAAAAGAAATAGTGTGCAGGTTCCAAAACCTAAAGGAACAAGAAAATGAGGACCAAAACTGGTTTTTGTTGACCATGTATTTACTACTTTTACATTATTCAACATAGAAATGAGTACCAAACTTGGCAAAAGAAATCCATAGAATAAAGCTTATGATTTCCCACCCTGAACACTGAATGGTATTTCAGGTATTTCTCTTGGAACATCGGGTGGTGTGCTCTGTGTAATGAAAAATGAAAATGAAGAAATTCTTGCCGTTTCTGCAGCTTGCTTTGATGTATATGAATTGGAAAAATAGCAGAGTTACACACTGAATAGTTTTGACTACTCTTCTGTAATTTCTGGCTTCCCTAAAGGGAAAAGAAACACCTCCCAAACCCGAAACCTGTAACGTAGTCACATCTTAAGCGTAACCTGGCTATTGAATATTTTTTCTTTTATTTTGTTTGTAAATTCTAGCATTATATACATATCCATTATTTTTTCAAATACAAATGCATATTCTTTATATTTGAGAAGGTTTGATACAGCAATATGAATATTAGAGTATATATAAGCATGTGATTTTGCATCATGGGGAACAATTGTACTGGACTTGCTGTAAACAGTGTTAAAAAAAGAGGCAGCAAGACCCCCATTCATATAGGGAAAGGAAAAACAAGATGAGTGGATACAGACATATGTCTAAGGATAAATGCAAAATAATTACATTGATCYCCATAGTAAGGGGGTCATGAGCACCAGTTGCTCTGTTGCTTTTCAGGCAGTACAGAAGAGCAGTTTTCAGGCAGCCTTTGGGGAGGCGAGCATCTGCAGGCCTGCGTTGTAAGTGTGAAGGACAGTCATCCTGAAAGACAGGATGAATTTTTTTCCTGGGAAAAAAAATAGGGGATAGGCAAGGGAGGTCAGCATTTGCAGGGATTACAGCTTGAAATTGGTTTTCTGATACAGAGTGAGTGATAAGGAAACTAGGAATTGGTCACGAATCTGAAAATGGGGGGAAAAAAAAATAATTCGGCAATGATAAATTAAACAGTGGAAAAACAGTATCCCAGCCAAAGTAATGGATTTGGTTATCAGTTTTTCCAGAGGCGTTCTGCATGGATAAAACTGTCTCTTCAAGCAAGTTTGCCTTCCAAATAGATATCAGTAATGTTAAAATAAAAAACCAAAATGTTACTAGTAGAAACTCTAAATGATACAATAATGAAAATGAATCTTGAAAAGCCTCAGGTACATGTATCAAATCACAGCGCAGGGATGGTTGATTGTTCTGTGTTGTTACCTTTCAGAGGCTTCGAAGCATACTTTATCACGGGAGAAAAATTAGGAAATATGTGCCCATGTGGATATTTTGTGTGTAATGGTAATAATTTAGTGTACAATAACTGCTAGTGCTTTGTGTTCTGGAGTTATTTGGAAGTTTAAGGGTAATCTTGGATATGTATTCATATTTCCTAGGAGATAGTTACTGGCTGAATAATGACAGGCAGTAAATGTTACCTTGTCATGTTCCACAAGAACTCTTATGCCAGTCCTTGTTCTCTAACTCCCCTGAAGGACGGGTTCTTTTTTTTTTTTCAATTAAATATTCCGCACGCCTGCATTCTTATTGTTCTACATCTTTTGTTACATTCTTGCGCACCAGCTGCTTGTTTGCATGTGGCTTTTCTATTTTATTTGGGTTTTTAAGGGGTTGTATAAGACTTTATTCTTTTGTTTCATTTGGAGGAATCTTGCATCTTTAAGTTTCTGTTTAACGGAAGTAAAGGACTAGGTTTTTCCTTTTCAGTCATGCTCCTTAACATACAAATGTTTATATCAAACCAGCACAATTAAAATGTGAACTTTTTRTATTTAGGAGGCCTGTTCTCTATGTGATAGGGCCCTTGTCAGCACATGACCATTTATGATACAATAAGGTTTTAAGTCATTAAGGTATCATAAACCAGAATTTTATATCTAGATCTTAAAAGTCTACACCTGTTAAATTGACCATTAAATTCTGAGGCATTGTGCCCTTCCTTCTGCAGACCACATAGATTATTTGTTTGCTAAAGAAACAGTATCATAGTAATGTAAGGTGAGCTTAGACTTGTAGATAAGGAAAATTTTGCCATACCTAATTTCAGAAATTAAGTAAAGTCTCTTAATTTCATCTTTCAGTAAATTACTAATATTAAAAACCATGATTGAAGGAGATCTTATTTACTGCCAAAGTATCTGAACCAACTAGGAGGTTTTGAGCTGTTTGATTTCATTTAATTTTTTTATCAGAGGGAGTGAAAATAAACAACTGTGTCAAAACAAAAATAAACTTGCTCTTTTTGGAACGTATGCTAATTCAGTATCTTTTCTCTGAAAATGCTGAGAGTTAGATGTATCATAAGAAAATATAACAACCATGCAATAGGCAGGTATTGGATTATCTGCATCCTTTGCTAATCTTCTGATCTCTGATAGTTATGTACAGCCTTAAATTGTGATTTCCTATGTGCGTTCTCGAATATTCCATGCGTTGTATTTTCCTCACAGGAGAGTGATTTTTTTTTTTTTTTTAAGGCTGAGGGTTCTCAGCTAGCACGAGATTTAATCAGCTCTTGTAGCCTTAAGTGAAAATGTAATGTGTTGCTAATTGCTGTTCTTATCTATATTGCAGGCAGAGGCTGATGTTTCTGCTTGGTGTGGGCAGTTTGCAGCTCTTTGTTCAAAGCAATTGGACTGGGCCTCCTGTTGGGTTAAAGCTTCAGGATTTCTTGCCACCTGCATTGTTACAGAAATTCTGTGMGGTATGTTTGGATTTTAATAAGCTCTCCTTTTATTGTCGCTGCTTTTCACAAATAACCATAACACTAAGGTGTTTCAGAGGAGGCATATCTGCAAGGAGGGGTGGTAGAATAAATTGCCTTAATCATTGATGCTACTGGCTGCTATTGCAAGCATCTTCAGTTGTTACATCAGCAGTGTCCTAAAAGTAGTTACTCTTTCTCTACTTAAGATATTTCCTGCTAGAAATGTTGGGTTTGGCTGGGGAAGATATCTTTAATATAGGCAAGCATTTACTCAAAGGGCATTTGCAATCAATAAAATTCTTATGTGTTTATTTTGGGATGCATTTTTAGCTGGATCAAAGAAAGATGTTTATAAATGGCTTAGAAATTTCCCCTCCTTAGAGCAAGGTAGAAGTTGCATATCTTGCAAACAGGAGAGTGTTTGGCAGATACTAACAGTAGATTTGGATGCTCAGTATCCTGTTAGGCTCCTCAATGCCAAGTGAGTTGTGGTAGTATTAGTACAAAAATACTAATTCAAATAGAACTTTTGGAAGCGGAAGGGAATACAGGAGATGAAACTGAGAACTGTCAGTTTTATTTATTTTGTCATCATTTTGTGTAGATGACTAATCAATACCCTAACTTTTGGTAGTGAGATGTGTGTATTGTTTCTCATGGCAGTACCACAGTCCATCTTGCGGCTCTCCTCACCTGCAGTTCAGCACAGCTTCTTGATTTTTCTCTTAGGGTTAAAGCTGTGGTAAAATACTGATTACTGCAGTGTGTCTGTGAAGAACATATCAGTAGTCTCTGCTAATGCTAAATCTACGCACAAGTTTGAATATAGAATTTCACTATGAATAAGGTATGGGCCATGAGCAATGTAAATGCTGTGAACTATGAAATGAGGGGAAGTTTGAGTATATGAAAAGTTTCACATAAAACTGTTGGCTCTGCTGCCTTATTGTGGCATGTTTTCCATAATTCATAAAGTCCTGCCTTAGGTTCATTTGCAAGGTTGTATTTCTAAATAACTAATTCAAATACACTATTGGTCCTGGTTTTTTAAATAGATGTTTATAAATCTGGTTTATCTTTTAGAGTTGACACAGTGTATATGTAGGCTTATTTTTTGCCTGATTTTTGATACTTGAAATTCGAATCTCATCTTCTGATTACTAAATAAGTAGCAGTGGAAACGAAGTGTACTAAACTTTCTAGGGTGTGAAATGAGTTAACAGAAATTTTGAAGTGTGCTATCTCTGAGGGGAAAAGAAGTTCAATTTGCCTTTATAAAAAATAATAAAACCTAATTTTATTCCTTCTCCTTATAATTAGTTTATAATATTTAATATTATAATATTGAAATATTAATATAGATTTTGGTTTCTGTTTACTGAAGAACTCTATATTYTATGTTAGTGTGTATGCACAGGTTGCAGTCTAACGCAACCCAAGAGCCCAAGATGATGCTCATAGGATTGCTGTCCCTGGCAGAGTTCACAGACCTGTAAAGTACCCTAACCCAAATTTCTATTAAACATTTCATAGAATCATAGAATGGTTTGGATTGGAAGGGATTTTAAAAATCATCCAGTTTCAACCCCTGCCATGGGCTCGACCAGGTAGCACAGAGCTCTATCCAACCTAGGCTTGAACACTTCCAGAGGTGGGACATCCACAGCTTCTCTGGGCAGMGTGTTCCACTGCCACACCACCCTCACAGTAAAGAATTTCTTCCCAATATCTAATCTAAATCTACTCTCAGTTTTAAGCCTCTCCCCCTTGTGCTGTCACTACATGCCCTTTTAAATAGTCTCTTGCCATCTTTCTTGTAGTCCCCTTCAGGCACTGGAAGGCCACAGTTAGGTCACCCCGAAGTCTTCTTTCTTCCAGGCAATTTCATTTAATGTCTGGAAGAATGAGATACTAATTCACCATTGAATAAGGAAATACATGATCTCCTGTTTAGTTTCTCTTGTATTTCTGCTGTGGCTGTGATGCACTGAAATATGTTTGCTTATGCAGCCGGTGGTATTGCAGAAACTAAATTGGCAAGAGATTATAAAGGAAAACAGACTTGCACATACTTTATTTCTAGTGAGTACTCCATCAGACTTTATTATTGCTCCAAGGTTTAGCTATTTATGCATTCAGGCAGAAGTTTAACCTTATTTATAGTACTGCTAACTGTATTATCTTCTGACACGTTAATGGGGTTTTTTTTTCTCAAGAGTGCTAAGCACTTAAGTGCTAAAAGATAATATCCAGTTCTCTTCCTTACTAAATCTCTGAATTCAAAAGGTTTTGAATTATGTTTTGAATTATCTTTATGTACTTTTCATTCTAAGGATTCTTAGTATATAAATACTCTGTAAAAATGAACATCTCAATAAACTGACAATTTTGTGCTTCCTTTAATCCAGCTTTCCTCTCTTGCATGTGCAGATATTCAGAAAAAGTGTGTTAAAAATGGGACTCTTTCTCCACCTGCCGTAACCTTCCACACTCTGTCATCAAGACTGATACAATCCCTYTTTAAACAGATCTTCCGATTTTCAGGTTTCCAAACTAAAATGATTTTTCCCATATCAAGGTTAAAAAATTAGGTCTTTGTGTTTCTTTTAGCTTGCTCTAAGTAATGTCACTAACTTTCAGCATTAAAATGTCTCATTTATTTCAGGAGTATTTAAAAGTTACTCTTATTTTCAGAACACTTTGTTGGATTAGTTTTATGTTTGCGGGCTATATAACTGCTGCCTTTTCTATCCTTGGAAAGTTTCACCTCTGTGTCAGTGGCATAGTTTCATTTCTGCTCCCAGATCACTTTTTTTTCTTATGACTGCAGTAAGGCGTCATGAGATTATAATTAATTTTAGTGAAGAATAAATAAAACAGCCTCTTGTAGATGAGTTGTTAGTAGGGGCCTCTTGAATGTCTTCCATGAACAGTATTCATGAGTATGTGTATATTATTCCCCTTTCCTCAAATAGATTCCAGCCTTCTCTCTGAATTATGRTTACATTCATGTACTGTATTAAGATTTGGTTTTGTCCTACAGAACTGGCTTGTGTTTTTCAGAGTCCACACACAAGTAGCTTTATAGTTATTAGAGGTATTTCAGTTTTCTAAAATAACCGTGAGACTTTACCACAGCAGTTAATAGTCTGGCTGATACTGCATTTATTTTTTTGAATGGGTGAATCTGGTAAAGGAAGATTAAAAAGTACTGAATTTTGGTTAAAATGTATTAGCAGTTCTGGCTTTGAACTTGTTGGCGTTAGACTAAAACATTATTAATGAGCTAAGTGCTTATAATAAGTGGCCTTATGGTAATGGACTCCTTGTGTCTTAAAAGAACTGTCACTGTCTCTTGGCATGTAAGGGAATAAAAGGTACAGAACTGTTGAAGTTGGAGCATATTTATTCTGCCTTAAGTTTCAGAGTTTCTGCATATTACCTCATACAATTGAGCTTAGTATTTTCAGTAGATGAACTGGAAACAAATGCAGTAGTACTAATTAAGACCACTAATAATAAGAATGTTGTGAGGACAAGCTGGTTTATTTGTTGTCTGATTTCATATTCTCAAATAGAATATATCTGGTAACAGTGAGAAGCTCCATCTGGAAGAAGATCTCAATGTGTTAATTGATAATACTTGTAAATAACTGGTAGGAATCCTCCAAATGCATATATCAACAGCTCCTGTTGTTCCTTTTGTAGCTTCCAGGCTGATCCCAAAGAATAAGTTTTGGCATGTGTTCAAATAAATATTTTTCCTTATGTTTGCATTACTCCTTCTTTTATGCGTTATTTGATCCTTTTGCTGGAAGAGACTGAAATACTGTCACGCTTCTATTGATATCTACAGACATGTTCATAATTAACATGAAAAACATCAATGTAGTATGTAGCACTATTGTCTCAAATCCAGTCGGATTCCTTGGTCTTGTTAATTCAATGTGTTGTGCATTCCTTTTTCCAGGCCCAGATGCTTGCCCTTCTATTAGCATGAACTAGCCAGGAAGAAAAAAGTCAGTACTGTTTGAATACCAGTGACCAGCAAGATACAGGCTTTGAGGATTTTGCAGATTTCTCCCTCTTGTGGGGAATGTAAGGATGGATGATAAAGGCTAAATGCGGGGCCAGAGTCTTGTAAGCAGAGATAGTCTGCTAAGGTAGCCTACCCTACATTCCCTTGCTATGAATATAGAAAAGAAGGGGGATTCTTAATGCAGTCACTTGAAAAATACTCTCTTAAAAATGGAGCAAAGTCACCCTCATAGGGTATATGAGCAAGAGCTTTCATAACCTASGTATGTCTATGTATCGTGCTCTCAGGCAAGACTTGCTTGCAGTTGCTCACTTTTGTTATCTTCAGACCTCAGCTCTCCATAGATTTTTTGTTGCTGACTTGGATCGTAAAACCGGAAACAGCCTCCGCTGTAATCTTATCTCCTTTGCAGAAAGTTGGAGTGAAAAGCAGTTACAAACAAAAGCAGTATTTCCATCCCCTAAAGTGAATTCTGTTCTCAAGGACCAAACTTTTGGCAGGTAACCTCAGTACATCCTCTGTTAATCTGGAAGATAGATCACCTTAGCTTTGCTAAATGACAAATCAATGCTAAATTGACTGTATTGTTTCAAATATGAGAAGCCCAGTATATAAGACTTAGTAGCCACACGCAGCAGCTTCCTGGTTTGATAATTTGTCTCCACTCCACCTCCCTTCCATGTTTTAATCAACTCTTCCCAAGCCTTTAATCTGGCTTTGTCTACCTCTTTATGTCTGCATTTACCTTTTTAGGTTTAGGGGAAAGATCTCCAGGACAGAAGGAGCTGCTGAAGTGTTATGAAGGCTGGAGTGGTTCTCAATACAAAAGTAAAAGCGTGCTGAGTAATCACTTTGCTTCTAGTCACTATCATTAGCAAGAAGAGAACATGAATCCCCTAAACTAAAATTCTCATACTCTCTATTTTTAGAGCTATTGAATGTGAATGGCAGAAGCTTTTTTCTGATTATTGTCATTACTCAGGTGGCACCAGTTGTGCTGAGAAATGTTTGAAATACTATGAAATTTGAAATACCCAAGAGTACTGTCCAGCTTGCAGTTGATTTAGGTAGTAGTAACTTAAAAGTAGCCATTAAGTTACTGTTTGGAAATTGAATACATAAACAGCTGTTCTTCAGAGATTAAAAAAATATGTATCTAGAGTGAATTGAGCCTCATTTGTGTGTATTCAGTCATGGTCGAACATGGTTSAACAGAACCACTTGCAGGTCTCTACATAAGTTCATAAAGTAATTATCTAGTATATGTTTCTGTGCTTTAAGAAAATTACTCCTGAATAAAATAATTACACTTTTTGATGTCAAATTTGATGAAGAATAGAAAGACTTTAAAATCTAACGCAGGTTTACTAGGTCAGGAAGATTGTATTAGCAAGTCTTGGGTTGTGGCCATTTTGAGATATGTGAAATTTTTGAGCTACATGATGGGTTCAACACATTGTATATTTTGGTGTTTAAGAACACAAGCTTAAAATTTCTTTTTGCTCTTAGCCAATGTTCTACAAATTTTGGTGGACTTTGATTCTTAAATTTGCAGTCCTTGAAGCAGTAACACCTGAAACGTAGCTGTTCTCTCATTTTAAAGACTACCTCAGCAGTGAATTCCACATGGATAATGCAGTCTTAGAGCATAAACTGGAAAAATTAATGTTGTTTTAGACTTTCTCATCTGGAGGTAAAGGTTGTCTGCTTTTCTATATGGGATTTGTTTCATGGAAAAGGACATGGATTTGTTAAAAAAGAAGATGGCAGTTCTTTGCCTCTGAGACTTGTTGACTTACTGTCAAGGCCGTAATATATCATCAACTTTCCCTTTTCCCTCCCTCATTCTTTGTTAATGTTACATTAGCAGGACTGGGTTTTGTAGTGAAAGGACTTGAAATGTGAATTTGAGATTAATTGTTTGCTACAGTGCTTAAAACAAGTATAGATAACTATAACATTGCAAGGCTGTTTTTGAAAAAGGTTTTATAACAAAGCTTATATCTCCTTTGCTTTTCCCACTGAGTATTTTAAGTGTGGTCTACTTTGATTATAGAAAAATCAAAAATGTGCAGATGAGGAAGAAGCTTACATTAAACTGAAAATTGTATTTATTGTCCTACTATGTGTGTGTGTATTTGAAAAATTAGTCTTTAGAAGTACTGACTGATGACTTTCTCCTCTGAAAATCACAGATATTGGTAAGGCTTTCCTTTCTGAATAGCTGGAGGTGGGACAGATCTGGTGTACTTCTACTTGGCAACTTTCCTTTATTCTCAAGTGGTTTGTCACTGTTGTGGTCATCGTTATTCACAGTGGGATTCAGASAGCTGCAGTGATGTCATACAAGAATTGTCCTTTGAGTAAATAAAGTCCCAAATCATTGTCTACAAAGTAGAAGTATTTTCAGTGTTAATGCATACTAAAAAAAACCTTAGTAAACCAGAATAAACATGAAGATTACTCTGTTATTAAAAAGTGAACTAGGAGATTCATGTAGCTTAACTATTTTTGTCTTCAATGCAACCTGTTGATGCAGGTATTGAAAAGAGTTTCAAATAACTTAGGAATTATGTTATTTGTTTCGTGTAAAAAGCTGTAATATTACTTAAATAACTTATATCTTGGTTGTGCAGACTGATTAAGAATCTTTCTCAAGCAAGTGATTTCAATGCGAGCTGTCATTTAACCTTCTCTTGTGTTTTTTCCCTTCCATTCCCTTTTTCTGCCCCTTTTATACCAACTGAAAACAAAACCCCTAYTTTTTTGTTCACTAAGGTAATCTGSCATATGAGAACCAGGACTAGACTGATGAATGGACATCTCCCCGAGCCTGAAGATAAACTGCTCAAATGCTTTCGTTGCATTAAAAGGGAGGGAAGAATAGGTGGCTGTCAGATGACAATCACCACTGAGAGAGAGAGTCCCTGGAGAGCTACCTCAAGGCCATTAAGTGAAAAAGTTACTGTAGAGAACCGTCATACAGGAATGCATCCAAAGCAGGGAGAGGTTTTTATTTATTGGGCAAAGGGAATAAAGGCTTTAATATTGCTGCTCTGATGCTACTCCAACAGGATGCTCCCTCTGGGGAAAGAAAATGATAACRTATACTGACATCACTGCGGGAATGTCTAGGGTATTTCAGTGTTGTAGGATTAATTTAACTATAAAACTGTTTCGTTTCTGTGATTGCAAATTGACTGGCATGGATTTACCAGAAACTTTTCTCCTTAGATCATGGGAAGGATTATATTGCTGGAATGTGTTGGGGGATAGTTGACTGGATGACTTATGCATTTTAGGTGGGGGGAAATCAGTGTCTTCCAGATCATGTTGACATGGTGTATCAGGACAGCAAGAAACAATGCAGAATTTACCATGATTTGGTAAAAGGTTGAGACTCCGAGAGATTGATTTTTTTTTTTTTTTTATTTAATGTTTTGAGCAGACATTTTCCTTAAGTATCTGACTAATTATTCTTCCTAGTTCTATATTACATTATTTGTTTATAAACTTAAGTTTCCTGCATCTTGTCTTTTTTTGTTCCCCCTTCTTTTAGCCAAAAATGCTGCATGCAACTATTCTGAAGATGCTGATTCTAGATGGTGAATCAGTCTATACCTTGACTTCTCATCCTGTTTTGCTGCTTCTAGCCAGGGTAATCCTTGTGAATTCAAGACACAAACTTGCATCTCTCCAGGTAAGAAATATATGGCTATTTAATATATAAAATATATATTATATTAKATTTTTATATATATATATTATATTTTTTATATATTCTATTTTTTATATATATAAAACCAGCTACTCATTAATTGGTTCGCTCATTGTTTTCTTCATACCTCATTGAATCGTTATAACATCCATTTCTTTTCTTGTAGCTCTGAGGTTCTTCCCTCTAAGAAACAGTTTGGGATAAAGTCACTGCAATTAATCACAAGTATCTTTTTCATAAAGATAAGCTGTTTACTCACTGTCTTCCCCAAAAGAGAAGAAAGGTGCCTTCATTAGCTGGAGAAATCAGAAAATTTAATACAAAGCAACTTTTTACAGATAAATACTTCATGATATTATTTGACAGAGAGTAGCTGGGAATGCCCTGTAATGCAGCTTACGTATACTATATCTATTTTAACAAGCTTTTGGATGCTGTTAATCATTACTGTATGAATTCTAAGTCTAAATCTCTTTGTGCATGTGCATTAAAAACAGGAAGATACAGTGAAGCACCTCTTAGAGGGTTTTTGTCTCTACCTCCCTTATAATTCAGCAGCACCCTGGTTGGTAGCAGGGCTCTCTGGAAGTGGGGGACTTTTAACAGCAGCAACTTCTCTTTATTGAATTCCAGTTGAACAGAATTTGGCTAGAGATCAAAATGCCACATGGCCTTTCTTTATGCTTGGCTGACAACATCCATTCCCAGCTGGGTCTTTGTATGAGTGATGAATTAAACTGTGTGGGAGATACTGGCTGTACTGCATTTCTGGAAGCCAAGTTGTTCCATCGTTTTCCCTGTTATTCACAGATGAGTGCTGTTGAATTTCAGCAACTGGGTCAGTCAGGGAAACAGAAAATGTACCTGGTATAGAGAATWCCCCTGCTGCCTCCCCTAAGAATGACATAATGGGGGGCTTTATTCTACACAGTTGAGGTTCAATTATTTGTGGCTACATCAAGTTTGAATAGTAGTTCAAAGGCAAAACTGATAGAAACTACTTTCATCAACAGGTCAGTGTAGCAATTAAAGCTTGCCTTTCTTTCTCCTTTCAGCTTGATTCAAAGATAGCCTCTTAATACTTATGTTTCTTTAATAGTAGTGCAAATAAAGTTAAAACAAGGTAAAATACTTCAAAATATATTATCTAAAGCATTAATAAAGCCCTGTATGCTGCTGTACATGGAAGATTAAATGCTTAAAAATCMTCTGCAAATTCTCAACTTGGCCCCCAAAAAACATTGCTGATAGAATATTGTACAGAGCTCAGCTGGCTTATCTGAAGCTTTATATTCTCACTAATTCTAACATTTCTGAGTGGTAAGTGTAAGGCCTTAGGAAATTGTATCCTTAAACTCGATACTCAGTTGTGTGGTAAAATTAATACTTCATTGTATAAAGCTAAACTCAAGTAATTTGAAACTTCTTATTTAAATTGCCTTTAGGTTTCTAAATAAAAGATGAAATGTTTGGATCAAACCGTTTTCACAAAGCCTGTTTGTGTGCTTTACTCTGTCCAGCTTGATATCAAAAGTCATCTTTCATTGCTCTTAGAAGTAGATGCTATTATTCTCTTTGATGGTTCCTTTCTAGGAACATTAGAGTCAGCTACATGTAATTGGTTTAGATGTTTGTGCTTGAATGCTGCACAGCCCTTAGGTCGGTCTCATGTAAGCATACCTGTATAAAAAGTTCAGAAGATGGGTGCCCCAAAGCAATCAGACATCTCTTTCATAGCAAATGATTGGTGTGCTGACAGCACCAGAATAAATAGCAATCATTAGAGCCTCTGTAGAGGTGTGCTCTACATTCACAGATAATAATCTTAAATATAATTTTGAGACTAGAATATTAAAATTAACTTTTCCATGTRTTTTCACCTGTTGCAATTAAAGAGAGGGATAAGAGACTCTGGGCAACTTAGGCTTTGTGTACACAGCTTTCTAAAATCAGRTATTTCCTGAGCTGTGGTTCAGCTCTGCCTGCTGTAGAACGATTGCTTAGTTCAATAACACATTTTCCCTTCTGAGATTCCACATACAGACATTAGTACTTTCAATTGTGATTGTAACGTGTTCTCAAGAGCAATTCTGCTCCTATTCTGCCTCTCTCAGTCTCCTTTATGCTGCCACCTGAAGAAATAAAAAAAGATCAAACAGAACAGGAAAAAATGCATAGAAAGGCAACACTGGATCATCAGAAATACTGAATTGCTTCCRTACAAACAGTAACTAAATAGTTTAGGACTCTTCAGGCCAGAAAGATTGCTGAAGAATGAGATCATGGCTTTCTATTAAAATAATCTATGWGACACGAAAGAAGATAAGTAGGAAACAGCTGGATTTTGGGGGTTGGTTTTATTTTAGTCTTTTTCTGCTACAAGAGTTGGGAGCTATGAAATCAAAGTAGCAAGTGGCTGCTACTTTGCAGTAGTATAAGTGCATGCAAGTATTTCCTTTATCTGCTTTTCACAGCGTTTCTTACCAGATGATGATACTAAAGATTTGCAGGGTTCAAAGAGCAGGGTTCAAGAGAAATTAGCAAAAGGAAAACTCATCAAACTCTTGGGGCACTGTAGAGCTGCCTGGATATGTTCATCTTTATGTTAGATTATGCTTGTTTTTTTAATAAAACAGCTATTTTGGACAGGTTTGTATTTTTTGGAAACTAGAATTGAATAGACTACAAAATCTGTATTTTAAAGCCAGCTTTTTTTTTTTAATGATCTATACTTGTTATGAACTTGAAGTATCCGTATTTTCTTTCAGACGTTACCTTGGTGGACTCTAAGATGTGTAAATATTCACCAGCAGTTGTTAGAGGAGAGATCACCTGAGCTATTTACTCTTGCCCAGACCTGTATAAAACAAGGTATTTTTCTAATTACTTGTTTTATTGGCTTGCAGCATCACTTGTAAGATAGCACGGGGAAGGGGAATTTGTAGCCATAACTGTTAGGATGCTTATCAGACACTTACATAACTGCAATAAGTACAGAGGGAACAAAATTCACTTAAATTGGCACGGACTTGTAGGGCATATGCTRTTTTTCAGCCTCTAAGATGAATATGTTTTTTTTGACAGGGGCCTGTTTTGAGACTTCCTTGGATATGGGTCTCAGAGATAGATGATGTGAAGTACACCTGAATCTATAGTGAGTTTCTGTCAGGCAGTTTTTGCTTCCTGGTGCCTCTTAACAGTTTATTTCCTCATTGAAGCCATCTGGTATTTCAAACAAGTACCTTCATATTCCATAAAATAAATACTTAGTAAACCTTTTAAATAGTCTTTGAGTAGGGCTTGAATAACCCATTCGCTTGTTCTGTACCAAGTTCTCAAGAAAACTTTGCGTTTGTTACTAGAGAAAAACACCTTCACATTTGGGAGAAATTACCTTTATTATTTAAAATACATTTTTCTCAAGTGTAAGGTCGGTATCATCGCCTGAATAAAAGACAGCTGCAGTGATTCCCTGCTGTTCTGAAGCAGCTGTTAGGCAAAACCAGTGGGACCTGGTGCTGTTTCCCATGCATTTGGCCATGTGCCAGACATGGTATAGGGTGCCAGAAGGATGTTGTCAGTTTGGGACATCAGTGCTTCTGTGCCACTATGTCAGTACAAGTAATGATATGAAGCTTTCCCCAAAGGTCTTTGAAGTCTCAAAATGCCTAAACTTGTCAAGCACCATGAGTAAATTATATTTAGATAGGTAGTGTTAGACTGCTTCTCAATGTGTCACTTGAGTTCATTATATGACTTTAGCACAAATAATCCTGTATTCAGATCACTGAGACTTGTTAGCTATGGAAAATCAAGTAGTAATGCATGATTAAAGACTATAACCTGATATTTAAAATTCGAAATTGTATCAATGTCACTCAATTTGAAAGTTATGTTTTTGTGTGGTTTCCACGTGTTCCTGCATGTCCAGTGTCTTGTAGGCTKTGTTGCTCTGACAGCAGCCCTTCAGGATTTAGTGGCTCAAACTATGCTGAAGAGTCAATGCAAATCTGTTTGCATTTGTCTAAAACTCTCAGTGCGTTTTTGAGTGCTTTTAATACCTAACAGAAAACCCCTTTTTTTCTTTTCCTCATGTAAATATAATTTTTGTCCTTTGGGAAGCCATCAGAGTGTCATTGTATATTCACAGAGTGTGAAAAGCAGATAAAGATGATAGCACAAGTCATCTACTGATTTTTTTTTTCCACTGTGTAAAAAAACCAAAGATTTGTTAGAAGGATGGATGTTTTCTGGACCCATGGGCATTATTCTCTTTTTTAAAAAAAAGTATGTATTTAATGATAAAATGATAAAGTATGTATTTAATGATATGGACAAAAACATTAAAACCTCAGACTGCTTCTTAATGAAGAGTATACATGACTTAGATATGAGGTTAACTTTGACCTAACTTTCTCAGTATTGTAGTAATGTGTTCGAAATAGGCTTTGTGTTTAAAGTGGTGATAAAATTGCACAGACTTTGTTTTAATATAGTTATAGTCTCTTGAGGGTTTTTTTATGGGTTAAGTTGTAACCTGCTGCATTCCCTATCCTGCTCTGGTTGAAAACCATTGGAGTAATAATTTTAAATTACCAGTTTGTGTTCTTTAAATGACATCTTTAGTCTTTGAAAAAGTTGTTGCTAGGCAGGATTTATCTATGCAAATTTTGATCTGGTGAATTTAAAAAGCTGTATAAAACCTATGTTCAGACTTAGCAGCTTTCTATATTAACTGAAAGGTTTTGAGGATTAACAAGTTCTAAAAAAAAAGCCTAGGAGGTTTAAATAATAAAATCTGTTCAGGCTAGAGTTGACTGCCAATCTCTAAATTCAAAAGTCAGAGAAAGTGTTTAAAAAATCCTTGATAATACTATTTTTTTGTATAGTAAGACTTTTTAATACCATTGATAAAGCTTGTTTGAAAAATTAAGCATTCATTAAGGAACACAGCATCAGTGCTATAATTGGGTAACCAGTCCTTTTTAACTACTGTGATGCTGTGAGCTTGTTTGGAATTCTTGTTATCTAAATATTTTTGCAAAATGCAGAAATAAAGCACAAAGCAAAAAACCCACTTTCATTGTAGAATAATTGGCATGAATTGTTTTCAACATACTTTGATAGAACTTAAATATATAAGAAATACAAATGCTTTTATGCTGGATGAAAAAATGTCAAGTCTTCTTTCCTAAAGACTTCAGATCTATTCATAAAGGTATTTTCTCCCATTCAGATGAACGTGATCTTTACCACTCAACAAATCAGAAATGTTTTAAAAAACAAACAAAAACTCAGCACACAAACAAAACCCAACCAAACAGAAAATGCCTTAAGAGTCCTAAGCCCCCAGTTCAATGCTCTGTCTGCTGTTGAAACTTTCTGATTTGAAGCCAGCTACTTAAGGGGTGGATATTAGCTCAATGTTTTGTTCTTATGTTCTTTAATAGGACCAATACAATTATAGCTGTTTATTTTCTGTAGAAGTGGTATTTCCCAATTCAGCTTTGCTGTTAAATGTAAGCAAAGATTGAACTTTTCTTTATTCTAGTAATAATCCTTAGATATAGAACTTGAAAAATCCTTTAAATCACATATRTGTTTTATACACTGTCAGTGAATTTTTAAATGTGTGAAGGTGTAAAGAACAGCAGAGTTTCTCTCATGATATTTTGAATGTTTTTTTAAAATATCATTCTCCTGGACTACATCCTCATTTCTTTTCTTTTTCTTAATTTGCAGTGACAGAAGCAGAAGCCTTGTTCACGGGTGGTGAAAGCTGGCACTTAGCAGTTCAGTTCCATCTTGAGTCTGCCTATACATTTTTGTTTTACTATGAATATAAAAAAGCTAAACAATGTTTCAATATGGCTAAAGACATAACAAAACTGCAGATTAATCTTACAGGTAAGCTTTTCTTGTACGGTCGATGAGAATGGTTTGTTGGACCAAACTAATCTATGTCTTATTGTTTGGGGGTTTTTTTTTTTGGACATATCCAAATAAAAAAGAACTGTATTTTGAAAAAACTTGACATTTAACAGGTAGGTTTTATTTGTCTTCTAAGAATTAGTATTGCTTGGAATACAAATATGACTTCTAGTTAGAGTGTTATGCCTAAATGGATGATGTCATCTGAGGAATTCTGGTATTATAATCCTTCTTTCTGGTGTTTTATGTCAAATTCTAGGTCTAGTTGCCTCTGTTGGTGTCATGATGAATATTTTTTGTTTTGTTTTGTTTGTTTGGAGACACTTATAAAGAACTGTTATTACAGGAAATAACTAGAGAAGTTAAATTTTTGATGAACGGAAATCACAAGGATTCAATCACTATGGAGACTTTATCCTTTCACAACCTATTCTTTGGAGTCAGGAAGATTAGGTTGCTGCTCTTGCAACTTTACATGTGTAGACATGGATCTTTTTGGTCTAGCTGGTCCTGCTAGGCAATCAAAATGATATAAAATCACACCTTTTCTGTGTGAGAACTTCTGATTGTGCCTGAGTAGAAATGCAAAAAGTCTTTATGTAGTTTTTTCTGTAGACTTATTAGTCTAGAGAAATACTAAGGAACTGAAACTTGCAGCTTCCTTACTTACTACATCACTCTCTGTCACAAGGCTCATGTTCTTTCAAATATAGGTTGGAGCTGCAGCTAATCCTGTTTATACCATGAATCAGTTTAATAATTTAATTAAAGAAACCCCAAGCCATCAGCAACAAAAAAACCCTCKCAAACAAACAAACAAAAACCCAAGGAAACATAAACTCGAACAAATTTTGTGGAACTCCATGCTTATTTATTGAAAGGTTTGAAAGGTTTACTTTGAAAGATCTGTAATAGAAATCTTGTGTCAGAATGCTTTTGTGTAACTGGGAATTGATTATATTCAATGGTACCTACTTAAAACATAGGAGTAATTTACATATATCTGAAAGAAATCTATACATTTCAGTTGATCCTACCTTTTGTTCCTGTGTGCAACACGAGCTGTGCATGTGGTGTGTTCCAAGTGTGGCATGTACTGCCAACGTGGCATTATAAAGTAGTTTCCTTTAAAATTAACCAAACTTTTTATTGTTTTTTATTCACAACTTCAGTGTGTATGATGGTACTCCAGCTATAAAAATCTAACTAACTAAGAATGAGTAAAATCAAAGAGACAGGTGGCTATTCACTGATACTCTTCATGCTGGATTTTTTTTTCCTTTAAAGGAGATCTTAAGATTTTGGATTAATAATTTCCTTAAATCTAATTTAGAAAAAAACCTTCTTGTTTGGAGGATAAAAAAAATGAATTGATGCAGTGGAATTATTTATATTTTTTATTACTTTACCAAGAGGTTATGGTAGTCCCAGAGAAAGATTGTGGTGATATAGTATCTTGGAAAAATGTTGTGAAACTTCTAAACGTTCTGTGGTTTATCTCCATAAATCTATTAGACTAGTTATGTCTAACCTGAAGGCAAATGAACTGAACTGAACATGTGGGAATTGTTGGCATTCTAGACAAATTCATTTGACATGCATGTTTGGACTAAATGGGAGGAATGTTACATCATCAAAAAAGACTTTGCTTTAATGTAAAAACTCAATCTCTAGCAAAGACATTTTTAAGGCTTTTGGGAGGAATTTCCTTTTTAGGAAAGGATTTTGAGAGGTTTATATACATTAATGGTTGTAATCCTTACTAGCTGAGTATTGTATTACAGCATGGAAACATTGTCTTAAAACAGAGATTTTAGGACCAATATTTTCCAAAGTTATTTCAGTAATGTGTGAATAAATCATACTTGGTTTGTGTACTTTTTTAAAGTCCCATTAATCCAAATATGTACTGTATTCATCTTTTATTGAAAACCATCCTTATGTCCCTCACAATGAGTCATAACCATCAATAACTCTACAAAACGATTTTCAATACAAGAGAACACTGTGATCCTTCCTGCATATAAATTTAGTGAAATGAAGAGTAATAATCCAAAATAAATTTAAGATCAACGGATCTAAAGGATTAATAATGCTGAACTCTGTGATCTGCATTGTGATCAATTGTGATCATATTGTCTGTTTGTTGTTTCCATTCCCAGTTTTCCATTCCCATCTCTGGGAAATTCTAATCTTGAACAGAATGTAAAGTTTCTGTGTAGATTCCTTGTCTTTTGTGAGGATATATCACAGAATCACAGCATATTAAGGGTTGGAAGGGACCTTAAAGATCAAGTTCCAATCTCCCTGCCATGGGCAGGGGACACTTTGCACTAGACCAGGTTTCTCAAGGCCTTATCCAGCCTGGCCTTGAACACTGCCATACATGGTGGTATAAACCAAGCAAATTTTGTCCTCAGCTTAAACACATGTGATATATATTTTTCAAGTAAAAAATAGTAGTAGTTTCTCCCTGTAATAGTAAGGAATTCTTAGCTTTAAAAAATGGGGTGGGAGGTATGTGCATCTGAGAGCATAAACAAATCACAGTTTCTGAGTGATAATAAGCAATTTTATTGGTAACCAGAATAACTTTGTAAGTGTTTCATTCAACTGTTTAGGCAGTAAGACATAACACGAAGTGAATTATTGCATAGTGGTTTTCAAGCAACATTAAGATTGAGAATTGAGTGCTACTCAAAAATTAAATTAGTAAAATTAGTATGAATCATTAGCCAGTAGTTCTTTCTGTGTCTCTTCTCTGCAGTGTGCTGTGTGATTTTAAGGTGATATTTTTAGAACCTTTTTCATTTCTCATAAATTCTTAATACAGGGCTTGTCCACTAGAAGAGGTAATTGGCAGAAAAGAAGAAATCAGTTTAATTTCTGTCTTACCTACTCATCTCTTTCCACTTTCAGGAAAAGTGGGTAACTGCTATTTCAGTGCCTCTGCCAGACGATTCTTCGGGACAGTGGCCTCATCTTCAGGCCTTTGTCACATGAGCAGTCAATCATCTTTACCTCAAAGATTTTCTATATGGAATGTTTTTCAAAATTTTCATGAAAATAAGAACTTGATGTTAATTAGTTCTGCAAAAGCAGCAGTGGATTAGCTCTCATTCCTCCATTTCACACTGTCTGAGCATTGGATCACAGTAATAATGAACAAGCAAACCTGCAAATCTTATGGAGTAATTTTTAGCTCCATTTTGGCTCTGGTTAGGATTGTGTTATTTTAAGTTACTGTCCTGAAATTAGTTTTGGATTTCTCTGATTGCATTTTGCAAACAAGTTGCTAACAGAGGAAGAACAGACCTCTTTTTCTTTACAATTTGGTATAAATGTCGATTACCCCTGTAAAAACTAATAAAAATTGTCAGTGGGTCCAATAAAGAACTGAAGAAACAACACTGAGAGGAATTCCACGTTGTGCATTCTGAATATTGGTTAATTCATTATACAACCTTCATGGGTTTGCTGTTTCACTCACTCCCAGTATTACTTTTACAGTATCTTGTATGCCATATTGTGGTAACATCATGTCTGTGATCCTTCTTCAAAGACCTAAGTCTTCAAATGAAGATTTGAAATATTAAAAATGATGGCCTGTAGGATACTATGAGATCTTCATTTGCCTAAATGTCTCCGTGTAGTCACTAACTTTTAGCATGCAAATCAAACAATTGTTTTTGGTTTATTGCTTGGGAATAACCAAGGAACTGATGAAACTTGATGGCTATGAGTTTTCAAAATGCTGGGCTGTGGGGAATTTAACTAAAAGCAGCTTTGCAAGACTTATATAGCTGTGTTTGTATGTTTGTAGTATTGTATTACTTTGTATGTCTCAGCTTGCAGTGAGGACATGTGTGGTTCACTGCAAAGGGATGAAGCAGAGTTAAACCCCTGCTAAATTTCATAGATTAATTCTCAGTGTATTTCTCTGTTTCGTCTGGAGGTTTTTTTGTGAGCAACTGTTTAGTATATGATTGGATAACTGGTTTTTAGTGTTCATTAATGTAAACATATGTTCTGTAGGTGCTTTGGGGAAGAGAACACGATTTCAGGAAAAATATGTTGCACAGCTTATTTTGGATGTCCAAAGAACAGATGAATTCCTCCTTCCTCACAGTGAACTAAGTCCAGCTCCAACACCTCTAGAAAGCTTAACAATAGTATGTATCTGAGAAGAATTGCTTTGATTTCTTAAAATGAAAATGTTCTGAAGCTTTTGTTGGGTGTCTGCAAGGGAAAAGTGTCTTGTGCCTGGGAGAAACTTAGTTGGGTTTCTGAAAGTTTGTGGAAGAGCTGTGGGGCCGTAATTTGCCTAACATTAAAGGACATGGGGTAAAACAACATATGAATGTCTGCAAGACAGATGTGGCTACTCAACTAAGAGCATGTTTGCAAATATAATCTTCTACAGTTCATGCATTAATTTTTAGTGACTCAGAATGATGGAGCTAGGAAAACAGGTGAGAGGCAGATTTCCAAAAGAGCCTGCAAGGCATCACAGGAATGCACAGATTCCTACAGACTGACAGACGTATTCAGTTACAGTGCAAAGATAGGAAATTGCTTTGCTTATTCCTATGGCATGAATTATGTGAGTTGGTCCTACTGATCTTAAGGGTGTGTATGATGACTTCAATTATAAATTGCTCGAGAACCACTGAATGGATTTAGAATGGCATTTTTCCTTCCTGAGGAGATTTAAAGTTATTTGAACTTGCTAAAGAAGCCAGAGATAAATTGAGGCATTATGGTCCAAAGTTTATACTTCAAGTAGGAAAGCCTTTATTAAAAAATGTTGTGCCTTGATAGACTTCCAGGTCAAGCAGGGATCTTAAGCAAAAAAATTGACAATACTTCTCTATATCTAAGTTGAGTGCATAAATATCTTGGGAGACTATCCTAGAGGGTTTTTTTTGTTTGCCCATTAGTACATCCTTAGTATTGCATTTGATTTGATGAAATAAGATTGACTATACATATCACAACTTTGCTTATGATTGGACTACATATGGCAACCCATTATAGGATAGTGAGGACTCAGGGAAGGCTGCTTCATGAATGTCACGCTGAATTAAGGCTTCAATTACAACTTACCTAGAACTAAATGATGCATTGTTCTCAGAGTTCCTAACTGGGATATTGTATGACTGTTTTTTTCCAGTTACTCACAACTTTCTGGAGCATTTGTCTTTGTAGTCTATTTCTGATAAGGACTTTAGTTTGGAATAAAATAATTTCATCGTTTAAATAAAAGTGGATACACTAGTTTAAGCTGTAGGTATAACCCAGAATGAAATATTTTATCCTTGCTAATCAAATATTTTACTCCTATGTCCTTTTATTGAACAGACACAGAGCTTCTGAAGTAAGTTTAGCACAGAATTTAAGAAGGAAAATGAGGGTATTTGAAACCTTTAAAAATCAGTTAGTCATGCTGATGTTATCTATACTTCCGTACTAAAATTTTACTGACTGTTGAAAATAATGCTAGAGAAAGTAAGCATATCTACACTTCTGGAAAAGCAGAAATACAATGCTAGAAATAACAGGTTCTGGCTGCAGGAAGGGACTTGAGTTTTGTGCCACTCAGAGTGACTGTGTCATATAATTCAGTTGTAAGTTACTAGGGCTCCTCATTAAGGAAAGTGAGGCTTTCTGTTCCCACAGCCTACTTCTCAAAAAAAAAAAGTCAGAACTTTTTATTTCTGCGTCTTGTGTCTGTCAAATTCTAGAAAATCTTGTAGTAGACCCACGTGCTGCTTTGAGGAAAACCTGAGGTATTTCAAGTTCAGACATTTTATTAACTTGTGTGAGTGTCCTGCCACAGGTATTAGATCAGGTTTGAGTAAGTAGATTCTTCAATTCATGTGTGCATTGAATTACCAATTAAAGGCTTTTGGTTTCTTCCCCTTTTTCAAATATGTTTTTGTTGATAATGTACTGTCAAAATACACCTTATTAATGTAGTTTGTCAGTGTGATGTAATTAACTTTAGCAGTGAATCCTGGCGTTTCTTTTGCCAGGTCTGATTTCAAATTTGTTGGCCTTGACCGTATCTTGAAGTTATTTTAACTAAAATTAGAGTCAATGCTATTTTCCTTCTGCCAAAAACTACCAATGACAGCATTGTATCCCTGTCTAAGTTTAGGGAGGATACTTGTGTTTTCTTGTATACTTTTAGAAGACTATTCATGGCAAATGCATAGAAGTCAAGTCTTGAGGGGTGCTGAGAATCTCCACAGAATTAACGTATGCACATGGAAAGCTAAATTATAATAGGGAAATTTTCTTCCAATTCTCTCCAGAGTTCTTATTTTATATCTGCCATTTGCAGATAAGGGAAAATACTGTATTTGTCACAAGATAGGATTTGTCTTGGATGAGTGGAAAATTTGCTACGAGAATGATAAATTCTGACAGTTTCGATAAAAGCCAAGTTGAGACTGGTCACACCTAATTTTCATCTCCTGCTTTGGAGTGGTTACTTAAGTAAGTCTTAAAGTTCTCCCCTTAGTCTTGTTCAGTAGGAAGACTGAACAACTTATTTTGCAAATAAGTGGTGAGTAAT
Source organism: Amblyornis subalaris (assembly GCA_018881555.1). NCBI lineage: Eukaryota > Metazoa > Chordata > Aves > Passeriformes > Ptilonorhynchidae > Amblyornis > Amblyornis subalaris. The sequence goes on from JACAXG010000037.1 coordinate 1,619,536, forward strand.
CTAATTCCATTAAAATAGAATCCAAGTAATAATGTGTCCAATTGCTGGACTGGTAGCCTGGCTGATTTCTGGTCAAGGGCTTTGTCCTCCTCTCTGGTGCTGAGCAATTATGTTACCTCAGGTGGAGCTAGAAGCAAAACTATTTGCATTTCAAAATAAATACTTGAGATTGTAAATTCAAAACTTTGCTCCTGGGTCAGTTTCGGTGAAAGGCAAGTCTCAGGCTTGAGGTGATGCGTAAGGACTCTTGATATGAAGTGGTATGTTAAAATAGTTTTATTCGTTTTAAAAATTTCAGAACTGTTTTTATGTTTTGGAGGAATGAGGAATTTCTTTTTAGATCGAGGAATGGAAGTCATGCTTTGAACTCTGGCATACGGTTGCAGTAGGGTTCAATTGATCAATATTCATAGTGAAGCTAAAGCAATTAGTACTRTTTATACAACTAAGATTTAAAAAATGATGTAGACCTAAAGGTGGAAATTTTTAACTAATTGCCATATAAATTAAATTGTGATTTATATTACACCTAATGAAGTGGTGTCATTATACTAGTTCTAAAATAATTTTCCGCTGGAAGTGGTAGGTAATCCTTATATAGGCTAATGTATTAAGAAAAGAAAATTGTTAAGTTTGACTTTAAGACTCTGAATATCTTCTTTATCCTCTGAAAATAAAAAAATCTCCTTGTTTCTTCACATTCTCTGTCAAATCACAGTTTAGTTTCATTTATATAGTGATAAAATACTGGTGATGAATGCAGATAACCCACTTCAAAGCATTCCTGTTTGCTCTTTGTTCTTCTGTGGACGTTCATTTTGATCTTGCYAACGGAAGATATGAATTAGAAACAGCTACTATGGGGACATTGAAGGGAAATTAATAGGATATTTGAAAAACTGTTACTATAAATCCATTATCTGTTTTTAATAGATTGTAAAAACTACCACTGGTAACTAAAAACCGATAGTATGATAATTGGTTTCAGAACCAATTGTTTTGRTTTGGATTTTTTTTTTTTCAAGGGAAGGAGAAGTAGTACTACAGCTACCTCCTCTTTGCTTCCAGCCAAGGGAATCTTTTGTTGTTTTCAAACAAACACAAATTCTATGAACATAGTAAKTTACACTTTTCAGCCTTAGATGATATTATTTTCTTCTTCAAGTTAAATGATGGACAGTGAACTACAGGTAGCATACTTTTTTGTAGAAGTTAAACTAAAAACTCTTTAAATTAAAAGTGTATTCCAGAGGAAATTCTATGGAAAGTCACAAGTAGTTGTTGAGGAACAAAGATTTTCAGAACATGCTGGCTCAGTCTTTTTTTTAATTTACAAATTTAATAAAAAATTTGTAATTTTTTTTTAATTTAGAAAACTCCTTTAAAAAATATAAATCTGTATAAGGAATTTAGTGCCAAAAGTCATGCTTTACATGGTTGGGCTTTGCTGGTACTTGAAGAGAAATCCTTAAATTCCCAGAGGTCCAAGTGGCTAGCCTGAAAACCTGCATTGATGACCATAACATTAATCTGTTTCGGTTGTCTGTATGTATATAATAGAGGATTAAATTGTTGATAATTCTACGAGCAACAATTTGAAAAGGAAAGCTGCCTTCAGCCCTTATTTAAATAGAAAATTGATATTAGGTAACCGTAGAGTTGCTCTGAATGCTGTTCCTCATGCATGAGAAGCAGTATATTGGTAGCAAAAGTGTTTTTTGATGATAATTCCCTGTATTGGCTTCATTAGTTAGTTATTCTATCATAATGGTAAATTGCTTTCCATTGTGTCTTTCTTTAATGGTGGTATTATCCTTTTTCAAAGAAGTCTATATTTTTTCTTATTTTGAAGGCATAAATTTCTCTGTCAGTCTTTCTATCTGTTTTAAAATAGTTTTTCTCATCCAACAGAATYATGATTTAAATGATGACACAGTGCTTAATGAGATAAAATTAGCAGATGCTGATCAGTACCAGGTACCTGATTTGTGTGCAGAAGAGCTTGCTGTAATCCTTGGAATATGGTAAGTTAGTTTATGTTTACTTAAAAAAAACCCCAACAAAGCTGCATGAATCATTGTGACAATGAAATAATGAAATGGTGATTTGATGGGAATTTTTTCCTTCCTTATTGTATAGTCTGCCTAAAAGGCTAAGATATTTGCATTATATGTGGATAGTACTTTCAGTTATCTCAGAGTGAACATTACTGTTGTGTTCAGAATTTCAGCAATATTTCATTAATAGCTATATTATTGTTTTAGCCTTAAAACGCTTTATATTCTTTGTATTTCAGGTTAATTACATTTCAAGAGTCAGCTGGCATTAGCTATATTTGGTAAATTTTGAAAACATGTTTCAGATTCTGCAATTGTCAGCTTCTTGTGAGGTTCAACCATCAAGCAATACACTGCCCTGCTATTAAGTGAAATGGGAATATTTGTATACATTCAGTGTCCATTGGTAGTTAAAAGCTATAGTATAAAATCCTTTTGGTTTTGYACCTCATTTTTTTTTCCTGGCTTTTAGAAATTATATGCTACATGGCGTATAATTTTTTAAATAGCGTAGAAGAACAAAAAGCAGCTTAAGATCTGAGGATCAGAAGTTAAGGCACGTAGAAGTATAGTGTAGGCAATTGGTGACTGATGCAGTGTTCATCATTACTGACTCTCAAAGTGCTTCTCTTATGTATGAGTTGCAAAATGATGGAATACAGATCCTGTTTGAGGATCAAGTAGTGGAGTGAAACGGTGGGTTGACATAAATTCTTAACCCAGTCACTTTTAGTCTTTCACACTGACTCAAGTCAAGGCAAAGCCTTTCCCTTCCTGAGAAGCATTTTCATRAGGACTTCATATTTTAATATCGTATTGTCTTATATTCAGATTATATAATCCTTCCTGTCTCCTCCCTTCTGAATGAAATTTTAATTTGCCTATTGCTCTTTTTACATTGGCTGGCTGCACAGTAGGTTTCTTGATTACAGTATTTCACTTTGAAACCACCACTGTTATGTTCTGAACAGTGGCTGGGAACCATATTGGCTGCCAGTTGTGTATATATGTGAGTTTGGCAGGACTCAAGGCAAGAAGAAGCTAAAGACAACCAACCTACCAAAATTCAGTGTTGCTTCCATATAGGAATGGTCAATGCCATTCAAGGGTGGGATAATGTTAAGGAACTGAACCTGTTTCAGTCAGAGATGGAGGCAAGATTTGATATCCAGCCATGTTGCAGAAAGGATGTTGTAGTAGGATGCCAGCTTTGAGAATTGTTCTTCTTGTAACTGAGTAGAGTTTAGGCTTGGATTGCTGGCTGTACCCTTGGTATCCATACCACCTGTTGGTATGTCAGTTTGCAAGGAAGCATAGACGTGTTAAAGCATTTAGCACTGGCTTTTAAGCAAAACATTCTTCTCAAGCCTTAGCTATAGCAGATTCTGTGCTTTTCTCTCATGCATGAGGACTGCAGTTCTGTAGAGTAAATGCTTCATTTCATAATTAATAACTTGGCTTTAGAATTCCTGTTAGCTGTTTTATTTTTAATAGCTTTAGCAATGTTCTTTGACATTTTTCAACTTTCACAGTTGAAACAGAAGTATGTAGTCATAATACAAAAAGTGATACTTTGCCATTAATTCCACTGTTTCAAACATGGCTGATTAAGTCTCAAAGTATATAACTTGTTAGTTAAGGCGGATGCTTCATCCACTAGGCTGTCAAGGTAGCCCTGATTAATCAGATTTAAGAACTGGTTGTAAGCTATAGGCAATTAGCTTTTGCTGATTTACTAGAAAATACTATTTTCTGCTGCAGAGTAGATCTTAGTCCAAGGTTCTGTTTTATCTGTCTAGAGAATGTCTGTTTCTCATTGTTTTCTTTCACTCCTTTGTTTCAATCAACTCCTTAAGACAGGATTCAAGAGTGGACAGAAAATACCTTACAAAGCTGAATGATGTGATGGTTAGTGACTTCATATTGTTATGAAAAGATCTCTCATCATAGATTTTACAGCAGCAGATCCTAAATTCCACTCAGATTTTAGCTCCTGAAATACTCTGTGATGAACTTAATATGTCCTTAATATGTCCTTGAAACCAGAACAAATACAGGTCATAGAAACAAAATTTTCGTAAAGTAGTCTGACAAGAACTAACACAGTCATTAGAAATGCTTGAAACCAAGGTACAATTCTACTCTAGAATCAGATTCAAATTATAGCTTTGATTTGATTCAGTATGGAAAATCATTAAAGCAATTTAGTTGTTCTCTTATCTTTCAAGACTTACATTACTGTGCTAATATGTCTTCAAGCTTTGTAAATGGATGTGGCAGAAATGGAAATCAGAGATCTATTTTAGCACAGCTTTGATCTGGAAGAACTGCATCTATATGTTTAAAAAAGCTGTGACAAAAATCCATCTAGAATAAGAGAAGGATTAATACTTTCTGCTTGAATCAATATATTTTTAGGATGATGAAAAATAAGTTCCACTTTTGTCAAAATTTAGTTGTCCCTTGGTTTACCCATGCTTTTCAAAGGCTGTGGTCATGTCACTTGACATTCTAGTTGCCCAACTGCTGTTCAGTTGTTATAATTCARTTCAAAACTTCAGTTTGAAGTTTTCTTGCTTTTTTAACTTGCCTTTTTTTACTCGTTTGTTTGTTTGTCCCCTCACCCCATGCATAGAGAAACTTGCTATTGTTTACCTGAAGTCACATTTGTATTAGTGACTAGTGTTCAGTTACTTTAGTTGACTACATCAAGCCCATCAAGTATTTCTGCTAGCAGCTGATATTGGATATGGAAAAAAATAACTGAAGCAGAGAAATTATTACTTTCCTGTTTGCGTGAAAACTTTCAAAACAGTGCACCAACAGCATAGGTTGTTTTTTTTTTTTTCCTGTGGGGAGATGAAGGAAAATGTATTGAAACAATAGTTCATGAATGTCTCTATGTCCTTGTGGCCACGCTCATATAGCTTGCTGAAGCTGATGGTATTATGAAACACCAGCATAAATGGTATGAAGTGTGTATGGAACCTCCATCATGGGAGGTCTATGGGAACAGACTAGATAACCATTTGTTTGAAGTTAGAAATTTGTAGTGCAGAAAGAAGAGCTGGAAGAGCTCTCAAGCCTTCTTCCTCTGTTAGAAATTGTTGTGTGTAGTCTGTGTGCATTTAAGTAGAAGAAATCATGCCAGAATAACCAGGCAAAGTCTTGTCTCCAAAGTAAGTTATATAATGTGGGGAGCATAACTTCAACCTGTAACTTCTTATCACAGTAAGTATCTTTGCAATTTTAGGCTAGAATATGAAGCCTGCTGCAGAATTTAGTGTGGTAARTGTAAGCATATGTATATAGCTGTTACATGGGCTTGGTGGTGATCCATTATCTGTGGTACAATTTAGGATATATTTTCACTYGGTATCTTTGATTTTAAGAGGGAGCTTGAATTACAGCTTTGTCGGGTTTTCTGCAGTTTGGTGATATCTCTTGTGGTATGTTTGCAGGTGTTGGGGGGCTGTTGTCTAAGGAGAACATTCACCCATGTAGAGGTGTAAAGCCAAATTTATCATCTCTGTAAGCATATCCAACTCTGAATAAAATAATTTTAATTCTCACCTCTGTTTGTTCTTCTGGTTTTCCCCCTATGAATACTTCAAGGTAATGGTAATGCTGGTTAGTGAGAGATGGACATCTGTGGTCATGGTTTTTTGAGAGACTACAAAGAGGGTATTTGTTTGAGATTACCCTTCAGCACTTCTTGAGCATTAGTAGTTTTTTGCTTTGCAGAATCTGCATTCAATTAGTTATAGGATTTTAACTCACAACAGATCTCTGTAAAAAGAAACAATAGATTTTAAACTTTTTAGGATTTGTGAAATTGTTATTCCCATAAGCTTAAACCAAGTAAGACATTTCACTTGAGAATGGTATTGCAAAGGTACTTAGAAAATATCTTGGTCTCATAAATGGTTCTTTATTTCTGTGACTGTTTCTTGGTCTAGGCTGTCTTCTGCATACCAGACTCCCATTTGTCATTTCCAGAATGCCCTTTGGATTTTTGCAGGTTTGAAAAATGTGTTCTGCATAATGTTATTCTACAGATGTAATCAGCATTGTTTTGGTTTTTTCTCTTACAGTATAGACTTCCAAAAGAACAATCCAATACACAAACTAACTGAAGAGGAACTTTTGGCTTTTACTTCAGTAAGTAACTTATCTGGCATTCTTAATAAACATGTTTTCACTTAATATTTAAGTACCAAGCAGTAATGTGTCAGTCACATTAATCAGGAAACTGTAAACCAAATTTGTGTTAGTACTCAGATGCTTCAATAATTTTTTCTAATTTCAAGAAATTAAAATATGCTGAAGTTTAACCTGGTTTTCAGCCATCATCATGCAGGAAAACTTGACATCTAAAAATTTAATTTCACCTGAAAACACATACAAAGCATTTTTATGTGTTTGTTTTAGATTCTATTAACTATATGAATTATAATGTAATATGGAACCATGTAATTTTATGGCAAACTCTTCCTGTGACACTAGTGTTGAAAGTGCTTCTCTTTGAACGGTGTTCAAGTGGAGTTCAAAAGAAATTTCAGCTTTATTCTGTCAGATTTATTCAGTCTGTATCAGATGTTCTGCTTAGACGTGATTCTTCCCAGTTCAGTGGCTGATTTGCTGCAGAAAATTCTGTAACTTCCAATGGAGCTTTGAAAAGTCTAACTCAGTATTTTTTCAATGTAATTTTTTTTTTTACTTAAGACAAAACACAATTTGCTTCTTCCTTGATCTTTTCTGCTTTTGTGTGGTTTCCAACATTAGTTTAGATGGGGGGGTGTAGGAGGAAAGGCTTGTCATGATGTTGCCTTTTTTGCTTACTTTACACAACTTTAGACTTGAGTTTGGGTTGAGTACAGAGGACTTGCTCTCCTACCCAGGCCTTGTACTCTGAGACACTATTGCTCTAGCAGTGTCATCCAAAAAAGTAAATTACTGGATCTCAGCAAAAATGCCTTTTATTTCAGTTGAGCTAGAATCTTATCAGTGACACTTGTAGTTATGTGACAGGACTATGGACAGTAATCTAAGGTTAACTGTGGTAATGTTTGGCTGAGGGTTTTTTGGTAAAAGGATGTTCAATCTGTAAAAAAATCCTTATCTTCCTAGATAAATGTAAAATAGGTTGGTGTGAAAATAATGTTTGTTTAGGTCCCCTTGCTAATACAATGCATGTAAGACCTGCATTGAGAAACTGAGTGAATTGCTTTAAAACAGTTTGGGTTTTGTAGGTTTTCTATTTGTTGCTACAATGATTGTAGTGATATAATTTGTCATGATATAATTTCTGAAGTATTTTGTTTTGAACTACAGTTTTGTTCTGTTTTTTTTTTTTTCAAAAGGTAGGAATAGAGAACAAGAAAAAACTAAAATGTAGAAAACAGAAACTGTCCGCTATCCTTTCCTATTGAAGTATCCAATAAGAATATTAAAGAATGATGACTTATCAAAGGAGAACAAAAGATTACAGAAATAATAAATAGATGCAAACTAGGGAAATGTACACCTAGAACAAGCGCATAGGAGTGAAAAAACCACCAAACTGGTGAACTGAGTACTGTAAGCTATTTTAAAAGATGGTGGAACTATTACAATACAATTTTTTTCCCTCAAAAGTAATGTTAACACAAATGTATAAAGTTTCTAGACATGCATGTAATTTCATTAAAATAAACCCTGCCATTTTTGTTGTTAAAATATTGTTAAAACAGTATATGAAACAAGAGAAATAGAGGATTTTCTGTGAAAACTCAGAATCTTGCTTCTCATATTTTATTTCCAAAGTCCCTGGACTATTTTTGTATATCTCTTGTTTCAGTCTCCTCACTACCTGCTACTGTTCACATAATTCTTGGGTGGAAAAGCAGCCATTATATATGTGAATCTTGAGATAACTTCTCCATATATGCTATCATTTTAATATTAGCTGGGAGTGATATTGTGATAATAGAACATCTTTAACCTGATTGACCCTACACCTGTAGCAGTGTACTTTGCAGAATAATGAAAGTTGGAGTGGGGTTTAACTGTTTTAACACTTGGGTTTTCCAACATTAAATATATTTAAGGTTTTACATGAGAGTAGAAAAGGTCAAGGTAACTTGTATGCTAGGGAAGAAAGATAATCAGCCTTCCTGTCATCTTTTATCTGACATTGCTTGACAGATAATATTACCTGTAATCTCAGATGTAAGAAATCTGTTGGRTGAATTCTTCATCATGATGGGAAAATTAAACTGCGTTTTTCTGCCATCTAGTGGCTGATCTCTCAAAAATCACAGGACAGCTGATTAACTTGCTCTTTAATTTTTTTATTACAGTGAGTGTGGAGAGCTTATGTTTTCATTTATTCACTTATTTATATTTTTATAGAGCTGGTAAGTCAGCTGTGGCTTACTTCATGCTTGTAAGATCAGCAGCCACGATCAGGTTAGATCTCCAGAGAAACAGAGCTGCGAGATCTGTGTAGGCTTCCCTATCACCTTGCGCTTAGAGTAGCAAAAAAGAAGGGTCTACAGCCATAGATGAACAGGAATGTAGATCTCACTAGTAATGCAAAATTCAGTGAACAGCAGTGACATAAAGAAGTAGCTGGTAGTCTAAATATTAGAGTATAAGTTTCAGTATCAGAACTGTGTTCTTTTAAACTTTTGCCTAATGTTTCCAAGTTAACTGGATGTAGGGACACAATTTAATCTTACCGTTACTTTCTATTTTGATCTTGACCTATGCTTCCAAGACACAAAAAGAACGAGAATGAATTGTAATGATACCATCCCAGACCTTTCCTGGAAGCTGAAAGCAGGAATCAGATATTAGTTTATATGAGTTCTTTTCAATAAATGTATCTTTTGTGGCATCTGAGCCAAAAATTGTGAATACTCACRGAAGAGTTTCATGATGAAATCTCTGAGCTGCTTTGTGTCTTAGATCTGAGTCACCGAAGCAAATCCATCACCGTGGTCCCTGGCAGTAGGGATGTTCTGTGTCGATGTTAACACAGCCTTGAGTTAGTGTTAACACAGCCTTGGTTCTTACGGTGTCTGCTAGCTGCGTAAATTAAATGGCACCGTAACTGTTACCACTTGTATTTAAGGTGTTTACCAAGCTTTGGTACTGCCAAAATAGGCAAGTGAGCACTATATCAATGCTGCTCTCATAATTTCTTTAGCATCAAACTGCTCTGTGTGTGTGTGTGTGAGCAGGCATCTTCTCAGCCTACATGTGGATTCCTAAATCTGCAGGCTGGTTAGATGGTTGTCATGCATTCATCTGATATCTACTGAAATTCATGTTTCCTCAAACAAGCAAGGCATTTCAAGTTATCTTAGGAAACTTGAGAAATTACGAGGCATTTTTAACTGATCAGTGGATCATCAAGAGATCCTCTTGCTTTGGACATTGCAAAATAAATGCATGTGACCTGCAATTTATCTTAAGCAGAGAGAATTAAGATCTAGTGTGAGAAGGAAAGGATGATCAAATTGATCTCAAGTAGATGATGTGGTCCTGCCTTGTGCTGGGTGCAGTTTGGCAAACTGATATTCTAGACTCCCTTTTATATCTGTAGAAGTTGAAAATTACTAGATCTGTAAGATAGAGAKATATATATATATATATTTTAAACAACGTAGCTTATAATACTAAAAATAACACTATTAAGTCACTATAATTCACTGTTTGGCAACTGCAGTCAACTACAAAAGGATTGCTGCTTTTCATTTACTAAAGTCACTTGGGAATAGTTGCCATTGTCCTAAAAGCACCAGCTTTTGTAACTAAGAATTGTTTTCAGTGTTGCTAATTTTTGAAGCAAGTTGTGGGGGTGTAGGTAGTCTCATTGGCTGAGATAGCAGCTCTTGGTACAAGAATTTGGACTTAAATTTTGAGACGTTCTAGTCAAATCTCATAGCCCATCATCAGCACAGTGTTTCAACTTTGAAGATGTTGATCCATAAGTGGAATTAGATACACTTCATTTTTCTTTTCTACTTATAGTTCGGTTGTTGATTAAGTATCTTTACATGAGAAGTATTGTAGCTTGCATTCTACATTATAGCATAAGAAGGATAAGACTAAAAATAAAACGTTTGTTTTTGAGGGGGATTAAATATTATTTTTCTCACACTTAATGGTTTAGGAAAACAATTATAATTTTTAAAAATTAATTCTGTTGCGGTAAATACTTGGTCTCCTAAGAAATCCAAGATCTTATTTAGAAATCAGATATCACAAAAGCCACTTCAGAGACACAGTTATGCAGTTGATATTTGGTGAAGTTTCTGATTTAGCTAACTGAATATTGCATTTAAAAGCCCTTTTTAAGAGAGGGAAGGTGGGACAATAAATCAGTAGTGAGACTCAGTGCTTCTCTGATAGAATTACTAACATGAAGGTTACTAAAATAAAAGGCTTCTTCCTTTTAATAAATTTTTTCCCCAGAGCTTTCTGTATAGGAAGTAGGTGATGCAAGAAACCAAAGAACTAACTCAGTGCTGCTTTTACATTGAGGTTTTGTAGCTTATTTGACTCCCAGGTCCCCAGGTTAGTTTTACAATGCCTAAATATTCTTCCTTACCTATCTTTAATTTCAGTGGATTGTTTTTAATGTAAAAATACAATTGTGAAGTTCTGCTGCATTTTTTTATTGGTCAGCAGCTTTTCCACAGAAGTACGCAAGCACATCACTGAGCTGTATATCAGTGGCAAAAACCTTCTTTTAGGAAAAAAATCTGTTTAGGAAATGAGCAAAAGTAAGTCTTAAAATAGTTTCCATTAAATATTTGTTGTTTGCGTTATTTCAACTAGGCAATGCAGTTCAGACGGTATACCAAAGAGGAGATTAAATGAACAAGAGTACTATGTAAGTGTACATGATATTTTGAAAAAAATTTTAAATTACATTTAAAGCTTTATAAAAGATGTTTGTGATGTGAACATAAGCTTTAGAACAGGAGACTGCAAACTATTTCTGAAAGGTAAAAAAGTTCCAGGAACACACGAAACCTCTATTTAAAGAACTGATAAATATTACTTTATGTTTTAATTTTAATATTATGCAGTTCTTGCAGAGAAATAGGGAGAATATTAAATACTGGATGGTCTTGCATTTTTCTCTTACAAAAGAGAAAAATGTTTTCTTTTTTTAAAAAAAATGCTAATAAGATTGGACTCTGTAATACAAGTTCTTACATAGAAAGCTTATACTATAGTTTACATACTGGGGAAACAATTCAATGTTTCATAGTCTAATATGACACTCCAACAAATATCCAGGATTAAGGAGCTGCAGCTGGTCCTTAAAATTACCCGTTCCATCTGTCGAAGCTCTTGAATAGTCCAGGAGAAATGGTCTTTGTGGTAAATGTGATGAGCACTTAGCCCAGTGTGGGAGAATATTACTTTTTTCCCTTATTAGTGTGTTATGATCAAGGGACATTGAGTGGCAGCAGCAGTATTAACCTGTAGGGGACTGAGAAAGTTACCAGAAACTGTGAAGGAGAAGCCTTGCTTTGTGCATCCCACATCTTAGACCCATATTTGTATCCCTTGGAATCCGTGGAAGATGAGAAGGAAGAGAAAAGGGACCATATGGAAAATTTACTTGCTTTGGTTTCTTACACTCCTGAGACTTCTGTCATTTATGGAGAGTAGAACAGTTGGTTTCTTTATTAAGTGATGAAAGTGGGAAAAGCAAGCTCTGGCAACTCTTCTGTCTGTGGACACTTTGAACAGGTGAGGATATCTTTCTTAAAGAGGAAAAAAACCCTGTGTAATAACTTGTATTTTGCTTGGAGTACAAAATGGAAGTTATTTACCATCTTCTAACAAAAATACTGTATCATTCTGAAGTTGTTCCAGTAATGCTGTGAGGGGTACCAAGGTCTGATTGAGGACTTTGGAGAATGTGGAAGGAGTCTGCAAAATCCAAGGAATACTGTGTATTCYAAAGAGAGACCAGATTGGAATGTTTTTGCACTGTGTTGAGCTACTGATTCCATAAGAGACTGTTTTTACTACGGAATTTGAGAATGGTTGGACAGGGGTTTTTTTCCAGAGGTGGGCATTTATTGAGTGTAACAGAAACTGATGTTGTATGGTACCTTTGAAAATCACCGTGAAGAATTATAGGGCACATTTTATTGAGTGTGTGTGTATGAATATGCATATATGAATACTTTTTCTGCTTTTCACTGTAGGAGGGGGCTTTGGGAGGAGGGATTGGAAGGTGGAAATGGAAAGGCTTTGTTTTTCTCATCTTTTCTATGTCGTTTGTGATATTAATGTGGAACTAGGGAGCAATCAAATCACGGCATATGATATTTTTAATGTTAAGCCTTCCTRTCAAAATCTCTATAAAACTAACATGCCAATTTGGTTTCTAAAGTGAAGTTGTTTATATAGCTTAAATAAAAGCAGTGCATTTTTCTCTGCTGAGAAAATGGCTGCAGTTTTTTTTATGTTTTATAAGCAGCAAGAGTATTGAAAAGCTCATTAAGAGTGCCATGTGTCTCTACTGCTGTAACTTTTGTGGCTTTATAAAAAGTTTCTTTCACTTCTTTTCTAAGCTGTGTTGCCCATTTTGAATAGCCTCTGTTGGTTACAAGATTATAACACTGCAAAGGCTTTCTCTCAGCAAAGCCCTGCTAGTTACTAGTGAGACTTTTTTTAAGCAAATGAATTCAAAGCTAGTTTATTCTTTTTTTTTCTTGCATTTATTTTTTTCTTCTAAGGACTTTTATTCAAAAGTCTGAATCATTTTGCAGGAATGTCACGATCTAAACACTTGCTAATTTAATGCATGTCTGCCTTCTGGCCCATCACACAGTACTGAGAAATCGGATTGAGTAGAGCAAAAGAGACTCTGCCTCTTTCCGCTGCGAAGACTCAACTATATCTCTTGGAAGCTAATTCACAAGGTGCCTGGTACTTAGGTTTGCAATATTTTGTGGATAGGAAATTGACCTGGTGTTGTCAGTTATGTTTGCTGCTGTTGCATGTGTTTAGATGTTTTAGGGTAAAGTAACTGACTGCTGCAGTACATGTGTTGCAGGGCAGGGGTGAAGCTTGCGTTCCAATCCAAAACTGGGATTAAGTAACAGTCTGTCTGAAGTTGGTTTATTTTACAAAGTATCAGATTTCAACATAATTGACACTGTTATCCCTTTCAACTTTGTTCTCCTCTGTGGTCTGCATTCTTCACTCTGTCCATGGGATCCACAGCTCTGCTTGCATCATGTCTTGCAAGAGATGATTCCTGGTTTATTGTGTGCCTTTCTGAGCAAGAAATTTAGGATAGCCTTTCCTTTCAAGAATAGTGTGCTCTTTTGTATAATCTGTTCAGAATTACTCAAGCAATAGATTTTAGTGGTTTCACTGAAACTGTAGTGGTAAAAGAACATGAATATCATGTTTAAATATTAATAGATTTTTTTGCCTGTCTAAGGGTTTGAGAAGTTGAACAGGCAAATTTGATGACAGTTACAAACATTTTTTCCCACAGCAGCCTTTCTTTTCCCCCTCCTCCTTCCTCTTTATCTATCAGCAGCTCACTTATTTTTTCTAGCAGCCTCTCTTGACAGCCGGTTGACATGTYCCAGGCTTCCCTTCCCCCTTTTATGTCCTTCACCACTTATAACTATTATAATTTACTTCAGCAAGAAAGATTTCATTGCAACAAGAGGATGATATTAAACCACCTATTCAACAAAATGCTGTCTGAGGTATCATCTGAAGGAAATAAGACATTCTCACTACTTTGTCTGATGCTTAGTAACCCCTTTTTGATGATGTTATGATGATCAGTTCAGTTCATGTGTTATCAGTACTAGCAGTCACTTTTTTTAGTGACTTATATTCTTGTATTCTGATCTGACTGTTTGGCTGGAGAGGGCAAACAAGAACTAAACAAGGAGTAAATCCAAAATTTATATTTTTATTCTTTTACCATATATAAGGAAGAATTATTCTTAAAATTTATGTAGCTATTGTAATGTCTTGCCCCCATCTCCTCTACCTATGTAGTTTAATATTGTCCCTTCATTTGTTTTTCTTCCTGACCCAATATTTCAAATGCTACTCTTGTCTTGCTTGTTCCATAACATCTGAAAAACTAAAGATGGTTGAATTTTTGTTTGCTAGTGCCAAAGCAACTTGAGTTTAATTTTCTCTGATGATATCATGTCTATAGTTTCAACTGGAAGTATAACATTTTTCTTATCAGTACACTAAACAATCTTTCTGGTCTATGTTAAAGATGAAATATTGAACAAGTAACAGATTTTTTGGACTTAATACTTTTTAGGATAGGTTTGATTACAATGTCATAGTCTTTGATTGCTGTCATGAAGTATGTGGGCTTTTTTCCCTCCCAAGGCGTCTGAAATGTGCAAATCTGATACTTGTTGATTCATTTATCATCAGTAAAATGTACTGTTGTGTTGTTTGGGTTTTTTTGGTTGTTTTTCTAAGATAAACAGATGCAGTCAATTATAGCTACTCCATTCTAGGTGCTTTGGGAAAAAATATAATATGAACTAGATAAGCAATACATGTATCCTTCCCTGTTTCTGTATGAATTTCTTTTTCTCTTCTCCCAGAATTAGAGATGAGAAACTGAAATGGCTCCAATGATTCTTCCTTTCTCTAATTTTTTTTCCTTTGGTCTTTTTTAGTTTTGAAGTTTTAGGTAGCCAAGCTACTGGAAAGGATTTCTAATTGGTATTTTCTTTTGTACATTTATCGATGGTCAATTCAACATTTTTGAGGAAAAAAATGTTTAATCAAGTTGTCAGTCTATAAATCATGGGCTTTTGAAAGGAGATGTAGAGGGGAAAGATTTGGAGTAACTATTTTTGAAAAATTTTCCCAAGAAACACAGCTTACATTCATCAAAATGCCCCTTTACTTGCTTAGCTGTCCTCATTTGAGTAAACCCCGTTCTGTTTAGCAGTGGTCTTGGTTATGGGTTTGTATAGTGTCCTGCTCTTGTATAAGGAGTTAGTTGGCTTCAGTATGTTGTGGAAAAAGATGGTGCCTTCCATTTTACAGAAGGACAAAGATTAAGCAGTTTTGATTCTGGTATTTCCACACTATTTCCTTTTCTGTCTTTTACCAAAAGCAGCATGTTTAAATAGAAAGGTGGAATTTTCAAGTGTTGTGACCAGAAAGTAAGATGTTAAGGTTAAATGAATTTGTGAAACATTTAAATACATCTGCATAGAGGATGTATGTACGTTTATTTTAGATGTATTTATAGAATGCTTGAATTCAGGTACTGACATGTATTAAACAGTACATTATGACCTAAGGGGGGAAGCGTGTATTCTTGCCTGCAGGACCCCATTGCTCAGCTGGGCTTTTTTCTTCCAGAAATAGATTTTTACTGGTATAATTTACAGGCTGATAAAGCAAAGTGTTATTTTAAATACCTATTTGTAACATCAAGTATGCAAGAAAACTTCATAAGGTAGTTCACATGAAGTGTTTGTGACCCTTATGAAAAGTAATTTCCAGTTATGCAAATACATGAATAAGAAAGGTTCATATTCTGCTCGTGAAGGTTAGCCCATTGCATCAGGAAATAGAACCAATGCCAGCTCATTTAGTGGACTGTGCAAGCAATGTATATCATAAATGAGTCTCATGATTACTGTGAGAAAATTCAGATCTTTTTTCTGGTATAACTTATATGCTATATGCTAGGCATATATGATAATATGGTATGGCATAAATACTTTTGACATGTTTGGATTGGCTGCATTAATCATAGCAAGTAGGGCTGTTAGTTATGAAGACTATTCAAATAAAGGCCAATAAAATATTTAAAAGCATCATGTTCTGCATGTTTCAATTTGCAAAAATGTTTTAAACTATTTACACTATTTAATGTTTTTCTGTCTGGGAAGCTGAGATTTGAGGCCTTTTCTCAACTGAAATAAAAATGGTATCAATAGGTATTAGTTGATATATTTTGACATATTTGAGATTTTACTTCCTTGTCTATAAAATCCTTAAGCGTGTCTTGCTTTAATTAAATTTGAGCTCGGGCTTTTTTTTCTTGAAAGACTTCATGTCTTGTGTCAGCTAGATTTTTCTTAAGTACATTTGTCTGAATACATTGGTGGACACATTCTACAATGAATTCTAGTCTAGGCAAAAGATGAGAGAGAAAATATTTTTTCCAGATTTCTATAAATAGACTGTGAAAGATTTTTCTGCGCTGTAAGATTAGATGTTTGAGTTCAAAATTGCAGCACTAGGAGAGGGAAAGCCTATGCATTAGGTATTGTACCTCATTTGGTTTTTCATAATTTGCTAGAAATAATGTTTTCTTTGCTTTTTAGTTAAATACAAGTCAGTGAAACCCTTACAGTTTTGGAATAAAGGAATGAAATATGTTTAGAAAATTGTTTTTATTTTTAGCAGCTTACATGGTCTGAAGCTCTTAATAGCTTAGTAGTAAGAGTCAAAAAGCAAGCAGGACATTTAGTGGCTAAGCAAGAACATAGTTCTCCGTCTTACAGCTTACTGTGCAAGAACTGCAGTGTGGTCTTTATGTGTCTGTGTATTCTGTGTCTTTTCCTTATCTTTAGTAGGCAAATGTTTATTTCTGTATGTTGCAGCTTTAATAGAGCTGAGAAAATGCAAACCATGGGGGTACATAACTAAAAGATTGCCTCATTTGTTTGTCAAAGTAAGATGTTTTGTAGTTTCTTCAGAGTAGATATAAGGTGGAATTTTTTTATGAAGACAGTGGTGAAACACTGGAACAAGTTGCCCAGAGATGTGGTAGATGCCCCATCCTGGAAACAATTAAGGTCAAATTGAATGAGGCTCTGACCAACCTGATCTAGTTGAAGATGTTCCTGCTCATTGCAGGGGGCTTGGACTAGATGGTCTTTAAGGGTCACTTCCAACCCAAACCATTCTATGAGTCTTTGTCCAATTTTCATAGTGATTTTAATAACTGCTGTTGTTTCTGTGCATAATACAACTGGTCAGACACTAGGCTGTTGTGTTTGAATGTTAATCCGTTACAGCTCATGCTTCTAACTTCTTTCAAGTCAAAGCACATGCCAGACATTGCCATTTGTCTCTAATAAATATGTACAGAGTATAGCTTCTCTCTACACAACTCTGTCAGATTTAGGAATGTTACTCACTTTTGCCCACCAAGAGAACATTTTCTTTTCATGCTCCTCAGCAGTCTCTCACTCTTCCCCCCCCACCAGTATTAGTCACTTCTGCTTATGTCAGCTTCCCTTTTTGTTTACTCATCCATGCCATATTCCTCTCAGCTCTTCTTTGTCAGTGCTCACCTCTTATCTTTCACTCTTGCTCTCACCTTCCCTAATTCCTTTCTTTCTAATGTATTACTGACTCTATTCCATTCTTTCCTTGCTTTTGGTTGATGCTTGAGGAGTTAGTCTTCTTTTCAGGATCATTGTGTCTTCAGCCTCTGAAAGGAAGGTGGCAGCTTCGTTTTGCTCCTGAAACTAAACTTTCACACATAAGATTTGAAGTCAGGCTGCTGGTGGCCTCCAGCAGCTGATGCTATTGCATGTAAGAGCATGCAGCTCTTTAAAAGAGCTCTTTAAAAAAAGAGACGAAATATTTCTGGTAGTGAAGTCAGGAAGGAACTGAATGAAATCGGAAATCAAGTATCTTTTACTATGCATTGAGACTGGTTAATTGCTCTGGGAAACTGTTGATGCCATCCTAGAAGTGTCACTGAAATTGTCATCTCCAACATCTCCTAGCCCCTTAGCCCACCAAACAGTAATTGAAGCATGCCTCTTGTGTTACATTACTTGTGAACACCAAGTATTGCAGTATGTAGACTGCTGAACTGTAGAGACTATTGTAGGCGGAATTCCTGTGGTGGATGCTGGCATTCAAAAGGAGGGGAAAACCAGGTAGACACACTCCCTGTAGAGCTCTGTCTGGCATTGTGTGGTTTTCCCTTTGCTGTGTCTCACTGTTCTACAGACTGCTGTTCTAACAGACTGGAGCTTGTGAGGGTGTTTTATAGAAATTCTGTAATTTGTTCTGACATAGATCAATAATAAAGTCAATGGCAGCCTTACTATAAATTACTGGTCCAGGCATGTAATTATTCTTGAATTTTTTTGACTGTTCCTGTTAGAGAAAAAAATGTGATAACCGATTTTGACTAGTTAACATCATTATAGGACAGGTTCACAAATGGGACATGTACATTTTACAATGTAAAAGCTGTATGCCACTGTTATTCTTCTTGTGCCATTACTAATGTAAAACTTGGGAAATTATGAAAACATTTTTAAATTGGTTCTTTCCAGGAAGATAATTTTATGCCTCTTAGTGAGGCTGTGAACGGAGCTTTTAAGGCTCCATTGTTTTGGATAATTTTTATGTTTGTGCTCCAAATCTGTCTGAGAAGGAGTATTTTTGCTACTGTACATTCTCCTCCTGGAAAAGATACTCAGTTGAGGTATTTTAAGGATAATTATTGTAAATGGATATTTGTATTTGTTATCATTGCAGAATTAAAGACAAAAGTTGCTGCTAAGAGTACAAATCTATGCGGCATCAGACAACAATAGTATATAAAGCAACATTCTTCCAGATGCTGTTGATAGACCAAATAAACAGGAAGTATCACTGACAGTCTATGGAAAAAACCGTAGTGGTGAGCTCATAAATGTGAGTAGGCAGGCAGAACAGACTAATCCCACCACCCTGGGTCAGTTGCATAAGGATGCAAGATCTGTCAGGCCTAAAGAATTTTTCCAGTGATCTGGAGTTTTGAAAGCATTGAGTTTGCCCTGAAAAATTCAAACAAGCAAAGAAGCAGAAAAAAGGCAATGGGAACTTTAATATGTAGTTTCACCTGGATTTTGCTGAGTAAGAAGTACTACTTAAGAAAAAAAAAAATTGAAAGTAAAGAACCTAAAGAAAGTATTGAAAAATCAGGGATTTTGTCTGTAGCCACAGGCAGCAGTACTAGAAATGGAAAGATTAAAAGTCATAACTGTCTCTGTGAAGAAAAGATTGCTATCAGCAGAGGTTGAGTTAACCTATAGCACCATCTGTTCCAAAAATGGTCCTTGTCAGGAGAAGCAAGGCTGAAGGTGGGGTAGAGCAGGAAGGGCAGAGGATTTAAGAGCCTACTGTGGTAGTTTCCAAGGGGAGTAGGACATATTTCTTCTCTCACATGGCCAATTCTAACAAGTTAGAAAATATCCTCCATTGACACCATTTTTCTAGCTTTCAGCCTTTTTTCAGTCATTTGTTTTGTTTGTCTTGAGGCTACACAGATTCAAGTTCTCAGACAGCATGTACCATTGCATATAGTCCTGAAATTATCTATTTGTAAAATACGGTATCTAGCTGTTCTCAAACCAAATTCACTTGTTTAGTACCTGTGCAGAGAGAGAAAAAAAAAAAGTGCTGTTCTGGTTTTCAGGATAGAACCTCAAGAGCACACAATATGTTCAGAACCTTGGCACAGATGGTGAAATTCCAGAGGCTGCACAGTTAAAATGAGAAATTTGCTGTTGTTTAATAACTAGGGAAATCCTTATCACTGGTACCAAAGAGTTAAAGTCTAGTCTTTTGTATCCAAAATCATGATTTATTGCTGTTGAGACTGGGCCTTAGGTAATAAATGCAGTACTGTGATGTGGTGTGGAAGTCTGTACTTACGCTGTTTCAGGAGTAAATCCAAACCACAGACCTGAAAAAAACAATGCTACTACAGTCAAATCTGGCTGAAGTTGTTACACAAAATAAGTGATGTGTTTGACACAACAAAGCAAGTGTCAGTCATATGGCTGGGCTCCATTCTAAGTGAAAATAGGAGCTATATCTTATGTGGTTTACCCTTCACTGTTCATTGAAAGCTATTCCTTTAAATAAAACAGTATCTTCTTTCTTCATGACATTTCCTTTTCTTCTCTAGATTCTTCCTTCTCCTAAAAAAAAATAAAATTGAGAACCTCCAAGGAAAGCTTACTTTTGAACTTAAATAGTCTCTCAAAATGAAAAGAAAAAAGTAAACCAAAATACAACCCAAAAAACAGATTAAGCAACAGCATAAAAAAATTCTTTGAACTCTTACATGAGCATACAATATGTATACCACTTAGTATCATAAGAGAGCATTAAGCTCTTAAAACCTGCTAAATATCAGCCCACCAATGCCTGTTAATGTGGACGAAAACTTATATAATTCTGGACATCCAGGATACTTCTGCAATTTGGTTGGATAGGTAGAACTGAACAACTAATTTGACAGATAATATCTTCGTACTGCTATTAGAAAGTAGAAAATCCTAAGGGGAGAAAAGCATTGAAACATTTTCCTAGCCAAACTTGATTTGATTTTTTTCAGTGTGTCCAAAATTACTTTGAATTGTGATATTTGTTTCTTCCATAGCTCTCTCTGCAAGTTATGTACCTGCATGCATGCAAGTTGTCACAGACTGTGTTATACGGAACCAAAGAATCATGTTTATACCTCACTATAAGTGTCTCCCTACTTTTTGTTACATTTTGTTCCATGCAGGCTAATGTGAGCTTGCTTTTTTGTGTTTGTTAGATTTAAATCCATACAAAGCTTTCTTTGAGTCTTTTGTTTCCACTGAAAATTCTTCAGTAAGTGTAAATCTTTGTACTCCTTTCATGCAGCTCTTTCTGTGGAACATATAAGACTTCCTTTGAAAGGGAAGGTTTCTCTAGTGCTTGCTTTCTTTGACCTTTTTCCCTGTGAATTGTATCACACAGGGGACACTGGGCTGTCATTTCAGTTTTATCTGCAGAGCTACATTCAGGACTAGCTGCAAAGACAATAATCATGTGCTTGTGTTTCTTCTACTTGTAACTAGAGATCAGTTTACAGTATGCCTATGTCCACATCAAAGGACCCCCTTTCATTTAATTTCCTTAATACAGACAGTATTTTGGTGTTTCTGGGTCGCGGGGTTATGGAGTGAGACAGATTTTTCAACAGAAAACATGGGAACGTCCAACATGAAAGCTGAGGAAGTTCTTGATGAGTATTCAGAAGATGTAAAGACTGTAACAGGAAGAAGAAGGAACAGCTATGGCAATTCATATGTTTGGGTATGAACACTGTTCTGACAGTGCTTAACCATTTCCCTTTACACTTCTGAAAAGTGCAGTTGGGGAGAAGGAGAGTGGGTTGTTTTGATGGGTATTCTGGATGTGAGGAAACATACCTGGAAGCAGAAAGAGGGAAAAATAAAGATGCAACCTTTCACAGAACAACATGTTTAGATCTGTTAGTAAAAGCAGCAGATCTAGACCTTTTGTATGATTGTTTTTGCTCCATGTTCTTCAAAAATAAAGTAAAATTCACTGAAGAGGCAAAATGACTGGAGATTAGTTCAGGTTTCAGATGAGATGGTCATGGAGAATGGAAAGAGAAGCTGGATGTTCTCCTGACTGATATTATTTGGAAGAACCAAGCCCATGGGTAAGGCAGCCTCATTTTACCTGAATATCTCCTATGTTTACTTTGCTAAAGAAAACAAATTGAACAAACAAGCTGTAAAGTCTGAGGATATTTTCTCTTGGGAAGTCATTCTTTTTCCTCCATCAGGACTTTTAGCTGTGTTGTCAGCTGACTATGCTGAGCCTGAGTATTGACTAACAAAGGAAAAGTTTGTTGGTGAGTATGAAGCAATGTTGGTCTGTTGCTGAGAAGAGGCTGTGTTGGGTTTTTTCCAACCACAGTTGCTTTCATTTAAGGGGAGGTAGGAGAGATTGCTGAAGAGAAATAATGGAATGTCTTGCTATTTCTAATAAGGATGGTAACAAGTATCTTTGAGCAGATAATAGAACTAACTTCAAAGCTTTCCTGCCTGTTTTTTTTTTTTTTATTCCTTGAAACTGTAGGTACTACAGAAATGGCACAAAAGCCAGCACAATTTTCAAGCTGACCTAGCATATATTGTCTCTTTGCAAGGTAGATATCAGAAGGAGTAAGAGTTACTGTTTAAAACAAGTGACATGGAGGAAATAGATTTAAAATGATAAGCAGGACAGAATATGAGGATACCATGGGTGCATGTTATCAAGACCTACTCATTTGCTGCAGAAGACTATTTGAGTGGGGTAAAAAAGCTGTGGAGAATACAGTTGAAGTGAAATGACGTTAGCTTTCATGTATACACTAGTGGGATATTTTTTAAGTCTTCTGAGAAGAAAATTTATTCCAGTCTTGCCTTCTAACTTTTGAATTGATGGAGCCAGCTAMTGAATAACTCTTATATTGTATTTAATGTACCTTCAGATGTGATAAATGCCAGGTATGATAAATTTCAGAGAGAAAGTCGGTCGCAGACTAAGATTAAATGAGATACTTGAGAACAAGAAGTTACCTTTAAATAAATGCAATACAATTGCTGCTCTATTGAGTCTAGCATTCATTTTTAAATAAGTCTAGTATAATGTAAATAAGTAATTTTAACTAAGAGGTTTCTAACATTTTGCATACATTTTGCCTTTTACGGTGTGTATGGACAAAAAGAAAACTGAAAAAAGTAACCTCTATGTGTGTGTGTACACATTTCATTTTAAAGCTCTCAGAAGTAACATTTTACTCCAAATGCATTAAATTATCCAAGATTCTGAAGTTATATAGATTTAAAAATCTAATTCAAACACATTGAAATATATAGCAGTGCAAAAAAAACCAAGTCAGATAGTGTTTTCTTGTTTTAGTAGTCCAAGTCAACAAAAGGTACTTTCTATTTACAATGATGTAATGTTATAACTTGAGAGCTGAGCTACCAGACAAGACTAGACAAAGTGAATTTTAAAAATGCCATTCTAATTAAACTAGTCCCTTGATGCAGATCACTGATGGTGTTTTGGCCTTGCTCTTGACTTTTTAACTCCAAGAGGTATTTCTGATGGCTGTGGTTAAGAGCTTTAAGCCCAGCTCTGCTAATGATCAGCTAACACCTGTTGTGGTGAAAGGCTGTTTTAGTTGAACAGTCCCAGGATTAATTTTATAGACCAAAATAAACCCTGTCATACAGTTGAGTGAATAGCTTTAGATTTTGGGGAAAATGTGCTGAATGTGTGGTCTAAACCTACTGAAATATATGGAATATTAAAGCAGTACTGGAAAATGGCACTGTGCAAATGCTGATGACTCAGCCAGTGCAGGAAAGTAAATCTCCTCTGTCACTTTAATACTTTCAGGATTTCTGCCTGTCTCTCTGGTATACCTAGCTGACAGTCAATTTGTTTAAAAAGAAGGTAGCATTTAAATCACGATAATTTGAAGAGGCCGTAAAAAAAAATCACAAGCGATCACATGATTGACTCTGCAGCATGCTGTCATGATGTAACAACTCATTGAAACACCGAGACCTGTAATACATGAAAATGCAGAACCATTGGCTAATGCACTTCATACAGACTCAAGCATTGCTTTATTTTTTGTTTTGTTGCTAGAGTGCAAAGGTCTTAGCATAATGCTCTAAAGGTGCCATGTAGAATTTATATTACATACTGTTAGGCAGGAAAATATTTAAGACCTAACCAAGAACTAACATATTTTCCCCATGCAACACTGAAAAAGAAACACTAACACGGGGCTTGAAATAATGTCTGAAATTAATTTGAAGTGTGTAATACAAGTTCTCGTGTTTGCAGTGAAAAAAATGTAAATTATCCTTGTCTTGCTAGTTTTGCCCTAAGACTGTTTAATCAATTAGTAACCTGTAACTCCAAAGACTTTGCATATTGTTGGTTTTTAAGTTATAGTTGTCAAAGCCATATAGAAAAAGATGGGGTCAATTGCTAGCTAAAATTTGTTTCACAGAAAAAAGCAGAAATTTTGAAGATGGCTGCTCTTGTGTTGATGTATATACACTTCTAATTTGCAGGATTAATTGATAGTAGTTTGATTTTTTTTTTTCCAGTCCAGAACATTTTTAGAATGACTGGAAACATGGGACAGATTTCAGAGTTTAGTGAAAGTGTGAAATTGAACAGATGTGTCAAGCCATATACAGTGCAGGTTTTGATAATTGTTAAAACATATCAACAGGGCCTTTGATGTTTGTTTGATATCTGAGCAATTCTTTTGACCCTGAGAAGGAAAGATGTAGTGGTGTACAGTACGCACTTGATGTGAGTATTCCCTCTGTTTAGATTTTCGTTTTAAATAGGGAAAAAAAAAGCAGTCTGCAAGTCTGTTGGCTAGTCCATGCTAGGAACTAGATTTACTGCATAAATTCGACTATCTTTTCTTCTTTGCCTTTCTGGTAGCCACTAAATATATCCACTGTCATAGTATTTGCAGAAGCCTTGCATTCTCAAGGTGTAAAAATATTATTTCCTTGCTTGTGTCCTGTATCTTGTTTGTGTTGCTCTCTAAGGACATGATTATGCCAAATAGCATTAGAATTTGTCAATTCGAAACAAGAATCTTCCAGAGTGAAATCCTAATGTAATTTTTTTCTTGTTAGGCCTTAGGAAATATGAAGATGTTCGTGGCTAATAAAATGTGACTGGAGAATATACAGCATTACATCTTCTAATTGCTTGTGCCTAAAGCAATGCTAATGTTTCTAGAAACTAACAGTTTATTTATCTGAAGGTTTGCCGTCAAACAAATGAACAGATGCCCCAAATTTGTTTTTTTCACATTAGTATGTAATGACACATGCAATCGAATGTTTCTTGTCCATAACACTTAGAAAGGTGAGAAATTTATAGGTGCCCAAATTGACACCCTGATAAGTGGTGCAATTCCAAAATTGTTACTTGGGAATGTTGTTTGCAATGCCAGTGCTTATAGATGACAGAAGCTGAAATGAGAGGATCATTTGAAATAATTTACTTCATCATCCTATTTGGTTATTCCCAAGTTAACCACTGTTGTTTGTTCAGAACTATCATGTACTCATGATGTTATATATAAAACAGGAATTGTACTGCAGATTCCATTAGTATAACTTCTGTAGAAGCAGTAATGGCTTGGATTTGATGTGTTGTGTTTTGTTGCCACCTCCTCCAATTTACTGTCCAAGAGGAAATCTTTATTATGCGTCAGCTAATGTTCGAATTTTGAACCTTAAGTGAAGTTGTCATGCATTAAGGTGATACTCTCAGAGAAATGAAAAGTATTATATATATTTAAGTATAGAAGAATGGGAGTTGTTTCCATCTGAAGTTCAGATTATTCAATTTCTATAAAAGGATGGTTTATGAAGACACTGGAGGAGCTCCCCTCTCCAGAATGTTAGTGTTAAGTCATTGTCTGGGATGAATTAGATGGGTGTTTACAGATACACATCTTAGTTTAAGAGTTCCATTTCAACGCAGTTATATAAAAATACATATAGAGGTTCACATACAGTAATTATATATCATTGCACATAACAACAGAGAGGGTTTGTGTGTAATACCATGATGGAAAATACAAAAGAGGAAAAGTCTTGGGTGTAGCACTGAGGATAATGGTGTATCAAAGACAAAAATATTTTTATTATAATTGTTATTCATCGTTCTGCAATTCTGAGTGCATTTTTAGATTTATTGGCAATTTCATTTCTGAATATAAAGAGCATGTGTACTGTGATAATTGCAAAATAGAAACTTTTAATTTAAATGTAGATGAAAGGAGCTAGTAATTCCTTTAGCTGGTTGCTAAGCAATTTTTTTGCATTCAAATATTTATATTCACCAGAAAAACAGCATTCTGTGCTTAAAAACAATCCTTTGACACCTATATTAAATCATCATAAACATCAAATACTACTTCTTGTATTGCCTGTTTAGAAAACTAATGAATTTTAGTTGTTTATTTATTTTGAGGGTTTGTGTATGCACGTAGTTATTATAGTTTCCTCTTAATTTGTGGTCACTGAAGGATTAGTAAAGTGTTGCATGTTGTGATAAGAATAAAAACACTATCAGGAGGAATGTAAGCTCTGTGAAACCGCAGCATCATATGTTTGCTAGTGATGATATATAATGAAATCTTCTTTTGATTCCTATTTATTTTAAAATCTTTGGGATGGGCATGTACAGCAGAATATGTATGTATACTTTATTTGAATGAAGCTACTTGCTCTGTTTCAGCAAAAAGGAAATTTTTACATGTTCCTACACTAAGCAGAAAAGCCAAAAGTGGTCATACTGACTGGCTTGTTTTGTTGCCAAGCCRTAGTTCTGCTGCTTAATTGTAACTAGAAATTTAGTATTTTTCTTGCCCCCTTGATATTTGTGCTTTTCACTACAGCATAAAAAAAAGCAGTGTTATTGGAAACCACTTAGTCACAAATGTATTGTATTTTACCATATAGGGTTCTAACAGAATTATTGTTTAAAGTTACAAATCCCATTTCAACCAGAAGCTGCCAGTACTACTGCAGATCATCTGTGTTTGAGCTCGATTAGCAGAGGAGTTAATATTTTAAGGACTTTTCTCAAAAATCGTATTATTTTTACTTCCCTCTGGACCTTGGCTTGCCTTAATCTTTCTTAAGCAATTAAAAATAGTTTTGTGAAGTTCATCTAGCTTCTTTTCAGGGCAAAGTTTTCTGTACATACTTTTTCCCAGAATTGCAAGGAGTATCTTTTATGAAATAGTATTCTGTTGAAAATACATAGATTTAATATAAGGAAGCTTTTCTACAATAATGCAGCATCTTTCAGGTTTTTCCATAAGTTGATTATTTTTAATTTTATTTCATTGAGCTTTTTTGGTCACCAGTTTAGTGCTAGAAGAAACTTCCCAAACATTTCAAATTAAATAAGTTTCATTGGAACATGACTTTTTGAAAGAAAAACTTGCATCAGTTATACAGAAACTTAAGTGTCAGATTATTTGGATGAGAATAACATGCAGAAAACAAATTACATTCTCCCAAGTATCATACTAATTTTCTCTTCTTGTTTTTAGGACTGAATTCCATAGAAGTTTTTATGTCAAAGAGTTCTTTGCTGTATACTTCAAAACAAGTTGAGCGCTTTTAAGTTAGTGTTTAGTAATAAAGTCCTTCACCAGAGATTAACAGATACGTATACAAAGCAAATGCAAGAAGCAAGAATTTTCCCTGTTCATCCCTAGTCATATGTCTCCAACTAGTGGGTTTTTTAATGTACTCACCTGACTATTGTGCAGGATATAGAATGTGGAAAAGAAGTCATGGTATTGTCTCATTTTATAGAGGAGCATAGAATGAGTTGTAAGGTTGCCATTTTGCCTTTGGATGTGTTGAGGAAATACGGGTTTCATGTCAATTATCTGAATGAATTACTGGAAATTGTCATATAAAGATATATGTGGCTATATGAAGCAAGACTATTGATAAATAGACATGAAATAATCCACATGAGTAATTTGGAAATCTGAATTATGTGTGGCTTTTTGGGAAAGCAAACAACAAAGCTCCTGAAGTATGTTAACTAAAATGGAGTATTCTTTCTTTYTTTTTTTCCTAAATCCCTCCCAGTGTTTTGTGTTTGTTTGTTTGTAACTTAAAATATGTTATCAAATAACCTTAGCCGAATCTAAACTAAGGGTCATATCTTTGGAGGGGATGACAGAGGAACAGAGCAATCCTCAGGGTGCCTCGTGCCTGTGACTTCAGTTAAGTAATTTCACCACATCCTGGCAATTTGGCCAATAAGCAAAATATTTTTGGTTCACTGATGGACTGATGTGCAAATTCTTGGGAATTCCACAACTGGTTGCAATTAAAATTGCTCAGTTTGCAAGTCCACTTTCAGATGATACCTCCATCATAGCAGTCATAGTACTTTGCTAGGCTACTAATAGTTTATCAATGTTATCAATGTTTATCAATGTTATCAATGTTGTCAATGACCAAGCTGCAGGAATAAAAGAATAGGCTTACTGCATAGATTTATAATAAGGAAAAATTGGAAAACGTTAAAATCATTTAGAGCTGCAGTTAACAAGGATCATCTTCACCTGTTCTAGCTTTTCTAGCCTGTCTAAGAAGCCCGAGTAAGCTCTTTCTGCCTTTGATGTCAGAAAGAACTCCTGTAGGAAGTCCAGCTTATTTGAATAGGAGATAGAGTAAGTCAGAAGAGTTGCTCTGACCAATCTATACCTTCTGTAAGTCATGACCAACTGATACAGTCTTATTCATCTGCCTTTCAGAAGACTTTGTTTTGATTTGCGTTGTTGGTTGGACATCTTACATTACTGTGTAACACTTCTCTGTGTGTCCCAGCTTTCTCAGGGTTCTCTGGTTAACTTTCCTGTTTTATCTTTAATAGATTATATTCTTGAGTTTTAAGATGCAGGCTGCTTTCTCTGTGTGTAGTTTCCTTCAAACCATACTTTGTAACTTGGTAATTATCTATGTGGACACATGGAGTACCAGTGGCACAAGCTTCCATGAGCATTCCTGCTAGCTTATTCTGGATTTTGTATAGACATTGCAAATCATGCAACTATTCTTTCTCTGTTTCTCCAACAGAAAGTTATAAGAGTGGTCTGGGAGTGTTTCACACCTAGGTTAAATTTTGCATGCTGATGAGGCTGAGTCCTTCATTAATGGTACCTGAGAGTTAGACTGGGTTTTACAGAAATCTGTGGCTGGGTTTGATCCTGGTGTCGTTAGTAATGTGTACCTATCTATCTCACAATGCACGTATTACTTAGCATCACAGAATGGTTTGGGTTGGTAGGGACCTTAAAGATCATCTTTTTCCAACTCCCCTGCCATGGGCAGGGACACTTTGCACTAGACCAGGTTGCTCCAAGCCCCATCCAACCTGTCCTTGAAGACTTGCAGGGATGCAGCATCCACAGCTTCTATGAGCAATCTGGAACAGGTTGCCTGGAGAAGTTTTGTTCCAAGAACAAAACTTGCCTTTTGTTGTTACGTAGTTATGGAGATATTATAAATGTTGTACAGTAATGGACTACTTTGTTATTAAGACTTGCAGCATCATCTTGTTTAATTTGAATTGTCATATAAGGAAGATATATTGAATTAAATATTCTGCTTTGTGTAATACTTTTGTAATCTTCTTTTTTTGCATTCTGATATGATGGGAGAGGATGATATAAAGGGTTCTTGTTTGTAGGAAAAAATGTGTGGAAGAATTGGAGAAATGAGTTTTCCCATGTGAAAACATTCTATTCTGTGCAGAAAATGTTGCATAACCTTATTTCCTTTCATTTCTTCTCACCCTGTCTAATCTTCATGTGTTTCTTTTTCTTTGTTTTGTTGTTCTTTTCCTAAAGTAAGAACAAATATGACTTGGACTTGTGAAGATTCTCAATAGTGATTTTGTTTCAGAATTATTTTGTTAGTTTTCTTAGCTGCCTTTGGTGCAGTATAATGAACTTTCAAGTATGTTGGCAAAACTGGCATGATCTTAATTAAGTTTTTCTTTTTTCCAGATGGTTCCTTTTAGCCTATAGTCCTATTAACAGAGTCTAGATTTAGCTTCAGGTGAAAATATAAAGCTTTGGGTCTTACAAGGAAGTATTTATTGTGTGGAATATTTGGACTTTTTGGGTAGAAGATTAAAGTTTGCTTAATAGTTATGCTTACATGTTGTGAAACTGTTCTTTACAGCCCTTAAGGATAAACATTTATGTCCATTATGCATTGTATTGTTTCGTATCTGTGGTGCCTTAAACATTATAGTTAGGCAATGAAAAGGTGAGCATTTGAATTCTGGCACGTGACTGTGAGCTCTGTACAAGTATAAAATTACAATTRCTTCTTAAATGAAAACTAGATCTCCTTCTCATTGTCCTGTGCAGTTGCAGTGTTTTTTTGTATCAATAAAACTGTTGGAGAACTTAAATTTTTCTTCTGTAATTGTACAGCAGGTATACCTTTCATTTTGTTTCATGAATACCTTTAAAAAGCAGTATTGTTACTTAAAATAAAACTTGCCATTGCTCCTGCAGAGGAGTGAAACATAATTATCTCTGCTTGTCTTCCACCTTGTTTCTCTTCACATTTCCTCCCTCTCTGTATGACTTTTTACACAGCTCATGCAGCAYGCTTGCTTAGATCACTGCTTAGATGGTGGTGTGGGAGGTACACATAGAGACTGAGGAGAGGCTTTCCCAGGCTGCTGGTTCTCTCGCAGAGCTGGATGGTGTGGACACAGAAGCTTTGTGCTGTGCCCTCCTTGGGCCACTTGCTGAAGTGAACCAGTTAGAGGACAAGGATTCTGCTGCTGGACAAGTGCTGTAATTTGACCTGAAAATATCTTTAAGAATGTTACTAGCCAAGCCCTTTAGTTGTCATTGTTCTTTTGAGAGATATATTCTTTCACAAAATAAATACTAGTATCTACCGCCATGTAGCAGAGAAAAAAATTCCTTGTAGTAAAAAATAAAATAATATTGACAGAATACCAATAGTGGAGAAAATGGGGAAAAGGGTAACCTTTCCCACAAAATAAGCTTTTAAGGTAAAGTAAGCGTTGTTCAAGAGTTTGCCCTAGCAACTCCTTAAGGTATTTAATTTAGCAGCTACCCAACATGGCTGCTAAAAAATAAATTCAGAAATCAGTGTCCTGTGCTAGGAATGCCTTGCTTGTGTTTGTCTCAAGACCAAACAAAAATAGGTAGTTGACTGAACTTTGATGAAACAAGAGAAAGATGAGTTCTCAGAACTAAGACTTGTACCAATTAACAGATTTACTGATCATAATTTGTAAAAAGGTGCTTGAAAGTCTACAGAATATAGAACGTTGTGATTGTGTTGCCTTAATTAATTCCAGGTCCTCAGAATGTAGAGAACAGCATAGAAGGCCTTGGGTGCCTCAATCTGAGTAGAAGTCATAAACAAGTCAGAGCAGAGATTCTTGGTCACAAAGGGTAGGATCAGTTGAAGTGTTTGGCTGTAAGTGCGTTCATACTGCCTTCATTTATGTTTTCATTTGCTATTGCCTCTTTTTTTATTGTAGTTTTGTTTGGAGGAAAATTTTTTTAGATTGTTTGTTTCTGCTTCCTTTCCTTTGAAAACACTAGGGAAAACAAACAGATTACAGTATGACAGAAATTTGTCAGGCATTGAATACAAACCACAAGCAAAGTATGCTTTTTAATGCTTTGGGAGATCTTTGAGAGGAAAGAAAAACCACTGGGGCTTTTTCTCCAGTCTACAAATATCTATAGACAAATGTATTTTCTCAGAGAAGATGGATTGTATTTGCAGTGTCAATAAAATTAGCAAGGAAGTTTTCCTGCTGTCTCACTTTTCAGAAATGGTATATTCTGTCTAAAACCATACTGGAAAGAGTCCAGGCAGTCTGCAAATTATTAAGGGATACCAAAGTTGTATTTGCTACATGTCTCCTATTGGACTTTGCTGCAGTGGTTGGAGACTGGCACTAATTTCCTGGCATCAGAGCAGCATGTTCCAAGTGATAACTTAAAATTATTTTAGGAAAGCTGCTTACCTAGATTATTCCATCTACTGAAATCAAAATTCCTTCCTGTTATTCTCAAGTAATAGCAAATTCTATATTCATTAATATTCTTCAGATTCTTAGCTATTTCAGCATTTTTCATGCAGAAGTGCTGTTAATGCAGGCATCAGGGCACCTTGCATATGAGAAGAGGCCGAGAGAGAACTGAATTTGTTCAGCCTTGAGAAGCAGGATCTCTGCTGCTATGACTACCCAGTGTGCAGGTGTGGAGAAGGCTAAGCCAGTCAGCTCAGTATCAAATTCTTTATTTTTCTTTGATTCTGAGTAAAAATTTTAATTCGTGCAGTTTGATTTATGCACCATATGGGTACATGTAAATGTAGCACTGCAGTAGTTGAGAAGAAGAAAGTGGTTTTGAAGGTCACTTTTTATGTTGAAAGTAGACTAAGGTAATTTGTACAGCTCTCAGTTCATCAAATAAGTCCTRCAACCACTTTCAGAATAGGAAACAGCTTTCATGCTTGAGAACATTGTTAAAAATGTTTTTGTCTTGAATGTCTTATTTAGTGAAATAATGACAAAATGTTCTTTTTCTCTGCAGTGCTTGCTCTCCCAGCCGAAGTTCTGGGCCATTCAGACGTCGGCCTTACTCCTTCGAACCAAACTGGAGAAAGGAAGTACTCGCAGAATGGAGCGGGCAATGAAGCAGACTCAGGTAAGACCACTGAGCTGCCTTATGTGTGTGTATGTATATATATATGTATGTACATATATATAATATATATAAAATCAAATATAAACAGGCAAGAGTTAGGAGGTTCTGCAGTTCCTCGCTGCAAACTGTACAATGACATAATTTTCTAATTATGTCTCTAAGTTAGATRCATAAACCACAAATCCTTCTGTGTCTGCTAGTCTTGAGATAAGCTTATATGTACAAGTAATGTATCATCATTTTAAAAAACCTCACAAGTTTTGGAAGATTGAAATGAAAATCTCTTTTTGTACCTCTAGTTTCTGGCTTACGATTTGAGGAGTTTATGTAGATGTTCCTGGACATAAAGCTGCTACTGCTATCAAATATGTTAAATTTTTTTGTCAAGTAAATCAGCTCTATAAAGCATTGTAACTTGTAAATAGGTAAAAATTGGTTTTGTGAGAACAAGAGAACACATTTGTGAATAAAGCAGCAATTTTGATTTACGATTTTGATGTGATACTTGGTGATTAGTATTTTTATTGCAAGTTTGAGGCAGTGATTAAATAGTCTCACTCCAAAGAGAAGATTGTTTTTTCAAATGGAAAAAAAGAAATGTTAAAATCCTGAAATGTGTCATCTAATGGGATTTATTTCAAAAATAAATTTTTCAAAGGAAAGGTCTGTAGGCTATATCAAGATACTTTTTTACCTTCATATTACAGTTTTGTTTGCCATTTGTTGTCTTTGTACAGTTAAGTCTTGTTGTCACACATGAACAGCAGGCATTTGTATATGTGCATCAGGCAAGASTCCTGCTGACCAAAACAGCCAGGAATGTAAAAAATTATCACTATGGTGCTATGTATTTAGATCCTGAAAAGCTGATGTGTCATTTAAAATCATTCTGATGTATGGATCTTTGAAGGACTGCATCTTGGATGTGTTGCTGCATTTTTCTTTTGCTGATGAAGACATGGAATTGCTATAGTGGAATTTCCTGTGGTCATTAGGAGACTGTCAGGGAAGCCAGGATTCCAAATCTGGGAGATGCAGAATCTGACAGCACTTGGGAAGCAATCTCAGGATCCTTGATGCCCTAAGCCATAAAACAGTTGGAGCGGCTCCAACATTTTTGTCTAGCTTGATTAAACCTGAGTACTGGACATTGTCATATTATACAGTTTGACAGTCTCATGACAGAAGTCTTCATGGAGGGGTTCTCTTAGCGAGTACGTTTATCTGACTTCTTGTGCTGCAACTGCGGTAATGCAAAGGATTTGATTAGCATGGACTGTGACATTTTGGGAGATGACTCCACAGTAGACAGAATTTGTGATTTTAAATACTATCTTTACTCTTAGTATGTTTATGTTTTCTTTCACTAAGTTTTCTAGTCAATTGAATAGAATGGCATATTTGTGTTGATTTGATATGGTAACAAGCTCGGTTTCCAAAAATAGTTAAAAGTTGTTTAAGGATTTATATGTGCTAAATTAATCAAATAACTTGAATAACTTTCCATTTAAGGTTTTCGTTCCTAAGTTCCATCAGATCAGAATTCTTTTAATATCATTGTTTCTAACAGTTCTAAGATGGAATCAGAAAACATAAAATGAATGATGWTGTTTTCATACATAGCACAAGTAGTTTTTGATATATCATCTTCATGAAGATGCTGATACAAAATTTTCATTAAGATGCCAAAGAACTAGTGAATTCTGCAGCTATTTTTCGGTAGAAAATGGATTTCAAACCCACAGAATTTTTATACAAATGGATTTAATGGGTCCTTGTTTTACAATTTCATTATTTACTAGTTCAGATTGCTATAGAAAGATTAGTTATGGAAGATTTAGGGAGGAGATGCAAATGCAATTGTTTGTAATATCAATTTTTTTAAGGAATTATAAAAATTCTTGTAAAACAGCTTGAATAAGATGTGGAAGACTAAGTCTTCTACATTACTTTAGGGTTGTCTGAAAAGTGCATGAGCTGTTATAGGCTCTGACTTATTGATGCTGGGACTCTCCTGTTCTATGCTATTGTAGTTATTCTTCCTTTCCCCATTTCCACCTCACCTGCTTCTGTGCTGGGTCTGCAGCTGATAAATGTCCTTTTAAATGTATATTGCCAAGCAGGCATATGCTGCTTTTCAGCCCTAAAGCAAACCAGGCTACATTGTTGGTTTGTCAAAGAAAGCATTTTTCGACTACCTTTTTTTGTGGGACTGGCTATGTCTGTTCACCTTATTTTAGTTACTTGAAAATAATTGCAGCTCATTTTGAAATGAGGGCATATTGGTTAAATTTAACTGCCAGACTTCAAGTATTAAATATATCCTTACTTTATGTGAAACAGTTTTTATAAAGTTTCGTAAGATTTTTTTTTTCTAATTGGAAAACTTCAGGAGGATTTGGAATAATAATTTTCAGAACCTTTTTATGATTATTTAAAAAATCTGAACTGCAGATAATGTAGTCTTTGGAACCATTTTTAAAATGATCACTCTGGGTACTCTGGAATGTATTTCAGTTAGTAGCTAATTGCAAGTGAGGAGGAGATACTTTTTTTCTTAACTTTCTCTGGATGCTGCTGGTTGTCTCTGTCCAGTTTTTGCTCAAATGAGGTTTGGATCAGCAAAAATAAGGTTAAAGATTTTTAAAGTCAGTACTTTTTTCAACCATTTTTCTAAGAAAAGGAAACAGCATTTGAAAGCTAAACCAGTTATTTTAGATTCCAGTAGAATATTTAATCATGACCAGTATAACATATAGAGAAGTCTGGATCAAAGTACTGCCAACTAAAATGTGTCTCTGGATACAGTATGATTTTTTTAAGATTGTGTGATTTTTTTTTTTTTCCATTTGGGTGAAGGAGGGTGAGAAATACTAGGGTGGAAAGAAAGCAGGGTGGGGGAGAAAACAGGAATAATTGGGCGTAGATTTTAGATAAATAGCTTTCCTCACAATCAGAAACTTGCTATTTCTCTCTCAGTTTGGGGATCTTCACCTACCTTTTACTGTAAGGAAGTAATTCAGAAACTATTAATAGTGGAAAATGGATTGGACTAAGCAGTTAAGMCACAAATTACTACTGAAAGTGCCATCAGAGCTCAAGTAACAGGATGGGAAAGAAAAAAGGAATTTTGAGTGGCCTAGGAGCTATGAAAAAATGAGAAAAGTGGGGGATGATCTAAAAAAAACCAACCAAMCAAAAAAAAAACAAAAGGAAAGAAAAGAAAACCCACAATCAAACAAACCAGTTTAAAGAATATCATCCCTCTGTAGTTTCTTGATATATGAAATAAGTTTACTCCTCCATTTCAGTGGATTTGAAAATACTTTAAGAATGAAGCAAAATGAATTAAAATGCCATGCTTTGTACAAAGGATGGTGGGGTAGAAACAAGAGCATCATTTACTGCTGTGAAATCATGCTGCATCATTTATGCCAACAGTGAAAGAGGTGAAGCTGCCATGTGCCTGGTACTCCAGCAGCCTGCTCAGGCTTATCCTGCAGTGAGTTGCTACAGCTACTTCCTGCAGCTTGGCCTGGGTGGTTACACTGGCTACCTTTATATTTGCAGCTTTTATCAGCTTGTTATGTGCCCCTTTCCTGACTGTATTTTCTGCTGCTCGTTACACCTGGTGACAGCATGCCTGCAAGCTGATGGCTTGGCTTTCCTAGCACGTCGTACAACATATGCAGTATTTCATACGGTTCTTTCCTGCTTGCTTTTCTTGGCAGTAAAGGAATTTGCCTGTTGGGGCAGAAAAATGTGTCTTGAAAAGGGTGTTTTAATAAGACTTCAGGAGAGCTGGGAGCAGACTAGCAATATTATAGGCTAATCATTATACCTAAGATTGAAAGGTCACATGAGATGTTGTTTTATATCCTTAGTCATACACAGATGTATGTGGTTGGGAATTCTGTCAACTGCCCTTTAATTTTCACTTAAATAATACTTCAGAGTGCCATTTTCTCCAGCAACTAATGTTTTTCTGTGTGTATGAAAAAGGGAAGTGATTTTTTTTGTTTAAATTTTTCTTACTATAGAAACATACTTGTTGGTGTTCTTTCAAATCTGAAAAAAAATGTATGTTTGCCTGTAGAAAGGAATGGCTGAAGAGATCYAACAGAATGGCATCTTGAGCTGTATGAGCTTGAATGCAGCTTTGCTGTTTTGTTATTTTCACATTGATGGTCTTTAAATGGTTATGCAAGAAAGTTATGTCATTTATCATAAAAATATATCCTTTTTATTTTCAAAAGTAAACTGTCACTTCCTTGCCAAATTGCTCGCTCTGCTTTTCTTTATTTAGTGGTTGCTCTACACTGGACAAATTCAACATTTCAGGAAAGGGTTCAAAAAGGAGAGGGGAGCAGTCTTCCTCCCAAAAGGCTCATCTAGAGAGGTTTGAGGCGAACAGATTTTTTTCCTGTTCTTTTGCTTCCCAAGTCATATATCTTTCTGATCGGGCCTCAAACCACAGTTGGAGCAATAGAGAGAGATATGTAGCATAACCAAGGGAATGACAGCACCTGTCTGTTCAGCAAAACTGTTAGATCCCTGTACTAGGAGCTCCTGTTTCTGTTCTTTAACCCCCTCTTGTACTCTAGGAGTGTACTCTAGGAGTACATTAAATAAGATTTTGATAGTTGCTTTTAGTTGTAGATGRAATGGGAGAGGGGAGGTAGGA
Source organism: Amblyornis subalaris (assembly GCA_018881555.1). Lineage (NCBI taxonomy): Eukaryota > Metazoa > Chordata > Aves > Passeriformes > Ptilonorhynchidae > Amblyornis > Amblyornis subalaris. The sequence goes on from JACAXG010000037.1 coordinate 1,656,419, forward strand.
GGAGAAAAATAAATTACTAATAAATTTGTTTCACATGAAGTTGAAAGTTTTAGTGGAAAGTTACTGGGATCTGAGATGTACTGGAGAACTGAGGGAGATATTAGTCGCTTCCTTCAGGAGCATAATAAGTGGATGACAGCCCTGTTCTATCCTGTGGAGATCCTGCATTGGTAACCCGATAGTTCTTAACTATTATGAATTGTATTTATTATTAGAGCACATGTTCCAAAAAGTGTTTCAAAAGGTGAGAAAAGCCCAGGTGTCTTATGAAACTATTCCTTAATGAATTCTATACAAGATCACAAGGTCTCCAGAACCCTAGAAATAAACCTAATTACTTCAGAAAGCAATCTCAAAAGAGAGTGACCTCTTGGTGATAGTTATGATTTCAGTCTCAAGGCACACATTTCCAGAATGTATTTCATTTTGCTTAAGCAGATGACATATTTGACAGAAGATGTTACATGACACAGCTGAGTTTGGGGATACACTGAACTCATTAGCACACTTCAAAATAATTAATGTGGTGGTGCTTGGCTCCTTCTGTTTTTCTTCCACTATGCCCTTATGATTTGGAAGGGACAGGGAGGAGGGGGAATGAGAGATCCAGTCTGCCAAGAGTTATTCAGGAATAACTGAAATGGTTTTGTACCACTAGTGAACAAGAGAATATTGTGTAGTTTAATTTYCCAGGTAATGATTTCTGCCTTTAAGTTTTCTACTGCACTCTTGGTTTTGCTAGTTTGGATCAGTGCTATTAGCTGGTGTGGGGAAAAGAATGAAACCATTCTTTCTGTGCTAAAGTTTCTTCATATTTTCTCAGCTACTACTTTTAAAGTACAAACTTTTTTTGCTCATTTGACAATTATGCTCAACACCTAAGCTGTCCGACTTCCAGTGTTGACACACTTTCTAAAGGAAGCCAAAAATAGAAAGCCTCCCATTTTCTCCAAATGTTTCCCAGTGAATCTTAGCTCTGAAGACTTTTCTCATGTTAGACTCTCTTCGCTCGGTGTTGTGACATTTTGCATGGTGGTGATAGGAGAATCCTTAAGCCATATTGAACAGTAATACTACACTTTTTTTATAGGCAAAGTGAYGACAGTAAGTTGCAAAGAAAAATATGAATACCAGGACATAACATTCACATGGCGCTGCCTAAGCTTTGCTCTGGGAGGCATAAACATTATAAGCTCCACTTGAACGAACTGAACAATTAAAATAATTAGTTCCATAGACCAGATGGCATGGGGGAGACACTATTCCTATCTATTGCTAAATTGAATAGATGAAGACATACAGCTGTTGCTAAATTTGAATAGACGAATTTTTACAGCTTTATGTCRTAAATACCTATCTCCAGATCTGTAATGATATCTCAAGGTGCTAACAAATCATGTTTTGAAATAGCCCTGTATTGGTAGACAGTCACACTGTCCAGCACATATGCCAGGTACTACAAACCAAACTCTGCTTTATCTCAAGGCAGTTGTCTGCTCCTCCGGTGTTGTAATTCAACTTGAATTTAATGGTTATAGTTTTTCTTTTTATTTCTTTCTCCATTCTTGTCCTTACTTCCCCGTTTAGTGAAAAACAGAAAGCAGAGCTGATGCAAGAGGTCTTTGGATTTATTTTTCAGCACTGACTGCTGTTGTGCCTTCCCCTGGAGCAAACTGATTTGGGAACTATAAAAGCAGTGTAACCACAACAGCTTGGAACTTAACACAGGCTTACTGTTTTGAAGTATATGCAGTTCCTCTGCGGGTTTTGCGCCCTGTGCAAAGTGTTTTATACCTACTGTTCACCTTCAGAGGCAGTAGCAAAGCTAGATAGCTAGCTGCAAACATGGAATCTGCATCTATAAAAGATGCACTTGTCCTCACACACATGATCGCATGAAACATGTCTACTGGTTTGGTTAGCTGATGTAAGCAGCTATCTTGACCTATGACAAGAGTGTCATGTCATCTGATAGGGAAGGGGGAACCTTCAATGCAGATCTCTTAGAGAGAGGGCCTACAATTACTTCTCCTGTTCATGAGTCATATAAAGATAATTTAAAGCTGAAGTCGGCCAAATATATTTGGCATTTGAGACTTCAGAGCAAGAAAGACTATGATGCTGCATTGCAAACAAATAACCTGCAATACCAAAAAAAGGGGCAAGGTGCATGTCTGGAAATGGGGATGTTCTTTCCCCAGAGGCCAAATAGTCTAGCCTGTATCTGTATTTTTACTGTAGTGCTATTATGTTAAATTGATGCACGATACCAGTATTCTTGCTTTTGCAACAGGAAGTTGCAAAAGTGGTCTGGTTTTAAATCCACCCTTCACAAGTAAACGTGTAAATCTAGCTTCTTCTACAAACTCTAGAGGAAGTTCTGCTTACATCTTTTGATAAATCGTAAAAGTAACATAGTTGACAGGTAAAACAGCATTTTCTTTGAAAACAGAAACATTCAAGAAGGTACACTTGCTTGATAAGGATAATGCAATACCTATAAAATTATATTTCATGTAAGTACAATTAAGTAAAAATAAGTTTAAATGACATAAAGAAGATAAAATATACTTTTCTGAAGATTTTGTCTTCTGTAGGTGGAGGCTTAAGTCATTAACACGTTTTAACATTGAAGCCCATATGAAGCACTGGCATTCAGTAGCTTTGGGATCAGTATTTTTCCAGAACAGTAAGCTCATCATTTTGAAAGTCAGTAATGCTGCTGTGCCGTTGGAGAGCTTGTTTGTTTTGCCATGCTTCTTTAGGTGGTAGTGTTTSACTGCAACAAAACATTCCAAAAGGCAGTTGCATTGGGATGCCCTAAATTGCCTGGTAYGCTGCTTGGCTCTTGGTTTCAAACAAAAAGGAAATATTACATCAGATGTTCATGAATCCAGTTATCTTCTACTCATGACCTTGACTTCTTTTGTGCTAATTTTGATATCAAAATGCTTTGTATTTCATTTAGGATTGTTCAACTAATTTCCTCTTACGTGCTTTTCTTCTCCACCCAGCTGCAAAAGCCCTATTATGGGGAAATTGAAGCTTTTTTTAGTAAAATGACTCTGACAACCAAAGTGAATATTTGTTCCCTAGTTGGCTAGTATTGTTTTCAAAGTGAAACACACATTGGCAGGGCCTGATATAATAAACCAAAGCATGCACATTAAGAATCTACTATGTGACTCACTTTAGAAAAAATACTGATATGCAGTATACGCTTGTAATCAGTAATCTCAACTTATATACCAGCAGGACATGTTTTGATGCTGAGGTTGAAAGACAACAGGATGCACGATCTGGTGAAAATCACTGATGAAGCATCTGTAGTTGAGAGTATGTTGAAAGGGTAAACCAGCCTTCAAGAACTGCCATGCAGGTGCAAAGATGTGTTTTCTTTCATAGCTTAAGGCCTAGTTTATTCAGAATTGAGAAACTCCTTGGGAGATGATGGGACAAAATGGTTTTTGTGTTTGCCCTGTTAAATTAGGACTAAAACACTAAGATATATTAATTTTAATATGTAATCAGAACGTGTGCATTTCTAAGATATCTATGAGAAAGGAGCAAATTGTAAATGCAAAACTTATTTTAATAGTTGTCTTCTGGTTACAAGGCCTGTAATTTTGTTTAATTTGGATCGTAGTGTACATTTGCTTTATTTGCTAATCACACTTCCATTTCCATCTAAAACATTCTTAAAACAGTGGCAAGTTAACTTCTTTATTTAGGACATGAGAAATACCATTCATCATAGTCTAACATTCACATTTGAAAAAAAAATACAGGCATTTTATGCTAAAGATAGAGTTGTCTTAAACATGTCTACATTGAATCCTTCTGGATTAAAAAAAAAAAGATAGAAATAAGGCTATGTATAATTGAAGGATAGTCTGATTCTCATTGCTGATGAAAATTAATCTTTTAAAGGAAGAGAACAAATGATGCAAATTAAAAAAAACCCAACAAAACAAAACAGATAAATGAAATAAACAAAACCCCACTGAAATTATTTGCTGACCAAAATAGGATTGAAGTTTATTAATTCAAAATGCATAAATTTGTAATAGTTCTCTCTGGCTCAATCATTCACCTTCAGTGACACAAATCTGTATGTGTATTTTGTTTGATTAGGATAGTAGTCTATTAAAAATATGGAAGCTACTGTATTAAACAGCTCTTTGGAAGCCAAATTAAAGCAAGCAGGGTGAATTTGCATTCTTTTCAGTTTTTAATAGTTTTTCAGAACAATAAAAATATATCCAGAGAAAGTATAAAACGCCCTCATTATGATAGTTTTGCAGTTACAATTCAGTAATGGTAATCAGCTTATTACAGGAAAGAAATCAAATCAATTTAATAAAACAAAACAGKTTTTTTTTGTCCTCTCAGTTTTCTCTGCAGAATCTTGCCATGCAAAGCCTGCCAAATGGATGATTTTTTGAATATGATGAAAAGGCCTAAGTGCATTGGTTATTGTAGTTCCAGAAGTTCCAGGACCATGGTGAACTCGTCTCAAAAACAGAGGATGAATCCAGTCTCTTAATTCAGAGTCATGCATGTAGTAGCGCGTTCTTATTTAATGAAATGAAGCTAAGATGTGCAAAAAGAATTGCTGGGAAAAAGTACAATAACAATGAGACAAATGTTATTGATAGAAGTGTTTGTGTCTGTGTGCTTTTTAATATTTTGAAAGTGATCCAGCATTGTTCTGAAAAATTCTTTCATTAGAAGGTATTTTACTGCTGCTTTACCAATTGCAGGAAATGAGACTGGAGACTGCTTTTAGTTTTAGAAATACTAAAAGTGAATGAATATGGAAATACTGCTTCTTTAATATTTGCAAAAGTCAGAATAGGTAATAAGACAAAGCCAACTTAGTAAGTCCCAATAACTAGTGGTCCTTGGTCTTGCCCATATATACTCACTCAGTAAAGAATGAATGAGTGATCTGTCAGTAGGGCTTTTCTTTTCTCCTGATACAAAAAAAATATTTTACTTCCTCAGGGCATCATACAACCTGTGATTTTAAAGGAAGCCAATGCATTTATTGTCAAAGAAGATTTTCACTGGGAAATCTGATAAAAACTGTAAAGAATTACTCTCAGATGTTCAGGGGCAAGAAAGTGTTTGTAGAGCCAAATAGGGGTAGAGTTTAAGCATAGTACATTTGAAACATTTATTTAATGATACAGGTCAACACCAAGGATAATCAAGGGGAATGCTTTAGAAAATTTTTTTCTTGTACGTCATTAAAAGTAAGATTTCAGCGGATCGATTTCTGCAGCAAAATTATGAAGCTGTAGAGATTTGTTATCTTTGACCTGGAGAATATGAATTCACAGAAAGTGAGATGAAGGGATTTGTAAAAAAGGCCATTAAACTGGTGACAAATCCCTGTGAGATAAGTACAGAAATAGTGAAGAAAAATAATGCTTGAGGAATAGATAAAATAGAAAAAAATGGACTGTTGTGTAATTAACAAGGGGAAATGTTGTTTTTCTGGTTTTAGATTAAATCATTAGTTCTTATTTTTGTAAATGATACAATTTCATGTGAAATGAAAATGTTGATGCTTTGAAACTAGTTTGTAACTCTGATGCTATAGTGGAGAGTGAGGACTGCTTTTTCTGATAGATGTTTCTACTGAAAGAATTTCCATCACGCTTTCCAGTAAGTTACAGGGAGGTTTGGGTTGTTAAAAAAAACCTATTTAATATAGTGACTGCTGTGGTTTCTAAATGTTTGGAGATAGAAAATTTGGGGAATCTAGTATGTAAAGAATCAGAAACTATTATATTAGAGACAAACTTTGCAATACTGTGTGCTAGATGTAGCTTCTAACCAGAGAACTGATTTTTCTGGCCTGATTCAACTCATTTAGTTCCTGTTACAGTTTTAGTTAAGAATTGAGGGATATATTTGGCTTCTGAACTCTCCAAAAAGATTAAGGACCATTGATTCAAATAATAACTTGGATTGGTATATGGAGACTTTTATAATCACAGATTCGCATACTATGCTGAGTTGGAAAGCACCCCCAAGGATCATTGCGTCCAACTCCTGGCCCTGCACAGCACCATCCCCAAGAGTCACATCATGTGTCCAAGAGTATTGTCCAAACACTTACTGAACTCTGCCAGGCTTGATGCTGTGACCACTTCCCTGGGGATCCCATTYGGGTGTCCAGCCACCCTCTGGGTATGATATGATACTGGTTCTTTTCAATATTTCYATTTGCTTTTGCAGTTACCCAGTTTCTTCACAGTATTGCTGTCTGTCTGAATATTGTAAATGATAGCACTGTGGTTTTGTGATAAGACTTGGGCGTTTTGACAGATGTGGAGATGTTTTTGTAAGCAATATGACCTACCATGCCTGAACTAGATTTTTAAATGGCATAAATATTATTGTTTGTAGCTGTTAGGCACATTACYGTGCTATACCTGCCCATTTTTCCAGATACAGATCTGTGAAAACACTGAAGTTGCCTAGAAATAGAAACATGTAGTAAATGATTCTACCACAGAACACTTCTGCTTTTTTTTCTGTTTTCCACTGTGTAAAATGCACGCAAGCTGAGGTCATTAATAATGTTGCAGGTTCAGACACTTAAAAGGTCTAAAATGCCAAATYGTAGTGTGATCTGTATTTCAGGAGCTCCCAAGCTGCATCTTGCCATTTTCTCTGGTCTGAAATCTGCCTTCTTCCCTCTGGCTCTCCATGAAGGGTACAGGCTGAGGGTTGAATGAATGGCCAGAGGCCCAGCAGACTCCTGGGCTCATGTTCTTCTCTCCCCTGGGAAAAAAATGGTAGCAGGAAGAAGTGGTGGCACCTGCTGGTGGAAGAGTTAATTTGTCCTTCAGTACTCTCCTTCCGTATCTCAAGTAAAACAGGGGKAGCTGAAAGCAAAGTGCATCTGTTCCTTTGGCAGCAGCATGCTACCCCCTCCTGCAGATCTGCAAGAAAATTGCCTCCAGTGCAAGAGTGGTACCATTAGAACTTGCAGCTGATTGTAACTGAAGTATCTGATAAGTAACTGAAGGCTGTTAACAGATTGAAGGATGTACATGTTACACTGGCTGTCCCTTTGTTTCTACRGTCCATGATTTTGTTGGGCAGGGTTTTTAGTATGGTGAGTCCATTGCTCTTCTGTGAAATAGCAGAAGATCCTTTATTGTCCAGTCTCTGTTCATCAACCAGTTTGGTGTGAGTGACCAGCACAGACCATGAAACCTTGTCCAGCTGAATGAAAATTTTTGGTTTGGTCTGGTTTTTTTGATTGGTKGTATGCAAAACAGGCTRTGTAGTTGTGGAAAGACCGGTGTTTTTGTGGATTCCTCCTTTTTTAATAAAGAACTGAGTCGTCAGGGGAGCTTGATATGCTTCTGTTTGAATATGTCATACAATCAGGCATGGAACATTTAATGCATTTAGAGTGTTTTCATTTTCACTGGAAATTGAACTGATTTCAAACCAGTTGTTACTGAAGATGTTTATTTTTCCTCTTTGGTGAGTAGATCAGTCATTAACAGAGAATGATAGGGGGTTTGTTAGTTTTTCCCTGATGTATAAGAGAGCTTTCCAGGAACATGTGAAAAACTGGATTGGATGTCTTTCAAGAAAATACATATATTGAAAACAGATTTCTTTATATGTGACTGCCTTATTTTGGGATAGCTAAAGTTTAAACACTTTGCCCGTGTGTCATATTTCTAATGTACTTACCATCATACACTGTATGGTTGCTGGGTCAGGCTCAGCTACTGGAAGAATGTTTATTTCCTGCCAAGTAATTTTTCAACAGAAACTACTGGGTATCAGTCAAGGTTTCACTGTATAGGGAAGCTATTCTTAGGAAAACCTTTTTTTTCTTGTAAGAAGAGAAAACAATGCGTGTCCCAAGATGTTATCTGAGACATTCTGGCTCAGTTCAGGACAAAAGAGACTGGACTTTTCTGTCTTTTCCCTTYATACTCGTGTCCTCTTCACCAAATAAGTAAAGATGTTCTTGACATCTTCAAATGAACGAAAAAATAGAAAAACAGATAACAGCGAAAGAGCACTTTGTGGGACTAAAAAAAAATGTTATAAGTTGACTATTTCTATTACTGAAAAAAGAGCTTCTGGCAATTGAAGCAGCAGAATTTCTATGATTTCAGGTTACAGGTATCTAGATAAGACTAGACATTATTTTCGTTCCTCTTTCCAGGTATSTTAGTAACATGAAAGAATTACGCTTGATGCAACTGCACCAAAACCAAATGCGACTGCACCAGAACTGTTACATGGATACATTGCATTTTGTTTTGTGTTGTGCTTTTTTCTTTGCTATTTCTATTTGTGTAACAGAATACCATCCAGTCTCTACCTTAGGTAGGAGGAAATTGAAAATGTTCGCATTCTTGCAATTAGTAACAAGGTCTTAAGAACTTTTCCTCTGAAATTCATTTTTTTATTTTAAATATTTGTTGTTTATGTTCTTCWGAAATGACCATGTAATTCCTAAGTTCTAAATTTTTTTTGGCAATATATAAATGTTTATTTTGAATATTTATTCCTGGTATGTTTACTTATGTTTTTTATGAAAGCTTTAGTGAACCTTTTTTTTTGCTATTTGCAGACACTTTGACCTTTTTTTATTGCTTGCGTATATATACACTATTGCAGAATTTACTATAAGCAAAATGCAAATATCTGCTATATGGTAGGTAAACTCAAGTCTACCAGCAAGAGAAAAAGTATAGGATATTTCTGATAGATTATTCTTTGTGAGCAGGGTGTTCCAGTTGGAATAGAGGATAGATTAAATGGGTCATAGTCATGTAAGTTTATGATTATACCCAAACTAACAATGATATACTGCATAGAAAAATWGTTAAATTGAAGGGTTTAGCTTGACTATCCCCTTCCTCTCATGACTTTTCTGAGGAAGAACTACATCTCTCAAGGAATATGCATGTTATATATTACAAAACACAAATGTTTGATGTAACTTATTCTCTATAACAATTTATTGTAATGCCTGATGGGGGTGGGGAGGAAAGATTGCACCAAAACAGATGATTTCTGGTGCAAGAAGAGTCAGATCTTTATTAAAGGTTACAAGCAAGTTTCTCCTTTGCCACAGAATTGATGAAAAATTGACACAAGCTTTGTTTAAAAAAAAAGTTTATTTGCTTATGGGAATATATAAAGGGAATAACAGCCTTAAATGCATCAAACTTGAACCATGTTAGGAAATTTTCTAGTTGTAATCTATCTTGGAGAGAATACTGCATTATTCTCAGGTTGATGTCAAGCACTGACAATGAAATCAACCCTGTGTGCAGATGCCATAGAGATGGCTCTCCTGAAAAAGCCTCTACTGTCAGTTCTCTCAGCCTAGAAACTTTAAACCTTGAAGTATTTGATGAGGAATTGTTGGTGCCAAGGAGTTTCTTTAGCTGTTTAGCGGGGAGAAGGAAAAAGGAGATAATAGAGGAGAATCCATGTTCCTTATGCATAGTCAATACTATTGGAACTTATGCCCTTGAGAGTTGAAGCATCTTAACTGAAGAATCCATCAAAACAAGCTACTAGAACATTACTGTGGGGTGGATAGTACTGAATCCAGTACAAGAAGACCTCTTGTTTTTACGGGTCAAAGAGATTTCTCCATTTAGTCTACGGTGGGAGTGGAAAATAAGCGAAGTATTAGGTGGGGAATTAGTCTGCTGTTTAAAAAGGGRTTATGCTAATTTAAAAGAATATGCCTAGAAAATTTTTGTTTTCATTTCAGTTAAAGGAAATTAGCATTTTTCCTTCTGTGTGTAAAGCTGCTAGAAACTGGGACCATTTTTCGTTCGTGGAGCCAGGAATAACCTGAGTGACTGAACATTGTGTTTTTTCAGTGTAGTGATTACATACAATCAGGAAGTTTTTACCAAAGCATTGAGCAAAGTAGTTAATACACTGCTTACAAGGCAAACAGACTTATGTTTGAAAACTTGCATCCTGAAGTCTTCTTCTTGAAAATTTTGGTTAATTTTGTTTCAATTTGCACTACCGTGTTAGTAGTTTCTCTCTGTGAAGCATCCTGACATCTTTGCAGTTTCCGTGTTCCAGACACCCTGTAGCCTTTCATTTGCAATACGAAGTAGGCAGTCAGTGCAGTACAACATGGTAAAGTCAGCTTTAACAAATTTTAAACCACTTGTTAGTTGCTAGGGAGCAGTGTGATTCATAGTCCTCTAGTTGGTTTAAATACACACACGGTTTGAGGTCAATCCCAACAAGCAATAATTTGATTGGAAGAATGACTGCAAGGGTGAATTTGCAAAGTAAGCAAAAACACAAGTCTTCATGGCTATAAGATTTTAATGAAACCAAGACTTGTATTTTAATGAGGTGTAAAAAAGGGGCAATATTTTTGTCCTTTTAAGCATCAAACTTCTGCAGAGTTCTCACAGAACATTTTTGTCCTCCTGAGAATGTGAATAATGTAAAATCTCCAGTAAATAGGGGTCTTCAGCTTGGCATCTTTGCACAGTGTAAGAAATGCTCTTTTTGCATTTCCACAAATCACAAATCACAATTTATAACAGTGATCACTGTAATAAATTTTCCTTAAGTATTTAATGTCATAATTCCCCTTCGAAAATCAGATAAATGAGTGAGAGGTTTCTTCTTGATGTTGAAATACATCCTTGCTTAATAGTTTTTGTTGTGTGTTTTGATGCCTTGGTTCTTAACTATTCAGAGATTTTCGTAGTTTAACAGAAATGTTTAAATTGTGAGCTTTTAAAAGGATAGCTCATTATTTTCTTGAAGTCATTTTAGTTTTCAAGCAGAAAAGTCCTATCTGAACTGTCAAAATGCTATTTTGAATAATGGTTGAATGTAATATGTCCCAATGAACTGGTTTTATATCTATTTCTCTGGTGATAAAATTGGCAATCAATAAAGTAATCACTATTTGGTCATAATCTCTGTCATGAAGTTTGGACTAGACCGGAAATTATTTTGACCATTGGATTTTAGAAGTCTGCATATGTCTCAGTTCACTCTGGTGGTCTTGGTTACAGGACCTCTTGGGTTGACGAAGAGCTGTTGAAATAATTTTGTTGTTTGAAATGTAAATATGGGGTTTAATGCTTTTTTAAAGTAATTTTACCAAAGGAGTGTAACTCAAGATCTAATTAAGTATCCACAAGGTACTAAAATAGTTATAGTACTWTAGAAAAACTTGGAATATCTAATCTAATCTAATTCAGAGGAAAGAAATTTTCAAAAATTCTAGTTATTCTACATATTTAATTATCTCTTTTTGTCACCTGTTTTCTAATACGTATACAGTTTCTGAATTTTAGACACTGATTATATATGTGTTGTTCAGGGAGAATGCAACTTTTATTAGTAATTTTCTGTGTTTATGTGTTACTGTGTATACTATTGTGGAACAAGGCTGTGACAGTTACTGTCATAATACATCCCAAATTAACTTGGACTTTAGTACTTTCTTGTGCAGCATTTCTCAGGCTTTATTGTTAGAAAATGTAATTTGGCAGAGGACAACTTGAAAAATAATAAAGCCAATTAATGTTTCAAAGCTTCGGGAATTATGTAGGTTTTCTGTTAAACAAGTATTTCAGTATCACTGCCTCCAAAAATAAGTATTTTAAAGCTTTTAGAATTAAGTCTTAAGTTGCATGAAAGTTTGAATTAATTTAACAATGAATCTCTGAAAATTTTACAGAAGTCTGTAAGTTTTACAGGGTGCACAAGAACTTCATGTTCCATAAACTTAAAAAAATGCCCACTTACTGTTTCATAAATACTAAGCAGTAGAAACCATCTGTGAGACCGACTTCTGTGGTAGGAAATCAAAGGAGCTTTTTGATGCTAAATTTTCCTATTCATAATTTTTGAAGTAAGCTTATGAGGAAAATAAGAACTATGTAATTCCACAGCCAGAGTTACACATGTAGTTGCTTTTATTTTTACAAAGCTTTCCTCTACTTTGTTTTTGAGTAAATRGCATAGATGAGCTCAGTTCAGTTTGAGCTATACACCTGCTAAATTCTTAGAAACCGTAGTAATGATAACATGAGATAGYGGGATTGTTTTCCCTACAGATGCATTTTTACCTCTTGCCCCGTTTGTCTCCAGACACCTTTCTTCCGAACAGCTGAACAATTCCAGCTGTGTTGTCGTGCCATCGGGTGCTTGTGTGCCTGACCCATAAGCGAAGACCCATCCAGGCAGTCCCAAAGCTGGTGTCCATACTTTGGTACTTTAAAGGTATATAGGTGGTATAAATAGCTAAGGGAACAGCTAGAATACAAGATCGGTAGAGTTGTGGCATCAATTTGCTGGTTATAAATCATCCAGAGGTAATGTACAGAAATGAAAGAATGGCAAGGAAAATGGAAATGRTTATTTAGGCAGAGTGTGGAGAGGTCAGGCTGATTTGTGGGATTTTCAGAAGGGGAATTACAAGAATATTGTGAAAGTGTGTGTGGAGTTTCCGTGTTAGAAAAGACTGAAAGGCACTTTTCCGTTCACCCTCTTCTATCTGCTGGGAGATAAGGTACTGATTGGATAGTACATGCTGAACCGTGGTGATAGTGGGAAGGTGAAACACATGACATTATCAGTTTCCTTTGGCGTAAGTCAAGCTAAACCCATGTTAAATATGCTAAGACGATGTAAGAAGTGGGACATCTTAGAGGTGTTAGAGAAGGATAAAAACAGGGCAAGATAATGACACAGTCACCATGTCAGCTGGGATTAGGTGACAAAGAAACATTGTGGTTATGGCTGTTGTGAGCATTCCTGTAAAGACTACTTATGGGTGGACCATCCTCAGTGGAATCCCAGAGATATTACTTAGGGTTTGATTCTGGCAGTCTGACAAGATCTCTAGACTGAGAAGCAGAAGTCTAGAAAAAACTTAYCTAATCTTCTTACCTATAAAATCATAAATAAAGGGGAATATCATATACCAGGATAAATCAAAGGGTATGAGGGAATATAAGAAGGGTAGAGATTGTGGTACTGATGAGTACATAGCAAATAGTCGGGTACTAAAGTCGTAAAGAGTAATGTTTTTAAATAGGGTGTGGTTGGTGGAAAACAGCTGGATGCCTGGTTAGCAGTGGGACAAGACAGAAAAACAAAATAAACAAATTATGATGATTGACACCATCTGTGAAACAAGCTGTTGCACAGATGAAGGAAATCTGGTGGAACAATTGTGACTGGAACACTAAAACTGGAAATGCTCTAGCTGGAAAAGATAGGTAAAGGAAAAAGTGGTGCAGTCACACTGGGTGTTACTGATATGAAAACCTGGGAAGAAGTGAGATGAAATTTCGTGGATAAAATGGAGATGTTTTATTGAGGCCAGCAATGTTAAATTTGGATATGAATAGTTCTATCTTCAGTGTTTTTGAGGTGGAAGATCCAGATGGAATCAAGTAGTTGCTGCACAAGCAAGGTGCTATGCTGTTTCCAGTAAGTTTTTGACAAGTAATGAATATCCTACTCTTTCCAAAAGAAAGGAATTTGGGGCTTTTTTGTTGGTTGTGGGGAGATTTTTTTTCCCTAAAAAAGCTTGGATCAGGAGATCCTTCAGTTGAAATGGATGGGGAAAAGGTGTTTGTAAATAGTTAGTTTTAAATAGTAAGGGGCATTTTTTACAGCAAGTAAACTATTTTATCTGGAATAAGAGATTAAGAATAGAAAGAAACATGTGAAAGTTTGCCATTTATCTACCTTAAATGCAAAAAGCTCTCTGAAGACTATATTTTAACCAAAGGAACAAAACTTTGAGGAATGGATTTCAGACCAGTTGGATGAATAACAAATTTAAAAGCTGTACTGTAAGTAGCTGGAGAAATCAAATAGCATTATATCATAGAAAAATGACAAACTCTGAGAAACCATAATGGTGTAATAGTATTTCTAGAGATTAAGTCCAGAGATAGGGTCTGGCTAAAAAGGAAAGAAGCTCTAACTCTGTCAGCCATCGAAGATAAGGATGATAAAAGATGTGGAGTGCATGAAGAGATTGAAATTTGGTGAGGCTCAAAGATCAAAGCTGATGTTTTGTCATCAAGACCTTAGTGATGTTACATGTATGTTGAACATAGAAGCGAAACAAGGATATACAATGGGCATGAATGTATGGAAATGGTGTCCAAGGTGGGAAAACTCCTTTACAAGCTTCATGTACTCAAGTCATGGATAATTACCAGCTGAGATTGATTGGAAAAGTTATTATTCTGAGGTTGATGATTAAAGTAATAAAAGCTCTACTGTGATCATGTCAAATTATTATGGTATGCTTATCCCAAAAAGGCTACCTGTTGTACTACTTAGAGCAGAGATTGGAATGTGAGGTGGGGAGAAGGAATTGTAGTTTCTAGAGCTGTCTTTTCCTGCTTTCATGTGATGATAATGGAGTCTTTGCTCATGGTATAAAATTCCGTCAAAACTATCTGGTTTTGTTGTTTCCAGACTGGATTAATGTGTAGCTCTGTACCGTGTTTTTTGACTTTAGAACTCATTGCCTATGACCACTCAAGCCTTGGGAAAAGAGTGTGTTASGTGGTGGGAGAGTAACCTATTAATGTTTTTGACTGTTGCCTGTGGAAGAACTCRTATCATTTAGAGTTGTGAATTTTAGTTGGTTTCTGCTGTATTTCTTTTTAACAACTTTCAAGGCAGGAATTGGAGTCTCAAGTCAAACTAAGGCACAAAATCTTATATCCAACTGTCTTGCAAGTATTCTGCATTTACAAAGGTGTTTTTTTTTTTCCCCCAGCATATTTATGTTGAAGGTATTAATGAAAAAGAATGCTCACTTGACAGTGCTCACTTATTGCTTTTATTGATTTAATGTTCTGTGATTAGATATTAGCTGTGCAATAATGTTAGGATTCTCATTTTCTTGCCACTCTACAACCCAAATTTTATTTCTTCAAGCATTATTCAGAAACATAGAATTCWAAGTTTAAGTAACTTATTTTCTATACTTTTTTAGTAGGCTACCAGAGCTTATTTTTTCAATGTATTAGAGGGTGCATTAACCGTGGATTTTAATGACTTCTAAGTTCATTGCCATTTACTCTTATAAGGAATGTGTAATATTCATGTGCTCCCACCTACATTTTCAGTTTTTGTTAGAACTCTGACCAGAGTCCAGTATTGGTTTTGGAAAGCAGGAGAATTCTACTTGTTAACAATCGTATTCTCCTACAACATGTCACTTACGTTAGGCTTTTCTGCTTATGAAGTGTAGAAAAGATATGGCCACAAATTTTACAATAATATATGTTCTTTTGAAAAAATATTTTTCTTTCTATTTCAGTTGATCTTTTGGAACAATACAAATCAAAAAAGTGGGGCCAAAAGCTAAAAAGAGAAAAAGACATTTTGATTGACTTAAAACATTTCTAGCCTTCTATCCTCTGTTCTCCTCAAAAAAATTATTTTGCAGGACATATTTAGGATTTTCCTCCTTTGCTAAGTCTTAGAGCAATTATTATTTTTAAATTTTTCAACTGTATTTTATTGCTTTGTCTSGTCTTGTAAAATGATTACCCAAGGAACTGGACGATTTTTTGGTGTAACTTTTGTTGCAACAGAGTATAGAAAAATGTGCTTCTGCATTGAGTTAGAACATTTCAGCAGAACTAAACCAGCAAAATATTATTTTTTATATTTATGTAAAATCTATAATTAAATAATATTCTTTTAAAAGTTTTATTTTACTTTGGCTCCTTTTGGATTGTCTGAAACTGTGTAAAGGAATGCAATTTTATTAGTCTTGTCTTTTTCCTTAGTACAAATACACCTCAGCCATTTGCTTGGCATAGGTTTCTGCATAATCTGTAGGAACAGGTCTCTGGAGATAATAAGATGGCATATTTGAAATATTAGTATTTAAATTTAGAAGGTGAAGCATTGTCTTAAAGCCTAAGTTATTGCTGCATGCTCTGATTTCTTTCTTATTAAAAAGATGAAGCCACTTAGAAAATCCCAGTAACATCAATAGCAATTACAAGATGCTTAGCAGTTTGAATCACACAGTTGATTTTATACAGCTCTCATGTGCATTATTAATATAGATTGGGTAGCCTACACATGAATTTAGAAAGAGAGAGAAAGAAGTGATCCTGTCCATTTTTTCGTTTTGCTTGGGAATCTTTGCAGTCATTTTCAGAAAGCTGAGAAAGTTCTGACCTGTGTAGCTTCTTCTATAAATCTTTGGGTTATAAATGAGCCTTTGATAGGTGAATCATGTGAAAACCCTAAATTTGCTAGTTTAGTGGTGACTGGCATTTAAAGAGACTTTCTCTCTTACCTTAAAATTTCTAACCAACTTTCTGGCTATAGCCTCCTTTAATATTGTATTTTTCTTGCTGTTGAATTTTGATTTAAATAACTTCATAGTGGATTTTCAGAGTAAAAATTAGTGGTGCAGTTTTTCTATGTGAAAGTTACCATTCTCTTTCGAAGAGCTTCAGAAGAAAACATTTCAACAATCCAAAGCTCCACCAAAAGAAAAAAAATAGCCTGAATTAAATTGTATGCCAAGTCACAATAATTTATTCTGTATTAGAACTGTTTCCAAAACCGTGGTCCACTATAATATGCTTGTCTTTCTCTTTGTAATAAGAAATGTCATGCCTAAAGCACATCAATTCTGTCTTAGGGGAAAACTAGCTAAAGGATTGCAATGCATTAGGCAAAGTCACTTTAATAGTTGATGCAGTTTTTCTSTGCAAGGATGTTTGGGATTGTAAATTTGATTCTTATTCCTGGCATTGGTTATAATTGATTATAGTTTCTCCATTTTGTCAAAAATGCCTAAAATTCTGAATGCTTTGAATTTATGGGTGGGCTAGGTTGATTAAGTCTAAGTAAATACTAAATCAGGATATGCTTTGCATTTACAGGCACTTGCGGACCAGTTTGAAAATGCAAATACGTCAGTATCTGAACGAATGAAGATTTTTTACTGTTGCCAGGTGCCTCCACATTGGGCCATACAGGTATGAAACAATCCCATTTCAATCTTTACTTAAAAGTCTGTGGTGATTTTTGATACTGCATCACGCCAAAGTCAAGCGAGTGTGATATGACCTTGAGTTGAAACACTGTAGAAATAAAGACATAACGTAACATACACCAGGTTTTTCTGGAGGGAAGTCAAGTTCCACAGTGCTTTGTTTTCAGATGTCTTGTTCTGTCATGCACAGAAGTAATTGCTTGTTAGTGCAATTCTTCTTTACTTTCCTTTTTCCTCCAGTACAAAGTAGACTAAAACTTACGAGCTTTGAACATATCTCCTATTAAAATAATCTTGCCATTGTCTTACTATTTATTACTGTTTTACTTATGCTACTGTTACTTGCATCTTTCTTGTCTTTTGAAGTTCACTTTGGGAAGTGAATCGTGGTGAAATCAGCCAAATTGAGAGTCAGTAGTACACTGAGGAAGAGCTTGAGCTGAGAAAGCTTTCTTTTTGAGACAGTCCTCTGTTTTACTAATACTGGCAGGAATTTTTTATACCCCTAACTACACTATTTATCTTGATTTTCTAGAACAGAAATCTGCACASTAAAGTCTTATCTGATGTTGCTGTATTTAACAAACCCAAAAAAATTGTTTACATTAAATACCTCCAAAGATATTCATGTTGTTTTACTTTTAATAGCGTTTTATTCCTTTTTGATTTTGACTCTCAATGCATGTTGTTTTAACCAATCATATCTTCTCTGAGCATTCTCTAGTTCTTCTGCATAACCTTTTGACAGGCACTTGCAATAAAACTATCAAATGTGGTTTTCATTTCCAGATGTCAGAGTGGCATTTTCAATCCAAGCCAATTTTCTAAGCCAAAGACAGAAATGCTAAAGTAGGGATTTATAATGAAAGATGACTGCAGTCTTCGAGTCATAGTAATGAAGACACATTGCCTATATAAGTTTTACCAAATATAACTGAGTAAATTTAATTAAACATTAATGAGATTCAGTTTTAGACAATGGCAAATGTTGTTTTTTTGTAAGTGATTAATATCAAGTGAACAAAGAGGTTTTTAGAGTTTGTTACGTATTTATATCAAAGAGTTGTAGCCAGATGTTAATTTTTTTACTACCAGTCTATTCCCCTCTAGTAACTCCTTGGATTTGTAACTGAACCCAAACCAATAAAGATAGGGTCATGGCATCTGTAGAGAATTTTGAAGAATCTGTTCAGGCTCACCAAAACCACTGCAGAGGTTAACTGTATGGGGTCTCATAGCATAAGTAGCTGTCCTTACACAGAATGCTCCCATTTATTTTTGCAAACCTCATTGTCTGTCTGTCACACATAGTAAATAAGTTACCCTTTTTTCAAAGGTTAAAACCTATTTGCAATTTTAATCTTCTCTTAAAAAATAAAGACCAAATACAACTTTTCAAAGTAATGAAAACATGCCCTATTTGTTTTAAATTGAAAACATTACTCATTTATTTTCCTTAGTACACTGAAATAATAGCTGAATTTGAAATAACAAAGAGGCTGACTGAACTGTGAGGAAAACTCAGCTAGGGAGTTGAACCTAAATTCAAATCCAGTATTGATTTGGCTAGAAACTAACACCCTTCGGCAGTGGCTGTTTGGGGTAGTGATTTCTTACAAGTATTGAACAGAACTGTATCAGAGCCTTTCTCTCCATCTTTGTTTTTCCACAGGTACAGATTACTATGACAAAGCATTGCCAGAAGTGGCTTTAATTCCCTACTTCAGCCTCTGTTTTCCACTCAGCATTCCCAACATCCTGCTGCAGCTGCTCTCCAGCCACATGGGCCTCATTTAACGGCTGGAAGTTCATCTCTGTCAATTCATTCTTGCCATGTCCATTCCTATTTTTGTATTATATTGTTAAATTGTTCAAAGCACAACAATTGGTGGGGGTTTTTTGAGGTATATACACTGTTTGAGGTTCCAACTTGAGGTTTCAGGAGAATAATTCTGTATTATCTCTCTGCTTCTTGCTGATGGCAGAAATGCCTCTAACATATTTTTTAAATGTAGATAGTATTTGCTTACCTACTTTCAGTTACCTGGAATTTCTTATCTTTCCAGCGTCAGCTTGCAAACTTACTCTTTGAGCTGGGATGCACCAGTTCTGCCTTACAAATATTTGAGGAGCTGGAAATGTGGGAAGATGCAGTAATCTGCTATGAAAGAGCAGGACAACATGGAAAGGTAAGAAAAACGTTTTATATAGCCGAGATCCTGTCTTGAAATAGCATCTGATGGAGGAAGGACTGTCTGGCTTTAGCTGGCAAGTCACTAATGACACTCACTTCTACAGGGGTGTCATCACAGTAAAGTCTACTCAGGAAAAATGGACACATGGCATATGAATTTATYATAACCTGTGAATGCTAAAAAAATTATTTGAATAATAGCCACATGAAATAGAAATTGGTAAATAAGAAACAACTTCAGAAGCAAGAAGATTGTTGAAAATATTCAAGAATGATTAAATTTACTACTATAGACAGCAGAAGTGTAATGTGGGCATTTCARGAAGGCTGTAGCAGTCATTCATGACGAAGGCTTTGTCTGGAGGAGATACTAATTTTCTTTCCCACTTGATTTCAAACTATTATCTGTAGTTTTTAAAAACACTTTAAATAGAGTAACATCGATGTTTGATGTATTTAATTACTTAATGTTAACATATTCAAATTACAGAATCAAACACTTSGAACAAGAAGTGGCGTAAGATTAAAAGGCTTTATTTGTTAAGTCTGTGTTCATGTTTTCCTGAACTTCATCATTTCTTTAGCACTGCTACCACTATGTGCGATCAGCTCCAAAGACAATTTAAAGCCGTCACGTAACTCTGTGTATCAGTGACATAACTGTTTAAAAAGCAGGCTATATCAGCTTTCCTATTGTTGATTATTTTGCTGTTACTATTAGAGCAATGGTAGCAAGATTTTAGAAGATAATACCTGGACRCAATGCCTACTTGTATGTAACTTTAGCTATGTTCTCTTTCTGGTGCAACCTCTCACACAGGCTGGAACAGGAACTTATGCTATCAAGCAGTGTTTTCAGAATCTATATAGATTTCAGAAATATTCAGTTTCAGGCAAAAGTATGTTGGGGTTTTTTTCTTCCCTTCCTATCCCTCTGTTTGGTATATAGT
The DNA here is from genome assembly GCA_018881555.1 of Amblyornis subalaris. Lineage (NCBI taxonomy): Eukaryota > Metazoa > Chordata > Aves > Passeriformes > Ptilonorhynchidae > Amblyornis > Amblyornis subalaris. Next base: position 1,676,622 of record JACAXG010000037.1, read on the forward strand.
AGCATTAAATGTATGAATGTACATGTGCCTTTATGACATCATAAACACAAAGACTATGCTCTAACACAATTTAAGCTTAATGAATAGAGATATAATTTCAATTGATAGAAAAAAACCAGCATATCTCGTATTTATATGTTTTTTCTAATTGTCGTGCACCAAAGCCTAGATTTTGTTCATTATAAACTGACAGATAGGTCTTGCTGGCAAATTCTGTGCCACATTATGCATGCCTTGGGGATAGTATGCTAATACTGCAATCTTCTCAGTACAGTGGAGAAATAGAGGTCAGTATTTTCCATTTCCTGGAAATGCATTCTGTCCTAGTTACATTCACAAACTGCCCTTAGGGAGTTATGAAAATGGCACTCGGAGAATAGGACAGGATATCTGACACAGGAAACTACTTAGAAATGCTTTCAGAATGAGGGATTGTGCTGTGCTTTGAAAAATAGAAAATGCTGTGTAAGTATGAAATAACAGTTGTGCTGGAAAAAAGCTAGCTTCGGACCAAAACCAAGAAAATTAGAAACATGTAGCTGTGCACCAAGAGTAATGGCTGTTTGTGGTCTTTATTGTAGAGTGTTCAGAGTGTGAACTGCTTACATTTATCAAAAGTGTTTTGGTGTTTTTAATCATGGTAGTTATTCTTGTAGAAATGCACAAAAATCTACTAGAGCAGTATGTTGGTCACTGGATGTTCATGTCATTAATGAGATTAGATTAAATCTGTGCAAAAGAACAAACTCTGTTTAATAAACTTCTGTATGTTTTTCACTAACAAATACTTTTATAAAGAAAACCTGAATTTAAATACTGAAAAATCTAATAAAACTGCCAGATATCAGCAATACCAATGTTTGAGTACTTACACATCAAAGTAACATCTTTCCTCCTACTTTTGAATTGCCCGCTGATAAAGAAACAGAGCATGTAGATAAGGCCATGTGAAAATCCACATTATGCAGTTAAAAAATACATAATTCTTTTGGTTTGAACAGGGTCATATAGCAGTACAAATTTTGCAGAGTAAGATGTCACTGGCATTTAGCAGACTATTTTGTGGATTTGTTAGCCTTACACTAGATACAGCTCTACATTAATTTGTTTTATAACCCRAACAAAATTAGTAAAAACTAGTATTATAACCTGAGTCAACAGAAAAGTAACAGGGTGCCAAGTGATGAGCAAAATGGCACAGAACAAGGAGTATTCTAAAACCTGAGTGCATGGTATGTTGATAGTTGCTGTGGCTTTCTCACTGAAGTATTTTACTCACTGTATTCCTTTAACAGACTCGTTGCAAAAGGAGACATCTCCATGTATGTAGTGAGAACTGGTGTTGAGAAGTGTCCCTCTCCCTTCTTTTAACTGTGAGAGGAACCCAGAGATCTCAAGAGTATTGTTAACATCAGACAACTTTATTTGGTTAAGGTGTAAGAGTTCACTTCCACTTAAGAATAGTACTATTTCCTTGCTAAAAGAAAAAGAAAGGGTGAACCAGAGATGTGACTTTTCAGTTCTTCCGCTTGATGTGAGGCCTTTCTCCCTTGCAAGAACTCTATAGCATGGTAGCGGCTGACCTTTGATAGATTCATGAGATCTGCCTTTTGGCCTCAGGCGGATATTCCATCCTAAAACACTGTTTTCAGCCCTTTCTCTGTTCCATCATCTCATCAGAGTATACAGCGTGATGTAGAGTCTGGTTTTAGACCAACATACCCCAGCAATCCACATTCTACAGGGTTATTTTTCTTATCATGGCCTAACACAGATACCTTAAAACATTTAAGTGAGGAAACACGATTATGGCAAGATCTCAAAAGCCCACCTTTAAATTCAGAATTGCTTCCCAGATGTGAAGCAGTGCTATACTGATTAGTGCGTGAGCTTGTTCAAGAACKTGATTAATTTCCGCTACATACCATAACAGTTGTAGAAGGCAGATAAGCACTCCTATATGTGGTTACAAAGCTAAGAAGGGGGAGTAAATGTCTTGCCCAAGGTCATGCATGAATTACAGGGAAGACGAAATGAAAACCAAAGAGCTCTTCTTTTCTCTCACTACCTTTTTCCATGCTCATCTGTTCTGCTTCTTCATGCTATTTCTCTGGTAGCCAAGCAAATTACATGCAAGCAGAAAAGATGAAGGCTTTTTAGGGAATACTTTGAGCTAGCAAAGGAATGAATTGTGAAATAATAGAACTGGTGGATGAGTGAAGAATGGGGCTAATAGGTCTTTCAGGAAATAAATAAAATAAAAGCATGGGAATGTGTGGATGGGATGGCAAGTGGAAGTTTAGGGTTGGGAAGCCAAATGCAGGGTGAATCTTGAATTTGGTTTCCAGGAGTCTGTGTAGTGAGTAATAAAAAGGCACCACTTTTTGTTTAAACCAGACCCCTCTTTACTGATTTGAGATTTTTGTGAAGTGTTGCCTGTTTAATTCCCATACCAACCATAGTAGTCCAGAAGGCAAGGTAAGAGCCTAAATCTTTCTTGTGTTGAATCAACTGACTTTTGAGGTGAGTATTGAATTCCATCTATTCTGGTGCAGACTGTTCTGTGAAAAGCAGTGTTGTTATAACTGCACTTGATTCAGTCAGCGAGGGTTATACAGCTTCATATATTTTTTGTAGTTATCTTTTAATTGATAATTTTTGTATTAAATCTTACTAAATTTAGATGTAATTTTTAGTTATAAAACATGAAAATAATATCAATTTAATGGGTAAGAATAAATTTCTAGTGGCTATATTTCTCTTATGTATATTACATGAATTGTGTGGAAAGTGTATCTTGATAATAATTGTGAATGTAAGATCTGTTTTTGCAGAAGCAGGGTTCTTATCAAAGATTAAATGTGCTCTTTGGAAAATATTTTACTGCAAAGTTAGGAGAAAGGAATTTTTTTCATTAAAATCTAGGCAAAATGAGAAATTCCGTTTTAAAATATTATCTGGTTTTGTAGAAGGCAAATGTTTTGATAGTACAGAGAGTTTCTTTTAGTTTGTAGTTGTGATCTTTGTGCTAGGTCTTAAAGATTTAAGTAATAAAAATGTTTGCAACATGCCAGAGAGGTGATCAGATAGCTAATCAGATGAAGAAAAAGTCAGACTTCTGCTTAATTCTGTTTTATCTGTGTGCTGAAATATTTATGTTGGCAATGAATTCTTGTAAGCTTAGACCAGAACATGATGTTTTTATGGTCTTAAATGTGAAATACCATTAGTGAATGGTTGTCTTCCTAGTCTAGGGATTGCCACATAGTAGCAATCTGAGCTTGGGAGTGCCCTGCAGAGGAAGCGGTAAAGAAGCAGCATGGAATGCACTTTTCATCTCGTATCTCCTGTTTACACAGCAACATTTCAATCTTCTATCTGTATCTGAACAGGAAAAAAAAACCACCTTGTCTTTTGATGCCTAATGTGATTACTGCAGAAATAAAGCACCCAGCTCTCTCTGCTCTAGAAAAAAAAATCATCTTTAATATCTGTTATTAATATGTTATAGCAACTAATGGAGGCAGTTCACAGGAAGTAAACTGCACTTTAACCAAATCCCTGGAAGCCAGCCTGGGTGGGGCTTAACCTGGTCTAATCGAAGGTGTCCCTGCTTGAGGCAAGGGGGCTGAAACTAGATGATCTTTGAAGTCCCTTCCAAACTAAACCATTCTATGATTCTSTAAGTACAGTCTTCCAGTTAGGCAAGATTTTTCTAGTGCTTTGGCTGGGCTCATTCTGAATGTTAAGTAATAGTTTCTTTGGCTTTTTTTGGAGAAGTTCCGTAGGCACTTGAAAACACTTGCCATCAAGTTATTTGCCTTATACCTAGCCACCAATTTTCTTCTTAATGAGATTCCATTTGTGCTAGTTTTAAGATTCTTTTAGAAATCTAAACCCTTCTTCACATTTGTGCACTTCAAATATTGGTAGACTTTACTGTTACTTTACTTAAAAAAAGTAATACTGAGATGCTAAAATTACTATGCATTAAATATWCCAAAACAAAGTAAAACAAAGGCATTTTTCTAAAGATGATTTTCAGACAGGTTTGATGAATTTTACTGATTGAAGTAAGAGACTTTGCTTTTCTGAAGGTCAAAGAAAACAATTCTTAGAGAAACAAGAAAAGCAGTAATAAATTGAATGCAGAGATGATGTCAAGTTTCCTTTTAGATACACTAGCTATGATAGAAAAATGACTACAGTTACAATATCAAACTCTTATTCTGTGGCAGGCTGTGTTGTATCTTTCTTGGTTTAGATGGTTCAAGTAGATATTTTCTAATAGAAAAATTATACTGGTCTGAAATTGTGTATGTTACATTTTTGCAGCAGGAGACTGAGGTAAGAGTTCAGTCTGAACAACAGATCATCTGTCTGGTGTATTTATCTTTTCAAAAAGCCACAGAAAGCAGACTATGTTTTGTTTAAAAGAGAAACAATGATTTTATTGTTAGGGAGAGATAGTGGCCCTGAGATAAAGAGGTTTTGAAAGTTAGTTGCCATAATAGATGTTTGGGAGACACAGCTTGTGTCTTCTTTTTCATGATGCTGTATATATTTTGAATATATTTTATTTCAAACATTTAGATAAATTTATAATTTCTCTATCGTATGTAAAAGCATAGTGTTTCCACAACCAACAGTATGAATGTGGATGTGTCTTTAGACATAATAGAATTGAAATCACTATTTTCAGAAAAGAGCAATTAGAGAAAAAGGAATGAGAGTCGTTGCAAGATACTTACTAGGATACATAAAAAATGATAAACTATTAGGATTGCAAATTCTAATCTTTTCTGAAAGATTCTGTTTCTGTAATGGTGCTTATACTCCATTGCTGTGAATTGGGTGTGGGTTTGATGGCCAGGACTGATGTTTGCTCTTGGGACAGAATACATACCTAAGATGTAAAAAGAGGAGCAAGCTGCTTCTTGTTTTTATGATTTAATTTTCCTTGGTATGTTAAACCAAAAGCAACCACATTATGTTGAAGTGTTTTTTTAAAAATCAGTTTGGAACCATATTCTTTCTAGACTTTATGTTTGATGTGGTTTTGGATAAGATACTGTTTCCTCACTAGCCCTACTTGTTAATCTTCAACTGATGATTGCAAGGTGCTAAAGCAGTATTTGTTCAGGTAGGTGATTAACTGAATATAAATAGTCTCATTATGCGTTGATTTCTCTTGCTCTTTAACAGGCGGAAGAAATACTCCGTCGGGAGCTGGAGAAGAAGGAAACACCAGGATTATACTGCTTGCTTGGTGATGTTCTCAAAGACCACCAGTATTACGACAAGGCCTGGGAGCTCTCCAGGCACCGCAGCGCCCGTGCCCAGCGCTCCAAAGGACTCCTCCATCTCCGCAACCGGGAATTCAGGGAATGTGTGGAGTGCTTTGAACGTTCAGTACAGATCAACCCTATGCAGGTTGGGAAATTACACACGTATGGCTTTGGTTTTAGTTCATCTATTCAGTTTTGAATGATGACACTTTTTTAAAAGACAATTCTGGGCACAGTTGTCAAAATAAGAGTTTATTACTATTCTCAGCAAATTTTTCACCACATACTTGGAAACCTGGCTAAAACTGATAGCATGAAATAAAGACATCCTTTTGCATCCAGGTCCTTGCATGCAGCTAAATCTTTACCTGTAGAGCTCTTTTATTTCAAAGAGATGAAGCCATTGCAAATTAATAATTATTATCAAATAAATGATGAACGAGTATAAAACGAAACAGTTACAAGAAGAATGCAGATTTTAATGAAAGTATCCCTTTGCCCTGGTCGTTGACTTTGAATTACAAACTCTGATCTCTAGATTTCACAGAAATCTTTTTCAGGTGTTCTGGTCTGTCCTGTTCAGGAATTCCTGAGAAGCACTGTGTTACACTTGTGATGACAGTAGCTTCTATTACAGTAATGCATCAAAACTGAAACCACAGTGAAAAGAGTTCTCTTGATGAAGCTGGTTTCTCTTGCTGCTCTTTGCAAGCTATTCTGCAGACAACTTTTTAAATCTCGTTTCGGTTTCTCAGCCACTATTTCCCATTCCAGTAAAGTCCACCCTGTGGAAGGTGTGGAAGTTAAAACAGCTTTGTGGTTGTTTATGTATATAAATTGTGCTCTTCATAGCCATTTCTAGGTCCATGCAAAAGCCAGGTATTCCTCTTTCTTGATCCCCAAAGAACACTGCTGAAGCTGCTGTTTTAAGTTCCACATAACTAGCTGGACTTCTGCTTTTGAAAAATTTTAAAGGCCTCCAGCCTTTCAAGACATTTATCATGGAGCTTTTTTTTCTATTTCAGTGACATATTTCATTCCAGTGAATCAGAGTCCTAGTCTAATCCAGATGAACTCCGGATAAYTTACAAACATCTTTAGAATGGAAAACAAAATGATGAAAAATGCCAGCAAAATATATATTACTCAGATAGAACTTTATGGAAATGAAGAGGATGTCCAGATAATAAAGGGCTTCAGAAGATGGCCTACAGGGCTCAAAACTGAGAAATATTCTGCTGAAATGCTTTTTTAATTTTGTATCCTGTCCAAAGGAAGCTTAAAATGAAAGGAAATCCAAGAAAAATAGGGCAGTCCATATAGGARAGTGAACATTTCCTCCTCTTGTTGCTTAGGAAGCCCTTTTTAAGATTCAGTTGAATTGTTTCTAACAAATAGATTGAGCAAATTGGTAGTGCAGATTGACATAACTGTCTTCTAAATTCTATCTGTATTCTGTGACTACAGAAGTGAATTGTTTCCTATTCCAGGATATCTTGTGGGTGAAAAGCAGAGTGGAAATTGATTCTAAATGCAAGGACTTTAACAAAAGGAAAATATTAATTAATGACTTGTTCCCAGAATTGTGAATAATTTATCAGGTAAACAAAGCCTCTCTATTACAAAGAGATTCTAATTTTTCTGTGGTTATCAGAAACCTTTTTGAAGGAAGAGAATTTTAGACTGCAGCAAGTGATTCTCCAAGATATCTAATGAATAAAACCATTCTCTCTCAACCCTCCTTTAATCTTGTGTACTTTTTGGCCAGCTGGTCAAATGTGGATGAGATCTCTGAGGTAGGTCGTTGCTGTATAAGCCAATTACTGTATTACTCTATGAGGCATCCACAAAGAAATGAAAGCCTTGCAGTTCAAATATATCTGAAACTTGTCTTCATTAGCACTGCTGTTCAAAGAATTACTTGTAGTACATGCCTGGTGGACGACAGATGCATATCTCTTGTATTTTCACTATGAGCATCTTCCAAGACTTGACAGACAATTCCAGAGGTCAAAGAGCTCATGCAGCCAGTTTTCCAGGGGTGAAAGTCTGCACAATGAAACTTACAGCTTGTTAAATTTGTTAGTTCTTCTGCTGAACAATATATGGTTCTCTGTATCCAGTTCCTTCATATCTGAATCTTCCAGAAATGTGTTCATAGCACTTTTTTTGTGTTACACCATTCTTTACTGTGTCACAGTCTGCAAGAAAAAAAAACAAACCTTTTTTGTGTTAGGCTTGTTTTAGGCTTATAACTTCTTAGGCAGATTTTCTTGGGTATGAAGCAAGACAAGTGATCTCTCTCCAGTTTGGGAGAACAGTCACACTTACGAGGTCATCTCGTCATCAACTACATCTGGAATTTAAAATTTTGGACATCGCAATGAGAGCCTTATTCTCAACAAGTCTTCTCATTCATCTTGTGATAGTAAAGGTAACTTAGAGAAGAGTTGAGCTAGAGTCACTAATTGAAAATGATGGTAAAGGTCTCTATGCTTAAAACTAGAGTACGTTCTGTCAGTGTGTTTTGCAAAAGAAACTGAATTATAAGAGAGATAAACGATGCCAAAAAATAAGTAATTAAAAAGATGCTCAGCTAGGACTTCACTCCACTGGAGCTCTTAAAATTTGGTTATAGGTACTAACTCCAAAGATGAATTATGCTCTACAGGATATGGATTGTTTCTAAATTAACACTGCTGTCCTTCTAAGAGTTTTGTACTGAAGAGTTTGCTGGATTCTGGAAAAAACCAGAAAACATCTATATGTATTTGCCATATGCAAGTAATAGAAATTCCTTTAAAAATGAAAATAAGTTTATTCAGATATATGATACGGTTTTTTTCTTTTTAAGTATTCAGCTACACTGTAATTAGATGATTTTGGAATTATATTCCCACTGATATGACTGAATTCAAACTTTCTTAAAGCATTTTGTAATAATTTAGACTTCTATTCAAGACCTGCCTGGAAATTCATGATGGCAAGTTTTAACAAAGAGTCCAAGCCTAAATTATCTTCTTTTGCTCATCACTGTCTTTAGTTTTGAAAAGGATAAAATTTTACAGGCTGTTTTCTTGTACTTTTCCAATCAGTAGTGACATTTGAACCTCTAGCCAGTGAACTTTTTTCTTTTATTCCCATAAAATAATTTAGTTCTACAAGCCTTGATAAAAATCTTTTTTGAACTTTGGAGAGAGTTTTTCTTACACTACCTTTCAGTTGGTTACTTTGATCAGAGCAGTTGTTACATCAGCCTGTAGGATCAGCAGTTATCATGCCCTCTCCAATAAGAAGGGAATTCTTACCATACTTTCCACAAAAAAAAAACCAGTTTAAGTTCATTTTTAAACTGTATCCTAAATATATCATTAAAGAGTCACTGTAATTCTTACATTTTGGAAGCAATTCCCTCTCCAGATATTTAAGGGAGGATAAGGTACCATTTCATTACTACAGTAGATCAAAGGCAATGAACATGGGGATTTTGGTTGGTTGGTTTTGTTTGTTCTTCATTCACAGCTACCATGTTTATTCATTTAACCTGCAGACTTGTCCTTTTTGAGCTTTCTTTGCACACTTCCGTTTCTTTGTTTGTCTAACACACCAGCTTTTAAAGTATATCTTTTTATTGTCAGTAATCTCCTTTATTTTGTTTTTAATTGGTATGATCATCTAGTGTTTTTAAAGCATTTTTGAATATGTAGTTGCTTCAAGCCTTGAAATGTCCTGGCTTTAAATGTTTCAAGTCTTCTGCAGACCTTTACTCTTTTAGCAGCCCCTTTTAGTTTTTATCATAACTTTTCCATTTTAAGTAGCTGTTAAATTTAACATCCTCTGTATTAAAAGAGTTGCCTTTGTTCTTGAGGGGCTAGTGAATCTAGTTACAGTATAAAGAATTTTTTTATGGTTACATTTTGAATCTGATTATTCATCCTGGTAAGGATCAACCTAAGTACTGTTTTCTGACTAGCTACATATGTAAAAAATTCAGCCTTGGAATTTCATCTATTATGGTATTTACTAAACAATGAAATAATTGAAATCTCCCTGTATATTCTGGGATTTCTACTTTAACAGATATCCCCTAGCATGTTACCTTCTTCATTTTAGTCAAGTATTCTGAGATACAGTCTTTAAACTACTTTTTACTGAGGCCTATAATTTTAAGCCAGTTCTGTTGTTCTTTTAGATGGTTAATTTTCTGTATGATCAATGCTGATGCTTTCTTTAAGGCATAGAGACATTTTTCCACCTGCACAACCTATTCCATTTTCTGCATACTTTTTGCCTTCATATCGTAGCGTTTCATGAGGCTCCTGGACTTACCACCCCAGAGACTTTTCATCACCTTCTCCTTCATGTCTAGTTATCACTTTTTTTCCGTTCAAATAAAGCCTTCATACATAGTTACTGCTAGACAAAGTATCTTCTTTTAGATTATTAAGAAAATAAAATTATTTGTCTTTGCAGTCACTGTATCACTTTSACTAGGTACCTGCTTATATAGCTTTTCTCCACAGAAGTAAAGAATCATTTTACTTTCTGCTCAAGCTCTTAACTTTTCTTTGAGGAATGTGTTGACAAGCTTAGGCATTAGTAAGCAGGTTCCTGAGGGATGTAGCTGCTCACCATCAGCCCCAAAAAATTAAAATGGTGCAAGCTTTAATCAAATCAGGTTATGGAAGTACAAGTTCAGAAGTGCGACTGTGCTGCTGTTACTCATTAGAATTATGAAACATGCAGTGATTGTTTTTCTCTCACTGTTTACAGAAGCACTGTTTAACTTGTATCCTGAGCTATAAAGTTGGAACTAACCTTCAATTTCATACTTGATCGCTCATGTCTCTACCCCTGCTTTTCCTATCCAGAAATTTACTGATGTAAAAAGAAGATAAAGGGGAGTTAATGAGATAGTAGCCATATGGGAATGCTGGACTTCTGGAAATTTGATGGACAAAAGAGCCTTAAAAAATTAGATTAACTAAATGTTTATTTCCTATTAATTTTGCCCTCTGAAATTTGGGAAGCGTAGTTTTCTCTTCATGTGTAGTTTCTTCCTAGATTGATGAGTTTATGAATCTTGAAAGTGACAGGTTGACAATACGGAAAAGTATGTTTTCATGTTTGCCCAGGCCAGATGTAATTGCCAATTCTATCTTCATCTGTTTATCCACATGCTTCAGGGATGGGCCATCCACATACACCCTCACACCAAAAGGATAGCTTTGTTGTCAAGCCTGTTCAGTTCTTGGTATCATGAAGATTGCCCACCAGGCTGCGAGGTCTGAGAGAGATCGGTGTCACATGTTTGTATTCTGCGATCTAAGCTTTGAAGCAGATCCACTATCCATTTTAAAGCAGATAAGTCAAGAGCAGATATAAGCTGGGTTTCAGAGATAGGAAAATGAGTCTGATCTGGAGACAACTGCGAGAATGCTTGTTTGCGATTAGTCTGTAGAAGTAAAAGCTCCTTGGATGTGAACCAACAGCTTTATCCTCAACCCTGTAAAATCCCTGATTTGCAAAACTTTCTAAACAGACACCTCAAGAAGTAATATGTTGTTGTTCACTATAGAGTTAATGTAACCTCTTTTTCCATTTTCTTCTTCCCTAACTGTTGCCCTCTCAAAAAACTTTCCAAGAAAAACTATTTATGGTTTTTTTACCTTGACATTTAGAATGGAGAAACGGCTTAGTTTATTGCAGTAGGTAGTACTACCTGGAATGATTTTGCAGTGCCTTATTAAACATTGTGTTTTGTTTTGACTGCGTGCATTTAAACAGCATAATGCTGTCAGAAAATGTTCTGTCACTGTACTTAGTATATAATAATTTTCTGAATTAAAGAACTTTTCTAAAGGGTAGTACTGCACAACTTGCAGTTCTTTAAGTATTAACCATGAGGGGAGTGGAGAAGGGAGGTGCTGAGCTCTTCTCCCTGATTGAATCTGTATGGATGAGAGGTATTTGGTTGTAACACCTAAAGACTTTAAATGCAAGATTACTGAACTGGTAAAGTTCTGTTCTTTGTGCAAGGCATTATTTAAGTACATTTATATCTCTAAACATTGTGTTATAAACTGAAGAAGATTGATATTCTGGCAAGTAGAAAGAGCTGTCGTTTTGAAGTCTTCATGTTTGGTCATTAGAGATGTTTTTTGTAAAATGTGATTTCCTTGAAAAACATTTCCTAGTGTTTATAATTTGACCTAATTGTAAAAGTATAAAGTGAAATTGGATTTTTCACAAGTTAAAGCAAAATATGCAAACCTCTGCCTAGCTGTCACTTTGTTTTGTAAATGAAAATGGACTGTTAAAGAGCACTTCACAAATGGTTGTGTTCTTTACGTAGTCAACACCTTTGTTTATCCATATTTATTAAAACTTTGAGTCTAAAGTTTTTCTCTACTCAGCATACAAGGTATTATTTTTTCCAGTACAATACTATTACAGCTGAAGACAGGTAAAAATCAACGAGAGTTGTGTGTTTGTTCATCCAGGCCAAATTATTTCTTTAGTGCTGCAGTTTATGTATATATGTAATCATTCATTTTTTCTCCCCAGCTAGGTGTATGGTTTTCCTTGGGCTGTGCATACATTGCTTTGGAAGGCTACGAAGGCGCTGCCAAAGCGTTTCAGCGCTGTGTGACATTGGAACCAGATGTATGTACTTTTGAACAGGCAATTCAGATGGCTTATCTAAAAGCAGCAAGGATGTTTTCATTATAAACAAGCAAAGCAATAATGAAAAACTTAAACCTTAGCCCTTTGAATAAATTAAACTTGTGCATGAAGGATATATTTTGGTCATGAGGCATCATAAAAATACTTACCCAGTACTTAACTGTGTCCAAATATGAGTTTGTGAATGTTAAAATATGTTTAACAAATTCCTTTATTCTTGCACACATTGCTAAAACAGAAAAAAGGGAATGACTAGCTTGTAAGGAGAGCTAAAAAGAAACATTATTAAAAACTAAATGAAAATATTTAGTCCTCTAAGTAATCAAATTCTCCTGAAAAACAAAAGAAGTCAAATAAGTTAATGCATGACAAGTAAATTTGTAACTATACAGTTCAGGAGCACGGGGAGAATGGAGCGTAGCCATTTTCTGAGGATGCAGCTCGTGCATGTGTACACTACTGTCATTTGAATGTGCATGGAGGCAGTGGAGGTGCCACCTGGGTTATCTGAGGAATACACTGACAATACTTTTGCCAAAAGGCCTGTCTGTCAGCATGTTGCTTACTTAGAGTTGATGCCATCTACTCAATAGAAACTACTATTCATTCTTTTCTCTTGGGGAAAAGAATGAGAAAGCAATGAAAGGTGACAGAGTATTCTTTTTTCATTATTATAAAATGAAATAACTTTCTTGGAGAGAAAAAATGTACATACAGACAACCCTGTATTTAAATGGAATTCTTACTTTATATATTGATTTTTTGTTGTTCAGTGCAGTAAATTTATTTCCAAGTAGATACTAAAATTGGGTTCTCTTTTCTCTCTAGGGTCTGTATTTAATTGTATTCATATGACCAAGCCAGCTGTCTTCTCAGTGGGTTAAGTGGTGGGTTTTTTATGAATAAGAGGTGCCGGGCTGGCTCTCAGTTGAAGGCAAAACCTGTCTTTATACAGCTGCAGCTGCAGCAATGTAGTGACCATTTTCATGAATTAAGTCTCAGAAAGGTTTCCCAGCATGAGTTAAATGCTCCTTAAGCCTGAGGATAGCCTTCAGTACCAGAGTACATTTCACTGCAGTGCTCAGATTCTAATCGTTCAAACGATTCAAATCGTTTCCAGTTGTCGCTTCGTTGAATTCAGTGATGAGGCTTCATATTTACAGCAGTGTCAGGTGAATGGCAGGAATCATCCCTGCACATCTCTGCTCGTTTTACCTGAGGTGTATTAGGGGACATCGTATCATTTTTTTCCAGTAACAGAGTGGTGCAGGTTAAGTAGCTTCCAGCTAGTGGGAAGTGATGAGCTACTGGGAGCACTGACCTTTCCAGCCATCCCAGCTAGAATCAGAAGATGATTTACAGCTCTGATTTCACAGAACCTGTTTACAGCTGAGACTGAGGGCAAGAGCTGACTTAGTGTATTCCAACCACAAGGCAGTTAATTGCTATTTATATACCTGATTGTTGCTGATGTAGTCAGTAATATTTATATATGTATTTCAATTTTAATATAATAATTTCTATTTCAATGTAATATTTTAATTGCCTTGTAGAAGATACGTGTCAATATCTGTGATCAGCAAAATCAATGATGTTTGCCAGTAGTTTCACTTAGGTATTTTTATCAAGTATGCACAATGTAAGTGAATAAATTTTTTGGTACTTCTCCTTTTATCATTCCAGAATGCTGAGGCCTGGAACAATTTATCAACTGCTTATATCAGATTAAAACAGAAGTAAGTACTTCAAAAGCATTAGAAGATATTGCTTCCAAAACAAGTAACTGTGATTTCCTCTTTTTTTGACATTGGCATTTTTATTATTTATTATAAGGTGCTTAACTCATATTTTGTAATTCTTAGCCCTTCAGTTCTCTCTTCCAGGTTGAATCACTGATAACTATTTTATTTTACAGAAAATAGTTTTGTAAGCTTTATACAAGTAGCAACCTCTCTCTACGTCTTTTTCATGTTAAAAGTATTTTTGATGCAGTAAGTACAACCAGTGCAAAAGATTAATAATAAAGATGAAAACTACTTTGACCATGAAGTTAAGAAGATAGGTCTGTTTCAAGCAAACTACGTATTCGGACCTATGTAATTTTGTAATATATTTTCTCAGTAGACTTAAGAGAAAAACAGACAGTTTGGTTTTTATATTATGAAAGCAGATGGAAATCTGCACACATGCTAGCTTGCTTGTTCTTTTCCCTCAAAATTAATGAGTTGTATAAAAAGCTTTGGCTTAAATGGACTGCCACTCTTTGTATTTCAATTCAATGTAATAAAAATTTACCTGAAAGAATTTAATATTTAAGAATTTTCACATTATAACTTGCCACCAAAGAATGAAACAAAATAATAAGATAAATTATTTTTAAAAACCTTACTTGAAATCTGACATCGATTTATATGGTTATGTAGTCAGGAGGCAAAGTAAAAAAAGAGAGAAAAAATAGTAAAGTTGCATAAAAGGGTAAATTTATAAACATACATAGGAAAAGTGAGAAGTAATATCATAAATGAACTCCAGAGATTCATATGCCAATGGGAGCAGGAAGGAGGAGAAAATGAAGGGTTGAATAACTACACAAGGCTAAAAAGTAATAAAAATCAAGAGCTTGTTTTAACTTTTCAGTAGTTCCTTTCATCTTCAGCAGTGCCTTGAGTATGCCCAATTCATGTGATAGATTGCKCCTTCTTTTCCGTAAAGTTCAAAATGTCAGATGTTCAGTGTACTGGCTTGTGCTTGTTTCATAAAAGTATCTTTAATCAAAATAATTTTCTGTCTGTTAATCTACTGCAAGGCTGAGAAACTACTGAGTAATTACTGTCAGTTTATTGGTTGAATTTTATTATTGTTAATCTGCTCTTGTGATCTAATATGCTCAGTACATACAAAACTTGTAACCTATTTGATATGGTAGCAAAAGCAATAAATGGGGGCATGTTTCTGAGCTTTTTTTCCACAGGAATCACGTGGGATAGGACACTATGTACAGTAAATTTTAGGTCAGTATTGCATGCTGATAGCCAAGTGTGGCCTGTACTTGCTGTGGAATAACAACTTCTTTGATAATTTGTGTAGGCACTTATAGATCAAGACTGTGTGTGAGCTAGTTTAACTCTCTCTCAAAACAGAATATCTATAGCAGTACACTTCAGAATAATTTATATGTGGGGACGGAGCGGTGGTGAAAGTTTAAATCCTTACTTTTCAAGCCTGCCAGCAGAAAAAAAAAAAATTGAGCAAGGATTTACAAAAGGAAAACGAAAGTAAGATATTTAAGTTAATTGTTTTCTTTCACTCCCTCAAAAAAACCCAGCTTTACTCCAACCAGGCTTTTAATTCAGACCTACTCATGGATTGTGCATTTGGCCAAGGCTTGGCTGAATCTCGCACAATAGACAAATATCAAATGTGTACGCATTTTTGAAAAGTGTACACAAGCAACTTGCTAACACCCAAAGGACAAGGGTTTTGTTGGTTTTTGGGGTTGTTTGCTTTTTAAGACTCCACAAGTTTCGGAATTTCCTCCAGAAAAATTAATTGTGATGAAAACAGACTCTATGCTTTGGTTTACCAGAAAAACTACTCTGTGTGCCAGGAGGTCTTTGAAATCTAGTTGTCAGATTTCTCAGAACAAACTGGGACTGGCCCTCTGTCCTTTTTATGAAAGATTCCTGGTTTCCAAGACCAGATAATAAATTTGTACTGCCTACTGTTTCCTGTTTGGTATGAATTGGCTTAACTGATTAAGGATACTCCATCATTTTGTGATTGGTTAAATACATAGGGGATTTGTTTTCAGAATCTAGAGGATTTTATTAGCATAGCAAGAGTGATGATTTGTAGAATACAATTTCCATCCCATCCCTTTGGTATCTTGACTGCATTTCACATTTCCATCCTATTGGCATCTGCCCTCCTGATAACTTCTTAGTTTTCAGGAAGATGGGGGAGATGATACAGGCTTAACCCTGCAGATGTTGAAGAGCAGTTGCAGAAACAGTACATGAGTCAGAGCATCTTCCAGCCTGTCAGAGAGCTGTGGCAGATCTCAGCTTCCATTGTAGCAAAGTCTACAGAAGAAGGAGCAGTACTCTGTTCTTTTCTAATTTAATGTATCAAAATTGGGGTCTGAAATCCCGTAGTGAGACTGCTAACAGTGAAGGAAACTCAGCTGTTGGTACATTTGCTCATTGGCATCATATATATCAGTATGTCAGAAGAGAGAGGAAAGGGGAGTGGACATGGGAAGATCCTGCATGTGGACTGTTCTGCTGTGGCTATGCCAAATGACTTGTTTTCCTTAAATAATTTTACTCTATCAGTCCACTCTCTTTGTGTGTATTTGATAACTCTTTTAATATCATGGGCTTAGACTGCCAGTTATTTAAATTTTTCCCTGACCCAGCTATTTCAGACCTGATCAACTACTTAGATATTACCTTTTCCTGGCTGGGATATTTACACTTGCTTGCTTTTTGAAACTCAACCAACAATTTCTTTGGGCTGTCTTTCTTTAGGGAAAGCACTTTTAAGAACTTACTCAAGCAATGTAGAGCAAGTGAACTGCAAATTTTGATAACAGGCCATCTTTATATGATATTTATTAAGAAGAGATTTATTGTCATGCCTTCTCAAAGAAGATTTTTTTTACCAGCCTAGGAAAGCTCTGTTTGAAGTCTTAATTTAAAGGAATCCATTCCTTTGTGGTGTTTTACATATCATGACTGTCCAACTCAGAGTACACTCCAGTCTCTTAGAAAGAACCATATCATTCCAATTCTCTAGCAGAACTCTTTTAAAATTTCAAATTTACTGCAACTTTTGGAAGTATGTTTAAAGCTTTAAGCAGTAAGCAGAGACGTTACCAGCATATACTTCAGATGGCATTTTCTTTTCAGAGAATGCCATTACTGCTCTCCTTCAGTAAGGGAATGATCAAGAGTTGCCTGCAGTGGATCCATATGAAAAAAATCAAGATGCTTTGTAACTTGATGATGATTTTATAGGAATTGTGCTTTATCCCATAACTTGCACCTTTATTCCATAACATCATCTCTTACCACTGTGAGATGGGTCCTTGGGCAGCACGTTTGGTGAAGGACCCTAGTAGTGTTTGGGGCCACTGTGACACATTCATACTGAGCAGTGCAGTGTCAGGGAATAGAGAGTGTAAGTAAACCTTCCAGCTGACCTAAGGAAAAAAACAGTTGAGAATGATGGGCTTCTGTGCAATGGATATATGTGTTTGCCATGTACAAATGTTTAAAATAAATCACAAAAAGCTGTTAAGTAACCTTCCTCTCTGTGATGAAATAAGTCAATACCATTCTGCATCTGTCGTGAACTCAGTGATTTTTAATTTTTTAATGTGGGTTACARCTGCAGCATGAGTAAGATTGTTTTCTCATGGTTCTAGTTAAAAATTTGGAAAGGAAAGTATTGACATAGATGGCACAATTATGATAAATTTTTGTAAAAAAACCTAATTATGAGAGCTAAGAGAAGTTACCTAGTTCAAACTATAGAGTGTACTGTTGTGAATGAACTAATAGAAAATAGTTTGCAGGAGGGATTATCAGTATTGTAAGTTACAAACAAAAAGCTTTTACATTGCACTGTGTTCTAAATGTGATTTTTTAAATAAGCAGGTTTTTAGTTGTTACTATGCCAACTGATTTTAGTGTAGAACTCTTCTGTAATAAAGATTTAAAGAGAATTTATATTTTTATTCTTTTTTTGTTATTGATTAGGATCAAAGCATTTCGAACCCTCCAAGAAGCTCTCAAGTGCAACTATGAGCACTGGCAAATATGGGAGAACTATCTTCTCACCAGTACAGATGTTGGAGAGTTCTCGGAAGCAATTAAAGCTTATCACCGGCTCATGGATTTGAGAGAAAAGTACAAGGATACACAGGTGGGGAAGTTTTCATATTTAGTCATCCTGTATGTTCATTAATTTTTCTTCTGAGACAGAGAGATTGCTGATAGCTGCTGATAATATCAGGTATCAATAATGATACAATGAAGTTATGTAGACAGGTGATTTAAGTTTTGGAGATTTGGACTGTAAGAATAAATATTTAAAATGAAACTGGACAAAACCAAAAACCTTTGCATCCAGATTGCACAGACTTTGTGAAAGGACACACATGAGCCTTGCTGTTTTAAGACCTATTTTCATATAAAACGCAATGCATAACCCCATCTTTCCATATTGTTCCTGCATGTCTCTGTATCAGAAATAATATAAATTGTTTAGTTTAAAGAAAGGGAAGCTTTTCCCATGTGTTTGAAAATTCCACAGATGAGCCTTTGAAAGTAAATTGAACACATTACAGTCATAATATTGATTCTTAATAACCAGAATGAAGAAAAATAAAAGAAGTCTTTTTCTCATCTTTCACTGTAGTTCAGCTAAGTTCAGTTAACTTTCGTGTTTGCAAATGTATGCTCTGGACAAAATCCAGAGAACCTACCTTAACAGCTTCAGCTGGGGTGTTACCTTGCCTGAAACCAGGTCCTGATCCAAGCAGGGTTCTGTACACTCAGTGAAAATAGCAAGGTGAGTCTGAAAGGTAAGCCAAAGAATCTCTTAAGCAGAGTAGTAAAACAGCTCCAAAAACCTTTGCAAAATTAACGGATCTGGTTGAAGAGGTTATGAGCTCTTAGGGAGATTGTGTAGTACTAGGGTACGAGGAACCAGCTGCTGCTGGTCGTGGATCCCAGGAGTATGGTTCGTTTCTTGTCCCATAAAAAGTAGCTTTCCTGGATCTTGAAAGTTTAAGTCCAATGATGAGGAGAGAGAACAGATAGAATTCATTATGATTGTAGAAACCTTTGTTTGTTCATGGGAGGCAGGGATGTTAAACACTTTTTTCAGATTACTTTCTAATAACAAACTGTATGTGAGTGCAATACTTACTACTAGTAAAGTCAGTCGTGCACAGGATAACATTCTGTATTAATAAAATCTTTTAGGTTTAATATAGCTAAACATTAAAAGGTCTCAAACTCTCTTTGCATTAAAGAGTGTCTATGGAAAATTGTGTTATATATGGTAAAGATTAGTGTATTTGGCAGCTAGAATATTGTGGTACTGGTGGGGCCTGTCATGGAGCATCTTGTAGATGGTTGGCTTTTTTCAAAGAATTTTTTTCTCAATTGTTACTTAAAATAGCATTTTTAGGGATGGTCTTCTGTATTATTTTAAACAGATTAACAGCTGACTAGGAATAGAAATTTGTTCATATATTTGCCCATTTGAGATATTTTGAGATGATACAGACTCCTGTTACTGTTATTTGTCAAAATTTATGTAGTATATTTTATTAAAATATTTGTGGATATTGTTTGTATTAAATTTCTATTTTTGTTTTATAACTTTTTTCATCCTTTTCTCATACAACTTTTATAATTTTTACAGAAGTATATATGCTATCTTTCCTAATTTTTTTTGGCATCTTAATTTTAACTTTGGCTTCTGATATGTGAAGTGTTTTATGGGTTTCATTGTAACTTCCAATACAGTTGCCTCAATTAGAAGGATTTTACCAGTTTGCCAAGAAAAACCTCAGAGCCTGATTAAAGACTTTCAGGCTTTAAACAATTATCTTACAAGGAAGAGAACAGTATTTCCATAGCAAAACAAAATAGCAGATAAAAATAAAAGCTTCTGCTGAGATTGTTTACAAAGTTCACCATTAATTGGTGAGCCTCTCCTTTTTCCCCACTGGATTGTTTTAAATAGGGATGATCTATAACCATCTTGTGCAATTATGTTTTTACAATGTCTAATCATGAACACGAGTAAATGGAAACATACACGGTTGTTTCCATTCAACATAGTATGATCTTCTCTCAGGTTATATTTAGTATTTGTAGTCATCATAGATTTTAATTGATAGACTACTAAGCTACATGACAGTGGTGAGAAAAAAGGTAGGAATTTAAAAAAACCAAATATGCACAGGACTGGAAAAAACAAGTTGAGTAATTGATTCCAGTTCTTTGTGAAAACCAATTGCTTTTAGCATAATCATTGTTGCAGAATACCCCTTGTGAGACTGAATGTATCAATTACAAGTATGCAATTGAATACATTTTGAATACAATTTGAAATGCCCTTGATTTCTCTCGTTAACATCAGACTTTATTTTATTTCAGGATAGTATGAAGTAATATTTTTAAATCCCTGATTTCTTCTAATAACAGTAAAGCATTTTAATCTTAATTTGTGATTTCTATTAGGCCATTGCTGTCTTTTGTGCTAGTCTTCTGAGTACAGAACAGATTTGGGAAATTTTGCTTCTGTGCACTTGTAGTTATTTAATGATGCCATCCTTGTGGCAAAGGTTCTGAGATTATGATATGAAGCTTGAAGATATTTATGCACAGATTCTGCAGATAGAATTGAACAAGGGAGAACTAAAGGACTCTTTATATGAGCAACAATGCAATAAAAGATTACAGCAAAGGACAGTTTCAAAAGTTTCCATTTCCTAGCATTGTGTGTAAATGTTAAAAGCATGCTTTCTTACTTTCCCTCCTAATGGGTTCTTAACGTTCTTCACATTTATGTATTTCTTTTAATGTTCATGAATGTGAGAAAGGACGCCTCACGTTATTAAAAATTTGAATAATTTATTAAAATAAAACTGACAATTGGGGAAAAGTAGAACTTCGCGGTCTGTGAATTACACAAAGCAAAGCAACACCGCTGGGYGTGTAACCAAATCTGGCCAGAGGCACACCTCTTGAGGCTGGTGTCACGCCTTTTATACCCTGGGGCTGTCAATCAGTGGAATGGATACTTCCATCCAATCACCAGATCTAAACGGTCAGGCCCTCCTCCCTGCCCGTCCCCCCTGGCATCATGTAGGGAGTGGTCCTGATCTGATTGACATTTACTGGAACCTTCTAGAAAGGTCCCAGTAGCCTACCCCTCAGCTGCCATCGGCCATTTTGTTAACATTAACAGATATTACAATGATCTGTGCTATCAATTCACAGTAACCGATACCTATAACAGCAACAGGTACATGCAACAGAGCTTTAACAATAAGCTTTTCCCGTAAACCTTCAAACATCAGTTAACACCCTTATCCCAAGTGCAATTARTAACTCAAAACTTATTAATAAAATGTATAACCATTAACTTATTAACTCTATCAACAACTTCAACTATTATAATTAACCATAAAAACTTGCATATGAAAGCCAACCTCAATTTCCACTTATAACAATGAAACTGAGAAATATACCTGGAAAATCTTTGATACACGTGTTATGTCATAAAATATAAAGGCTCACTGAATTATCCATAGTTTCTGCTAGTAAATCAGTCACTATAAAGTACCCAAGGATAAAGCCTTACCTGTTATAATCATCAATTTAGTCTCTGAATTATTGTTATGAGCTAGTAAATGTACCTGGAATGTTTCTGCAACTGCTAACCTACTTTCCATCATCGGCGTGCTTGTGGAGGCAATCAGCCTTTTTTACTTGGAAAGTTGCGGTCTTGTGAATAACAAAGTTATTTTGTGGGTGGAAAAGCTGTTTAGATACACTGTTTCAGAAGACATAGCTTTATTATGTGCTGTCAAAGATTATGAATACAGAAGTATGGACAAAGGATTCCACTTTGTAATTCTTTATTGAGATTCTAGCTAAGTTTTCCTGATACCCTTTCCATCAAGTTACATCCTTATTTCAGCGGTTCATGTTGCCAAACTGTTTCTAACAAAAGGCCACAAGAGCATATTCCAAGGGGATTTTGAAAAGTGAGGGTAGGAATTAATACTTTCTGGAACTCTGCTTCTAATGACAGTTGTTGTCTTTATTATAAAATCCTTAATTTGGAAGGGACATAGGGAGAGCTCACAGACTGCAGATTTGTCATTTTGCATCTGGTATCTGAGGGCTCTCTTCTTTCTTGAGCACTGTCAAGTTTGATTAGTATTAGGGAAACTTCTAAAAATGGTTTGACCAAGAGAATTGTTATATGAAAGGAGTTGTATGGAGAACAATTGTGAAATGAGATTAACTGATGCAAATCACAGCGTTTATAAATTATTTAGTTTATTTCTAAGGTTTTTTCTGATGGTGTCTTTTGTTCAGTTTGTAGTAAACACATTATTCTCAAAGCAAAGGAGAAGGAGAATTGCAGATGGTGATGTCATAGTAAACATTAACTCCCTGGTCATATGGAGCCCAGTTCATTAAAAGAGRCATGAAAAAAAAAACCGAACCAAACAAGAAAATCCTCTGCTGCTTGTTTGGGATCTTGGGCTGACAGAGCATTGCTTGAGTAGGCATTGTACGTATGGCAGTTTAAAATCTCTCAAAGATTTAAATTTTAACACTTAAGGCAACCTAAAATGCAAAGCTCTGCTACACTGCTAATACTTTTTGATGATTAGCACAATTCACTTGCAGTTTCAAGTAACTTTATTTAACAACTGGGCACAGCCAAGTAACGTTAATGATTCATTAGTGTTTAATGGATCCTTTAATCCGGGTCTTGACACTAGTTTCATTTTAACGGCTGTAGTGCTAAAACTTACATGATGGATTACAAAAAAAGGAAATTGATTATTATGATAAATGCGTAAGCAAAGCCAGGATTCCATGGGAATAGRGGTAATTTTACAGTTGCTGCATCCTACTGATTAAGGAAACTTTTTTTTTTCATGTACAAACAAAGTATCATTGGCTTTAAAACTTTTGATAATTATATRTGATATTCATGTGAACTAACTTTTTGAACTTGGAGTAACAATTTTGTTAAACTGAGAAATTGACTGAGAAGTCAATGTATGAATTCATCTATGTATGAATCCTCAGCACCAGTTCTACTTCCTTGTCAAAAGAGAACATAGTTTAATGTTCCTTCTTACACCTCTTAYGTTTTTTTATTACAATGCTGTAGTAATGGAAATATCAACACTTCCTTGTGTTTTCTAGCAAATCACGATAGAAGACCTGATTCATTCATGATGTCTCTTATATTCCAAATCATAAATATAATAAGGGTTTCAGAACTTTTGGACTATTAATAGTTGATCATATTTTCTGTTATCTTAAGTGACTCTTAAGAGATCTTAAAAGACAAGAAGTTTGTCATATCATTTTATAAGGAATATAAGCTACTGCTATGATTTGTGGGGGGGGACAAGAGGGGAGCTGTTTAATTGATGTTCAGATGCTACTATAATACTAGTGCTATTAATTAATATAATATATAGTAATTCKAAAAAGATACCAGGTAGATGTATAATTATTTTCATCTTTTCTGTTACTTAGATTTATTTAATAAAAGTATCAGCCATTTTGATTGATTTGGGTTGTTCTGCCCAAGATTTTCTATATCTGATATAACTCAATAATTTTTGGAATGCATTATAATTGAGTCATTCTATAGAAGAAAAGTTGTTTTAGGAAAGTGACATACTACAAATGCTAAACTGGGTTGTTTTTATTCTAAGCGTAATACGCTTTGCTACTGTCACAATTTTTGTATTACTTTCTGCCAGTGAGCTGCATCTTGATTTGTGAGGATGACCCCCCATCCTACTTTTACTAGAGCAGTGGTATGTTTGTAKGGTTTGTAGCTATTCACAAGTCATCTTTGAAGTTAGTTTTATTACTGTCTTGATATTAATATTGCTACGAATGTGATTTCTTTGTAAATGTTAATATCACATGTACAGAAATCTTGAAGCATAGAAGTTGCCAAATGACAGACTCACAAGTTAGGAAGTACCAGCAAGAAAGTGTTTGTGTAACTTTTACTGGCCTATCGTGAATGCAAGCCTTATGAAACTTCTGTTTGGTTTTCATCCTTATTTCTTCCCCAGTCTCTGTGTCTTGTGCACTGCACGGAACAGGTATCACTCACTTGATAAGCCACAGCTTTTCTGAGGTTTATTTTCTTCTCATTCACCATGTGATTTACTGTCTTGATTTACATTTGCTGTTTCTCATTTTGCTGAGGAGRAACTGAGGCAAAGTGAAATTGTTTTCTAGTTTTCAGTGTCCCATTTGGGACATGAAGACTGGTATTTTGTAGCATTTCTTACATGCAAAACCAAGCTCCCACTGTGTTCACCAGAAGCTGCACATGCTTAGCATTTCTGCAGGTCAGATCCCACATTCTCAAGCCCGTGACTTAAAAAGTATGGCCATTGATGAGTACTTGTAAAAGAGTTTGATGGAACTGACTGGACTAGTAATTCACCAGACATGCATTGAAAAGAGAGATTCCCAAGGTGGTATTCAGTTGCCTTCCAGTTTCCATCTTATCCCCTGTACATCTTTCACWTTCTGCAAATTAAATTTGCAGAATTTAAATCAATTAAATTAACCTCTGTTAAATAGAGGTCCTGTAAACTACAGTGTCTTCCATTACCTGAATTAATTTGGTTCAGCCTGTTTACTGCTCTTCTTATAAATGTATTATAAGGTGAAAATATCTTTAGGATACTGCCACAATTTCCTATATCCAAATTTCTGTCTTAGCTCTTTGGCCTCTTTACATTCACCAACATAGAACCTTATCCATGGGGTTTAAATCAGTTGAATTACTCTCCCAGTAATGTATTTCCTGGTAAATTCCATACTTGTCATATGGCACTATATTTGTATTTTATTGAATCATTAATAGAGGCCAAATATTACAGATAACATCATATATACCGATGTTGATTTGAGTTGAAATAAAAACTCTCTCCTGCTGCTTTTTTAAGGTGCTGGCTGTTCTGGTCAGAGCAGTAGTGGATGGTTTGGCAGATCGTGCTGGAGAGGTATCAAGTGGATTGAAGGGGAAACTGCAAGAGCTCTTGGGCAGAGTCACTTCACGAGTGACAAATGATGGGGCGATCTGGAGACTTTATGCCCAACTTTATGGAAATGGAGAGAATGGTAGTGGTGAAGATATTGAAAAGGTAACAAACTATAGTGCTATAGTAGAACATGCTTTTGTTCCAGACCTGTTATGTTTTAGTGTTTTTATAAGCTCATTGACTTCTCTTCTTGTTCCTACAGSACACATTTTTGTTACAACAGGAGCAAGATGTTTCACATCAGTTCTCCTGGATTTTAAGAGAAATCCCTTTCTTTTTACCAGTGTTTCATTTTAAAACATCCTATCAGTGCATATGTGTATTGTCCTGAATTTCTATTCTGAAACTTGGCATGGTGACWATCTAATGGCTATAATCTAATGGTGGTGTGGGTTTTGGCTTTGTTTTTAATTTAAATCTTTGATTCTGAAGATAGGATATTGCAGCTTCTGAAGAAAAATGGATCTTAAAGGCATGATCGAGTGGCAGCATAAGCTATCTGTATTCTTCTTTGCAGTCACTAAGGGAAAATGCATTTAAAATAATCTATATCACAGAGTACCCACAGTAAAAATGTTTTGTCCTTAATTAGCTTAAAATGGAATGAAATAATGCTATTTAATTTGTAGTCTGTTGAACGATTTGTAGTCTGTCTTTGCCCGTTGCTGGTTTTGCTGTGTTAACTTCCATTTCTTGTCCTTATCACTTCCCAAAGAATTAAGTTGATTACATTTCCAGAATAACCACTCTGCACTGCTAGAAGTGTTTACTTTGTTGTATGCTGAAGTGTGCTTCGCATTTGATATTAAATTTCAAAATGTTCAAATAGCCTTGCAGATTTTGTAAATAGTTACGGATTATCAGATTTTCACTGACATTGAAAATACACAAGGTCAGCATTCARTATGTGCTCACTAATGAGGGTATGCCTTTGGCCTGGGTAAAAAATGCCTGTCTGGAGGATTGCTTGTTGCTTGATGTCAAGCAAGGAAGATGGTTGGGCCTACAAACCATATTCCTGTGGGTTTAAACTTATAATCATCTGTGCCTTGCTCATTGTCTCTTTGTTGTGGTCTGCCTTGTGAAAAGCCTTGTTTAGTCATTGCTGGTGTCCATTATACCTCCAATTCTTCCTTTTTCTGTTCCCTATTTTTCTTTACAGCTGACGAGTAAAAGGGATTTGGCCTGTTCAGAATGCAGAAATACAGACACTGCAATATCCTGTAATATATCTTCAAATTCTTACTCAGACATGCAAAGCAGCAGAGGCCCTGTCTATACTATAAATGTAATCATTTCAGAATCTGGTTACATCATGGTATTTTTTACTAACCCAGTTAAAAACATGGTTTCAATTTGTGGAGTAGACAGTACTTTAACTGTGTTTCCTAATCAGACTGCTTATGGAACACACTTAGCCTAGCTTGCCCTGCGAGATGGAATGATGTTTATAAATACTTAAGGTATGCTTACATGTGTACCAAATATCCCGGTATTACAGTACCATAGATACAGATTGTAAAAGAGCAAAACTGCCTCCAGCCCACAGCATATATTAATTTACAGTGTAAAAATTAATTTGCAATACACTAAATATTAATCGCTGATTACCGATACCATATTATAAAGTAAAAATTGTAAAACCGTCTTTTATTGGCTTCACTGCCACAAGCACCATCATGTGTCAGTCAGATATTCCATGAATATAGCTATATCTATAGAAAAATTCTAGATTATAGTTGCCGTTTTCCACCCACATTTATTATGCAAAAGGTCAATGAATTCTGAAAGGGCCTTATTCACTATACTGTGGCATCGAAGGACAGAGAGATAGGAACAGACCTTTAAAAGTGTCATGTACCTCCTTACAAATGTAGGGTTTGACCTTTATTCCATACCCTTCCATTCTGCACCTTATTTAGTGCAGGTTTAATTGTATTTAACCAGTTTTGTTCCTAACATTGCATTCGAAAGAACAATCTTGTATGTCTGGCTATTGTTAAAGGATGGCTTGGTTATTGGGGTTTTTTTTACTTTTCTGCTCTGCTGATGCATCTGATGTCACATGAATCACTAGAGTGTAGTTACAATTCACAACAGTGATTTGTAAATTGAATCAAAGTCAGACAAGGTTTGCAAGTTGGGAGTGTAGAACTACTGAGGTGTTGGGTTTGTGGTTCTGTTTTGGGTTTTTTTCCTTTAGCTTAGCTTATATTTACTCTCACACTTCAGTATATCTGAACTGCCACCTCATTCAGTACTTCTTTCTTCCCTATGCTGAATGCARTCCAATCCACACCATTCCCACTGAGGAACCTTTCCAACCTTCAAGTTTCCTGCTGATCCATACCCTGAATCCCTTCTGTTCCTTGAACTTTCCCGAGCTCATAACTGTTTCATTTCAGGATAAATCCAGGTTCCAGAAGTGCAAACAAATAGCCCACAAGACTTTGAATTCTTTCCCCTCCTTGACATCTGTCAGCAAAACCCCCCTAATTTGGTGCTCTGACCCAGACACATGCAGACTGAAATCAGACTGCTGTAAAAACTTGCTTACTTCTCTTGGAAGTTCTTGCCACTGCTGGCCAGAACTACTAGGAGTTATAATGTAGGTTATTATGAAAAAAAAATTAATTCACTCTAGTTTGACTTACTATCCCTTTACTGCCATTTACAGCAGCATGAGCAGTTCAGTCACCTGTGCCAGAGTGATTGGAACTCTGGTGGGAGAGAAAAGGTAGAAGTTTCTGGGGTGACAACCCCCAAATTCAGAAGTCTTTACCGTGCTCATATATATATATGTACCACACTGAAACTTTTTTATTCTTTTATATTATACTTAAACTCTTTAAAAAGATAACTGGAGAGCTGACATTGAACCAAGCTGTGTAACTTCTGTCATGTATTTGTTTCATGTTTTTGATGCTGTAGAAAGGAAAGAAAACTCTAAAGCAAAACCTAATTTCTTCTGCTAAAATTTTTCTTTTTGTTTTTCTTCCCTTAATGGGATGCTTCTTCCATACTGTTTACATTTATTTTTCCTGTTCACACTGAGAACCAGAGCAATATGGCAACTAACAGCTACGTCTGTAAAATGCATATTCCCCGAGATTACATATACAGGAAGAAAGCTTTGATGTATTCAGTTATAATATTTTTAGATATGAACTTGCAGTTCGAAGTGTGAATGGAAGTATTTTTCTGTTTTTCATGTGCATCTAATTATGATGACTTGGCAAACATGGGTCACATCCATCAGTCTAGACAGATTTTTAAAAGATAAAAATTAGACACGTTACTTTATATGCCTCTCATACTTGAGCTGCAATATTGGTGAAGAACATCTGTTTTACACCTGGTGCTTACCACTGCAGAGAAGGACACTACTCCAACTCACAGGAAATCAAGTATAGTAGATTCATTTTCTGGATTCACTACTAATTTCATAGATACTTAAAACTAAGTTAGTCTCCTAGTTGGTTTTCTCACATACTGATAATTTTTTTTTCCTCCTTGCAGTCACTGCAGTATCTCACTAAGGCACATAAATGCGAAATTCAATCAAGTGATTGGGAGAAAGATGTTTCATCTTTTAAAGAAGTGGTGAAAGGAGCCATAGAGCTTGCACATGGTATGTTCTACCTGAAAAGAACTTTTCTTTTTCATGAAGAGTGTAACAAATATTTATTAAGCTTAGTGGCAAAATAATATTCTGCTTTACCTATTATATTTATTCCTACTACTAGGAATCCTGTAACAGAGAGTATCATCCTGATAGTGCATACAAAAATGTACTTGGAATGAGGCAGAAATTGTGTAGGGTGAATCAGTAAACATGGAGTCAATTAATTTCATGATCTAGCAACTTCATAATGCAAGTGAAAATACATCTGCAGTTTGTCTCAGTCCTCAGACCATCATGTAAATTGRTTTTTTGAGTGTGCCAGTCAGGAAATGAAGGAAACTTAGACTTAGTAAGATTATTCCCTGTTCTGTGATATTTGTGTTTAAGAAGAATACATATACCTGTGGAGTATAGAGTTATCTTCTCAAAATTACTTGGTTTTTTTTTTCTTTGTGTTTCTTTTTGGGGATATCGCATTTAAAATTGTCTGTGGAGGGTATCAGGATCTTCAATTAAATGTTTTTGTTCAGAGGTTATTGCAAGAGTGGTAATACTTTTTTGTTTTGGGGTCCTTCTGTGTTTGGATTCTAGTGGCTATAAAATGCAGCAAGAACAAATCTAATCGTCAGGAAGCTTTGCAGATACTTTCTTCAGCTCGGCTCAACTTACGTGGCTTGTCATCCAAGGCAAAGGTAGGAATGTTTGAAAGGTAGGAATTTTTGTTTGAAAGCTAGGAATCTTTGTTCTGTTGCCAGAATTTCTCTGTTTTGAATCAATTATAGATCAAATAATACCTGCCTGTCTCAGAGCATCATCAGGTGGATATTCATCTCTATGCTGTTAAGGATTCCAGTTTTAAGTAAACTTTTATTTCCCTTCTTCCTGCAAGGCTTTGATTGCAATACTAGTCTAAGAAGCAGCACTGACGTTTTAGAGTAAGTTAGAATTTTACTTAAAATGTTGGCCAAACAGATTTGAATGTTTGAAAGCAACCAGTCATTTCAAAGACCTGGTTTTTTTATGTGAGTAGTCATGGGAGAAGCTGAGCAGTCTCAGAAAGAATGGATCTAAAGCTGCAGAAAGGACCAAAATGTATCAGGATTGCTTTGCGTCACTTRGAGTGTTTTAAAAAGAGTTATTTATTAATAATCTGGTTTTTGTGGATATCCTACCAATTCAGATACTAATTACTTGAAAAATGTCATCATATTTGAATCATGCATTTTCACTTAAAATAYGCATTATGTCTTAAAGAGGGATTCTTCCTGCCTGTGAAGGGGAGTTAGCGATTGTGAATCACAGAGCTTAAGTTTTATAATGTGTGCTTGTGTTACAAAGTGTTGATTCATCATCGGTGTCATAAACTTGGCTCACTCTCTTTTAAGTCCTTTAATTTTAAGGATAAAAGCCTAGGAAAGTTGCATAAGCAGACACAAGCTGAATATGTAACTCTGGTTTTAGATATAGGCATAGGTAAAACTTTGGAATGTGTTGAAAAAAGYGACAACATGTATTGTTACTCTCAAAATATGTTTGGTTTTTTAAAAAAAGTGTGCATAGACTGAGTATTGCTGTAGAGAAAGCAAGACTATGTGACATAAATTATATGGATATAAGTACAGGTAGTTTATATTATGAAAGATCGTGCAGTATCTGAAAGATTAAGAWTGTATGAGTCTAGTAAATTATATTTTAATTTTCCAAAGGCACTAATTGAATGAACATCTATATTGTTGGCAGAGAATGGTTTTATGGTACTTCTGAGAAAACTGACATATTAGAAATGCTATTTTTATGACCTCACTGGTTTTGCATCCTTTCCAACATGCCATCTTATTTTTAATTTGAAGCCATCTTGAATTTTCAAAGTGTGTTGTAGTTTAAAAACTCATTCTCTGTCAGATCCTATGCACAAACAGTTTAGCACTGTTTATGCCTGTCCAAGCTTGACTGCATCTCCTTTTGTSGCCCTGTGAATCAGTATTAATGTGGGATATTTTTTTCATTTTTAATTTTAACTGAAAAAAGCACTTTAAAAATGGGCTAAGAGCAGACTGATTAGTTAAGATTTCAGAAGGAATAAAAGAACTGTGAGAATAACTTTCAAGAGATAAAATTCCAAAATTTGTAGTCAGGACATGCAATTGGAACAAATCAATAGAAAAGGAGAAACAATGTCACTCCTTCTGGGATCTCGATCTCTTGATGTTTGAGCTCCTGTGTTGTGCCAGACTCACGATGCACCCACAATCTGCTGAAAGCTGCAGCTAAGAAACGTGTTGTCATTTCTGTACAGAGCCTTTTGGGCAGTCACATGCTATGGCAAATAGCACAGTGGGCTCTCTTCTGGTCCTTGCCCCGATGCATCATTGGGATCTGACAGGTGGGGCCTCTGAAAAGGAGAAAGGTTATGGAGATGCATTGTAAATGCATGAAATGTGGGCACTGTTTTGGGGAAACGTGGGGCACAAAGCCCAAAGAATGATGGTGCTTGAAACTTCCTCAGGCTGTCTCTAGTTGAATAGATCTCTTTAACTGTGTGGGAGTGGGAAAAAAAAAAAAAAGAAAGAGCAAATAATTATATCATCCTGATTTATTTAGCTGTCTTAGCCAGAAAGAACCAAACTTTCCTGTCACACTCCCAGTGTGAGGTTTTTGGGCTGAAAGTCAGAAATGTTTCTGTACTTGTAGCACGAACATGTTCCTACTTTGTGTAAGATGTTCCTTACTTCAGTGACAACACTGTTTTGAGGCACACTGGATACCTTGATTCGAGCCTTTTAAGTACATTTTTCTTTATATATGTATCTGTATTGTCCCATTATGTTTTGATGATATAATGATGTACTGATGTACTCCAGAGTGACTTTTGTTTTCTCAGTTTGTTTTTGTCTCTAAACGTAGGCTTTGTGTTTGTGTCGAGTGAAGTGTGAATCACTCCCTCTTTACATATTGAAGGGGAAACATATGTTTGGGTCTCCCCCTTTCCCTGTATTTCTGTGTAGTGGTACCTCACACAGCCTCAGTAATAAATAGATGAAGATTGTGATTGCTCACAAGTTAGCTGCTTTTTTTTGTTTCTGTGAATGTCTTTAGGTCTTTAAAAMCAATCTATTTTTATTACTCTGTAGTGTTTTGTTTTCTGTGGTATAACTTAATTACACACAGGTGAATGCCTTCACCCATGCATGTCTTGACATCAAATGTTAAAAAACATTTATTGGAGGTTTTGGAGAAAAAGAAACAACAGAATATGACACTGGGGAAAATGGTCATTAAAATTCACAACTAATTTATCAGCAGGTGGGCTTTATAAACTGCAGTGACAGTATGTGAGATGCTCTTCTAGCTTGAGTTTCATGAAAAAGTCCTTTACTTTCAATGGAATCAGGAGTCAGCGTAGGCAGTCAGGTCAGAGCAGAAACCCAGCGTCCACAGGAGGATTTGACCCTTTTGGCACAATATCAGGTGTGTGACACAGATTTCAGGTCTATATGCAGGATGTATGTCTATATGTGTGTGTGCATAACTTTTATTAGACAATTAAAATTGTCTCTTCTTAGAGAGAGATACCATCATAGTTTACAAAATTACGAAAAGCAATATGGAGGTGATGAGCTTCCTGTATGCTGTCTACACTGAAATAGAGACATTGTATGTCTCTTTTAAAGGTATTTATTTATAAAGTACTTACAAGTATTTCTTTTTGTCATGCAGCAACTTTTCATAGATGTAACGAGTAATGAGGTCCACAGCGAGATAGCTGATGAGGTGACAGCTATGGACAACATGATTGCTGAACTTCAGGAACTGAGCAACCAGCTGAGAGACCAGTGCTGACATACGGACCAGATTTCATGACAGAATGACAGTAATGACATGTTTCTTTTGCCACCACTTTTGCTGACGAAATTGTAACAGTTCTCAGGCAACAACACTCTCAATAAACATTTTTCTGTACAGTGCTGTTCTCGTGGTCAGCTTTTTTCAGAGTTCTGGCTGCCTTTTAATATTCTTTCTTATCTAGTCCCGCTGTCTTACAAAGTTGCATGTTTTGGTTCTTCAGCCCCAAATTTTCTGGAAGAGAGCTGCTGGTGTTTGTAAGGCAATTATGGAGGGTTAGTTCCRCCTGCCTGCATCACTGCTTAGTGCTGGGATGCCATGGGATGCGCCACCCGGGTGTGGGAGCAGCACAGGCACTGGRCTGGAAGAGATGGAGAAGCAGGCATCAGAGGTGGGAGCTGAGCCCAGCCTATTTCCAATTTTCATTCGGTGTTAATGGCTTACAGGGTGGGAGTGGGATCCTGAGAACAAGAATTTTGTCTTTTTTGTTCTTCTTGTAATACAGTGGAAGTAGAAGGCTGTTGCATTAGGATTTACAAACAGTTATTACTTAAAGCACTGTTGGTTTATTCAATATATATAACCTGTGTCCCATGGGCGGTGGACTGGTACTTCATTTGGACCTTTTATAGGCATGGGGATTTCCCCTACTGAGGCAGCAATAAAACTGCAGTCTAATCTAAAATTCTTACATCTGACTAGACCCAAGTGAGCTGTTTTCATCTAGACTGTTTTGCATGGTTTCATTTTTCAGCATCTTTGCTACCGCTCTTTTTAAAATGGGATTGTTTCAGGGTTTTCCAGAAACCTATGCAAAATGATTTCCTCACTTACATGGTTTTGGCTTGCTCTTCCCTGTGAAAATGATATGGTTATCTGTATTCTGGGTTTCCACAGTCTGTGGTATGGTCWGTTGCTGAATGGTAAGAATTTTCTCCCTGAAGAGAAAGCCAGAAGGTACAAGGAAACGAAACAATTAGTTTGGACTTCAAATTACTTGGACTTCAATTTGGACTTGAAATAGCAGTAAATGCATGTTATTTTGGTGCATGAAGGGATAAACCATCTTGACACCTTTGTAAAGCTTTATATCTTTGTAAAGATAGAATGGAGAATAGATAGTTTGCTGACAGTATTTAAACCTGAGGTTCCCACAGAAATTACCATTTTAGCAACAGGTTTACCTGCTAGTGGAGGACAACTGGCTCCAAAACACCTCTTTGTTTAAATGGCTCAGAAAGGAAGGAGGCATTCAAGTTTTTGCAGAGGGAATTTGCTTTAGTTGCTCCCATTTTGCTCATATGTATAGTGAGGAGTCCACTTGACTGAAAAAAAAAAAGGCTGAGAGTTTTGTGACAGACTGCCACAACCATCTTTTTGATATGTCGTTATGTTTTGATATGACTTACCCTTATTCACTAAGGAAAAGAAAATATCTTTGAAACTATTATTTTGTTTCCAGCATGAAATTTTATTTKGAAGAAAGGGTTAAGGTGTGGAATAGCTCCGTGGCATAAAAATCTTCGATTTCTATAGTAATCTTATGTCAAATTTTAAACCAGAATTATATTCCATGATTAGCTTGAAAATGTAAGACTTGAATTCAAAGTTGTCTGGATTTAAAAGACAATAATTTTATTGAGTCTGCCTGGGACACTGTTATGGCTGAAGTTTGGCCATGCAGAACATGAAGCCGCATTCATTTTTGTGTAATGGTTTCTGCCTAGCATTTTAAGAAGATAGATGGCAAGTTAACACTTCATGTGGAACATTAGAAAAGTCTGTGATAAGGCCTTTAAGTCCTTTCCCTTTGATTTTGTTCTTTTGAAAATTGTTTTTGTTTCTTTGCCTAAGGTGGTCAAGTGAAAAAGTCATTCTGCTCTTTCAGTGTCTCTTCCTTGCAGTGCTTCACAAGTTTTCTCAGCACGGATTTTTTCCCCGTGTGATCCTCCCTGTCTTAGCAGATGCATGGAATGTAAGCAGTTTTGTCTTTCACTTAATACAGGGAAAGCCTACTGTCCACAGACAGGGTGTTCCTGAAGAGTGGGATGACTAGTGTTAGCACATCAGTTTTCCTGTCATAATTAATGTAAGAGAGGGGAGATGTCTGCAGAGACTTAAAAATACACAACTTAAATATATACAGACAATATACATGGTGTGGAAGATGGCAGGGCAGGAGCTGACTCACCATTAAGGAGTCTAGCTTTTCAGAGCAGATAATGATACCTAAAGATCTCAGCCACTTTATCAATGAGACTGAACACCTGATGTAAATCTCTCTACCAGCTGTGTACTTGCTACCTCTTTCTTTGTATTGGTGGCATTTTCATCTTCCTCAGGTACAAGGTGAGCCCGTACTGCTTCTTTGGAGATCATCACAGGGACCTTGTAAAACTTTACAGACACAAAAACCACATCAATTTTGTATGGTACTGATTTTCTGTGCTCATGCCAGCAGCATTTGGTTCAGAATAGCTCTAGGAGACCATTGTCATGAAGACAATGTTTCTATAAAAGCTCTGGCAGTCAAAAAAATCTGGCTAGTATTGAAAGAGGAAAGAACATTTCCTAAACAGACTTCAGGCTTTCCAGATCTCCATCTTATGGGGAGCATCTGTCATCTTACTTGGATCGCTCTCATGACAACTGCAGAATCCTGGAGAGTTTAGCAAAACTGGGCAGTCCTTTCCTGATACGGTTGTTACATCTACAAATACCTCTATAACACCTCTGTTATTTTGAGAGCTCTATGTACAGGATATGATAACGATTATTTACTTAGTGTAGTATGGACTCAGTTAAGCAATATTTTGCAGGAATGGCTTACAGTTCACAGTCAGGTACTTTCTAATCTTTTTTGTCTGTCTGACATTGGAAGTCTTGGGGTTTCCCCCTTTTGACATCTGTCTGCCATTAGAGCTGATTTGGTGTGATGTGGAGGTAAAACAGATGAGTCTAGAATTTTTCAACTTCTACGAACCCAGACAGGGAAAGCAACTGTCTCAGAGTTTTGAAGGTGAGTATAAAGCCAGGAAGTATGATGTATGAAAAAGAATTTATTTCCGTGGGCTGAGAGGGTTTGTTATTATGTCTTTGACCTAATATGGTTCAACCTATGATGTATTTTCAGCCCCTCGTGGTTAGAACCCAGGGAAGATCTTCTGATTCACCCAGAGGGCTGTGTTGGGCTGGGTGTGGTGCTAAAAGTTTTTTTGGGGTTGGGACATTACTCATGAGCTGAAGTGAATGTTCTTGGGGTTGGTGGGGCCACACTGACTAAGGCAGGTCATCCTGAGTACAGGCCAGTAAATGTTGTGTTCCATGTCACATTGTCCTTGATGTTCCTTCCACCACACCGACTGGTACATTCGTAAAGGCAGGCAGCTCTCATCCCATCATTCATGCAGAGCTCTGTACCAAAAGTGCTTTGGAAAGAAAGCTTTGAATAATTTTTCAGTTCTAAAAATGATGTATGGTTTATATCTAATACAGAGGACACATTTACAAGTTTAGCTTTAGGATGTGTACATACATTGGTTAAAACTATACCTCTTCTTCCCAAAATAAATAAGACAGAAAAAAAACCCCAAGTATTAATTTTATCCTGCTTTAGAGAAGCTGTAAAGTCTGAAATTATTTTGACTTAGCTCTTCTGTTCAGTATTTCTGTCTCAATAGCAGTGACTGACAGTACAGATGGACATAATGTATTTCAGGAGATAAAAGGAAGCTAAACAAATTCATGCTATTTCCAGAGTAATGCAAATTAAAATAATATACAAGTACCTAATTTTTTCTTCATCTGCATTCATGCAGAGCTCTGTACCAGAAATGTACCAGAAATTGGGAAAAGGTAACAGCTGATAGGGTACAACTCGGGTTCTCTGAAGTTACAAATAAACTGGAACTTGATAGGAAAAACCTTACTCTAAAGAAGAAAAAATTGCCATCAACTGTATGGAGTTGTTTTCAGTGTGATTACTCAAACTAAGTCCTTTGTGTTTCAAATATTATTTTGAGAAATTAATTTACTTATTTTTGTTTATATTGTRTCTGTATGTTTGTAAGCACATATATATACATATATTAGCATGTTCATATACATGTGTATAAAATCTTGTGTCTATCATAGAAACAGCTGTTAAGGTGTAAGAGAGTGTAAGAGATACAGAATGGTACATCCCATGAAAGTTGTACGCATTACGGAGACTGGAAATCAAACCAGATGTAGGAAAACCATTCCTGTACATTTTACATGATCTGTTTCGGGCATAAGACTGGCAAGTGAGGTGAATTTCAGAAGTGAATGGCAATAAAATATTTACATTTATGCAAGAGCCATCGTAATGCTGCAGTACAGATAGTTTCTGCAGCATTCAAGAGTACTTAAAAATAGATAGGTTTCAATCGACCAGTAGCTTATTCAGGCATGTGCTCAAATATAGTAGCTGCATTCATTAGACAAACATTTCTACTAATCCTTCAGCTACACTAATAAAAGGGTTATCCTTTATGGGCTGAATGTAGTAGCACAGGGTTCTCTTTTTAACTTGACATCCTTCAAAGACCAAAATCTAATCATTATTAGTGACAGTGTTTGGTTTTCAGCAAATGAGTTGAAAATTGGTAACTCTTAACAGCATATTGTTAGAATTCCTTACTGAAAATGGAGACAAGTTTGCTTTTGGGAGCAGCTTATGTACTGTAGCTAAAGTGGATTTTTTTTTTCTGCTCTTTAAACAAAGAAAGCCATCAGAGAACAGCAGCTGTCTTGTTGGACATTTTGGTTTGTTTTGTTTTACTATTTTTATAGTATTTGTCTTTTCACTCGCTTCTTTTTCACTTTTGATTCCATTGTTAAGGCAAGAAAAGAAAATTTGTGGATTCAGGCTGTCTTCACAGAACATGACAAGGATTCCAGGTAGGGACAAGTCAAGTAATCACTGCTCTTCTCTACTGGGTTAGATGGAAGAGCTATTACAAATATAATACTAATACTGATATAAACCTAAAATGGGTCTCTGCAACAACAGTGTGGTTTAGGGTTAAAAATCTGTGTTAAATAACTCTGCTCTCTTTATAGAAATGTTTTCCAAGTTAACATTTCTAAGTATGAATGTCCATTTTTCTGTTTCCAGTTTACTCTGACCTGAATGTTTTCTCAGAACACACCAAGATCCTTTTAATCACCAGTGATGTCATATATCCCTTCTCATTTTTTTTCCTGTTTATTTTAAACCTCAGTGACCTGTGAGTCAACTAAAAGAGTTCTTGGCCAAAAGTCAGTGTAACAAACCAGGCAAAAAGGTACCAGCTGAGAGTCATGCAATGAAAAACTGGGATTAACAGTATGAAGATCTTCAAAACTGCAAGTTAGCCTATTAATGACATCACTGCTGAAGTGAAGCAACTAAATTTTTTAAGTCACGTTTAGAAGTTAACCYCTACAATTCAGCTCTTTTGCACTGTCATCTTTAAAAGAGCATCATATTCTTTCTGTGTTAAGTGCAATCATTCCATCAACTTCCAAGCATTTTTCCTGCTTAGTTTTCAGTTTCTGCTTACTGGAGTGGTGATCCTACATGCACGAAAACTACCTTTGTGTTTCTTTCTCCACCTTCTCTGGCACAGAGTTGACTTGCTCATCTTTATGTGATCTCTCAGCCCTCTGCCAGTTTTGTGACCTTTGGTTCCTAGAAAAGCACTCCTGATTTTTATAGTTCTTTGTGTGTTTCTGCCTCACAGCAATTTCATTTTGTGCCTTTCGAGCAGTACTCCCCCACTGTCCCCTCCCTGTAGTCCCTCTTCCCTGCTTCTGTAGGGTTTTTCTATGAGTTCTTGATAGGAAAGATGCTAGCAAGGACCTTAAGATTGCAGTTAGTGTAGAGAGTAACCAGCAGCAGCATGCAAAATTTCATTTGTAGTTAGATGAGGGTTATTTGGAGGAGTGGGAAAAGGGCATTTTTCCCTTCTGTCTTGGCTGAGCCCCTTGGAGATGAGACAAAGGGCAAGGACCTTTATGTTTAAGGGGAGTAAAGAGCACCATGAGTGTATGGCAGAAAACTCAGACTGTGGAGGAAGAACAGCAGCCCAGAGATGGTGATGATGGTCCCTGTGGAGCTGCTGAAACAAGGAAAAAAAGATTAGCACTCTTCATCAGACAGGAAGGAACAAGACTTTCCTTAGCAAAAGTTGGAGCAGTAAATAACCAGACCATACATTGCCAGAGGGAGATGGCAGACCAACCAGAAGTAACAGATGCAGCTGGAGAAAAAAGTAAGTCACAATTTGGCAATAGCCCAAAGTTAAAAGAACCAAATTTCAGGCACGAACACCAGCGTATTGCAGGACTTGTAGTAGCCCCTATGGTCTGAGGGATTATGTCTGCTTGGGAATGGTCCAGACATACCTACAATTTTTTTTGCTTGTTTTATTTGTAGCAGTCCATCTTCCATCATTCAGGTTTTGCTACTGTTAATGCTATCACCTCCCGTTTCTAGAGATTTGCAATTTGACTAAATTCTATGTGGTCCTGAAGCCAGGCATAGTGAACACAGCCTCAAC
Source organism: Amblyornis subalaris (assembly GCA_018881555.1). Classification (NCBI taxonomy): domain Eukaryota; kingdom Metazoa; phylum Chordata; class Aves; order Passeriformes; family Ptilonorhynchidae; genus Amblyornis; species Amblyornis subalaris. The sequence continues at coordinate 1,715,484 of JACAXG010000037.1, forward strand.
CAGTCTGCATTTTCTGTTCGCAAGTGAAAAACAGGCAAGTAGTTTGTAAGCTTGGCAAACTGCCAAATCAGATAATTTTTGTAATCTTAATTTACTGTCATGCTAAGCAGAGGGGTTTTTTTTGTATCTAAAGTATGTCTCGCATTTGTACTTCAAGTGGACTTTTACTGCTGTAGAAATCTCTAAGAAAGCTGATAGGCAAGCAAAACAAGTTGTAAAGAATYGATGTAGAGTAACTTACATAGTTTCAAATAGAATTTTAAATTGAGTCCTGTGTAATTTATAAATTAATGGAGGAGGGAGAAAAAGGTAATTGGCCTATGGAAACAATGTGAGAAGTGAAGTCCATAAAATGAAATGAATTAGTGTTGTGACACCATTCAGAGGTGGCACATGCAGTGAGATACTCGCTACTGCCTGCACGTGCTGTTTCACTGCAGAAAGAGTTGTCRAATACAAGTCACATTCTGTTATGTTCCTAATCAGAACTATAGCAAACTTTTGGCGAGCTATTAATCAGGAGGTTTGGCACTGAGGTCAGTTGGATTTTTGCAAGTTTCCTGAACATCTTGGACAAAGATTAAATCTCCTGAGGTTACGCCTTTGCTTATCCTGTCTCCTCAGTATCTTGTGTCTATAATACTCTTGTGAGTGCCTCACTCTCTTGGATAACACCAAGAGTTTTCTGCTTTGGTTGGGTTACACCAACTACCTAACTTATTGCAGGTGTTGCAGACCACTCTTGGAAGAACCAAGTACACACTTCTCTTGCTTGTAGTGCTCCTCCTTCCACCTCAAGGCAAAGCAAAGCAATCTGGGATGTTCTGCTGCACAAGGTGACATGACTGGGACTCTGGGGGTGTTTTTTCTAGTTTATCATTCCTGCACGTGAATGATCCCACTTGCTGCTGCAGAGTTTGAGTGCCTGCTGCATAATATCACTGACTATRACCAAGTCTCCTGCGGATATCATGGGAGCTTTTGATTTATGCTCCTTCAAGCATTCTGCCTGAGGCTAAATTTTAGAGTATCTGGTTAATGTTTTATTATTTCCATGAGGTTTAACTGAGTGAAAAAGATACCAGTTTTGTGCTGTGGTGGGGTGATTTGTTTGTTGGTTTGGTTTCTGAAAGGAAAGTTTTGCAAATTTTTTTTTCTAAAAGCAGTCAAACCTTGTGGTGTTCTGCTGGCAATGCCTTCAGCTGAGTGATCAGTTTGATCCTGCATGGGGAAGCTTAGGGAGCTGAGCCAAGGAACTTTGGAAGGTATTTAGATATTTTCTGTACATTTTCTCACACATTCATACTAGAAATTATTTTGCACATTGCAAATGATTTTTATTTCTCATACAAGTCTACTTCTTGTGAAAGTATTGGGAAAGCAGTGAAGGTAGCTTGCTGTGACAGCAGTGAACACAACTGGGATACGTTGTGACGTCCTGCCTGTGCGTGTTTTGGTTATAGTGCAGATACGCTCACCTTCCAAGACATAAATCCAAAGGAAAACCTGATATCCTCCCTTATGCTGCTTCTTGCTATAATGACGTTTCTACAACAAGGTTCTGCATCAGTGAAAACAAAGAGGGGTTTGTATTAAGGRATGGCAAGGTAGTATCTCTGCAAAGAAGCCAATTGCATTTGAGTTTCGTTAAGTATTCATGCCTTGATTTATTGTCACTGAAATTTAATCTAGGGTGTTTTGGCTTTTTTCTTTGGGCTTTCTCTGTGAAAGTTCTAGTGAAAATATTGCATCACCACTTCAGGAATGGAGTAGCAGTGTTATTTTGATCTGTCAAATGCGGAGGCCATGAACTTCCCCTGAGAAACTCGGTGAAACAGCCTTTCTACTCACTTCAGGATTTGTAGTGTAAAGAATGCTTCCTAAACTGAGGCCTCACAGTTTAAAACAGTAGCTCTCACAACTTGTTCTTCATGTGAGCCTGATTTGTTTGCATATTCTTGTTGGATGCAGTGGAGAAAAGTTACCTCTGTGTGTGTGTAGATTTATCAGGACAAACCCCAGCACAGTAGTAAGAGCAGCATCCTTGAAAAAGTATTTATTCTTCAAACTTACACAGTCTTGTCAGACCTTAGATGTGCCTTTCTGCAAGCTTAAATGTGTTTAGCCTTTGTGAATATTTCAAAATCTGTTTGGAAAAATAGAAGTTAGATATTTAAGAGGAAGATAYCTGAAATAATACTAGACCTTTTAAACATGTAAAACCCTCACAGCAGTTGTGCATCTATTTGACAGAAGCTTAAGAATAACCTTGGCTGTAATGCTTGACAAAATTGTCTATGTGCGAATGCACAGATGTGTGTTGGTTTGTGCCTTTAAAGGCAAACAGTGTTAATGTGTCTTTACAAATTACTGTCCTGTTTGCACTTGATACCATCAGTGATCTCAGAACAACTCTGGAGATGGTGTTTAATTGTGGCAAAATGAGGGCATGGGTATAAAATAATTTTGTAAGTCTCACTCATAAATGTTGACTGTATTGCAGCCATGGAGTGGGAGGGTTTAAGGAATGGTGGCTGGAAGATCTCAGGGCTCAGCTCTGTGCCAGGGGTTGGAAAGGATGATGTAGCAATGCTTGCACTAAGAATCCCAATTAAGAGAGATTTGAATTATTCTTCTAATTTTTTTCTCATTTAGAAACAAAATCTAGATAAGAATATGCGTGCACCCACTTTGTCCCCTTTTGCTTTTATTGCCTCTAAGCCACAGTAGCAGCAAAACCTCCATATCCTGTGACCAGAGGCATGCAGTGAACAAGATGCCCACTYTTCCAGACATCAGTCTTTTCCTTTACCTTCCAGCACTTTGATGCCGAGGAAGGGCATCAAGCTGTAAGTGTGTGTTGTTGACAGCAGGGGAGATGCACAGCCATTCTTGCTTCTTGCTCCTTTCTTACTTGTGGCTTTTGCCACCAAATTCTTCTTTCTAAGGACTTTTAAGGGACAGATAATGGCCTCCCTGTTTCCTGTTTACCTTTCCTTCTCTTTCCTGGACTCTGAGAGGGGCCTTATAGGAAGGAATAACAGCTTTATCTACAGTCACGTGAAGGGGATCTTTGACACCCTGCTCCCTCCAGCAACATGGGAACCCTCTCTGAGCACTGCAAGTTTTGCAGCTGCCGGTTCTGTTGCTTCTTCCTTGCCTTCAGTCACCACCTCACACATTAACCTTCTCTGCTGCAATTCATTTACAGCTGTCTTGTTTTCAGGATGCTCTTTGAGAGGCTTTGTACCTCCCCAGAACACTCCTTTGTCCTGCAGCACAGCTCTTCTGGAGTCAGTTCTCTCCAGGTCGCAGTGCTCTRGCATGGTTCCTTAAGAGGAACCCATGGGTTTCACAGGCAGGGTTTGGACAGAAAGTCCCTGGCAGACTTGGCTACTCCCTGTTAACCCTTGAGTCAGCAAAGGTAATGCAGATGGCTCAAGGAGGAGAATGGGAGTGCAGAGACTTCTGATCCTTTCACGTGGCTTCTCTCAAATGAAAGGAAGATTGGAATTGGGTTTTCTCCTTGAAGGGTTAAGTGAAGTGCCTCTGTGCCTTGAGAAAGGGCTACTCAAGTACTGTGAGGGGGAAAAAAGGGCAAAAATTTTCTTATACATGCATGAAATCTTAGAAATGGAAAAATAACAGCCGTTGTTTAGCCACTGAGGTTCAGGCAGCAAGCTGAGATCTCAGTCATGGTTGAGATACCCAGGGGCTCGGCACTGCACACATCCCAAGCAGTCCCTGCTGCAAGAGCTGGGGTTTACAGCAACATCTGGTAGGATGTCATCCTGCTCCACGATGACATAGCAGAGCTCCTGTCCATACAGAGAAACAAACTCCTCTCTCCCAAACAACATGGGACCTGACAGCCTATTGGGAATGGTCCAGGGCCCATCTTAATGTCCAAACTTGAACTATGCCCACATAATGCTTGGAAGAGAGTTAGCTGGCCCCAGCCAAAACCATGCCAGAGGCCATGCTACCAATGCAGCTGGGTGAGTGACTGGGGTGGGCCTGTGCTCAGAGGCCAGTCTATATATAGCTGAAGAATACAGTTCCTACTTCAGGAAAACCACAGCCCAAGGATTGCCRAATAGGCAGAGGAATAAGAACATCAGTTTCTAGTACATTCATTTTATGTACAAGTTACTGTGAACTTCTGTGAGCATCTAGAGGAGATGTGAGGTAAAGCCTTGTAAAAAGCAAAGGGCTTYGCAGGTGACCTTAGAACCATGGGTTTTAGATGTAGTTACACATATGGAAGATGTCCCAGAAGTGACCTTGGGGGGAGCTGACAAAGAGAAGCTTGTTGCCTTGACAGAACAAATAAGCCACAGATGCAAGAAGTCATAGATAACAGCAGTCTTGACAAGAAAACATGAAAGAGAACAAGACTGAATTAAGCCAGTCTTGAAGGTCTTAGTCTTCAAATGACTGATAAGGGAGAATAATTAAACAGGAAAGGGTAAAGAGATGGGAACCATAAAATAATCAAACTTGCTAGTGAGCAGTAACCACTAAAATTAAGTACTTTCTTCTGCCCCTGAATAAGGATTTTAATCTTCTGCATTCATTTAGTCAGCTCCTATCTCCACCTTAATGTTATTTTTACATATTACACTTTTGCAGATGGTGAATATAGCAGATGTAACTTCTATATACAGTCAAAGAACATGCATATATATGCAGCTGCACAGAACAAATATTAATGGCTCGAATATCTTTAGAGAAATATAACCATAAAAGGGTTTAATTTGTAGGAAGAAATAGAAATCCAAAATTCATGCATGCTTGCAGTCCCCCATGTGCTATATTCTAGCTACAGCTGACAGCACTGGTGGGGCAGCCAGGCCATAGCTGTCTTCCTTGTAAAGAACCTGTAAATTTAACAGCAGCTGGCCCCATCCTATGGCTGACTGGCAAGGGAAGGTGTAGCTATTGTTTTCTGTAACCCCATTTTATGTGTCCCTGGTCATGGAGCACAATCTTRTGCTAGGCAGACTGCCACCATTTCTGTCAGTCTGTCCACATCCCTACACAGAAAGGAAGAGATACGCAAAATTTGACCCTTTGGAATACTTTCCTGTCTCCCCCTTGACATTGGCATAGTACTGACTGAGCTATGTGAAAGGTGTTGGGAAATAAATCCCAGCCCTTACTCTTAGCTGCATCTAGTGGGGCACTTTCAACACCATTTGGAAGATTTCATTTTAACTGACCTTCAGGCATGACTTATTTTTGTACTCTGAGTATTTTTAAGATTAACCCAGAGGAACTAACTCCTAAATATCTCACTGATGAGGGTGGAGGAGGACACATGGTGTTGCTGTTTCCAATAGCTCTGAAGGGTCTGGAAAGCCCCTGTGTAGAGTTTTCAGCTTGGGAGAGAATTTTCTAAATGTAGAAAGCCTGAGCTGTGAAATAGTCTTYGTTGCCAAAAGACTGAGCGAGAGGAAGAGATTGGTTTGTGGCATGTCAAACCTACCCTGTCCAATGTCGTGCAGCTGATGGCACCCACTGAGGGTCACTGTAGTCCAGGGGGTGGTGCACATTTGCTTCCAGGGCTACAAGGGGTTTGTGTGTGTKGTTTGTGGCCACGCACTGGGGGTGAGCAGCTGTATGGGAAAATAGAAAAGAGTCAACTTCCCACTTTAAGTATGGTGATACTTGCAAATAAACTGGAGTGGAAAGAAACGCATTGAAGCCTGGGGAGGCTACAGCAGGTTTTTTGGTGGCACCAGGGTCCCTGCATCTCAGGTGAGAAGTGGCAGCTCCAGGCTGGAAATGTGACCGAGCAGGTACTTCTCTGCCATGGCTGTGTGTGCCGCGGGTCACCTGCCCTGGATCTCTGCTCAGCTGGAACAGACAGGCTGGGGAAGCTGCTTTTCACCTCTTCCCAGATGGTGTCTTTGGTATTTCTGTGTGGTTGGCCACCCATGCCACACATAGAAAGGACACAGAGGCTCATGAGTGCTGAATGTCTTCCGGCAGCCTGCTCCCAGTGGGATTATGCTTGGAGCAATTGCATAAGGGAGGGCTACGAGACTGAGTAGTTTGGATAGTCTCCAAATCTGACTAGTCTCAAGCTAGTAAGCAAAATAAATATACCCCACAAGGCACCCTCTTAGCTTTTTTCTTCCTGGGGAGTAAGGAAAGGATCTGAATCAGGGCTCTGTACTGCTGGGGCAGGGTATTTAAATGATGTTTCTACTCACAGTAGGGCTGCAGGGGGTTAAGCTTTYTTGGAGAAAAATCAGCAGAAGAATAAAGAAAGACACAGATGGCTGAGTAAATTGATAACTGGTAGTGGCTACAACCTAATTACTGTGTCTACATATCTAATTAGCTTTTTTCATCTTTTTTTCAGAGATTTTTTTGAATAATCACTGCTATTACWTGTCAACAATAATTTTATAAGGTGTGAAATTCCTATAGTGCTGTGTTTATCATGATTCCTGACCTTACACCCCAGGGGAAGGGTGTAGTCAGCTTGGCATAAGCAATCTTGTGCCAGATGCAGGGTGGTTCATATTCAGAAATGTTATTTACAGAGATGGGAGGAGAGGAGGGAATCAGAGGATCAACGTCCCAGATAGGCTGGAATGTGTAGGATCAGATATCKGCAGTGGAGCACTTACAGCCTTAATTCGTGTTTCACAGGATGCCTGACTCTTACAGATCACTTCTCTTTTCAGTGAGCATGTGCCTACATATAGCTGTTTCCATTCCAGTCATAGCCCTTGTTTATGTCACTGACAGACCTCATCACATTTGACTGTGTTATTTTTACATAACAACTAAATCAGTGGAGGATCATGGAATATGCAGTGTATAAATTTTGAAATCAGCTTGAATGGATGCATCAACAGGATTTAAAAAATAGTGGAGACTTGGAGTAGTGATGCTTAGGTGCCACAGCGTTTAGCTGGTGAGGGTTCTGGTTAGTTAGCCATTTACAATCACAGAATCATTTAGGTTGGAAAAGACCCTTAAGATCATGAAGTCCACCACTAAATCATGTCCCTAAACGCCCTGTCTGCACATCTATTAAATATCTCCAGGGCTGGTGGCTCAGCTACTGAGTTACAGACAAAGAATGATTAGGGAACRTATCAGTGAAATTCACCAAAGGTACTAAAAGAAGAAAACAGTGTAAAATAATTGCAAAATGGCTTGATGAATGATGTGTAAACAYTGAAGAGAGGCATGTATATATCATCTAAGAATCTGTAATTGTCTGGGATTCAAGAGACCCRTGGTAAAATCCCCTATCTAAACATCTCCATTAAATGCAAAGTTGCGTTTAATTGAAGCAATACCAAGTCAGCTCTGCACAGGACATGGAAACTTGCTCCTGGGGCARAGCATTCTGTGAGGTAGAGAATAGTTATAGCATGCCAAGCTAGAAAAAATAAGCAGGTATTTCTTTCATTAGAGAATGCTCGTTGCATTCCCACTATGAGTGTTTCTCCTAGCTCATCTGATRCTCAGCTACCTCTTGCATTCTGTTGTTGCTCCAGTCACTTAAAACCTGGGTGGAGAGAACTGAAAATTGAACATGAAGTTGTGACAAGACATATAAAGCAGGTCTCATGGTAAGGGAGTAACCTGGAAATAGTGGAGCTAGCAAACTGAATCAACTTTTAAGGTGCAAAGAGAAAGATTATGGGGATTTTATTTAAAAAGCAATGGGAGAAACAAGGAAGATTTAGAAGAGTAAAAAGAAAGACTTGATTTAAGTAAGGCTTAAGAAGGGTACRGAGAATATTAATCTACAGAAGTTTTAATCTGGCTACAGCCGTGAAGTATTTTCCTGTCAACCTACTAAYTGGGAACAATACAGACAAGGGACTAAACTGAGGATCCATATTTGCATGACTGCAGACCTTCACAGACTATACTTTCTCTGTGAAGAAAAATGAAATAAGAAAGAGATGGAAAAATAAGAAAGGGGTAAATGCAATCCGTGAGAGGTGTGAGAGAATTAATAAATCCTTCAAGCAATTGCTCTCCAGAGCAGTGGATGGATCACTCTCCATACCAGTGTGAATGTTTTCACATGTGGGACTGCAGTCACATTCACCCTCCCCGTTTTCTGAGGCTTTTGAGCTAGAGTTTGGTGAGAKTTATGGTGGTTGTCCACTAGGTTTGAGGTGAATTTGGGTCGTTTTCCTTTAAAGTCTGTGGCCTGCTTCCTGAAGCAGACCTGAAAAATGTAAACCAGTATATGTCCATACTAACAGACCAGCAGGGAAGAAGGCTGCTGAGCCTTACTTTTTCAGACTGATGATACTGGAGGACACAAAAAATTCAAGTCTTTGACCCTGGCCAAAGTCTCCAGTTTGTTTTTGTGAATGCTGGTGCAATTACAATAGCAGAAGATTTCCAGGATGTTGAGGGTATTTTGTGTGTGTGTGTGTATGTGTGAAATGCAGAATTTGAAGGAGAGATTATTACAGTTTTTTAACTTGCTTTAGTGTTTGAAGAGTGCCTATTATCAAGAATACAGAGGGACTTTTATGACTAAATTTCCTTCTCTCCCAAAGTGAGAATTCCAAAAGCAAAAAAATATAATCACAACACTTGATTAGAAATAAAATCATTAAAGATTTTGTATACCTCATTTCTAAGTTGACYGGCTACAAGACCTCAAAATAGACTTGGGGGTTTTATCTCTGTTTTCAAAGTTTGCTCTCTAATAAYTAATCTTGTTTCAGATGTTCTGGCATGCCAAACCACTGCTGAAAATTTAGGACACCGTATTCTGCTGAAAAGAAAATTCTGAATAGCTTGATTTCAGGCTTTTTTTTTTTTTCCCCTCCCCATGTTCTGCTAAAGATTTACTTGTTAAAAATCGGGCATCATGTGTTGGCAAAGTAGGCAAGTAGTTTAAATTGTTCATTCTTTGTTGTTCTCAGTAGATTTGTGTCATGGTTTGTTTGTGCAAACATTTGCTCAACTCTCGTGTGTTTCATAGGTCACCAGTTTGTCTTGCTATTGACGGCAATGAGACTGCACGATTTGGAGAGTTAGGTACACAATTTATAGCTTAATAAAGAGAAGTACTTAKTGAAAAATGGAAAAAAAATCCAGACTTGCACATGCCTACAGTACAGTGCTTTTCTTCAGAAGTCCTGGAATAGCCACTTTGTTAAACAAGTAATTTTGTGGCAGCAGAACTAATGAAGCCTGGTTTCCTATAGTTTTTTGTCTCATGGGTGATTGACTTTCACTATCTAAGAGGATGTGAGCCCCAGGCAAAGCTTTTCCCATCAGTGGGGTGTTTATATAAGGGCTTTCTCCCATGAGGCTTCTCTCATATCTTGAACTCACAACCGCAAGTTTTCTCAGAGCCAGGACTCTGATAGCATCTCTACCCATCTGTCTATTTTCAGGAAAAAAAAGGAGGAATTCAGCCATCTTTCACAAGTCTACCAGTGTTAGAAGCTGGTTGGAAATATCATTAAGAAATTGATGGAATGAATACAGAGGTGATCACATAGGCTCCAATTTTGTAGGACATTCTACTGCAAATAACTTGGGCATTTCAGGATGYAGTACTGCAGTGACTATCAGAGATATTTTGTGTGCTTGAAAACCCTGGTTCAAAGTTTTTCCCATAAGAGAAAGCAGATTTGAGGATTAATTTCCAGGTTCTCAATGTTGTGTGCACAACAGCAGATGTGTAGTGTGCTTCCAAAATTGTTTTTGTCCTTTTCTTTTGGTGAGTCCACACAAATACTGCCATCAGCTGTTGATTAACTATGCTCTTTAATCCAGATTTCATAGTTTTGCTCTTTAGAAGAGAAGATTTACATTTTAGCCCTACTATAAAATCCTTYGCTGGCAAATGTTAAGTCTGATCTTTTAGTTTTCACAATTACACGCTCGTTCATAATTGTGTAGGTAATTACCCAGTCAAATGCAAAGTATGCACTAATATTTTTTTAAGAATGATGGTCTTCAGTGCAGTCCACTGAAACAACTTCTAGCACTTCATGTATATATTTGGATAGTAAAGGCAACGTCCTAAAGGGATAGTCGTAGAGCAGCCAGGATATAGCAATGCCCATATTAAAGTCAGTGAAGTAAAACTCTAGTGTGTATCCTTTGATGCTCTGCCTTAGTGATGCAATACAAATGTACATTTTAATGGTGCTTTTATAGTACTTGAACTCTTGGCTATATTGAAATGCAATTTTTCAATCTTGATGTTTTTGGAACGTGTTGAGAGTGTAMTATGCATGGTTTTTGTAGATCCCAGAGAAACCTCCCTCACACTTTTCTTTCACCCACTCACAGAAAATCCTCCCTTGTTTGGGTGCTAGGGAACCTTTGTGAATTAGTCATAGTCCSTGAGGTAAGAAGTGGAGTTTGAGCTAGCTGTCTATATTTTAATTAAATGAGAAACTCCGGATTCTCACTAGACAGATTCTTAGGTGTGGACCTTAATTCTGGTTACGGTCTGAACTGCTGGAAATTTCCTGATGTCTTTTAAATGACTTGTATTTTTGTGAGAGGGTCCCATGCRATTTTAAGAACTGCTAGGGAAATAAACTGCTGATAGTATCTAGAACTTTTCAGTCATCTATTTCCAGAGGCTTTAGAGAAGTATTATCAGCACCATTTCACGTATGGGGARCCTGAGGCACAGAGGACTGAAGTGACTTGCCCTTGACCATCCAGCAAGTAAGAAACAGAACTAGAGTTAGGGGCTTGCCCTTCTTAGTTATGCCACATCCATTCAGATACATGCTGCAGCCATCATGACAGGAGGAGACATGTTACATGCTAGCAGTGAACACCAGAGATTTTAATCTGCAGAAATGGCACTTACTTCACCTCTGTTGTCCATAAAATAGAGCATCTAAAGAGTAGAAAGAACTGGAGATTGGCGTCTCCTGAAATTCAGACAGCTTGCACCAGTGGGCTAGCAAGGAGAAGCTTGTGTGTCTGCCTGTACTGGGAGGAGGCAGGCATCCATGGCTGAGTCAATCTTCATGTGATTTCTTCTCTCACTCAGTGAAAAAATACTTTTGAGGGTACAGAATGAGGCTGTACTGTTTTTTTCAGTGTTCAGCTGTGATGGTGTCTGGGCTCTCATGCTCTCATGAGAGAATTATCCTTCCTTYCTTTCTGTGCAGACACCTCGTATTTCTTTAGATACTGTCTGGTCTCATGTTTTACTAGATGAGCCATCTGATGCTTAATCATAACCTAAACAAGCTCATTTTGTCTTTGTGTCACAGTAGGAGCCTGGGCAGGACAGACCAAATTTTGAACTTCTGCCCTGAATTGTGGTGTCTTACCTGAGTAACCAGAGGTGGAGAAGTATTTGTGCTATTCTTGCTACCTCCAATGCCTTGAATCACAGCTTTTCAGCAGCCAGAGGATGAACATATCTGATGGTTTTCTTGCTTCTCTCACAGGCTTTCTCAGACAGAGAGGGAGGCAAGCAGCAGAATAACAACTTTACAAATGCTTCTGCAAAAGGGGAGAAACAGCAAGAAACTGCAGTGGAAAATTATGAGAAGCTCCAGGCAGATAAATTCAGTTCTGATATATTTTTAAGTGATTCTTTTTTGCTTGTGGCATTCAGAATGTCGGTGGCACCCATTATATGACAAGGTCACAGCATAGGAACTGAAATGTGAACTCCAAACAAACAGTAGAGAAGGAGATGTGTTTACATCTGTTTTAAAGGAGAGCAGAGTAAACATTACTCTGAAGTCTTCCTGTGGAATTTTCTTAACTGCAGTGAAGAGTGAGCCTGTAAAAGCAATGTTGCCCAACAACAGCTCCTACTTTAAGATGTCCCCAATTCCTAAACCTGTGTACTATTGTTTTGTGCTGGTAAACTGGTGTACTCATTTTTTTTTCCCACTAACAACCTGAACTGTGAGCCAAGGGAGATCAATATGAGGTTTTCATTTCATTYAGAACTCTGGAATCCAGCCCACTGGAACTTGTATCTTTTGAAGCTCTAATAATTAACATGCCTGCATTCCTTAAACTACAGCACTCACCAAAACGTGCTTCCTGCAGAGCTGAATGAGGGCAAGGACATTGTGTGGCCAGCAGGAAGAAAAGCATGGCAGCCCTTCCTGGAAGGATTCCTGCTGGTTTTGGGTTGATTGARGAAGAGGATTCACCTGAGCTGGGAGTGGCCAGAAGGCTCCTGGCCCCTTTAAAATACAGGAGGTATGTGTAATGTGGGTCTCTTTAGTCCCTTTTTTTTAACTTATCTAAGAAACAGGCTATTTCCCAACCCRGGGCTCTGCTTGCTGTAGAGATGCTTGGTGTCCCTGATAATCTAAATTTGGAAGCAGATTTAAGAGATTTCTGTTGACCCCCCYCAAAAAAGCTGTGATTTCTAGCAACTGTTGTGAGGATACAACTTATTTTCCCAGACCCCATCCTCCCTCATGGGAAAGGAAGCCAAGTGAGGCCCTAACAGTCAGCTAACAAAGACTGTCTTCTGAACCAGCTCCCCAATAAGCAGAAATTACTTGGAAATTGCAAAGAGAAGTGAGTGTCAATAGGTAATGTTTCACACACAATATGTTGCCGAAAGAAATACCCACAATCCTCCTCTGAAGTGCCAAGGAATCCATTTGGCCTTTCAGTATGGCACAATCCTTGCTGACCTTCATTCACATGTGGTGTCTTGGAGTCTGTAGTGTGACGATGACACACGGTTTACCTCATTTAATTTTCTCAAGCTATGATCTCAGAAAAGTTATGAAGTCCACTCCCTGTCCCAAAGAAGGATCAGTTAAACCAACATCACTTGTCACCGAGATCTGTCTGGTCTGTTCTTAAATACCGCCCATAATGAGCTCTCCAGACAAACTTGCCAGTGCTTTGTTTTTTGTTTAGTGTCGTCTTTTTTGTTAAAGGACTCCTTTCCCCAAATTTCTTGTACTTCAGATCAAGCATATTGCTTCTTATCCTGTCCACACTGGACCTGGAAAATAGATTGTTCCTCTCCTTTTCTTTTTGCAGACTTACACACTGAAGAATATTCTCAAGTCTCTTCTCAGCCCTTTTCTCTAAACAACTTGTTTATTCCGTCTTTCCCTGTATGTCAGGTTTTCTGGACCTCAGATTAGTTTCCATTGCTCCCCTCAGGACTGTCTCCATTTGGCTCCAACTGTGAAGTGCAGAGTTCAAATGGGGCAGAGTACTTCAGCTGAGCTGTTTCCCATACTGAGAAGGGGAAAGCATCTAGCTTTTCTATGTGTTTGACAGTCCTACATATAGCATTTGCTATTCCAGCGCTTAGGCCAACAACTATTCCCCCATATGAGGGTGAAACAGAAATCTCTAGTCCATCAGCAAAGCAAAGCAGGTACACAAACATCGCATTTAGGTGTGCTCTTGGCTCCAGGTGGACTGGTGGCTGAATCCACAGTGGGATCTTACTTAGCTCCCCTTCTTTCTTTTCTGTCTGCTYGGAAAGGGTGACAAGATGTGGCTTGCCAAGGCAGGCTGCTAGCAGCTGAAATTCCTATATGGCTGTAGAAATGAAGAACTATTGAGCATGCCTGATTCCCATCACAACCTTTCCCTGGCTCTGCTTTGCCCTTTCTAGCTGAAGTACCCTGCTCTGCCATCTACTTGTGCAGGGAGGCACCTGGGATCGCAGAGTACAATTCCAGTCTCTTCCATCTCTCTTCTCATGCCCACTTTTTTTTTTTTTTGGAAAGACACAAATCAGGCCTGTGGCAAGTTTGGTCCTACATGGCTAGTGCCCACCTCTCTTGGTATGCTGGGATTTTCTAGTATTTTAGGGAGATAAATGCTTCTAGGTTGGCGATTTTTATATCACTCTCAGATAATAGCAAAGGTGCCCCGTAAATTAAGGACTGGATGACACATACATACTTTGACGCAATGCTTGAGCCCTGCTTTTTTGTTTTTTTTTTAGTACAGGATAACTAAGGGATCTACAGGACAACTAGGGGATCAGACCCAGCCAGTCTGGGTTTGAGAAAGGCAGGTCCTGCTTGACCAACTGATCTCCTTTTATGACCAGGTGAAATGCCTAGGGGGGAAGGCTGTGGAYATAATCTATCTTGACTTCAGCAAAGCCTTTGATACTGTCTCCCACAGCATTCTCCTGGAGAAGCTGGSAGCCTGTGGCTTGGACAGGTGCATTGTTTGTTGCATTAAAAACTCGCTTGGTGGCYGGGCCCAGGACGTGGTGGTGAATGGTGTTACATCCAGTTAGCAGCTGGTCACTATTGAGCTCAATGTTGGGGCCAGTCCTGTTTCRTATCTTTATTGATGATCTGSATGAGGGGATCMAGTGCACCCTCAGTCATTTCACAGACAACACTAAGCTGGGTGGGAGTGTTGATCTGCTGAGGGGCAGGAAGGCTGTACAGAGGGATCTGGACAGGCTGGATCCATCAACTGCAGCCAGTTTTATCCAGTTGAGTAAGGTGAAGTGTCAAGTGCTGCACTTGAATCACAACAACCCCATGCAGTGCTACAGGCTGGGGACAGAGTGGCTGAAAAACTGCCTGGTAGAGAAGGACCTGAGAGTGCTGATCAATAGCAGCTGAACATGAGGCAACGTGGTTCAGGTGGCCAAGACAGCCAATGGCATCCTGGCCTGTATCAGCAATAGTGTGGCCAGCAGGACCAGGGCAGTGACTGTCCCCCTGTACTCAGCACTGGTGAGGCCACACCTCAAGTGCTGTATCCAGTTCTGGGACCCTCAATTCAGGAAGGACGTTGAGGTGCTGGAGTAAGTCCGGAGAAAGGCAATGGAGCTGGTGAAGGGTGTGGAGCACAAGTCCTATGAGGTGCGGCTGAGGGAGCTGGGGGTGTTTAGTGTGGAGAAGAAGAGGCTCAGATGAGACCTTATCACTCTCTACAACCACCTGAAAGGAGGCTGTAGCCAGGTGAGGATCAATCTCTTCTCCCAGGCAACRAGCAACAGAACAAGAGAAAGTGGCCTCAAGCTGTGCCAGGGGGGGTTCAGGTTGGACATCAGAAGGAACTTCTCCACAGGAAGGGTGATTAGACATTAGAATGGACTGCCCAGGGAGGTGGTGCAGTTGCCATCCCTGGAGGTGTTCAAGGAAAGACTGGATGTGGCACTCAGTGCCATGGTCTAGTTGACAAGGTGATGTTCAGTCACAGGTTGGACTCGATGATCTCTGAGGTCTTTTCCAACYAAATTGATTCTGTGATCCTGTGATTACATTTAATGAAAAGTCAATGCTTTACTTCACTGATGCCTGTGCCGAAAGAAAGGAACAGGCAGTCCTGGAAACTACTTTCAGAGCACCTCATGGTTACATTGTGACTACATCTGAAGCTCTAAATGCAGGGGCTCAGTCTTTTGAGATGCTGAGTGCACTCAGCTGCCCGGAGGTCAACAGAAGTTAGTCAGTAAGCATTCCCTAGGAGGCTCTTACCACCCAGTAGGACAAGAACCAACCAAAATCAGTAAATGACTGGCCTGGTTGCCGGTTTGTATTAAAACCAGTTGTGTGAAACTGACCCRGAGAGTAGAAGGAACTATGAACTTAATCTAAAAAGGGAGGGAATTTCATCACTCTTGGATGTGGGTTTGAGGAGAGTAAATAGTCAAATGTTATTTTTCTCTGTTACTGATGGTGGGGTTTTTTATCACCCAGCACAATCATGTACATGTCGCAGAATAAGAATAACATACATGCCAATTCTAACAGAGCAGGCTTTCCTGGCTGTGCAGAGAAAGGCAAGGTGCTTTTTTCTTCTTCATAGAGAAGGAAAAGTATTTCTTTCCAACCTTGCATAACTTAAGAAACAGCTGGACATATTTACTTCCAATCTTTTCAATAAAATCTACCTTTCAGATGAGAGTAAGCATGAAAAATAAGAGAATTTTCAGACAGCAGACAGAAGAAATGTTGGGGTTCTCAACCCTGACTATTGCTGCTCTTGACAGGTCATACTTTCCAAAAAGAAGATAAAGACACATGAGGAAATKATTTAATATGATTAATACTCAGCATTGCAAGAGATCTATGTTATCTTGTCAGAATTGTCTGCCTGCCAAGGCAGAGTAAAAGAAAGGTGTACTGCTTAGAGCAAAGAGTTTAGTTCAGGCAGCACATGAAAGGGAAGGTTGGAGAAGCAGTAATAGCACACTTTTACCTGACGTAGACACATGCTCAGCTATTGCACCTTGACTGATTTGTCACATCCTGACTCTGTGTCCGATTAAAGCAAAGGCAAAACTCCTGAAGTAACAAACTGGTTTGTTAAAGGACCAGGCTCTTTATAAGGTAAAAAGAAAAAAAAATCTTTACCTCCAAGCTGTCACATCTTTATTAATATTTAAAGTTTCTTAGCAATAAGCCCCCATCCTCCTCAGAATCACAAAAGTTGTGGCTTGGCTACTTATATGGGGCTTCACAATGCCAGAGATGGCCTTTCCTATGTCATCTTAACTAATTAAAAACATAAGGAAAGTGATGGAGCAATTAATGCTTTGACTGTCCACATTGTAGATGCTATCAGAGACTTTAATTACATAGCAAATGATTGCAAATATCCAGTGACTGATGATGCAAATATGCCATGATTTACTCTCACGATGGGCTTCATTTAGGTACCTAATGTCAGTCTGTGGTAACATACACAGTCTTTGAAAAGCAGCTTTTATAACTATTCTTTGCTGTAATGAAAACCAGAATTCTTTCAGAAACTGAACAATAAAATTGTTAGGCATTTGTTTTTCTAGCTAAACTTCCAGTGACAGAATATTTAAGGCATATAATGCAATTGTTTTTCATGCAGGAGATGGGATGGATGATGTCAGGGTATAAAGAGTAYGTTATTCTTTACACATACAATTTCATATCATGTAAGTAAACATATTTTTAAAAAATATATTGGGAAATCTTTCAGTCAAAACAAATATTCTGTTCTATGTGTTTACAGAATCTAAGGATCTGCTCTTTTTGCCTTTTTCTTTTAAATCTCTGTGGCGTGAACTTGATTTTCTAAGTTTCCATAAGACTGTCCAAATTGGTTTGCTCTTAGAGCCATATTTTAAAGTTTATTTTCAATTTCTCTTTCAGTCTATCTAGTATTTATCAGTTCCAGGAAAAATCTTGAGAGAGAGACTCGGTCATTTTTCAATTCAGTGTGTTTTTCATGGCTTTTTGGTGTTTATAGATACAGCATAATTCTATATTGTTCAGCTTGCAGATGAGCACTTACAAAAAAAGAAGGCAGAGGCAGAGAATTCCAACAGCAAACCAAAGCCACAACAATGTAATGAAATAATGCAAATATAATTGTGATGAAGTTACTGCATGAGATTTTATGGCATGTGTGATTAGCYGTCCAGCTCTTTTTAGGAGGCAGGGCTGGAGACCAGTTGTGGAACCTGCTCACAGGATGTGGCACAGAGATAATGGCTTCYTGGTTGAAGTGCCTGACAGTAGCAGAACTCCAGGTCTTCTCCTTAARTAGTGGGGAAGAAGGAATGGCAGCAGTGGTTTTCAGGAGGCAGAGGCAATCTTTTCCATGGAATTAGCAGGCAGCCTGGATGGCATATGCAGGCAGCCACYTGGTGTGCAGCAGATTGGGACTACACAAACACTTTTGTCTTAAAAAAATTTAAAAATCTATCAGTCACTGTACAGAAAATAGTTTTGTGGGCAGCAAAGCTACTGAGGTCTAATATATAGCTTTTTGTCTTATGGGTAGATCTTGTCCRATCTACAGTGCAAATGCCAAMRAAACGTGTCCCAGACCAAAGATTCCTCCAATGTTTTGCATTCATTGATGTCTAAAACTGTTGTAATTTTCCAGTKCAGCAGTAATGGAAGCTTTTTCTCATTTCAGTTTAACAGCCTTGTAGAAYTTAATACATTTGACATCCATGTTCCTCTTAAAAGGCATTTGAAATTGGCTGCGTCCTTAGAAGTTGTTAGGGGAAGGCACATATCATGATTACACTTTTTCAATATCTTAGGAAAGTAGGCCAAGAGTAATAATGATATGAGTTTGCTGGATGAAATACTGAATTGCATCAGGATGTTTTTGCATACGAATTCTCCAGGTTTGGCAGGATCTCATTTGGAAAATGAATTATGCATTTTAGGGGTTCGCTGGAAAGTCAATTGTCTGCAGATTCCTTTGTAGGACAGATCTTTATCTTCTGCTCTTCCCCATATGAAGGACAGGTGATGAAAAAAGATATGCATTAAYTTATTTAGATTGTAGGAAGTCAAAGGGGAAATGAGTTCAGATGGTTTATCTACTTTGAACACTATATAAGAGAGTAGCTCTAACATTGGTCAGCCATGTTAGAGGGAGCTGATTCACTACTTGTAAAATTTAACGACAGGATTCTACTTTTTCAAATATTAGGTAAATCCTTAACACAGTAACTGATGCCTGCAGAGATGTTTAGCACATGCTCCACTTGAAGTATCTGTTAATCGCTGAAATAAGTCACCTGAATATCTTTGGGAAAAGAGAATTAATTGGCCTTTCAGGATAAAATCAAAGTTAAGCAATTTAAAAAGATGTTGTACTATCTTATAATGAATACATAAAACCAGGTTGCATCTGAAGTAGACAAAAATACTTAGTAGTTTAAGCAGATCTTTTGGGGAAAGTTGTTTTTTTAATTTCATGTCCTTCTCTTTCCTCACCACCCCACCCCCGCCCCCCCCCCCAAAAAAGTCAGGAAAATAAAAAGTGGAGCAAGCACTAAAAAGCAGGGGCATGTTTCCAAAATTTTAAAATTTTAATAGTTGAAAACAATAGGTTGGAGAACTTTTCCAAATAATTTGCTAGCACTCTGATCACTGGTCAAACAACTGGTAGATCTTAAAGACAGGAGAGGTTATAAAAATTCATCTCTTTCAGCTTTCCTTATAGGATGAACCATAGAATTTCACCCTGCAGTTCTTAGTTTGTGCCTAGAACATTTGAGCCAGGTGTGAAAAAATTCAGTATTGACACAAATTTGAAGTAAATGCTTAATGTCCTCACTGTAGAGATTTGTGTGCTTTACCATCTGAACTTAACTARATTTGTTTTGTAGCCGTTGGATCTTGTTATGTCATAATGTACAGCATTAAAGCATCTGTGTTTATAATGTGAACACCAGTGAGGCAGGGATATCAGCTCAGCAAAATGAGATTAACACCAAAATGTGTGTCACAGGCTCAGAGTACGTGAACATTTTTCTGAAAGCTAAAGTATCTCATGAAGCCTGGAAATGGGAGATCTGTTGAGTTACCAGCAACAGAGGTGAAAGATCAAGCAGTTTTAGTACTAATTAGTGGTTTCCCATGTGCCTCTCCTTGATGATAAGATCCTATGAGAGACTGTGATTTAAGTAGCCACCACACAGACACATAAGAGCTACATGTAAGGAGGGAGAAAACAGCGGTTCAGCTGTTTGTCTCCTCTTTCCAGAGCTGAGAGAGCTGACAGAAACCAAGTTTCATTCTGGTCACTTCTATCACCAGTCAATTATCTTCAAATACTGCAATTACAAGTCTTGAACACACAGAATTCATTAATATTTTCTTTGTGAAGCCTCCAGCTGAATGCTTTCTAGTACTCTACCATTTTAATTTACATGGTGTGATTCTTGGGCCTGCTTGGCCAGTGCTCCCGGTAGAAACATGGCAGGAGGTGTGTATCACTGCAGCACTGCATGGGCATGTGACATCCTGCTGTCCATGTTCCTCTGGGTTCATGGCTAGAAGCCTCTTTGGGAGCCAGGGTGGTTGGAGCATGCCATGGAACACATGGCTCTGAAGAGAGCATATCAAGTCATGCTGGGCTCGATAGCTGTCCTAGCAGGCTGGTCCCAAAGGGCAGCTCTGATCACTGCCTGGACCTTGAGAGCAGTTCCCAGGACATGTTAGCTGGGGTATCTTGCTGTCCAGGGTCTAAATGTGAAGAGGTGAGCAGCAGCTTTTCCTGCTGCCCTCAAGCATGAAAGTTCCTACTTTCCAAAAAAAGGAAAGATCAAATTGTGCAGTTTCAACATTGAAAGTAGGGAAGAAAGGGAGTATAATGAAAAATGGGGAAATGATAGTCTTGTTGCATGTGTGGGTCAGTCTGCTTGTTTTTTTTCAACCACTTAATTAGAAAAGGACACATGAAAATTGTTTGATGATTCCAAGACAATGTGCTCTGTTTTCAGTGGAAGTTTGGAGAAGTTCAGGTCACAAGTAACGTTTGAATTATACCCATGGGTCTATGATTGAAGTCAGAGGGTTTTGCCTCTGACAAGGTAAGTTAACACACATAGCACAGTGTCATTATTTCTCTAGTGGAGATGGGACTGTTCACTTGGGGAACTCAGCTTTGTGTGTGTATTTGCCATGCCACATATCAGATGTTTGTCTCTACAGTTGCTTTTCTCTAGTTTTGTTTTTTCGCTGGTTTTGGTTTAACATGTCTACTGACAGCTGTGGTATCTTCACTGTCCTGGAGCAGGGAAACAGGTAATGTTTTTCAGTTTGCTAAATCTCTCTCCTCTTCTGTATGTTACTGCTTCCTTTATTGATCCTTTGGTGCAGCAGCTTTCATGTCAGTAAAAAATAGGAAAGCATCAAAATTTCCTAGTGTGGGCAGAGACCTGCACACAATGACTAAACTGGATTTGTCCAAACTTCTTCCTTTTCATTCTGTCTTAGATATTTTGTGGGGAAGTTGTTTGTGCTCTGACAAGCAAACTATTGTGTTTGTTTGTTTGTTTGCTTGCTTTTTAAGTGTTAGGTATTTTAAAAAGTTCATTTTTTTGCTCCAATGACTACCCAAATTGCTACTATCCGTTAGTATTTGCCTGGAGGATTAGGACTAACATTTAGAATAAAGTGCCTGACATGTCTCTCTGATTATTACAGAACTACCACATGAAGTATTATTTGGTGGCAATTTTATGATGTGCCTAAGTGGAATAAAATGTCAATTTTATTAAAAAAAGAATGCGCCCAAGGACAGTGCAATGGGACCCTGATACAAATGTTTCGCAATAGGACACATTCTCATGAAGTGATTTAGTGTCTCAGCTGGGACTTAACTCCCAAGGAGAATTCCAGAATTGCCACTTACTGACACTGGTTTATTTTCAGTGGAGAATGCTGACTTCTCAGAAAAGGAGGAGGGGAGTGAAGAACCATCTCATTTGTTTTATCCCTGTGTTTGGTGGGTCAGGGCAAAGTTATTTGGGGGCAATTCTGCTGCATTCCTTGTCAGATACTCATTCCTCAAGTGCTGAGCAGGGAATTTTACTGCTTTCACTTGGGCTAGTTAAAAATAATAAATTGTATCAGAGACTAGGAGATGCATTTTATATGTCTCTTGTAAACCTTGCACTCAAAGATCTCTATGAGCTGTGCGAACGTGCTGCAATCCTGTTAACATCTGGCAAGCAGCAAATGGGAAATAAAAGAGTTTTTAAAAAAATCTTTAGCGTAATATTGCAAAGCAGGTTTTTAATTAGCTGGAGTTGTTTTTTCGCCCATATTTTGTATAGGCCTGAAGTGATCAGCAGCTTCTTACTCAGAAAATATGCTGCTTCCACTGACAGTTCTGGTTACAGTGTAACTCCAACTATTGGACTGTCTTGTTTGAAATGAAATGTCATTGCTGCGTTTTGGAAAACAGTTCTTGAGACTGACGGCAGTGCTGCAGGCTTGCAGGACTGTGTGTGACTGCATGTCTGCAGTCAGCACATGTCAGCAGGAGATGTAAAGATGAATGACTCCTTGAATTTCAAGTGACATGGGATGTAAATCAGGTAAGTCAGACAACACCACTGATTTCTTGAGAGCTATGTCAAAACTAGAAATCATTTGAGTTCTAATTAATGAAATGAGAAGAGCCACTTTGAGCATTATTTTTGCAGAGGAGGATGTTTTTTAAATGATAAAACGTGTGTTATGGCTGCTGTTCTTGTATGTAGGTGTGTCTGTGTATACACATACCTAGGCACAGAGGAAACTGATCCATTTCTTCTGATTTTAAGTCATGCCTAAGAAAAAGGCAAATTCTGGTTTATAAACCAGACACTTTTCTTGATGGTAAATCCAACTTAGAGTTAAAATGTACTTCGAAATTTTTCAATGTYTGTATCTTTTTGAGAGAAGAGGTCCATGCTTCATGCTCAGAAAATTCAGATATCATTTAAGTGCACTTTCTCATATGATAGAAAAGATTTTTCAGGTGGATGATCCGGAACCCTGAAGATTGTCACTATATATTTTACTTACGTATGTGTGTCTCCTTGGTACCCAGAACTACCCATTCCTTTTTTTTCAGTGAATTAATGTTTGACTTTCAGCCCTGCATGGGCATGGCAGGGCTCAGGCTGGACACTCTTGAGTGACGCGCGCACTCCTGTGTGAGGTAACACACTGACTCTAACGGGAGTCACTGGCCGTGACGTGCAGGTGGGTATTTCTGGCAATCCTAACTGGACGTATCAGTGTGTGAAGTCTCTGACAATTTCTCCTCATATAGCAATGCTTTCTCACGATTTTAAAAGAATTTGCTGACAACACGAAGATCAATTAATACATACATTTTGAAAGTAATAAAATTGCTAAAAGCAATGGGCAAGATATTTCTTGCATCGTTACTTGAAGGGGGTGATTTGGATTTCTTCATCTGCATGGTCTTCCCTTTTCAGCCCTGCAGACAGACTCTTGCTGCAGAGGGATGGTAGAACTGGTGATTGCGTGGTGGAGTGCAGAAAAGTTTGGGCAGAAGGGCAAAAGAAGAAGGGGTGGGGATTGAAAGAGAGTGAGCATTATTTCCACTGCCTACAGTCCTCTGTGAGACAGAAAGTGTTTTGAGAGAATCCCAGCTCCTTGAAGGTGTTTGAGTTCTCTAAAGGCTGCTGAGAAAGAAAGGGAGAAAAAAGACCTGCACATCCCTACCTAATGGAATGTCTGACCTTGACCTTGGGGGAATGTCTCAATTTCGAGTGTCCCTTAGGAGCTTAAAAATGCTGGAAACTCCAGTTCAAGGGCATTAGGGTTTATGGCTTTTGAGTTTTGGAGCAGGTAACCTCCAAACTAAGTAAACTCCAAGTAAGTGAGCCAGGTTGGTATGTAAGTGATATCCTTCTTCCTTGAAGGTGAACATGTAACTAAACACTGATGAATCAGGAGCTAAATTATGATGAAATTAGTCAGTGATGCTCTTGTTTCACTGGACTGGAATGTGGTATGACCAGTCAAATGTATGTTGTGATACAGTGAGTGACTGATGGACTGGAACTGTTTAGAGTCAAGTCCTTAGAGTCAACTGCAGAGCTTAAAGTAGCAAAATGCAACTGAAGTATTTGGGAGCTGCAGTTCTTGGAAGAAAATATTCTCCAGTATGTCTGTGCTTAGGCAATTTCTTCTTTCTTTTCCCTCACCATCCACAAGGTTCTGCTGGGATAACTGTGAGGCATTGCTCTCCTTCATTGTCTGCTGCCTCTGCAGAGCCTTCTGAGCATCGAGTTCAGGCAGGTATATCTGTGTCAAGTCACAAAATATGGGAATTTTAAATCAGGACATTCTAAAGGTCTTAACAGATGCCAAGCAGCCATATTCAGAATGGCCAACACCTTTATTTTTATCTTACTCAGTTTGTTTTCAAGCTTGAACATGTGTGTACACTAAGATTAGATCTATTTGCATTCCAGGTTCCAGAGTTCAGTTATTTTTGAGTTAACTCCATAAAAATAAAAATTTTAAAAAAAAAGTGTGTGGCGTTTGATCGAGAGAAGAAGGGGAGATGATTTTATTTAAAGCAGAAATAAAAGCCGCATTTTCTTTCAAATCATTTAATTAAACAAAGAAAAGGCAAAGCTATGCATGGACATCAAGCACAAAAGAGAAGAAGGTATCCTCTGTTGACTTCCTCCCTTCTCCAAAGGTAAAAATTAATCTAATTTCTAGATCCATAAGAGCTGGTCCTTATAGCCATTATGGGATGCCTGCTATACAAGCAATCTACAGCATTTTAAGGAAAGTTATGGCTCAATGCACTAATGACCCATGCTTCTGTGCCAACATTTATCTATTTTTTTTCCAGTTTTTCCAGTTCCCAGATAGACTGAAGTACATTTGAATCAAACACCAAAGTGTTCTGATATGTAAGATATTTAAGGGATAGATTCTGTACATCTTRCAGTTAACATCTGCTTGCAGATGTAGGTTGTGTACTTGTGCATGTAAAAACAAGGCTTTCCACTCAGCTAACAGGTTGCTTAATAAGACTACTGATGGCATAATCTAGCTTTATAAAGTCCAATGGCTATGAATTCTCCTTAGGGCTAATCCTGAATTTATAGCATTTTTATATATGAAGGTCAGAAACAGGAAGAAATGTTCTGTAGATTTAGGGAAGCAGTACAGCCACTCACTGTGGCTGCTACTGTGTTAGGCTGGCTGCGGTTACAGCCAAGCCCTTGTAGAAAAGGGTCTCTATTTCTGTTTGATTATTAAAAACAGTGATCCAGATGCAACATCTGGCTCAGGAAATCCCTAAACTCCTGATTGTCGGAAACACGGAGGATATTAAGGGAGGGGTGTGTGTGGAGAGGGAATCATTCTGCATGCACCCTGTTCTTATATTCTTTTCCAAAGCATCTGCCTTTGTCTGCTGTCAAAGGCAGGATATTGGGCTGGATGGACCTTTCATCTAACCCGGGATGTCATTTTTCCRTGTTTGGGGGGGTGGAGTGGGATGTGGCTGTGAAACTCCATCATCCAGGATCTGACGATTCCAAACGTGACTTTCCCCTTTTGCCTGAACCTTTATGGCTGTAGTGCTTCATCTGCTTTCCCCAAATCCTGCTCACAGCAGAAGTGCAGCATAGGGGGAGGGAGAGAGTTGGCCCCCTCCTCAAGGGCTTGTGTATTTTTATGTATTTATTTTGGCTTGGATGGAGATTTTTTTTTCTTTCCCCCTCTGAATAGGGAATTCAGAAAAGTGACATCATTTTTAATCCCTGACAGTTTATGGGCTTTGAAAAAGATTCTGGATAATACTGAGCAATTAAGATGCCATTTTAATAGTTCTTTCAAGTGAAATCAAGTGAGTAATTAAATAAAATTGAATGAGGACCATGTCAGGCCACCCACAAGCTCTCATATCCGCTACAAATAGATGAATAAGTTAGAGTGTGGGACAAATGCAGTGTCTAAGTGGTCCTATTTATGTATTATTGGATGACTCTAGGAATGAGGCTTTCAGCTGGAAGATTTGTTTCCTTTGAACAATACTTCCAAGCAAGAACATGCAAGATTGTCAATTGCTATTCAAGCAGCAGTAACTTTCCCTTCTTTTTAAATTTTATGTGATAGTGTTAATGCCATTGTTTTGTATAGATGGCCTACTGTAAAAGTTACAGAACATAAACAGGATGTTTTTGCATTAAATGCTGGATTAGAATTTCTGCTGTCTAGTTATGAATATGATTATATATGAATGCTTTTTGAAAGCTGCTTTAGACTGCAAGCATGTGGTATAGTATTACACATGGTTTGCATTCATTCTACACAGATTAAAAAAGCAAAGTGCAGACAAAGAGAAAACAAGTACTTTTGAGACTTACAGTACAATAGCTAAGTAGATATTGAAAAGTGGTATCTCTCAGTTGTATATCAGTTCATTTTCTTAAAGTGAAAAAACCTTTTTTTAGTCTTTTCCAATTTTACATGTTAAATTTTATGCTATGATTTCTCACTATAATTAGAAGTATTAACTGGAAACTGTATTTCTGAAGTCTGTTCTTTGTACTGTAGCTGGGATACCTAACCCTGTCTTAGATCAATGCAAAATATTGATAAAATATTGATGATTAAAAAGTGTCCCATTTGAAATTAAGACAGAGATATTAATACCATGACATACAATAACAGCTTTGAAAACTTGACTTGCATCTGCAGCATTATTTTTACTGGAATGAACATGGGGAGAGGCAGCAGTTAAATGCAACAGCCAAAATAATCTCATTGTATTTCACATATAGATTAACAGAAAAACTCATATTCCTCAAGAATTTCCTCTGTAGGATACCCTCTGGGCACAGCTGATGGAGTGGGTACCAGGCAGCACTCCCTGCTCACCTCACACAAACTTGTTTTCCCTTCATCTCATCGGTGTGATGCGATGAGCTCATCATTGCTCCATGCCTGTAGGTGCTACCGTGGTACMACTACATACTGTTGTTTTCTTTCTCTCCTAAAACATGCTTTTCTGGTTTTACTTTAAATTTGGGACAATAGAGGCCCCCTCTGGTGGTCAAAATATCTTCTGTACGTTTCTACAGTATTTCCCTCTAAAGATGTTTTGCTGAGGGGCCAAAATGTCTGCTTTACATTTTAAAGCAATACGACCATAGTTAGTTTGTATTTCTAAGAAAACCACTGGAATGAGCCAAAAATTGAGGAGAAGAATGCGTAGGAGAGGTGTTCCAGCGTGTGTCAGGTCCCGGGAATGTGGTCAGTGACACTGACGGGAGCACACAGAGAGTAGCTGCAGAATTCATGGCACTGACTCTCCCTGCCCAGCTGGCATGCAAGAGTAGAGATGGTGCTGGGACGCCAGGGCTTGGGCCCACTGCTGGAGGCAGGACGGTGTTAGGGAGAAATAGGAAACAAACTCTTACTGCTGAGAAAAAATACCTGCTTAGTTCCACAGGCTGCTCTTTGTCTGATCACTGGAAACCACAGGCATACTGGATGTTGAGGTAGAGAAAGCAAGTGTAGGCTGATTTACTGCTTTCTGTGGCTCCCTTTAATTTGGTAGAGTTGCGCTAAAAATATCAAAACATTTGGACATCCACAGAGGGTTATGATATGCAACATTTAAATTTAGGAGAAGACTCTTCTAATCACTATTTCTCTAATACATTTGCATGTGAGAAAGTGGCATTTCCCTTTGCTGTTGTGTTGGTGTTGTCCTCTCTGGCAAGGTATTTCAGCAACGTCTGATTTCCTGGAGATTGAGATGGTTTCTGAAACTGGTAGGGAAACCAAACGATATTTGAAATCACTATGGCACCTTTAAAAGCAACTATCAGCCATGCCATCAGGAAGATAATCCTAACGGCTATCCAGAATCAGTCTTAACAGACACTAGACAGGGTTTCTCCTTCCCTTCTGAATCTGGCTGATTCTCACACATTGCACAAGCTTCCACTGGCATTTCTTAGCCTGTTCCCTAAGCCYTGGCCTTGACTTTCTGTCTGCTGCCTCCCAGCAGCCACACATACCATCCGCCGCTCAAAGGAGAAAAGAATCCTGTCAACACAACAGCTGACCAAGAAAAAGAGTAATTCTCCAATGTGTTTATTCGCTGAAGAGCACTCGATCAATTCTATCAATGGTGACAGAGAGGATTTAATAGGAACATACAATAATTCTGTTGTTGTTTTAAAACCCCACTAGCCACAATAATGGCTGCAGAAGCACTTGTCATTGTCATGTGATTCCTATTAGCCTATTCTTAAGGAAGCCAAGGAAGAGAGATTGTGCTGTCATAAAAATGCATTTAATGTTATTTAAGAGTTTGTAATTGCATGTGTTGGTTTCCCGGAATTCCCTGCTTTTCTTCATCTCCTAGTAGCTCTTTTGCATACCTGTGGACTGCAAAAAAATTACTCCGTGCCTTAATCTACTGTGAAGTTTTAAAACTGCTAGCAGGGATCTTCCTGGACAAGGACTTCTGAATGTTATTTTTTTTTTTCTGTAGTAAGTCTGAAGGCCCTGCACAATTTGCTGGTAGGTGTGTATTGTTGGTAGCTGTGTGCCATCAGCAGAAAACAGATGAGCTGCCAGAGTAGCTGGACTGCTTAGAGTTTAGGGTATGGGGTTTTTATTCAAGTTTATTAATTGCTATGTTCATAAAAAGATATTTCCAAAGTAGAAAGTTAGAAATGGGCATGAAAAATTTTATTTGTTCTTTTCAATGTAGGATAAAAAAAAGAATATTTTTAATGAGATTTCTCTTAGTTATACAGCTACAACCATTTACCATGATGAATAAGCAATACTTGCTCACAGCGTTGTACAGAGGATAATGGCTTTAAGAGAGAAAATGAGCTTATGGCTGCTTTGAGCTTTCTTTTTCAAAATTTTGAATGCTGGATTACATTCAAAACCAGKTTTTTTTACCTTAAGAAATGAAGGCACTATTCATATTCAACCTTCAGAGTCCTTCTCCTGTACTGAATTGAAACAGTTGTTATCAAAGTCTTGTCATTCATGTATCAGATTCTGAACTCAGTCCTTAACCTTCTTCTTGATGAGCTAAATAGTCAGAATTCGTGGGCTTACTCATAGATGAGGTTTATTTTCCAGGTAACTAATTAGCAGTGCTCCAGCTACATGAAATGGAGGCATTAAGGTGCAACTCATGTCGGGAATGTGGCATGGTTATGGAAAAGGTGAGTGACCAACCCATCTTCTATTATGGCCTTGTTTTGTATTCCATGCAGTGAGCAGTGGGACTACTGGGGCACCAATTTTGTCTTGTACTGATCATTCCTGGAATTCCCCTTCGCTGACTTTTGTTCAAACAATGATATTGGTACAGGGCTTATAGGACAAGGAAGATTGGTCATTTCCATGTTAAACACTCTTGTGGCTTTTCTCTGAAGTTACTATGATTTATCAGCATCCCTTTTGAACTGCAGGCACTGGGCCAGGACAGTATTCCAGCAGTATTTGCTCAGGACTGCATGCAGACATACGATAGCCATCCTGCTGGATAAACCCCTGGGTATATGCTCATGTATCCAAGAGCAGCATTGTCTCTTTTAGCAGCGTGTCACACTGGGAGCTCCTGTTCAGCTGACAAAGCAGCATGACTCTAATATGTTTCCAGCGACCTAAAGCTCGTGAAAGAGATCTCTTTTTTTCCTGACTTCAGTTAATCATGAAGGGAAACAAGATTACATTGAGGTCTTTTTAACCTTTTTTTTTTTTCCCTGAGTACTAGCTTCATTCCTGTGCCCCAGAAACAAAGACCTTAGGTATGAATGGMTGGATGGCTGAAAAGACCCATTCTCTTTCTTTGTTCAGGCAATATATAACAGATGCCAGCAAAGGTATTGAAAGAACTTTTGGTATGGGCATATGCATTCCTTTGACTGGGTGCTTGCATGCAAGAAAGTTTATATAACTGTGATAGTGAGAGCTGATATTTAAATACTATCCTTGCTGCAAACTACAAATTAAAGTTGAATGGAACTACCCTATTTATCCTGCTGCTGATACTGAGAGCTGCGCCAAAATGCTGTTGGAAAGACTGGTGAAAAAAAATACAGTATGCAAGTGAGTAGTGGACAAGTGTAAAGGGCGTGTATATCCAAGTTGCTATGAGGTTCCTAATTACTGTAAGATAGTATATTCATGTGACAGAATCTGGATAAGATTCTCCATCCTTCTTCCTCATTACTACTGTTGGCAGCTCCCCAGGCTCCTGCCAGGGAAATTCAGCCCCAAGCTGCTCTGTGCTGCACGCCCAGCAACCTGAACATCAGAGGCTGATAAAGATGCCAGGTCACGATCGAGGGAGAGAAAGAATTAAGTGTGGAATTTCACAGCCACACACCAGGGTGGTGCTGAGGAAGAGGGGATAGAGACAAAAAGGATTTTTGAATAGAAGCGCCCAGTTTACCAGCAAGATTAGCTGAGGATGGAAAAGGAAGTTGAGTTGAGCTGGTAGGTCTAAACAAAACAAGCCAGGAGCTGGGCTGTAACATAAGGATGATCCTAAATAGCAGCAAGCAAATGAAGGCAGAAGCATGCGCAGGCTTCATTGCTTCATTACAAACTCGCTCAGTGCTCTGTACTTGGCAGGCTCTCACCCTCACCCTCTGTGCCAGAGGATTTTCCTGGCTAAAGCAGTCTGCTGGCAGACGCTCCCCCACCTCAGACCCAGAGATGCCGTCTCCCAAACAGCCTTGTGACTAAGAGGAGGCTGACCATATTATCATTAGGGTATCCTGAGAAATATAGATAGGAACGCTGGTTACAGGAAAAGCTTTGAACATTGCCATGCTCATGGGAACAGAGTGCTTTAGTGTGTGAGGTTACTTACAGTGAGATTTTCCCTTAAAGTTGGGGCTTGCTTCAAACCATCAATCTGTAATACCAAGGTAGGAAAAGGTACAACAAAACTCCCTATTAAATCTACATTTGGAAAGCTTCCTCTCTAAGGCCTTCATGGGCTCATGATGCTGCAGGCTGCTGTACCCCAGCTGTGGTGAGCGCTGGTGAGCACTCAGAATCCTTGTATGTGGCTTTTAGGCCCAGGCAGAGCCACTGCCTTGCAGAGACAGCTTTTCCCAGCCCGGATGGCAGGACTGCTCTCTTTCTGTCTGTCTGTCCCATTTTTCAGGGCACTGAGATATCCCATTATACTAAGGGGATTATGTCTTGTCTTCCCCCTTCCTCCTGCCTGCTTCCCACCCTTAAGGTCACTTGGTTAATATTTCTATTGTATACTTCAATTAGCACAATCCTGGCTGCAGGCTACCTTCCCCTATCCCTGGCCTCTTTAAAACACAGCAGTTTATATAATATACATTATTTTTAAAATGTTAATTGTGCAAGGACCTTTTAGGATTTGGAATGTTTAGCTTGCTGTGACCTTTGCACAGGATCTGCCCATGACATACATTCAGCATACACCGGTTTGCGGTGGCAGGCTGCCAAAACTACCCTGCCTCTTATCACCTCTTCCCCTGCTTACAGTTTGTTAGCTTTCTGGGAAACCCTGCCACAGGCATTAATGCAGTGAAACCCTACCTGTATCTGTTCCTTAACACCTATCTTGTGCTGTGCCAAAATGAAAGGTTGCCTTTGATTGGCATCTGAGAGGGTCTGCATTTATGGCACAGCAGAGTCTGAGAATAAAGACTAGCCCAGTGAAYTGGAGTAGAGGTTTCCATCTCTCAGGAGGGCTGCAAAGAGGGGCTCATGTACCCAGAGGGGTTTGCCAGCCRCTGGAGGTGAGAAGTGCTTCCAATGACTTTCTGCTGCTATAAACTCTGAACTCCTACAGCAGCCTTAGCCACGCTGATGGGTGCAGGCATTAGCAAGCCCACTGACCAAGTTCACTCTGCTCTTCACTATCTGTACTGTGAGTACCTATTGGGAGGTATCAATGATGAAACAATCATAAGAATGACAATTATGTAATCTCACAGTGTCAACCTAAGCATGCAGTGACAGAGGCAGATCTCAAAGGAGGATGACCTCTGGCAGTGAAAAAAAGAAAAAGCAACAGTGAGCAGCTGGGAGGATGCCCAGGAGCTTCAGTCTCTGACCCAGTTCAGCTGCAGATACAGCAACACACCCAGGCAAAGCCTCATTAACATCTTTATAAATTTCTGTAATATCTGGGTGTTGTCTGAAGGTTTGCTTTGAGCACACCCACGCAATCTGAGCCTCAGTTCGGCTGTAGAATACACAGGAAAAAGTAACAATGTAACAATGCTTCTTTTTAAGAAACAGATATCAGCATCTGAAATAAGTCACTGTGCTTGACTTAGCCAAACCAAATTCCTGGTGTCTGGAGTTTTGTCTATCTAGTGATAGCAGGATTAGATACAATATGCATGAATATACTGCGCGACCATGCAAAACCAAATAGTGCTGCAAAGATAATTGTGGTTTAATTAATACAGTCTGCTGCTCCATGCTCCACCAAGTTTTTGATTATTTGTCCATCTTTAGATTTTCAACAAAGCATTCCTGCACTGTTGGATGCCTTCAGAAAAAAAAGAAAAAAATGTATCTTCCTTTCCATTTTGGAAGTTTGGCTTGTTTTCAAGCCATTTTATTCAATAAAATAATTTTTTTTTGGTTATTAACAACACATTTGGCATGTCTGTTTTTCAGGAATTTTTAAGATTCTAAATTTTTGTGAATTTCAAAGTGAAGAACATGAAATATTTTTTACACATGGCATAAAAAACTAAAGCAGTCTGAAAACATATTTTAGTTAAGGACATAAACATGTTTCTGAAATATTAAATTTGCTTGTAAATTTTGTTGAACAATTTCCATTTCATGTCTCAAACTCCAGCTTTTAAAAGCGTATCTCTCCTAACCTACAAGATGGTACTTTTGCCCACTCACAGCATTTGACTCTGGGTATTTTTTTCTTCATGGTTATTTGGTGTAAAAGGCTAAAAATAAAAGCATATTGTTCTGAGCATTGTGGACAACTTTTCCAGACGGGGAAAACAAGGGTTTTATGACTTAGGAAAGCAGAGTTCCCAGAGGGCTGGTCTGCTTTTTTTCCACTCTTCCCTTTAGGATTTTCTGAAAACATTTCACTTACTTTTGACTCTGCAGTACATTTATAGTCTTGTATTTTTAGGGTTTTGTGTGTACCTCCCGTGCATGTGTTCCTGCTGCTCTCCCATGCACACAGAGCTATCACAGCAAACTTCTGTGCAATCACTCACTCACACATGACCAAAGATTCAAATTGGTGGAGGTGCCTGGTTTTGGTTTTCCCTTTCCCGATCACTAGGCAGAAATTTGCTCTCTGCTTATCATGGGTTAACGTGAGTGTTCAGTCTCCAGGAAGGAGCAGCAGCACTGGGGCAGCAGCCCTGGCAAGGACAGGAGCCCTTGGAGGTGCCTGCTCCAGCCTGGAGTGTCCCCTAATCCAGCTCCCAGGGCTATGCCTCAGCTAAAAGCCCGTGCCCTCCCATCATTTCCCAAAGCAAAAGCTAAGCAGAAGCAGTCTAGCTAGGTTTGAAAGGCTGAAACACGCCTTTGTCTGCTCTCTTGTTATCCTGAACAGCTGGTTTAGAGCCGTACACAGCCCACGGCCGTGAATGGCAATATTAACTTTAAAAAGAAAATCCTATATTTGATTGGCTGAGCCAGCTGTCTGATGGCACAGCTTTACAGCACTTAGAATTTCTTTGTAATTAGGGAATTGTTGCAAAATAGGGAACAATAACATTATATGAAGGCTGCTATTTAAACTGTGATAGCCAAGTTTACCTTCAAGTTGCATCTAAATTAATATTCTAATTTTGAAAGAAAATCAGAACCTAACAGCTGCTGGTGACTTTCCTTAAACTGTTTTAGAAAGAGTCAGATTATGATGGTTTTGAGTATTTGGACACTTGATAGCCTATTCTTAGAGTACACTTCTGTTCATTGTTGGTTTGGGTTTTTTTTTTCACTTAGCAGTTTAACAAATGCCTTAAAACTTAAACCACATAAAAAGTATTTTGTATTCAAGGGAGGGGTCCAGTGTGAGTTTCATGTTCAACACATGAGCCACGATGTGATTAATTTTCAAGTAACTCTATGCCAATATTTTGTAGGTTTTTAAACTGGTAAGCTTCACTGTCAGACTAAACTTTCTAATATTTGGTGTTTTCTAAAATGTTACTGAAATGTGTTTTCTCTAATATCTCTAATTATTTAAGTCTTAATTCCACACTATTTAAATATTTTGTTAAGGCTATGTTATTCAAATGGTTTTTTAAAGCTACAGTTTAGTTATTTAACTGATAAATCTATTACTCTAGTTAATAATTCTTAAACATCCCTTTTAGTTGTTGAAGACAAGAACATTGTTTACAACTCTGTAAAGGAAATTTATATTAACAATTACAAGGTATTAGGAAGTACACTGGATATAAAGTCCTGTATAAACATAGAAGTTGTTATTAATCCATAAGCGATGTGCTAATAGACTTGCAGTTAACTTGACATACCTGTTATTTGCTCAGGAAAAGCCCAGAACTTTGCTAAGGTGTAAAGAAAATTTTCACACAAAAAGCGGGGAGTTGATATAAAGTGATGGTGCATAAATGGAGGCTGGAAATTAAAAGAGAGTGTCAGCTTTACAAAGAAGTGGTGGGAAAATGAAAATGAGGCTGTGAAAATGGCATTGGTATGCCTGTGCACCATGGATGATTGGGTTGCTCCTAACATTGAGGACTGCACTATTGGCCAGTCTCACCCTGGGATCTTGCTTTATGGTCCATCTTGTTCTTGTGTAATGAGAGGGGCTTGGCTTCCTGTTCTGTTAAACTTCCATTTACCTGGGCATGGTACTCAGGAGAACTGGACTATAATTCTATGAATATTTCCAGCACAGGGCAGGAAAACAGACATATGAGTGGAAGAGTGTTAAGACCGGAAAGCTCAGACACCTTTGTATCCCAGCTCCTCAAATTTAAAAGGACACCTAAGTGATGCTTGTGTTCTTTGCTGGATCAAAACTTGAGTGTTCAAAGTGGAGTGTGTCCTGCCTTTTCTTCCCTGGATGTATTTTCTTACACTGTCCTGGACGTGTGTCCCCTTCTCCTTTCACATTCTACCCTTCAGCTTCCCTCTGACCCCATGCTGCCAACCTTTCCAAGGCTCCGTGCCTCCCTCCTCTTTGTTTCTGCTTCTCCTTGTAAGGTGGGAGCAGGCTGTGTTTGGGTGCAGCAGATGTGCTGTGCCTGGGGCAGTGGCAGGAAGGGGTTCCCATACTTTGGGCTGAACCCCTGCTCCCGAAACACAACCAGCTGTGCTTGCGAGACACGGGAACCCGGTGGGGCCTTCAGTCCTGTAAATGGCTGCACACTTGACGTCAACTATGCCTAAATAAACCCTTTTCCAGCACACCAGAGGGAAAAACCGAGTAATATCCGTCAGCCTTTTGCCACCCAAACTGCAGTGTGCGTTAGAAAGTCCGGTGTTGGCCTTGCTTGCCTTGACTTTTCCTCTGTGTAAAATGGGGGTACAGCTGTGCCGGTGTGTTGAAGTCTATAAATGAAAAGTGTTGCATAGGTGTGAGTATTATTAGCTGCTTAATAGAACTAGGCAGTGTTACAAATGAACCTGAGAATACGCCACAGCAGTGTCAGCTTAAACCCAGATAAGGTGACATTTTTGCCAAGAAT
This sequence comes from Amblyornis subalaris, assembly GCA_018881555.1. Classification (NCBI taxonomy): domain Eukaryota; kingdom Metazoa; phylum Chordata; class Aves; order Passeriformes; family Ptilonorhynchidae; genus Amblyornis; species Amblyornis subalaris. The sequence goes on from JACAXG010000037.1 coordinate 1,750,408, forward strand.
TACTGAAGTACAAGGAAAAAAATTAATTGCTGTAGCATTCCTATAACTCCATCAAAACTTCTGTCTAGCTGAGTCAAACGCAGCAGAAACCATGGATAGCAAGGCTGTAAAGATCACTTTTCGGCTTACATTTTTTCAATGTCTCTTTCAAAAAAAAAAGTAGTTTTTAACAGCTAAGCACTTTTTCTTTCTCTTAGAGCCTCACAGAGGTTTTCTGACAGGCTGGTACATCCTGTCATACTACTGGCAGCTCTGTGCTCTGTGCATTTGTGCCACACAGGTGCTTTCCTTGAGTCGAGATGACAAAATCAGTTTTGGACACCAGGAAAGCAGGAATATGACTTGCCATCAAGAAATAAACTTGGAGTGAACATGTCACCAAAATCTTCCTGTCTCACAACTGCTCACTGAGAGTGGCAGTATGCAGAAGTGACTGGACTGTGATCCATGCAGAGTTATGGAAGGGAAACCTGTGAGGCTAAGCTGGGAAAACCTTTGGGGTTTTCCAAGTGAACTTCTCTGGGCTGAGGAGCACCAGGCTGTGCATGGTTATACAGTGTATATCACAACTGCACCCAGCACAGGGAATTGTCTTCTAACAGGGACAAATGCGGGGTGTTTTCCTCCACYACCTTGCACTGTTACTTTTTGATACAGTACCCTGACACCTTTTCCTCTGGCTCTCTAACACCTCATAAAACAAAGTGCTTGGTTGACTTGCTGGTTTATAACAATCAAACTGGTATATATAACTTAAAAGATTTTTCTTAGAAAACCTTTTTTACTTGTTGGTGTTCCATCTGCCACTACTACAGCATTTCCACTGAATTTCAAAGTTTTTTCCCCAAGTGCCATTTTGTTGTGCCTAAGCTTTAATTTGAAGACTTGTTTAGAGTATAATAAGTAACAGCTAATGCAGAAATAATACACTGAATACTTTTCTGTAGTATCTAGAGAAGTAATGTCGTACCAAAAAATTTGTACTGATTTTTCCTAAAGAACTTGGAAACACAACAGTGTAGCCATTGTATTTCAAACTTTAGAGCAATTGTTCAGTACGTGTGGTGCAACCCTAAATTTCGATGTCAGAACATGGTGCCAACTCTGAGTTTCTATAAATTGTGGTACTGTGGGCATGCACATGTTTAAACAAGTGTTTTCCTATCTCCAGTTTATATAGTCATATTTATGTATATGGTTTGGAAAAGCCAGACAACACTCTAAAGCGACTAAAGGGAACCTAAACCATGTGCTCAGCTTTCACACCATTGTGCTTTTAAAACAAAACAAAACCTGTTATGGGGCTTGGATTTTTCCTCTAAGTACATTAGCATTTGTAATATATGAATCCTAATTAAGTTTATTCTTGTATACCATAAAACGTGTAGGTAGAAAAAGAGACCTAGTAAAACGAAGAGATAAACAGAGAATAATTAATTGCCTGCAGCTGAAAGTGTTTTGTGCCATAGTTTCTGTTGCTTCAGGATACTCATAAACCTGTGACTTTAAACATCTTTAAATTACAGGTTTAGGCATCCAAAATATCAGCGTAACTACTTTTGGACTCAACAGGCTACCTAGTGGCTTAACCTACTACCGAAGGTCAGGAGAATATCATTCATCTTCCACGATGCCTAGACATCACCGGCTACACTTCTGGAGATATCCTGGAAAATGAAACTGTGAAAACATTCCAAGCGGTTCAGTGGGATTATTGTCCATGACAAGATTCTCTTGACAATACGCAAACCTTTGTGCATGCATCACCATAATACCCAATAAAAATCAAAGGTCTCCCTTGGGACTGCTCTGCTTTCTGTGCACAGTATTTCAGATGGGCTGGTAATATGTGCATTCCACACCATGATTAAAACTAACTCATGGTTTCTCACCCACATTCTCAGTTTAAGCATTCTTTGTTCTTTTGAATGTTATTTTCTTACTTTTGAAGAAAGGTTTCCATCTATGCTTCTAACATAACACCCAGCCCTGGAAGATGCTAATCACTGTGCTGTATATCCCTCTTTGGATAAAATAGGTTATTCTCTGAGTCAATGTTTCTGGTTTAGTAAGTCACAAAAGTTAAAAACATTTTCGTATTTATAGTTCTTGCTGGAATTACCCTGTGGAAACAATGGTTGTATGTAATAGTTAAGACACTGTGCAGGATTAGTTGATTACAGGATCAGACAGTATGCTCAAAGAGCATTAGCTTTTCCCCAGTATAAGAACCTTTTTTCAAATTGGAAGTGGACTGTAACAGGCAGTGCTAGCCCACAAAACCAGGTTCTGTGTCCTCCAGCACACTGCTGCTGGTTTGTGTCTAAGTCTTGTGCACTGGATTGCTGCGAGGAATGATCACATGCCAACGGCATCATTTCCTAATGGAGACATGATCAGATAGTATAAGAAAAGAAGAGCATCTCCCTGACTGAAAAACATTAGGAAGATTGGTGGCTGCCTTAGAAATAATCAGTGTGAGAAGGCAAGCATGTCGTTTTGATTAGAGAGCCAGACCTAGGAAAAACAGCAAGAGGAACAGAAAAATGAAGAAAACTGCAGAAGGAAAGGAGAAGAAAAGTTTGGTTTGTTACTTCAGAGGGCTTTTATTCTCATTAGTATTAGGGGTTGGTATTGTTTTCGGCTGTGAAGGATAATTTGGATTATGCTGATCTTATATCACTGAGACAAGGAGCTGGACAGATTCTGCAGAAGAGAAGTGTGTGACTCATGGAAAGAGTAACTAGTGAAGAACTTGCTCAACTTGAACTCTTGCTTATAGGGATTTTATTTACCCCTGGGGGAGGGTGAAGTTTTCCAGTTTGGCATAGAGCTAAACTACTTTACCAGTGAGAGACAACTTGAAGCCTCCTTTGCTGAGAAGATAAGCTTTCATGATACAGGCTAACGTGTACTGAAGATTATTGCACAGCCAGAGAGGAAAAAGATGCCTTAAGGCATGCTTTTTTTAGCTGTGAAAACTAGCTAATGGAGTATTTAACACATGCACCTAACTAAATGGTCACATTAACTCTTTTTCATTCAATACACAAGACAAAACATCAAATATTTATTTATAGCCGTCGCAGTTAACAAAAAATAAAGAAAAATGCTCCCTGCTTTGAGGATTCTTAGTAGCTCTTTCAACAATATGATACCCATATTCTCCTTCACAAAAATCTCCATTAGACAATTCACTCAAAACTATTTCTATATTTTTATCTTTAATGTGAATAATAAGCTACCTGTCTGGTGACAACATTATGGGCACTTAGAAAATATTTGCTGTGGAAACATTTGGAAAGAGTTACATTCAAGAAAATTACTTGCTGAAGAGGTTTCTTTAGTTTAAATGCAAATTCAGCCTCAGCTCATCTGTACTAACATGTTTTAAAAGAAAGGAGAAAAACCCCCCACTTCCCTGATGTACTAATCAGAGCTCTTAATAGCAATCTAAAACATGCATAAGTTAAGAAAACTCCCCAGTTTCTCCAGAACAGGGCAGAACTTAATCCTAGGGCACTGCCTGCCTGAAAATTTGGAGATCACAGAGATGAGATGAGATTTGGATGCAGAGTCCAAACAAACACTCTTAATATGTGAGTTATGAATATGAATCCTCTTTTTCTTTTTCTTTACAAACCCTACATCAAATTATGAGGAAAAATTTAACCTGCTGTTGTGAATCTTTTGTTTAGCATAACTATTTGTAAAAAGACTTTGTTCTACTTAATTGTGCTGTCAAGTCACAGAGATTCTCTCTGCAATAAAAACAAATCTTAAATTCTTTCAGAAGGAAAAAGCCCACCTCATTTTAAAACTAATAAAGCATAAGAAAAGGTAGTAGGTATGACAGTTCAATTTATCAGTCCTATCTTTGAGCAGAGCTAAATCAATTAGTATAAATCTATTCTAGTCTTTGAAAGAAACATGGTAACATAGATGACAAGACTGAAGCACTGTATGATTGTGGGTTGTAAAAGCTGCTTTAAGTACTGAAACACTGAAGTTGAAAATATACTTGATGAGCTGAACTGTAAAGAATCACAAGAGATTCCTGCAGACCCTGAAAATGTTATGTAGTGTATCATTCATGAAACTGGCAAACACTCAAAAAAACCACTGGTGCTTTTGCCAGTCAGTGCTAAGGACTTACATATGGTCTTTGTTCAGGTTTTCCTGACTAGAGAGGCTTTCTCTCAATTTAAATTGTTGGCAGTCATAATTTCTGATTTTCATGATTGCAGTTGCCTTTAAATCAGCTCTGGAAATCATCAAACTTACCATCCTGGAGCAGAATCCTGATCCTTGTCAGCCATGGCTACAACCCCACAGAAAAGGAGGGGCAACACAGGTTAATTCAGCTTTGAAGAAGTATAGGTACTGCTTGATTTTAGGTCAGAGATGGACATGAGTGTGCTTTGAACAGGAACAGACGAGAAGCTTCTGTGCAGAGACAGATCATTCTTTTTGTCTTCAGGTTACATTTTTTCAGTTCAAGATTGTACATACCCTGATAGGTCAAAACTGTGGTCCTTGAAAATGCTAGGCTTGTTTTGGAAGAAAAGGAATCTGCTTTTTTTTTCTTTTCCAGAAAATTTTAAACTTTAGTATGAACAAAGTTAGCAAATTCATCTACGCAAGGATCCTGAATCTGGAGAATTGTCTGAATATTTTGTGTGCTGCTGGCTGAAAGTCAACACAAGTAAAATGAGAAAAAGAGGCTACATGAGCTGAAACTTCATGCTACAAACGCTTGCTTTCCTGGATGACCCTGGTCTGGTCAGATAATGGTTCTGCTCTTTACAGCCCAACTACATGTGATTCAAACAAAAATCTCGCTCACAGGCTGTTTAGGACTGAGGCACATCTTCACACTTTTTCTTTTCAGATAGGAATGCAGACGTGTATAGCTGAAAGAAACAGCAAGCAGAGTCTGTGTGCTGCATGTGATACTATATTGCCCTGCAAATCTGTGTATTCTAATAAATAAGCCTGCAGAAGTGCGGCGGGACCGCCTGCTTTGTGTGCCAAGGGCTTGCGAAAAGACCAGCGCGCCTCTGCCGAGACAAGGAGACGGTGCCGGAGCCTGGAGCCCCGTTGGGAGAAGTGAGGAGCGCCTGCAAGGAGCAGGGAGTGAAAGGCTGCCCCTCAGGTGGGCTCCCTGTGCCAGCAGAGAGGAGCCGCGGTTGCGTGACTCACCGGCTGGCCGTCACGGGAATGTCTGGGAGCGGGACGGTGTCGTGGCCGTGCTGGGGACGCACCACAAGCCCTGTACTGTTCAGATCCATCTGCTGCTGCTTTAGGGAAGCGCGGTAAATTACGATGGCAGGTTTAAAACAATCTGACAATTATACAGACTTATTTTAAATACAGCTGTTAAGGGAGGATAAACATTTATGATTTTCACAATTTTTTTTTTTTTTAGGCTCAGGTGAACACTGGAAAGCTGACTTTAATCTGAGAGAGATTCTAGTCAAGTAGTCACTCTCATCACTTTGATTTGGCTAATTAGAGACCATGTTTTGATTATCTGGTGCAGTCAGCCCCCACCGGGCCCTCCTTGCCTAAGCCTCTTTGGTATAAGGCCAGACTGAATTTGTATTTTCTAAATACAGGTGAGGCTCTGTGCTGGGCCGGTGTGTCTCTCTACAGTACTCTTATGTTACAGCCTGCTTGGTGGCAGGATCAGTTCGGACTGTGCCTGGCGTCATCTGTGAGCACAGGTGTTYAGCCTTTTTCTGGGGTCTGCTTCATTCCTTCTGGCATGCCCTAGCTCTTCCAGTCCTCGATCTCCTTCCCACCTGTAGCCTACACCAGGAAGTCTTCTACATTATTACCCTGCAGGCTTGCTTTCTTGAAACTGGTTTCTGACCCACCCAAAATGGGCAGCAGCTGTGCCTGTTTCCACCTGAGGCTGCTTGTTAGGCTTGATGCCACACCTCATCACAGATGCATATCGTAACGGAGGGTGGAGGGGAACCCCAGAGGTGCTCCTGCTCCGACCAGGGTCAGTGTTCAAGCATCCTGATGGAAAACACAGACACTGCAGACTGACATTAAACATCTCTGCAGACACGTTTTGCTATTGGAGGAAAAGTGATGGAAATGAAAGCCCAGCATTTTTCTCCCTACCTACTTTGAAAAAAAAAAAGCTTGTAATTTTCATTCCATCACCTTCCACCACAAACCTTGAAAGAGCAGTAGACAGAGAAACTATACACATACTCCCAACCTCTAACATTGATGTGCTGGGAGCTGCTCCAAGTGCATCATCAGAAGTAGTATTCTGCCCTCTTTTTAATTCAGAGAGCCAGGATCTACTGCTCTGTGTGTCCAGCTGGTTTTTAAACAATTGTTTATCGTGACAGTCAAGCTCAGGTAGTAAGCAGGGCTGGGTTCCTGTCCCTGTGACATGCAGAGCAAGGTTAAACTGGACAGTAAGCCACCCACCCAACATAATCCCAGGCTGTCCGAGGGGGAGACCAAACACAGACAAGAGTGTGGAAACATTACCTTTCAGGTTATTCAGCAGCTGCTGCAGAGGTAATCATGGCTGGTTTTCCCGTGAGCCATGGCTCCTCTTTCCATAGTTTCATACCACTTCTGTCTGCTTCACTTCCACTTACACTCTAGGCTCTGCCTAGATTATGTATAATTATGAAAACTTTAAGACATTTGTCAGTGCTAATTGAAGTCAGGAGCAGCTTTATTTTACACAGACTCTTTTTCCTTCAGCTTTCATAAGCCTGAGCAGCACACAGTGCAACAGTGAAAAATCAGGGTCCACTACTGAAGTTTATTTTTGTAGAGGTTAGTATTCTTGGCACACGACTTAGTCACGCTGTGAGAGTTTTCAGATATTAGTTATAATATTTACTTTGCTTTTGTGAAGAATATGTTAGTTTAAACATGTCTTCTCCTAAGGTAAAGTGAAATAATTAATTTCTTATTTTTGTGGTCCTTTCCACCTAATTTCCTCTGCAGTTTATTTATTTTCAGTGTACACAGGATTGTACAAAGAAACAAACAATTGCAAGGAATAGTGTAATAAAAATGTTCAATAGATATTTTAATTGTTTTGTAGACAAGATATATTTATTTCCTTGAGGGGAAGAATAATTGCAACAGCGCAGCAGTGTGGAGATTTTCATATCTTGAAAAAAATCTTGTATTTCTGAATCAGTTATTTTATGTATGTGAGGATAACTGTGAAACTGCCAAATATTCTAGAAGGGATATCTGCTATTCAGGAAAATAGAATTCAAGACTACAAATCCACACAACTTCTTTTACTACAGCTCTTATGTCAGCAACTTAAAAAGAAGCCAACTCCTACTTGCCTTATGCATGTATTTTGCTGGATATGGTGACATCTGGCATCAGACTTTTRCCAAATGAATCCAATTTTCAGTGTGACTTAATGCAAGAAAAAAAAAGTCCTTATTGCAATCTCTTTTGGTAGTAGTCTGAGTGGGAGTGATGACCCCTACCCTCACTATCATTACTCTCTTTTCTTTTCCTATCCAGACTTGTGGTTCTGGAATAGCTGCATGCTAATCTGTCTGCTTCAGAAACTGAATGCCACACAGGATCTGTACTGCTCCAAGATACAAATTCRTATCACAGACCACACTCATCATAAAAGTTCCTTGGTTCTGCAAACCTAGTCTGCTCCAGGGCCGTGTGACTCCCCGTCAGAAGAGCCGGTAGGATTTATCACCTGGTGYGTGTGTACAGTGCCTGATGCAGCAGGGCCCTGATTGCAGTGGCAATAATGATGACTTGGGAGGTGATGACTTCTTKCAGTGGAGGTGTTGGGGAAAGCACATTCATGCATCTTGGATTCAGCAAATCCAAGGAGGGGGAGGCAGAATGTTGTTTACCCAAGGTAACATAGTGTGAATCTGGAATTACTGGGGTATGCCAAGTATGATCATTACAGATCTCCAAGTCACAACGAAGGTTACCAGTAGCAAATGGGTAGAGCAAAGCTAAGCTGCTTCCTTCCAAACTCTCACACATCAATTGAGACCTAGTCTGATTATCTGAGTTCCTTGGAAGTGAATGTAAGTGCCTACATGAATAGGGCGAGCAAAACTTGTCCTTTTGTGAAACATTATTAATGATATTTATACTGTGGTAACACTCAGGAACAGTTGAGGCCTCAGGATATTAGTGCAAAGCGTAATTACAGTTTCTGCCTGAAGGAACAAACAACAATCAGGGTTGGGAGGTAGAGTTCTGTTCAAGAAATAGCATGCAGAAGTGATACTAACATCTACACAGTCTTACTCTGCAAACCAGGAATGTATTCAGAGTCACGTGTGCTATATACTTTAGTGACATAATAAACGCCAATTACTTCTTTTCCCTACTCTGATGGCAGTGAGACTAAGCTGTTCGCTTTTGTTCAAAAGAAATATTCTCCAAATTAGAGTCATGTTACCTGTACAGAGCTATGGCTAAAGGTATAATTTAGCCTGCAGAATACGAGACTGTTTTGCAGATAATTGTATGGTACAGAAAAGGAAAAGAGCAAATACAGGTCTCCAGCTGATTCTCAGCTTACAAGAAATTATAGACTGCTTTTCCTCCTTTAGCTCAAAAGAAGTTTGGAGTAATATTACTGAAGCTAATGGAGCTACAGTACTGTAAAAGTTCTCTTCTATAGCCAAAATTGAGGCTAAACACAGCATTCTGCCTTGTCAAACGCTAACGTTAACTGCGAGCTCCCAACGCAGCTTTCCTTACAGGCCACGGCTTGCTGCCTGGTGGATCTAGAAGATCACSAGAGCCATTTACTGGCCCTGTAGCTTGACACATCAGGCATTGCTGATCATTCAACTTGCTGCCTGGCTAATGTGGACATCGAATCCCTGGGGGATACTGTGGCACTGTGATGCATTAGGCTGGTTCAGTGATCAGCCATGCTCAGATGACTTCACCCTCAGCATAACTGTACATCTTCACTGAAGTGTCCCACAAAGGTCCCTGCATTGCCCTGTGAGCCTATTCACCAAACACATCCTCCATGAGACACGAGGCAATGGTCGTTTGATGAAAAGAATGGTGGAGGTCTGAGTGCTGCCAGCTTTGACAGTTCTAAACAACTGTCCTTCCTCATTCGGCTCACGGGACCGACCCCAGCGTCATGAGACTTCAACAAAAACATATACGGCAGCTTAGTTCTTCCTTTTATTTTGGTTTGAATAATGCTATTTTGGTTCTTCTTGTAGATACTCGCACTCTCAAACTCACTTCTCCCCTATCCATTAAGCCTTTAAACCTTGAAACAATCCTGCCATCTCATAAGGCAGCAGTTCTGCCTCCTGTATCTGTCCTGCTCCCAGTTTTCCAGCCAGTTCTGCCCTTCTTAGCCTCACCCTTAACAGCAGAGCATCTGGAGGTCTGCCCCTCTGGTGTGGGGTGTACAGACTAAGGAACTTCAAGTTTCCYGATGTTCACCCTTTAGTGACAAAGCACAGGGGACAAGAACAGAAACTGCAAACTGCTTTCCAACTCTTCTTGAAAAGAGGGGTGTGCCTGAAAGGTGATGTGAGATACTAATTCCTGTTTGTCACTGCTAACTCGAGTGTCTTTTCCACAGGAGGTGGGGAGGCAGCCAGAACAAGTTTCCCACAAGCAGTGACGCCACTTACTAAAGAATCCTCAGGAACTTTAGTAGCCACCCGGCTTGATTTTGAAAGGCCAGCAAAGGCTGCTTGGTACTGGATGCACTTTTTGTCCTTTGGAAGCAGAAACTTCTACATGTGAAGAAATTTTGAGCTGAGCTTTAGTCTGCAGTGGTGGTCCACTGAAGTTCTCTTTTAGCTATTAAAACTTCTGTGGCCAACCTGATGTGTTACTGCAGCCAAATCTGGTCCCTAAAAGCCAAGACCCTCCAGACTTGCAGAAGAAGAGGAGGAGGAGGAGGAGGAGGAGGAGGAGGAGGAGGAGGAGGGGGTGGAAGGGACGAAGCAAAACCACGTAGCAGACAAATGGAGAAGAAAAGTGTGGATTTCCTTGCTAGAGGGGAAAAAAAAAACACTGAAAATCAGATCTGCCATGTAAATTTGTGAGGAGTGCTTGACCTCAAGCAATTAATTTCAGATAATACCAAATATTTCTTCGAAAATGTTTTTATACCTTGATGATTCTATACAAGGCATCCACCCTTGTGGATATATTTCTCTTGAGGTCCCTTACCATTTGCTGTACAGTAGCCAGTAATACACCACRTTTGCCCCCTGCTTGACATGACTTAAACCTCACATTTCTTAAAAGCAACTGGCTTCTGCTGTGGAATGATGCAGTTTTTGCCCTCTGTTCAACAAACCCAGCCACACACGTAGTTGTGATCTCATTCTGGAAAACTTCTGAAGGACAGCGGCCCTGTGCAGAGCAACAATCTTGAGTACCACATCAGTTTCTCTCTACTTACTCAGTCCTCACCTCCCCACACTGGCTTCAAGGTATTTTTTTGTTCCCTAAATACTGTAAAAACATTTAGCATAGCCGGGATTCACAATAATTAGCCTTCGGAAGGCTGAACAGTTCACTTGCTGAGAATGTCTTCCAAGTTGAAAAAAGAACAGATGTGTATGTTTGCTACAAGAAGAGGCAGTGGTCTCACAGTTAACTTCCCAGTTAACTTCAAACCGGGGCTCTGAAACTTACAAGCTTTATCTCAGTTTTGCTCTGAAGCAGCACAGAGTTTCGTTCTCATTTAGCCCACTGTGGATTTAGAATCCCCAAGTGCTTGTGGCATTTTCATTTCAAACACTGGGTTTCAGTTCAGACCACTGCAGGCACAGGAACAGAAGCCTTTAACATTGATGTGCATCCCTTACACTGTGACTATAGCAAGCTCCAAACTCTCATCTATTTAAAACATCTTATTTATTTTTGAGCAGTTTTAAATAGATGAGAACTAAGGAGGAAGGGACCGTTCTGCTGCTAACACTGGCTCTTGCCTAGAGTCGAGTCAATGTAAAACCCTCCTGCTCCCTTTGCCGGCTGTGTAGCTGTGCCAAGAGCATTTAAGAGCAAAATCTCGTCAGTTTRGAGCCGGGGTCAGTGTCCTTAAAGCTTTGGAAAAGAGCAGAGGAGAACCCAGGGAGGAGGACCTGAATTCCAAGCGATTGGATTTGCAAACCGATTCTCCACAAAGTTTCTTGGAAAGAACTTGGACACATCAGCTTCTGAGTATTTTAAAAGATGTAACCTTCGGGTTATTTTGTGAAATTTGTTTTTTTGTTTACAGTGCTAAAGGGTGAGATTGGTTAAGACACACTGGAGAAAAACGTGGGCAGTTTTACTTATACATTAATTACGAGTGTACAATTGTGGTTTGTATTTCCTTCTTTACTAATACAAACTGATTTACGAACAAAGAAAAACAAAGAAGAATATCGTCCCTCCTAATCCTGCTAAGATTTCTTCTCAGAGCAACCTCTGGCTCTCATCAGGCTGAGACTGAGGAACGTGCTTACCTTTAACACRTATAAGTGCTTTCACCTACAGAGTGAAGCACGTATATAAGTAACGCTTTTGGGGCTTTAAAGYCTCACCTCCATTTCAGTAGAAGAGAAAGGCTCAGCTATTGCCGAAGCACAGGTACACTGCCCCAGCTACTCGGGGTAGCTGTGCGGACCGTATCCCGGGCAGAGGGCAGCTCGGCGCCCCTAAGTTAAAGCAGGTACGTTCGAGGCTTTGCTTAGCGGCGCAGGCTCCGGGGCCGGGACCCCGCGGCCGCCCCGCCCGCGGTCACCTGGCCCCGGCCGCGGCCCCCTCCCCGCGCCCCGGGAGCGCCCCTGACGTCACGGCGGCCCCAGATTGGCTGCGCGGGGCCGGCACCGGGGCAGGGGCACCCTCCGCCCGCCCCCTCCCCTCCGAACACGCTCACTCGCGGAGAAACTCTTAAAGAGGGGTTTCGGAACAGCCCGCGCCGGCTTGGGGGCCGCTTCTTACACACGCAGGCAGACCCCTGGCAGCTCCGGCAACCGAGACATCTGCTCTCCATTGCGACCACCCCCCTGCAGCAAACACCCTTCCCCTGCCGCTCCTCCTCCCTTCCCGCTCCGGCTCGCAGCTCGGCTCGCACCCGCCGCTTCCTTTCTTCCAACGATGTTTTCCTGCTCCACGGGGCGAAGTGATTGCTGAACTTTCCTAACAGTTTGGGGGGCGGGCGGGAGGATCCTGAGGCTTTTTTCCTTCTYCCCCCCCGCCCGGAGCAGGTTGGGGGGCAGCGAGAGGAGGAGGGATCCGCTCCCCGGGCGCAGGTCGCACACACAGGCGTCCCTTGGCGGAAAGGAAACCCTTGCACCGCGGGTCCGCGAAGCTCGCCGACTGCAGGGGCTCCCGCTGTGGAAATGGGTCGGATCAGATGGGGCTTCCTCCTCCTCGCTGCCTGTGCACTTTTGTCACCAGGTCTCGCAGCCTCCGAAAAGGGCAGGCTGAGGAGGATCACGTACGTCCTGCAGCCCGCCCGGGGGGGCTCCTCTGGCAGCCGGCAGCAGCGCCCGACCCTCCTCGGGGGGGAGCAGCAGCAGCGCACGTTCAATGTGCAGCTGAACGCGCGCTACGGCGGCGGCCCCCTGGAGCGGACCCGGCGGATGAGCAAGCCGGGCGGCGCGGGCGTCCAGCTCCGCTTGGGCCCCGCCGGSCAGGTCCAGCCCGACTCCGCCGCTCACGCCTCCTCCTTCGCCAAGCCGGCCCGCTTCGGCCCGCGGCCCAAGGCGCCGCCGGGCCCCCACGGCAACAGCAGCGCCGCCCTGCCGCTCCGCCAGAAGCACCAGCTGCCGCCGCTGCCGGGGTAAGGCGCCCTTCCGCCCCGCACGTCCCCCGCTCCGCCACCGCAGCCTCCCGACCGCCGCCAGCATCTTCGTCGCGGCCGCTGTCGCTCCCCTCGGGAAGGGGTGGAGGGCGGGGGGGGGGGGGCGGCCGTGCGGGGCTCCGGGGGCACCGCGGCGTTACCTGCCCGGCCCCGGTGCCCGCTGGCCGCACGCCCGCCGCGACCGCCAGACACCCGCGGTTCCTCGCCGTCTGCCCGCGGTACCTGAGGCCGGGCGCGGGGCCAGCCTCCCCCATCCCAGGAGTCCGCGGCGGGCCCCGCGCCCGGGATGAGGCGTCGAGTTTAATCGGGAGGTTTAATTCTTCCCGCCTTTTCTCGCCCCGGCCCAGCGCCCGCCCCGCCGCCCGGATCGGGATGGGGAGCGGGGCTGGCCGGGGGTGGCCGCCGGACACTGGTCCTTGTTTGCTGTTCCCGCAGGGTCAATGTTTGCGGGGGGCAGTGCTGCCACGGCTGGAGCAAGGCCACGGGCTCCCAGAGGTGCATCAAACGTGAGTAGCCGTGCGGTCGGGGACGGGGGTGTGGTGGGAGATGCCGCTGCGGTCAGCAGTGGTGGGGACCCGGGGGGACCGCGGTGGCACCTGGCGAGGTCGTGGATGCTGGGATCGTCTGTGAGCAAAAAGRTGCTGGCTGAACTACAGAACCCTCAGAACAGATCTAACACTCTTTCCGTCCTTAAATCCCTCCTTCATAACCTTCAGCTTTGCTAAAGGATGAGTAGTGGGTGCCTYTTACATTTATTCTCAGCACAGATAGTGACATTTTTGGAGAGAGCTTTGTGGAGGCTGTTTTTTTGTTTGTGAGAACATCCGCTCCCCATTAGTGCTTGGYTTTTAGGAGTTTTTAGAACGCGGGAGGGCATAACAGGATAAAGAATCTACCAGAGGAGCACAGATGGGGATCAAGGAATTGCCATCTACCCACACGCTCCCTTCATCGATAGCCCACGTGATGATCCCATGCTTAGGGCATGGAATTTTTGAAGTGTTGAACAATGTGAAAGAAGTGAGTTTGGTGAAGGTCCTGTAGAGTGATATACCTTTAGTGGGATAACTAGGAACACAAAGTATGTGCATAAAATAACACTGATCAAGTCAATACTGTTATACTCTGGTTGTCCTTTCTGATGTGAAAGCAGAAGAATTTCTGCTGATTTAGGCAACATTCGGAATGATTGCGAATGGCTAAACTGGAGTGATGTCATGAGGTCAGGAAAGACCGGAATGGCAAACCTCTTCAGGAAACTCCTCTGAGTATCAGTGAGATTGGGCAGATCTTGGAACATTACTTTAGTTCAGCAGGATGGATTACTGTCCCTGAGAGACTTGGAGTAAACAATGCTTTCAAGATTACTTTTTTCTTTTTTTTTTTCTTTATTTTTTTTAGTGGCTTTTGTTCCTGTGTGGGATTTTTCACAATAGGGAGCATTCACTTTTGTAATCCTGACTAAGGTCAAGTACCCTTGACCTGCATGGACCTGTTGCTAAGAAGCAAAGACTTTATGACAGTAGTTAAAGAAAAAACTTCACAATTTCCCTACCAAATTAGACGTGCATTTAAGATACTCTCCTAAATTAACATTTTCAAACACGTGCTACTGTGTTAGGTTAGTCACCTTTTTTGCTTAACATCTTACAATACTAGAATGATTTCCTTCACCTTAGAGTGGTGTTTTGAGGCAAAGTGCAGAGTTTAGTAACACCTACCTTAGCCTAAAGACTAATCAAAATGAAAAAAACTCTTACTAATTTCAGGAGATTAAGTGAAAAATGTAATTTAATTGTGCTCTTGTCAACCAATTTTATTTTCACTATTTTGAACAAAACCCAAACAATGTTCTTTTTTATGGCTTTTTCTCTGTCTTCTAGTAACTTCCATTTCCAGGTAACTTTTTTGTTTGTAAATTAAGTCGTTTTCTTTGCTTTTTGCCCTTTAAGTTTCGTCTGTTTCACTTTTCTGATTATCATTCAACTGTTTTTTCATTCCTTTTTATTTTTAGAGCCTTCAATAAGGACTAAGTCACAATTGGATTTTTATGGGATAGCTGTGTAGAATTTAATTTAAATCCATTAATTATTTGTTTAGCTCATATAGTTGCTGGAGGAGTGGAGTAGCAGAGACAGAGTTAAAAGGAAGGTCAAGGAGAAGATCCCCCACCTTTCTTTCTCTTTTTGTGCCTCTGATATTAGGCTCTTCTTAGCATTAAATATTTTTACTGCCTGCTCCAATGCTACTCTAATACCTCCTAGCAGTGGTATAAAACACTTGGCTTGGATTTTCTCAGTTTCACCCCTCTCTTGGCAGGCCAAGGGAAGCACTAAATGTACTGAAGTTGTCTGTTTTGTAACTTAGGCAAACGGTGAGATAGCATTGACTTGATTCAGCTATGGAAGATTAGTCTCACAGTCATAAAAGCCAGATATCACCTTTTCTGGAAGCTCCTGATGTTCCTTTCAGAAGAAGAAAAACTCTGTCACTGAACAACACTTAAGCCCTTTGTCTCCTGGAAAAATAAGTGATTTTTTTAAATTCAGACAGTAGGCTCTGTTGGTTTTGAGTGGATTATTGCAGTAGTGGATTAATTGTGCCACAGATGCTGGTGCACCTGAGCTGACTTGATGCAAAGTCAGTTTGATTCTGTCAGGGTTTATTAGTTCAGGCTCAGTATCACTTTAATAAGCTATTTAGTCTCTAGGGCCAGATTTTCTTCTTTTGCATGGTGCAAAGCCTGAGCTAATAAACCCCAGACCCATACTGGCTCTTTCCAGAGCCAGCTTCCATTTGTCTGCATCGTGCTTCCAGAACCAGAGTGCTGAGAGCCAGCTCTGATCAGCAAGGTTTATTAGCTCAGGTGTAATCCCAGGCTGGAGCAAGCAGCATGTGTTTCTGCTCTGCTGCACCTGTGTGAATGAGCCTGCCTGGAATCCACAGAAAGGGGGCAAAGGGAAGAGGTACGGTCTTGGAGCCAGGCTTCTTCCCCTTCCCTTTGTCTTGCTTGGTGATGTTTGCCAGTCCTACTTTCTCACGCGTGAGGCCATGGCTGAGGCTGCCATTCCCTTGGGTGACTCTCATCCAGGCGGGTGGAAGTCTGGCTGGGAGCAGTGGCAGCCACACTGCTTTTCCCTCAGTAGCAGCAACAGGGGGTATTTGAAATGTTTCTGTGCAGGTCAGAGAGCAGCATATGTACAGAGGAGGCAAGGGGACATTTCAAGTCCTTTTATTAAAATTGCAGTCTGAAGCTGAACTGCCTGTTGTGTTTACATTCATTCTTGGAAGCCTGACGGTTCTCAGAAGGTGAGCTTCTGTCTTTCTGTAAACTGTATGAGAGTGCCTACCATAAGCAATTTAGGCGTATAGGGGTTTCCCCCTCTGTGCCTAATATTTCAGTTTTACATTGTGAAGTTTTAAGAACTTTTTTCAAACTCAGTGTGATTTAAATTGTGAAGAACTGCATCATTCTAATTAAAAAGATGAAATTATAACACTCAATGTTAAAAGTATTCCGAATTGCTTTGTGCTGGGTCTGTGATGTCTAACAATCTAACCCAACCCTTTTGAAGCTTTTGGAACATTCACCTTTGGGCGAAGACAAAGGTGGGAAAAATTGAACCACAGCAGTAAACATCTTGGAAAGTTAGAAGCACGTGAAAGGGTTTAGGACAAGGATCGTCTTCTAGTTATAGTTATCATAGGTTATAATCTGTGCAAGTGCGGTAATAAGATACCACCAAGGCTGGAGACACCATGTTGTGTTAGTACTTGTTGCATAACAGAGCTTTATAGAAACATTAATTAGTGCTATAACATGTCTGTAAGGCAAGTAAAGCTTAGAGTGTGGATTTTTATTATTTCATTTATGGAAATTAAACCATAGGCTAAATGTGGTCCTGGACAAGTTATAACAACTGTCAGGAAGGCCTATGCTGGAAATCAGGAGTTCCCAATGCCCAACTGCATGTTTATCCTGTTGAAATCTGTTGTCTCCTACTTTGTTACTTAATACTAAATTTCTGTTAGTTAAAACTCCTTCCTACAAAATATGCTCTTCTGTTTGTTCTGGTTTTGTTTTTTTAATGGTTACAAGGAGCTGTTATTCATATTGGGAATGTGAGATAAAATTACCTATTGTATGTAGAATCTGATATCTTAAAAAGATAAATGAGAAGAACCAGCTTATTGTAATAGTAAACCCCTTGTAAAATGTTTTGTCTGGAGTATTAATATCAGTTGCTTGTGAGCTCAGTGTAAACTGGATGGTTAAAAAAATGGGAAGGAGAGAGCTGGCTATTTTTAATGGCATGAGCTCCTTACTGCAAAGGTGTAAGAAAGGTTCACAGGGCAAAGAGGTGAGGAAGTGGATTTTTACAGGAACATGTTTAGAGTAAATTTCCGATAGGGAGAGGAACTGTTGTCTGTGTAGAACCCAGGTATGCCATCATTGTCAATTAAGGTAAAAAAGGTCTTAAATCTTTCTTAGCTGAAAGGTGGTGTGTGTGTGCACGCATGTATTCCATGCATGGGCATAGGTATTTTGGTGTTGGCACTGGACTGAATTCTAAGAGTTTGATCATGAACTCTCTGTCATATGGTTGGGTACCTTGGGAAGATCATCAGAAAACAAGACATAGTCTGTTGTAATTTTTCTTTGTATTAAAAGATTATCTTGCTAATTCTCTTTTTAAAAAGACTGCCTGAGTCAACATTAAATAAACACGCTATAGAGGTTTAATTTATTTTTCAGAATAAGAAAATACAGAACAGTAGATTCTTGCTGCTGTAGAAGCAAGAGACTAGAAAGTTGTGTGAATACTTGTCCCGAGGAAGGGTTGCCTTTGTTCAGTTCCTGAGTCTGCTTGTGTACTGCTGTTCAGTTTGAGCTGCCTGATCCCTAAACTTCCAGACCTATACTTCTTGCTGTGGCCGAGTTAGCATGCTACAGCTTTGTGTCTCCTTCCAGACATGGGCACTGAGATTGTGACCAGTAGTTCTGGTCCAGCTGTTGTCCAAAACCTGGGTGGAGTATGCCCTAGGTTGCTTCTAGGTTGTGCTCCTGAATTTCTTTGGGAGGGTGAGGTAAAGGTTGCATGCTTAAGTCTTGTTCTGAAATAGGGTTAGGATCCAGACCTGGAAACTTGGAAGCATACATGGGTCCTCCAGTTTAGACATAAAACTCTGTGTCACTAAATATTTCAGTATTGGTTGCTCAGAATCTTCTCTTTTTCTGTCTTCGGCTCTTAGAAATGGTGATATCCAGGAGGGCTGTACTTTTGATCATTGGAACTGAGCACTTCAAATGTTTGCAGCTGTGCTTTTTGGAGGTTTTCTGGTCATAAACAGTTCCTGAGGCTTGTGCTTAATCAGTTTTGTGGCTTTGAGTTTTACCAAGTTCTGTTTATTTACATTGTGTATACAAAGCCTGACTGTAACATACTGTCCCCAAATGTTGTTTCTTCTCATCCTAAGACCATCATCTCAGCATAAGCAGTATCAATCTTCTTCAAATTATGTCTAAATCAAAATTTCATGTCTGAGTTTTAAAGATGCAAGCTACTTTGGCCTCATGTGACTGACCTATACATTAGTCCTTTTTAATGTATCCTTTGATGCAGTTTTTAAACAATTCAAAATTGAAAAACTGAAAGCTTGAGAAGCTTGGTTTTGCCTTTGCTGCGCGTGCTACTGTAATATGTAAAAAAAACTTTTGAATTTCATATACGGGAAATAGATGGACTTTTGTAGTGGGAAAGCTCTTCTTAGCACTCAGTGGTAATTCTACTCTGCTTTATTTTTCACTTACTGCCTTTGGGAAGGGGGTGGAATGACAGTGTCCAAATTCTCATGGTCTTTGTCTACATTATCAGGCAGCATGGACTAACCAGGAGATGATCTATAGAAAAAAGCCTTTGGATTTGATGACCTGAGGCCCACTGTATGTGTGTTTCAGGGCTTAATGTTTTATTTTGGACAAGGTGTAGTCTGGTCTTGTGCAATGAACGCCGATCTGAAGTTAAATACATTAGGTGCTTTCTTAGAGTGTTCATGTTTTGGGTTTAGCTTTTTTGTTATTTGGACATTTTTTTCATTGCATCTTAAAAGAAATAAAGTGCACATACCTAAAGATGGCCACACAACACAAACCAAACCTCTGTAAGGGCAGTTGGTAAGACAGCTTCAAGAGAGAATATGCTTTAAGAGAGACTCTGACCTGAATCAGCAGTAGTGCAGGCTTTGAGCACAGTGTCTGTCTCCTGGCCATGGTTGGCAGCCAACCTCCCTCCTGTGAGAGGAGGCTGTAAAAGAGCTGTGAGAAGATGGGGGAGCTGTTAGCTGCTGCCTGCTGTACACATGTGACTGTGCCATGTGCCATTCCCTCATTTTGGTGGAGAAACTTAAGTCCGCAATTAGTATGAAGTGAAATCTACCTAGCCTTTTCTTTGTGAGACACTTGGGACTTTACTGGAAACAAGCTTATAATGGTACACAGTCTCTGTTTCATACAAATACCTCAAGTGTGTATAGAATTAAGACAGAACAAAAAAAAAGAGAACCTTAACAGAAGCTTGTCAAGATGTTGTGCTCCCACACTGAAGCAGATGACAGATTGATAGTGAGCTTGTTCAGCTCATTACAGCAGTTAGTGTTAACAAAAGAAGCAGGACATGTAGTAAAGCTGTGGTAAATTTACAGTGGACAAAAAGTCCTGAACGTTTCTTTTCTTAATAGAGAATCAGAAGGAATCCAGAAAACTGGGTTTTGTCTTTTGTCCCCCCCCCCCCCCCCMTTCAGTTTGTTGGCTGTTTGTTTTCAGTGTGTAACTTGGAAGTGGAGTAGAAAGCTGTGTAGATGCCAGGGAAAGCTGTGATTTGTCCATCAATTGTGCACTGTTTTGGTTCTGCATGTGTGCAGGAACAAAAGGATGTATTGACAGTGAAGTGATACTTAGAGTACTAATCTTACACCTCTCTTCTGTATGGCCACTCTTCCTGAGCATAGAGAATGGAAAAGCTGGAAGGGGGCATGCTCGTCTCTCCTTCCGCTGCTGCCAAGTGAGAGAGCAGGGCCAAGTGGCTCTGTGTATGGGATTAGCGAGACTCCCAGCCTTTGAGAAAGCAGGGCTGTAGTGAGGGGTGGGGTTCTGCTCTCTGTGAGGCCTTGAGAGGAAGAGTGCAGCCTTTACCATGAAGGGCTGCTTGTTCCAACTGATCCTAGCAAGCTTGGATTGCTAGGGAGCTATAGAATTTGTGGAGGGTGGATGAAGAGGGGCACACACTTCCCTAAACTGTCTCCTTGTTCAAAGTCTGCAGTACTGGGTGTTAGCAGATTATCGGTGGTTCAGGTTGTGAAGTCCGCCCATGTTCTGTAACTAATATGTTAGTTGTTAGACTGATGTTGGGTTGGGTTTGAGGTTTCTTTCTTTAGTTGGTTTTTATTTTTTTGTTCTGCCGTTAAAATCAGCAGTGTTTGTGTAGCCTAATTTATTCCTGGAAAACAGATCCTCCCCGTTGAAAGAAAGCAAACCTTTAGCATCTCTCCACATCTGTGACTGCACATGGAAGGGGCACAAGCATTTTACATGTTAGCAAGGCAAGATGTTCATTTAAATACAGAGCTAAAAACAGCTCTGCTTGGCCATGGTTTTTTTTTTGCGAATTGCAGATAGTAAGCCCTGCATATGGGGAATTGTTTTGTGTCCTATAGCAAGATTTGCTTTTTTTCATAATTTAGATCACGTTTTTTATTATCTCTAGATGGCAGTTTAGGCCTGGATTTTCAGAGAAGCTCAGCTAAGTGGTGAACCCTTGTTGAGAGTTGGCTGGATTTAGAAAAAAAATTTATTGTACTTAGTGTTTTGCTTACTCTAGTATGGTTAGTAGTCTTTTTTCTAGTCTTTCTTTTTTTTGTAACACTTCAGTTGTCTAAATCCTGCGTCCAGTTAAATATTTCCAGTTGTCCTTTTACTGAGTTTGTCTTGGTTTGTTCAGTTTCTTGCATATTTATTATGAAGTATTTTGTAACAAAATGAATAAGCACTGTACTGAGAAAGGTTAAGAGAATTAAAAGGATTGCAGACTGGAGTGTTAACCACTCCAGCAGCAAGAACAGTGTGTAACATGTGAATCTGCTGATTTCCTTGGCTTAGTCTGTTCTGTAGTCAATTTTTTTTTTTGACACTGAAATGATAGAAGGGTGTATAGCATGTGAAATTTTTGTATTGTCAGAATATGTATAATTATGATCTCATAATTAAATATTTTAAAATGCCTTTCAGATTGTACGGTCTTAACTATTTATATTATATAAACTCCATTAAACAACAGGAATGAAAATGCCAAGTATCAAACAGCATGTTATATTTGTATTACTGATAGAATAATGCATCTTTTTCCTGAAGTTGAGCTTTTGAAGTACTTGAGTATAGTTGCTATTCAATTCTGATAAGGCTTGGCATTTAGAGATTATACTATGAAGATACATAGAAAATAATATTTATAAAGTATTTTATGTTGCCATTAGGTTAGGAGYGAAACTCTTTTTTGTGTTTTTGTTTTAAAAGAAATATGTATGCCAAAAGCATTGTTTTTTGTTTCCTTCTCTTCCTGGAGGTCATGTTTACATGCCAGTGTGGGAATTAATCTGATTTTTTGAAGTGGACCAGCAAAAAATTCCAACACATGCTTTCATTTCAAGTATATTTAGGGAAAGAATTCCTTAAGACCATATAGTTATGATAAAAACAAAGTTCCTGTGTAGAAAGACACAGATGGTTGTAATACTACCTCCATTAGTAGTGTAGAGGTCACACAGGTTTTCTGCAGTTCATGTAATTTCTTAGGATTGTTTAAGTAATTTCAACTTTTTTTTGATAGAATGGTCTTACAATGTGATTGTATCACCCTTGGTCACAAATTCCTCTCTCCCCCATTCTCAATGAATGTTTAGAATTATTGGATGTATTTCTGGTAAAATTCAACTTCTGAAAGCTATTGGGTGGGAGATACTCAGATAGAGAACTAGATCCCCAGAAAAGTATTCGTTTCAGTTAGCTTTTGGGTTTCTGGACTCCAGTGTTGCATCTTCAGTCCTGACAGTGACTTAACACTTAAAATGGTATTCAGAATAAAAGCGTAAAATTAAGTGGTGAGCTAAGCAGTGGGGTAATTTGGAGAACAGGAAGTTCTTAAAAATATTGCTCTTCTCCAGGATGTCAGTACCATATTCAGATTTTTCTGAGGGAAACTGGAATATGCCTCTTTCCTTTCAGAACCCACAGCTTGTTGCCTTCCAAGGAAAGCGCTTCACTGCTTTTCTTCTTGAATCTGTGGGGGATCATCACTCTGTCTTTCAACCCAGCAGGAGTTAAAGGTGCCTTTGTATCACAACTTTTTGTTTGGGATGTGCAGTCAACCAAGATGAGCTTTAGTTTGGTTTTCTTGGGTGCTTGAGGAATAAAAATCTCGAATTAATGAAATAAGGCAGTATTTGTTATGCCTTTAACAGTATTCCTGTGTTGTGTGTAAAGGAACTTGAAAATTCCACTCCAAGCACAGATGTATCCATGTCACAATGTTGATTTT
This sequence comes from Amblyornis subalaris, assembly GCA_018881555.1. Classification (NCBI taxonomy): domain Eukaryota; kingdom Metazoa; phylum Chordata; class Aves; order Passeriformes; family Ptilonorhynchidae; genus Amblyornis; species Amblyornis subalaris. The sequence goes on from JACAXG010000037.1 coordinate 1,772,836, forward strand.
TCCCCTTTCTGTAAAGTTGATGCATGGATCATTTCTCAACCATTTTATGCTGGACTCTGAAACACCTCTATACTTAAAATGCTCTTTCCAATTGCTGTATTTTCTATTATTTGCCCTCTAGCATGTATTGTGCCTGACAGGGTTTACACACTCCTGTGGGAGAAGTTAATATATACTGTGCCAGTATGTACTGTGATGAAATTTTGTTGGAAGTCAGCCCATTCTGTTTAAACTGGTGCTTGATTACTACGTGTGCTCAAGAGGAAGAAAAACAGGTAAATTTCATGTGGAAAAAGAAAAAAAAATCTAGTGGATGGGTGCATTAGAAATAGCACAAGACTCAGAACACTGTTGCGTAATTGTTGCGTCAAAGTATTAGAAATTCAGGAATGACATTGAAAAATATTTGTAGACATTTAAGCGCAAACCAGCAGCATTTGCTTGATAAAGGAGATGCTTAAAGGTGGAGCTGAAGCTAAAAGGCTAGAAATGTGGGTGCAGGACACTTTTGGGACATTAGAATTTGTTTATTGTTCAGAGTTTTTCACTGAAAAATATGTTTTTGTGAATTTCAGTTCTCCCCATGATCTAGAGACACGAGGAAATAAACTTGTAAATGTGGTGTTACTTTTGAAGAAGTCAATTGTGAATCAACTTAAATTAAGTGATTGGCATACGAATGAGATCATTATAATGATCTKAATTCAAGAATTAGCATTAGTTTAAAATATTTTTTATGACAAGTGCAGTCAGTCATATCTGTATTTTGATTTGTTCAAAAGGACAAGAGAAATTTTTATCTAAACTCCTTCCATACATGACAATGTTTTATACTTACTGATTTCATATAATRAATTATGCTTAATTTAGAATGTATTTAAGCAAATACATTCTGTATATGTAGAAGTTTGGGAATATTTACATATTTTGAAACTATTATAAACCTTTTATTTTTGGTCTTGCTCCTGCAAATATTTATATGCTCTTTAACTGTAATGATGCAAACACATGGACTGAAAAGTGCGTATGTATAGATCAGTCCCAAAACAACATAAGATCTGTTGGAAGGGATGTGTTTAAACCTAACGGTAATGTTATTTTATACATGCTTTTCTGAAAGAATGTCACAAATACACCATACCAGGCCTGATCTGCATTTGTCAAACCCAGTAGCAAGAAGTGGCAAGAAGTAGTTGATTAGTGAAAGGTGCATCAAAAGGATGAGCATCTTGGGATACAGCTTTTGGCTTTTTGTGCTTTAGGTCCTTCCAAAGCAAATATGTCACTGTGGCTTTATTTTTAGTAGATACAGATTGCATGGTCTTAAAACACAAAAACCAACCCAGAAGAATCTCTGTTTCTTCACCACTGTATTAGGTCTGGCTGAGCTGGAGTTCATTTTCCCATGGCAGCCCTCACAGTGCCGTGCTTTGCATTGGTACCTGCAAAAGTGTTGGTAACACTCCAGTGTTWTGGCTACTGCTGAGCAGTGCTGGCACAGCACCAGCACTGTCTCTCAACATTCCCCCCCATCAGTAGGCTGGGGCTAGGCAAGATCCTGGGAGGGAACACAACTGGGACAACTGACCCAAATTGCCCAAAGGGCTATTCCACATGATATGTCACGCACTCAGATATAAAAGCTAAGGAAAGGAGATGAAAGGAGCAGGGGGCATTTGTTATTTACAAAGTTTGCTTTCTGGAGCAATCCCTATGTGTGCTGAAGCCCTGCTTCCTGGGAAGTGGTTCAACATTGCTTGCTGATGGGAAGTAAAGAATAAACTTTCTTTTTTTCCTCTTTGCTTGTGTGCACACAAACTTTTGCTTTAATGAACTGCCTTATCTCAATCTATGAGTTGTTTTCCATCTTATTTTCTTTCCCCTGTCAAGCTGGGAAAGGGAGTGATAGAGCAGCTTAGTGGGCACCTGGCATCCAGCCAAAGTCAACCACACTTCTGGAAAGTAAGGGAAGAATGTTTATATTGTCTATGCCGGGCCTTTCGATGTGGCCAACTTCTGTGGCACAGCAAGTTTTGGATGTTGAAGCGAAGTGGCTCAAAAAGCAGATCAGTCAACCTCTGACAGAAAAATCTATTGAGAGTTATTGAACACAAAACCAGCACTCTTGCTCAGGAAGTTGCTGAGCCCCTAATTCTTATAGGCTGTAGTGGTATAAACTTTTACTGTGTCTCACCCTGTCCTTAAGTATCCACCTTAGTAATGGAGGGAGAAGGCTGGGCTAAGTGGATCTTTAATCTGACATACTAAGCCTGGTATCATTACTTGTGTCTTTGCCACACTCCATTTTGAATTTCCAGTCATGGACTCCTTGAATTGAGTGGGACCAAGCCAACTGCCTTTAACAGCAGTATATTGGCCTGCTTTTCAGTTTTGAACTTAATACTTCCACACTCCAGTTTTTGGAAGCTTAGCTTTATGGAAAATACTGGTGTTTTCAGTTACATGGACCCTTATTGTTGTCTTCAAACAAAATAATTAGGTCATTCATTTGGCACACTGCAGCTGTCTTGGGCATTTTAAAAATTAAATTGCTGTATTATGTGAATTAAAATGCTAATTTTAATTCTTTTCTAAAAATATGATCTTTTCTCCAGTTGTGTGATGTTCTATTACACAACATTAATGAAGGACTTCAGTCAAAGGGTTCATTGCTGTGAAGATCTAATGGATCAGGTTTTTAACCTGTTGTTACTGTTCATGTGATCTGAGACAAAGTGGGTCTTTTATAAGATAGTTGCTGGATCTCCTGATGCTTATTTTGTTAACAGTGTTAGAGTGCTGCAGTTTGGCCTGCAGAGCACGTGCTTTATGTACATGCAACATGTGTACAAACTTTCAGGGTTTACATTGCTGTCAGTGAAGCAAGAATGTTCACGTCTGTATGGGTAAAAAAGATGAGGTAATTTCAAAACAAGTTCTGTTCAGCTTCATAGTTTTAGATTCACTGCAACCTTAAGTTCACTTTGATAAGTAGAAACTCGAGTTTTCATAGGCTTCTGAAACACAGCTTTGGTTCTTAACTACAGGAAAAGGAGTTGCAGTTTTTTCAAGGTTGTCTTTTGTGTGTGTATACATTGTTATTTCACTTTAGAGAGGAGATATGCCGTGATCAGTGCCTTAGCAGAGTGGATATTTTGTCATACTGACTTTTGGTGTGGTCTTGTTGGCTTACTTCTGTGTTCAGTCTTTGTTTTTTAAATAATTTGTTGAGAAACTTAGAGGTTAATGTAGGTCCACATCCATAAATCTCCAGAAATATATGTTCAGTATGAATGGTTTTTTAGTGTAAAAACGGGACTTTGGAAAGTCTTGCCGCCTTTTTTTTTTTTTGTAAGAATTTTTTTATGAGATGTTTTTCTAAAGCCCTCTCAACTGTGCCCAAATTCTTTACTGTGRTCTTCGCACATTTCCTACGGATGACTCAGATGATGGGGTCACTCTTCTGGTCTTAAGAGTCTTTCCAAAGCCAGTGAAATTTAATTAGAATTTTAGGCTCCTGAATTTATTTTCCAAGATATGATTCATTTCAGTCATGTGCATATAAACGAATTTTTACTGTTTCTAGCAAAATCAAAGTTTTAGAAGCAAGTCACAAGGAAGACTTGGCTTGTATATTACTGCATATGGTTGTTGTAAATCTCTTCTCAAGTTTACAGTGAAAAAGGTCTTCAGTCTTCCAGCAAAGACAAGACAGTCTCAAGAATAAACAAATATAAGTAAGTAAACGATTACTTTTGTGTTGCCAGGGAGATGCATAATATGCAATTAAGATAGCCCAGCTAAGTAGTATTGAAAAGAAGATAAGTTTCATATGGAGGTGAAAGTATATGTGAGAACAACCTTATGCAAAACTCAGGTTTAAGTTTTAGGGCTGTTCTGGTGTCATATACAGTTTGTATACATGATACATCTGTCAGCTGATAAACTAGTCCTCCAAAATAACACAGTCCCATCCTAGTAGGTTAATTCATCTATATTCCTAGTAAGTTAATTCATATATATTCTTGTGCATTTAATTTATTTTTATATGTAGAAGTATGTATTAGAACTTGATTGAAGTGTCAAGTAYTCCAATTTATTTGGACCAGGGCTGTGGACTGACTTTTTTTTTTTTTAAATAATATAATTGTGCAATTGGATGTATCTGAATATGGTGCTGAATCCCATGTTATAATTTAACATATGATCTTAACTATTCTAGTCAAAAAAAAAATCTATCATTTTTGTTGATGTTAAAAGATCTTTAAAAATATTAAAAATATGCTTAGTTTGTAGGAAGAAAATAGCAGTGATTTTTTTTATACATGCTTCATTGTATGCCTTCTCTAATGAGACTAATGAAGAAATTTTGTTGGCTGTATTAATTAGAATTATATTTTAATGTTAAATTGTATCCTCTGGATAAGAGAATTAATCTGTTTTGCCATCTTTGTGTGATGTAAATTTAAGCATCCAAAATAAATCCTCAAATTAGATATGCCTTTGCACCATATTAGATGTATATGTATGATCAGCAATTGCTTTTGCTTCCCTCCCCACCCCGCCCATTTTTTTTGGTGAGATTTACTGCGTCTCCAAGTTTCTTGCTCATTTGGAGTGGAATTGCTCCTGCATTAAGTAGGTCTACACTCTGGGTGTTGAGTCTAGGCTGCTTGTTCAGACTCCCTCTGTAGTCACTAGATAGAGCAACACAAAGCTGTGTAATTAATCCTCTGAAGGCAAAGTGTATTTTAAGGAATCYGATCCCTTTTCACTGATGGTACAAAGAATGTATAGAAGCTGGTTTGGGATAATCACAAGCATCTGTCTGTTTCTTCCTACGTGTAGCAATGTCTTTGTAGAAGCAGTTCATGCATCTCTTTTGTTGTTACAGTGGTGGTACTGGAAGAAATGTCGTTTGGGTTTTAGAGGGCAAAGGGCTGAATTGCTTCATGCTTCTCTGCATCATTTGGGTGATCTATAATGTGACTGTAGGGACGTATACAGGTCAGGATTCTAGGTACCTATGCAGGATCTGATTTTAAAATAGTAGTAAAATGAACCACAGCCTGGATCAGTGGTAAAATTCTATACTCTGTGTGATAGTGTGTCATTGGATGCATTTTGTGTTATTGAAGTATGAAGAGGAAGGATGCTGGGAAGAAAGGAGAGGATAAAAGGTCACTAATAGGAAAATTTGAAATAATGCTGTATTTCTTAAATTAACTACTGCATTTCCTATTTTTTAGATCACCAGTGTTTTACTTTTTGAAGCTGTTCAAAYGCTGTGCATGTCTTATGCAAGAAATCAGTAAAAGCTATACCAACTTGTGTAATATCTTTTGTGGAGCTTAGCAGTGTTGCTCTCTCCTGCTTCACTTAACATTAACAATTAATGCCTTTTTTTATTGTGGGGAGGGTTTGTATTTTCCTTCATGTTTTGTTTCATAGGTACTTTTTAAAATGTCTTTTCCTAGCTAACTGTGCACCACCGTGCCAAAATGGAGGGATGTGCCTTCGACCTCAGCTTTGTGTATGTAAACCAGGAACAAAAGGTAATTCCTGTGAGGATACAGTCATGCAAGACACATCTTCCACTGGAGGCCGGAGCCCTGTTGTTCCCCCGTGGCCCATCCCCCAGCAGGCTGTCCAGCAGACTTTCTCTCAGAAGGTGCAGGTCCCGGCAAAGGTTGGCCCTATGACTCAGATGGCATTCACAATCAAGCAGAAGCCTCCTGTTGGGTTACCTCAGCAAATGCAACCACAGTAAGTGTTTTCTTTGCTTTCAAAGAAGTCCAGTATGTCAGATTTATAAAAAGTTGTTCCTTGCAAGTGTTTTTAAAAAATCATAGTTGCAAACTTTCAGAGCTTTTTTTGAAACAGCTTCTTGTTTTAACTGTAAGATTTCAGATGATTTTTAGGCTTCTGTTACTTATGAGCTAGATCTCCTCACCTGAACAGAATGTCCCATAATATCAGTCAGCTTCTCTTTTCCTTGGAATGATAATGCTGTACCAATTATTCTTAATTTACACTAGTGACCTTTTGAGTTTAGCCTAGAATAGAGTCTGACATGGAATTCTAACACCTTGCATAACTGAGGAGAGTAAGATTTGGTGCTTGTGTTCTGTTCTGGTGTCTTCTATTTGCATTATATTTTCTCTTTTAAAGTAAGTGTGTATGGCTGTACTACAATGAATACTTCTGCTTGTTTTTGTTTGAGGTTCAGGATTGTATCTGATTGCCATAAGCAACAAGGAACCACCAATCTTGTTGGAGAATTTTTTTCTCTGCCTCTTCTGTAGCTGGTGACTTAGTCTTTGATATTATTTCTCTTAGCTTAAATGCTTAAAGTGAGTCTGAAATTTCTGTAATTGTGTAATGTTTTTTTTATTGATGCATCTGACCTTCATTTGTTTCAAGGAGGCCCCATTTGATATGGGAAGAGGGAGGTGCAYGGGAGAGTGGTAATCAAGTGGAATGAGAACAGTTTTAGGTATCTTCAGCACCTGCTGTCCTTCCACTTTCAGGTGAAGTCAGTGACAAAAAGTGTTTCTGTCCTGTAACAGGTGTTGGTTTTGGAGAGCTGTAAGGAGGGTGTAGTCTGTCTTGCTTCTAATCTCCAGAGCAAAATAATTAGGACTAGGAAATGAACTGTGTTTTCCTGTGTCTGAAACTGTAAAAGTGAACATGGAAGGGTGCTGTGTGATTATAAAGTTCTGTACCTGAGTAGTCATAGGCTCCTGACAACAAAGAGCATCCTGCCGCTCCTTTCCAACTAACTGTGGATCCACAAGCTAAACTAGGTTCTCAGGTCTTGTGTGCTAGGCAAAAAAATTTACCTGAATTCCCATGGAGTTCTAAGCCCTAAGGCAGTGTGTTCTTTAAGAAAGGTAGAAGGTAGAGCAGTGTGGGCTTTAGAAACAAATACATCTACAGTCTTCAAAGACAGAGAAATTGCTACCCAATTTTAGTATTTCGTAGTACTCTGGGTCTAGTTTCATTCCTATCGGTGAAGCAAGGGTTACTGAGGTGACTAATATGAAGGGAAAATTACCAGTTAAATCATCAGGCTTTTTTGTCTTTCTTCCTATCCAGACCAGCAGGACTCATCACCTGGTGTCTGTGCTTAGCCCCACGAAGAGCAGTACAACAAATGAGTACAAAGAGGCCAGACAGTTCCTGTCTTATCAGTACTGATTCCTGTAGAGTATACTTTCTTTTTCTCCCTCCCTCTGCACACAAGCATTCTCAAGGAATTTTTCTTTCTGTTGTGATAAAGGCCAGTTGTCCGAATCGAGTAGTAAAATATACTTCAAAGAAAGAAAAGAAGGAAAAAAAATAAGATAATGTAATTTGTACTTGCCTGAAAAAAAATTGTCATCTTTTAAGTACTCTGAAACTGTGCTCAGAAGGCTTGTGGCCGCCTCTAGAGACGACTTATTTTTCCTTATTCCTGGAATAGTGTCCAAGGATAAARGGTTCATCTTGTAAGAAAAGAGAAGATGATAAACTGATATTCTCTGTGGCGCTRTGATGCTCAGAGTGTTTCTAGAGGGTACCTACATCATTTCATACTTCACCAAAATCTCTGGACCTGCTTGCATGAGACATCATCCCAGATGCAGAGGAATCAATTTCAGACTGACAAAACCAGTCATCTGTTATCTGCTATSCAAAGTGCTTCTGCATGCTTCCATATGCAGTGTTAACCCATGTGGGCTTTGTTGTTCATGTCACCCTTCTCAGCGTAAGGATTTTCTCTTAACTGCAGAGAGACCTTTTTAGATAGATATTCTTTGAGATCACATGAGGAAGAATCTATTTCAGCCAGCTTAATAGTAGAGTTGGAAAATGGAAAACTGAGTCTCTGGAGTCATGAGAAAGCCAGCCTACAACCTTGACAGGAGCCAGGTTAGGMGCTGGAGATGGAGAGGAAATGGACTATTTCACAAACCAAAGCATCACAAACCAAAGTATCAACTGCAGCAGCATGTGAATGTTTAGATACAGCTCTTGAAATGAGTGCCAGCAATAATTCTTGTGTATGTTTATTAGGACAATTTAGAGGGCTGAACGATCCTTCTGAGGTCAGGTCTCTACCATTGGCATGGAGTAGACGGGCTAGTTCCTATTTCAATTCCTCTTTGAATGTCTTGTGGTCTTGTATGTTGTGTGAGGCTGCCCAGATGCTTTTGGAGTGGCKTTTTCTTCTTCCGCTCCTAGAAAGTGGAAATGACACTTTCTGCTTCCGTCCAAGGACAGTGTGGTTGGTATGCTGATCCGGACTCTGCTGCTGTGCAATCAARAACTGGTGAGAGCCAGGGCAGAACCCAACCTGGAATACCTAAATCAACTCCTAGAGGAGGCTTGCCTCTACAGTGCTTCTATTTTGCTATCCTCTATCAATTTTTTTCTGTTTTGTGTATGAATGCAGCTTTTCCAGCTTCAGTTATCAAGATGTCTTCTTGCATGTTTTCTTAGGATCGYGGTGGCAATGATATTTAGGAAAGCAGGGAATTGATTTCTTTCTTTCCAGATATGTTTTTTTGAATAATAAGGTACCAAACAGAAGGAAAGCTGGAGAGAGGTTAATTTCCGGRGAATATCCTGGATTCAGCAAGTCTGTCATAGCTCTGGTCTGAAGATGGATATTCTGTCAGGTACAAGGTCTCATCTTAGAAAAATGTTAGCAGAAGGTATAGATGGCTATAATTGAAAACAAGTGGTGTCTCAGAAACAAAAATCTGCTTCTTATTGGAACCCATAGGGAATTCTGATCTCAGTAACAGGCATGCTTTGTGGGCCTGAATTCCTGTGATAGCTCTCCAGTAACTCTGGGTGTTCCTTTCACATCTCGTGTTCTCACTTGTTGGCAACAGGATAGCTCCAACAGCTTGGTTTTGTGCATTTACCATCTGTGTGAGCAGAACATTTTTTTTTTTTTTTAAAGGGACCTTTCTAGTACACTTTTGGAAATGGTCACCAGAAGGAGTACAGCATCAACCAACTGGGGCTCAATAATACTCTGAAGTGTCACAGCATTGCTCCTTCAGCTTCTTTTGGAGGCAGTTGTTGATGAAATACGAAAATCTGCTTTAATGTTGGAAAAAGCAAAGCTCATCAAAGGAGTGATGAAAGCACAAACTTCAGGTGACAGATTTGGACTTACTGGTGTGCCTGATGCACCCAGAAGTCTTTGCTAAGGGGTCCCCTCCAAACCTGTGTTCCTGGGTCACTGGGTCTAGTTCCATGCTATTACAGGCAAATGTATTGCCTGCTAATTTTAGTAAACCCATCAACTTGTGTCTTAAAGCTGTTTTCTAACCTCTATTCAAGGATGTAGTACTTTTTCCACTTTTAACTAATTTTTCCCAATTTTAACTAGTTGATGGGAGATTAGTGTGAATTTAGATTGAAAAAAAAAATGCCTGAGAGAAGAACTGGACATGATGTTGTGACCCTACTGAAATTGACAATGTAGGACAGTCGTAACTGAAAATAGAATACATTCTTTATATAATATATAATTGTAAGTTAAATGTTTACATATATACTTAAAGTCTGTGGAGATTATTGACTTTCTATTGTACAAACTCTTGCAGGCTGAAGATTACTGTAAAGTATAAGAGACTGCTCTCTTGGCTATTTCCTGACTTGCATACTAGTTCTTTTTTGTGTCTTTGACTGCATGCAATTTATTTTTTAGAACTTCCAGTTTTGAGATTGGTTTATATGATGACTTGTCAAGTGGTGGTCTAAAAAAGATTATAGAAAAGTTTTTTGAAGGTTAGTAGCTAGTGCAAAAGTAAATATTTCTGAAGGACATCCATTTTCACCGCCATTATGATAGTTTTGTACTAAAGATGTACAGAGCAAGTGAAACTCTTTACTTACAAGAGCGCTGCACTTGAACTGAAGTGTGATTTCTGTTTGAAAATACTTTACAGAAGCTCTTGATAATATTGAACTTCTGTCCAAAAAGACCTTGACCTTCTTTTTTTTTTTTTAGGGAAATTTTTAAAGAAAAACAGGAATAAAATTTAGGTTGGAAGTATTGGCTGTCTGGTCCAACCCTTTGCTTAAAGCAGGATCACTTAATCACTTATAAGAGGTTGTTCTGGGCTTTTTGTGGTTGAGCTTTGGGTACTTTCAGGATTGCAGGGTTGGAGATCTCTGATATTTGTGGGCTCCTGTTGCAGTGTTTGACCACTCTCAGGAAAAAAAGAGTATTCTGCTGATATAGTTGAAGCTTCAATTGTTGCACATTTATTGTTACCCTGTGACTTTTTGCTGTATGCTTCTAAGAAGTCTGGCTCAGTCTCCTCTACAGATTCTCAAGAGGCAGTTGTAGATTGCAATATCATCCCCTTGAGYTTTTTTCTTCTTGGAGCTGAGAAATCTTTCTCCTCATTCTATGTGTTGCAGTCTCTGACAGTCTTGGTGACCCTCTGCTGGCCTTGCTTCACTGTGCTGGTATCTTCCTTGGTTTGGGAAATCTATAACTGGTCAACAGTATTTGAGATGCAGACTCACAAGTGCCTGGTAGAGGGAATAATCATTCCCTTGACCTGTATGGCTATGCTGCTGCTAATGCAGCCTAGTATATGATTGGCATTCTTCATGTGCAGGTATGCTGCTGACACGTGTTCAGCTTATTGCAGAGCTGCTTTGCAGCCATTTCAGTGCCAAATCTGCACTCTTGCACGGAGTTGTTGTATCGTTCCTTGTGTTTGCCTTTGAACTCTATGAGCCCATTTCGCTGACCTGTCAAAATTTCTCAGGCCTCAGTGGCCATACTGGAAGTGTGTATGATTGCTGAGACTGTATTTTTTCCCCTTCTTCAGGTCATCAATCAAGTAGTTGAATGATGTTGATCCAGTATCGATCTCTAAGGAAAAGAAATAGTTAGTCACTTAATCTCCTATGATGTGGATTTTGTATCACTGAATTTCACCTATTCAGATGGTTTTTGCACCTACTTATAGTGATCCATATTTCATCAGTTTTTACATAAGGAGACAACTGTGTCAAACACCTTGCTAAAATCCATGATAAAAAGATTGGTCCTGCTCCTTTCATGCACTGAGCTAGTCATCTCACCATAGAAGTCAAACAAAATCCAAACAAACAAAACAAAAAAACTTGAAGCTAAAATCTAGGACGTGTTTGACTTACTGAATTCTGAAGGTTTTGGTTCAGTTGTTTTTCTGTTGTTGTCATTCTCTGTTGGTGGTGCTCTTTCCCTTCAAAGACAGGAACTTGTATGATATACTGCCTTCTTTCTTCAGGAGAACAGACCATATGTCCTCTTCCTTCGCAGAGGAGATGGAAGCAACTGAAGTGTAGTTCCGGTGATGATAACTTGGAAATTATTATTTTTGATTGTAGGCCAAATATTCCATATTAATATTTTTGAATCTGATTTGTTTCTGTTCTTAGGCACATATGTATATGTGTACTCAGGGCTGATACACCCATGTGCATACTTGAGGACGTTGAGTGAGCCATAACTATGTTCTTAAGATAAAACCGTGGATTGTTACTTGGTGCTTCAGAGCTTTTGTCTCTAAATCATGGGCTACTTGTTCTGTCCTCCTAGAGCCCAGTGATGTGGCTGTTGGAGTTTTCTAATAAAAGGATGTGTAAATCCTGGAAGCTTATATTAGCAGCATGTGCTTTGCAACACTGGGGTGTTACTGTTCACAGACTTAAAAATTTAACTCCAGTGGTCAGAGGTGAGATTTTTCCAGCAGATCTTGAGCCCACTGGTTTGTGTCAGGGAGATGGAAAACTGGCATTCCCTTCACAGGTTACACTGATGACTGCATCCCTTCAGTATAGACTTCCAACACGTAAAGAACTCATGGTGTGCTTGTTTTAGGCTTGCTAGTGCAAGGTGGCTTCAGGAAGAATCCAGAAAGTAACGTTACCATTGTAAGCTATTTGGGGTGGACTCTGAGATGCCTTTTGCACAGTGCTTTTAACAAGAGACTTGCTGCAGGGAAAAACAGTGTACCCTATTAGCCATCAGGTTATTCGTGTTCTTCCTAATAGATTTGTAAAAAGTTTATGCAGAGCAGTTATCCATATTATCCTGTAAGGCACATTCCTTTTGAGAATGTCAACGTATCCTTCCCTCCCACACTCGCAGCAACTTGAACACACTCCATGAGGTAAAGTCAACTTTTTAATTAACTTGTCATGAAGTTGGGGTTTTTTTGACTGCTGCTGGAGTATGTTCATGCTCCTSTATGACAATACAGCAAAACAAAGACATAAAGATTCAAGCATATTCCATGGCTGTGGAAATCATTGTCTTGCTTTCAAGGCACTGCTTTTCAGGAAAGAAAATTGCTTCTAAACTATACTAGTGCTATCAGTTTAATTGAAGAACAGACTGTAAGCCACCGTTTCAAATCACAGAGTTTTTTAATTATTTTTTTTTCTAGCTTAAAACCATGTGTGCCTGACCATTCAGTGTTTGCACAGTGTTTGGATGTGTAGGGAGGGCTTTAATGAGGAGTTCTTAATGTTATTTGCTGCTGTGTTGCAATATGGTATGTTCTCTTCCAAAGTGGCTTTTCTAGGTTGTGGTGGGTTGGTTGGTTGGTTTTTTTGTTTGTATAACTATTGGAATTTTTACTGTTTAACATCAAAGAACTATTTCAGGAAATGTTGGGAAACAATCAGAAAAACTTCTTTCCAGGGGCTTGCTGGGGCTGAAGGAGCACAGCTTTTCTTGGAAAGCACGCCAGTGTGTTTTCAGTTTCAGGAGGATGTATTTGTGTTGTTAAAATTTAGTTTGGCATATTGCTGTTATGTCATTCACAACATTGTGGCATTTAGAACATTAGCTTTTAAAAAGGTTTCCCTGTTAGCAAGTGATTTTGACTGTAAAACARCTATGCAACAATTTTATACTTAACTGAGACTTTTTAGCCAAACAGATAAAAGTAACACACTCAAGTTACTCTAAGCAAACTACTGTGCAACAGTAGTGACTATGGGATGTGACTCAAATAAAAACAACGTTGCAAATAGCCCCGTTCGTTTCAGCAAATGGGAATAATTTTCGTGGCATTTTCATTCCCTTTGTTAGAGCTGTGTGGCTAGATCTCAGTAGGTTGATTTGAAAAACTGTCTCCTATCAAATTACATCTGTACCTTAAACTTTCAAGGAAGGAAAGCAGAGTGAGAATAGGTTTTATTACTGATTTCAGGTATAAAAATGTGACTTAGCAATATTCTGTCTTTGGAAAAATCTAAGTGTTTTTGTTTAGTGTTGTAAAGATCAAACGAACACTGAACCAGGGACATTTTCCTCTTTCAGGTATTTTGAATTGAAAATGTTTGTAGATATGTCTGCCTTTGGTCTTTGTATCAGAAATCTTGCTTCATATTTGATCTTCAGCCCTACCCCATTAGCTGATTTGTATGTCTTGTATCGATATAACTTTTGTTATTGTCTTAACACTTCCAGTCACTATTGAGACTCCATTGTTAATAACCTTATTAAATAGATATCAAAGACACAAAGAATCCCTCTTCAGGGGATTTACTTAGTCTTAGCATTTTGCTAGTGTAGCACATAACTAGATGGTTAAAGAATCTTCATTAAGTTGATGTGGACTGGCCTTAGACAAAGGCAGATGTGTCTTCAGGGTTGGGCCTGCCTGATTAATTACAAATGCCTCATTAATTTCATTGTTATGAATAGCCTGTTCTCCTCATGATTTAGGAACCCTGAGAGACACATATTTCATCTCTAGTAAACTTATTTTCTTCAGCGCTAGAGTTTGAGTACTTCACTGAGAAGCAGTTTCCACTTTACCTAAGCTCCATAAAGGTTACCTAAGTGACGTGTCCTTGTACTTTGATCAATTCTGCCCAGTAATACAAAACTGTTGTTTTATACAATGTGTAATCCGTTGCTAATCTAACCACTTCCAAGGAGGTTTGTTAGTCATGTCATCTTGTGCTGAAGTTTAGGTGTTACTGTTCATCAGTATCTGTTGAGACTGGTATTTCTTTTTGCCTGTGTGTGACTGGTGAAGAACACTAGGCAGGTGGAGAAAGTGGGTCCTGCCCCTGATGTTATTGTTCAAATATTGACTGAGACTTTGTAAGCAGCCAGCAGTCTATTAGAGGGGACCCTGCAGTAAATCCTTGTTTGCTTCCCTCTTTATCAAATTTTCCCTGAATTATCTCATGGCCTTAGAGAGTGGTGCTGGAGGACCAGAAGGTGGACTGTGGGCTGATTTGCAGTCTGCAGCATAGTATGGTTTCTGAACAGAAGTCTGCCAGTGTGCTCAAAAGCTTTGTAGGCAGTTGAATTACGACTACTTGACTTTGGGATAAGCAACTTCCTACACTAAGCTAAGGACCTACTCTTATTCAGAAATGACTTTTTGTATGTGGTATGTTAGGAAAATTAATACCTTTGGGCTAATAGCTCAGAAAAGCATTGGAATTATTGAAGAGAATTTCTCTGTGCTTGAAAACACAACAAAGCATCATTTCTGCTGCTGAGACATGAAGTTTGTAGAACAAATAAAGTATCTGCAATAAGCCACTGTTCATTGCAGCCCTGTTTTGTTACTAATGTAATCTATAGCTTTAAAAATATCCCTTCCAGATGTGTACAGGAAAAAATATATTTTCTGATGGGCTTTATCTATTGTAATAAATTTTTTGAAGTTTAAAGTACTGTCTCTAAAACTTATCATGCAGGTGGGGGACAGACTTTGTTAAAGCCTCTAGCACCACCGGAGGATATTAAAACGAATTCTTTGTGAGCTTGGATACTATGATAAATGATATTTCAGGCTTGTCAGGGATTTTATAAGTGATTTTATAGAAAAGGCTGCTTTTGGATCCGTACGCTGGTGTTGTATTTTCTGTTTCATTAAAAAGCCAACTGAAGATGCAATTCTTTATGTTCTGTGTCAAGAAAATAGTCTGTTAAAAGGAGATGGACAATACTAGTACATACTATTATGTCATTGGGCAGTAGGTGGCAAGCTTTGCTTTTCCTTCTACTTAGGGTTTATTTTCATGTTGCAGAATGCCAGAATTTTTAGAGGGGTGGTTTAAATTCACTGAATTACGTCATTTATTGGCAGCACTTTTTTTTAACAATCTCTTTTGTTCATTGTGGATAATTGTCTTTCTGTTGAATACTGAAGGAAAACCTCTCTTCAAATGACAGATGGAGACAAATCAAGATCTGTGAGCTCTGTTGTAGTCTCTCGTGACTTCTGTAGGCAGATTACTAACACACATATTATACAAATGAGGTGTAGTCACAGTCAATCTGAAATTATTTGGAATCCTCCTGTTCAGCTTTTGCTGTGAACCACAGTACAGCTAGGGGCAAGGGGGCACAACACCCTCTTTTAACACAAAATTTTCCCATATTACTTCTCTTCCTGTAAGTAATAAATCTAAAGAAAAAATAACAGAATATTTATTTGTGTGTCTTAGGATGTGTCATGTCTTGTTCTGGTCCGTGTACTCACATCATCCCCTCCATTCCCCCATGAATTTCTAGTTTACTGTAGCTGTCCTCACAAACTTAACCTGCTCTGCTGATGTGTAGGACTCAGCATGGGGACAATAAAACAGCAGCAGCAAATTGTCTAACTAAAACTAAGGTTGTGTAGAGAGCATAGTGCTTGAGTGCTTGTCCTTAGGAACCTTCAGTTGAAGGTGACTGTCAATACCTCTTCTCTGCTCAGACTTCTTGCCTAGAGCAAATGACCTGGCAGCTGCTGAATTAGTGATCAGCTCTGTATCTTCACCAAGGATACCAGGGATGTAGCACCTCTCCTCCTGTGCACTTCATCTCGGCCATTGTCCAGCTTAGGCATTCTCAGCTGTTCTCCAGAACATATTTTTACCTGTTAGCCAAGTTAATTCTTTTGAGTTTCCTCATAATGAATGAGGTAGAGTTCTTCTTGTTTTGCTATTTAAGTCTTGGAAAAGTTTGTTCCGGATTAAAAAATTTACACCCCTCTCGTTCTCAGCTACTCCATCCTGCATGCACTGTATAATAATTGCTCTGAGGAAAATCAGCTGTCTTGGATATCCTTGATCCCAAACATCAACATATTCATTCAGTTATGTCATTCTAGAAATTCTAAACCAGTAATTAACATTTTCTTCTTACTGTGGCAGGGTATTTGTGTGGGGGACCTCCTTAATTAAATAGAGGCTCCATATGAATTTACATTTTCACTTTGAAAACTTTCTGTCCTCACACAATTCCTAATGAAGATCAGAAGTGTTTTGGGACTGGTAATGCAGTTCTGAGCTGTCAGTTGAGGGCATGGGTAACTTCACTGCTGCAGGAGCACTAGGCATAAAGGATCTTTGGCATCAACCATTGGTAAATTGAGACCAGTGTTTGGAGATTCTGATGCTGTAGTTAACTCTCACTTCTGTAGTCTTTGGCAGTGCTATGGTGTATGTGTGCTAGAACAAAAACTGGTTCAAAGGTAGTTACTCATCTCKTTGTGCTGCCAGGCACTGAGTCAGCCCCCAAGAACACCTCCATTCATCATTCTAGGGGAATGTAGTCATCAGGCTGCAGGAGCTGAAGTCACTGCTGAGTTGAAATGGCTGGTCTCCCTCAGGACTGGGATAGTTTGTGCTGGTGGAGAACATGGAGAACAGATTTTTGATGACAATAATGTCAGTCTTGGTGTCCTTTTTGAACGCTGCTAACGCACACTTCAGTGCTACTCCGTAAGATAACAGATAATTTGTAATTACCTCTGTTGGATTGAGTATTTGCTGTTAATTGGGTTGCAGTAGACGTGGGTCTAAAGACCATGGCCTTAAGTGTGGTGAGAAAGGGAAAAAGCCCCATGACTGTTACAAAATAGGCTAATCATTTGATAGATTTGATAGCTCACAATGGTGTGAAGTGGGCAGGTTGTTATGGCAAACTGCCTTGAGGGAAGCCTTTRGTGTTTTGGTGGATGAAGTCCAGTCTGTTCTAGTGACTTGTTTATGAGATCTTTTGAATGTGAACATTTGAATGTGATTTCTACTACACTTGCTTGGGTTGAAATTTTTGGGGCTGCAATTATCCACTTCTGTTGAGAGTTCCTCACAGATTCCTTTCAGTGGGCTGAAGCTGAGTAGCACCTGGCTGTGTCAAGTACTGTGTATGTACAGTGAGCTTGTGTCCAGCAGAAAAGCAGGAAAGAAGGTTGAAAACATGAAGTATCACCACTGCAGCAGCATGCAAGGCACTCATGAGATTCAGCTGCAGTGTCCTATACTTGAAATTATTGTTGTTCCTGAGATGATTTAGCCTACCTTTGCCTGAACATTTTTTTTTATCCACACTTGAGCTATCCTCTAAGTGGAGCTCTCACAAACAGGTGTTACAGGATGTTCAGTCTTTTCATTAGTATCTTTGACAGGAAAAGGATTCTTAGAAATAAAATCTTTTTGAGATAGAGACTTAAATTATAGGGAGCCAACAGGGATCTCAAGCCAGCCAGAACTTACTCCAGACAGGAGGAGGAAGCTATTCTGTGTAATGGCAACAGCCAGCTGGCTTATGGTTTTATGTGGCTCTGTGACACCATTTGCCTGAGTAAAGTTTTGGTGCAAGAAAAGGGTGGTCAGTGTTGGAGTACTATCAGAGAAATTGTTGCCTGGCCATACTGTTGTACAATTTCCTCTACTAATTTCCTCTTTAGTGAGGGAATGGTCAACCAAATGCTTGTAGGAGAATCCTCCACCCGTTCCCCTGAATTTGTGACTCATCTATGTTAGGAAGCCAACACAGACAACCTTCATTACAGTAAGAGAGAGAAGACAGCTCTGTCAATATTGCAGTCAGTCTCCAAGAGCTTACTGTGTTTGATTAACCTCTCCAAGCACTCTGTATGAATTGTAAAAAACTATACAAAAAACCTGTGTTGTACATGAATAGTAAGGAAAGTTAAAACCCATCTAATTTTGGTGTGGGTTTGGGGTTTTTTTTTTGTTGTCGAAAGTTACTACATTCTGCTCTGTTGGGTTTTGTTGTGCCCAGAGTACTACAAAACAGAGAGGTAGAATCTTGTTGAACTTCTACAAGTTTTGTTTGAGAATTATCTGGTCTAATGACTTATTGGTGTTGCCTGACTGGCTGTTCTGTCACCTTCTCTTCTTCAGACTGAAACAGATCCTGAGAATCCCTCATGGAGAAAGGCATAAGAACCTTCCTAAGTGTCTTTGTGAGCTTAGATGAGAAGAATTAATTGGGACTGTCTTCTTTGGCCTTTTCTTCCATGTGCATCCCTTTAATACATTTCTTAATTGGGTCTAAAGACTTTTGGACAGTTTTTCAGTTCATGAACTTTTTTAAACTAGCTTCCATTTTATGTTCATTCTTCTGTTTTGGACCTATGAACTGCTGTAGGGAGTCTTTGGCTTTTGTTTCGCCTTCAAGGTTGTTAAGTGTTTTGCTAACTCTTGAAGCGTCTCTTTAGTGGTAATATCTGAATTGGATCCTGTACACAGGTTAGGCCAAACCAAAATTTTATTCTTTTCTTCTGCATTCCTGAAAGAGCTGATGCCTGAAGATTATGTTAATTACATCTAAAAATTTTGGTTTAGTATTGTGCTGTTGCTTTGGGAGGTAACTGATATTTCATACTATCATTGTTTCCTGATTTCGTAGCTTCAGTGATATGGTAGCTGTCACCATCTTAGGCAGCAAGTGAGATAGTTATAATGCTGTGTTTCCTCTACTTCTTATTGAAATTACAGATCACAGAGGTGCTCTGTTAGTGATTATTATGGTGGACTTGCTCATTTAATTTGAGAGGCTACTCTTTGAGAAGTAGCATCACTCCTTCAGTAGGTGATCTGTTTCATATCCACAATATTACATGGATTTTTTTCCAGTCGTCCCATTAGTTTTACTTTCCTAAGATAGGAATGATTCCTTCCTGCTGAGTCTGGTCATTCTTTCTCAGTTCTGTTTCTTGAACTTATAATGCTTCACATAGAAGCAGAGATACTTCTGATTTGGTTGCCTCCTCTGTTAAAAAGCACACTGTTAGAAAAGCTTTCATTTTTTTCCATTTCTCACTGTTACATGTTTGTTATCAGCTCTTGCTTTGTTCTTTACTTGAGTGTGCTGACTCCACTAAAATTTGTGACTGCATCATTCAGAGCTATATACTTTCTTTTCCAGTTTATGATACAAAAATTCTGCTGTGGTACTTGTCAGTTCCATCAAGCTTTAAATGGAGTTGTGTCTTCCACAGAGCATTCTTTGTTCCAGTTTCTGACAACTCTGAAATCTCCTATGTTTATACCATTTTCTGAGCCATGCACTGAAACTGTTAACGTGTCCAGCACCTAGTTTGTGCAGACTGCTAGCAAAAACTGTTCAGTTTTAGCACATGAGACTGAGCAAATGTGCTGTCATTTGGCACTTTCCCAGAATCCCAGAATGGTTTGGTTTGCAAGGGACCTTTAAAAACCATCTTGTTCCAACTTCCCTGTCATAGACAGGGAACTTTTCACTAGAATAGGTTGCTCAAAGCCCCATTTGGCCTTGAACTCTTCCAGGGATGGGGCATCCAGAACTTTTCTGGGCAACCAGTTACGCTGCCTTGTCACCCTCATTGTAAAAAGTTATTCTGCGTCCCTCTTCCAGTTCATTTGCYACCTGTCCTTTCAATAGCTAAGGTCATGATAACACATGAAGAATAAATGCCTCTATACAGGATTCCAAAATATTTATAACACAATATGTTACAAATATTAAGTTCTTAAGAATTAGTCTCAGTTGAAGTAGGGAAAGCAGCCAACTGAGATCTAAACTTACAGGCTGCAGTCAGTACTTCTGTTTTTACAACAGCTTCCTAGTTAAAAAATTTACAATCTTAATACATTTACGTTTTTTTGAAAAAAATCTCACTGTGATTCCACACACATATACCCCACCCCAGGATGCTGCTCAACTACTTTCTGAACTGCACTCCTGGATTGCCTTGGAGCAAAACTAGTACTTTGGTAATCTTCAGTGATCACCTTTGAACAGCAGTATCTGAGTCTAGAATCCCTTTAGCTTTAAGCACTTATTAAAGTACTTTTAGAATATGACAGGTTTTGGGAGCTTAAAGTTAGTCTTACCTTTGTATGRGTTTTACACTGGGAGCACTCTTTCCTTAGACCATTTTGTATTTTATAACCTCTTTATGCTTCTGGAAAAGGTAGCAAGCAGATGTAAACTGTGTTCAGTTGATGAATCATCTGATCTTAAATACTGCTATGATATGGATTCCGTTTGGGTTTCTGCATGGTGGACAAGGGCAGTTGTAGAATCAATGCCACTGTCAAATGAATAATGGCGGTGAAGCAGAAATACATATATACATTTATATACTGGAGCAAAAGCTGTGGTGTCTCTCTTGCTTCCTGCACTGGAGCCTCAAAGCTCAAAAGTAGAGGACAACTGCTGGTCACCATAGTCCCAGCTGTGCCTCCTTACTGCTTCGAACAGCTTTTGTTGTTGTTATATAATGTCTGTTAGGGTATTCCAGCTGTTGCACACATGCAGATCCTTAACAACAAGCCAACTCCCCCTCATTCCYGCTTTTGCTGTTCCAGTGGCTTATAGCGGCTTTTCACTGCAGGATACACTTTGCATCCTGAAGTATTTTTCTTCTGTTGCAGCCTGGAGGGCTGTATCTATAAACTTTTTTGGTTCTGATGGTCTATTTAGAAATCCAGCGAATTCCTACATTGGATTGTCTTTTGATGTGTTTCTGGAAGTGATATTAGAAATAAATAACCCATAACTGTACACTCAGAAGATTTCTAATGGGAATTCAGGTGATGAAGACTGAAGAGCATGAGATTGTAAAAGGAAAAAGAGGTGTATAAATTMTGTGATTTTAATTACTTAATTTGTTCCCCTTTGCCTCCTTCCATTCCTCTCATTCATAACCATTTCCACTATTATTGAAGGAGTAGAGCAGAACTAGTAATTCTATGTGCTCTTTTTAAAGGAGATAATTTTGGGGTGATTCCAGAGTAGTCAGTTAGTCAGTCCCTTCTATAACAGTCTCCTTGAAGGGATGGCATTGCATTTTTTTTTTCAGGTTCCCTTTGGAGAAAGGAGACTCACACTCTTCATTGCTTCCTAGTTCTATAGCTGGGATGTCCTTTTCTGAGGGGGATTAGGGGTGGAGGTGGGGAAGAGGGAGCAGGTTTTGCATCTGGGTGCTTTGGGCGATCACTGTGTTAAGGGAAGAGGACATAGGCGGTTTTTATCATGGTCTTCCTGCCATTTTGCCTTCAGGCACTTAATAGATCTTTGGAGAGCTGCTCTGTGTGGACGTTGCYGTTTCTGCGTGAGTGCTGTGCTCTTAGTGCTCTTAACTCCACCTACATGTGGTGTCCTTCTGCCAAGTGAGAGCAAAGTACCCAGCTTACTGTCCCTGAAGTGAATCAGTGTAACTCTTTAAACAGTTTGTAGCTTCCCTAGTGAGTGATTTAACTTCATCCAAGGGTGAGATGTACCAAGTCGATGGAGACCCTGAGTTCCTTTAAGTTCCACACTGTCAGGGTTGCTCTGTACAGGGTACGGCACGTTGTCATGTGTTATCATGTACTGCGAACTGCAGCTGCTTTTTCTACATGATTCATAGTTTATTCATACCAGGAGGTGTTATAGCTGCTATCTGCTTAATTGATACTTACTTTTATTGTGTTGACTTTGTTGAAAATGAAGCAAATACTTACAAAAATTACCTGGGGGAGCTCTGGTGACAAATTTCCGCTTTGGGGAACTCCTCTTCTTTAATTCCCACTTCTTGTAGTGGCCATGTGGCCTGTGTGATCCTTGCACTGTAACTTCTGCATTGCTGGATGTTTTTTGAAGTGTTTCATGTGACAAGATTGGAATCCTTGTTGAGATGCCTAAGGCTTATACTCCATTACAAGTAATATTATGAAAAAGGTATTTTTTGTTCTTTTGTGTTTTAACACTATCTATTTGTCTTCTTTAAAACTTTAAAGCAGCAACTGCTGCTGATTATTATACTTTTTTTCTAAACATTTTAAAGTCTTTCTTTCTGGGAACGGCCATTTTAAAGTTATTCATAGTAAACAAGGTTGTTCTAAGAAACGATAAGAGCTTATGATTGTTTAAAAAGTAGCTATGGAAACTAGATCATTCTCAATTTAGTATGAACATTCATTGCTTTCATTGGCTGTACTCCCTTCTTTAAAATGTCATGCCTCACAGACACTCTGCAACATTTCCAATTAATTTAATTTTCTTTAAATGGGCAAAATATTCATCCTGATTAAGATATGTTAGTTTTAAAACATAAGACTGCTGTTTGCATAGCTTTCTTTGTTTTTGAAGTTATGCAATCATAAATAAAATCTTTTTTCTCTTACAGTCTGGAAATATCTGRTTAAAGAAACTTTTCTTCTTGAAACAAGCCAAATTACAGCTTTAATCATTTAAGACAAAATATTTRTCTCATGTATGTTACAAAACATGTCCTGAAGGCTACAGGAGTTGTGTACATAGACTTAGAGGTGCAGAGTTTAGTGGGCATAGCTTCCATTTTTTTGATTACGTTATATACATTGCATCTCTAATGCAAATGGTTAAAGAATACCATTTTATTTAGATTATGACATTTAAAAAATACTTGAGTAGTCTGTTATTTTCTCATTCAAGAGAAAGGGGAGGGGGCAGATTCTTCCAATTTAAAAGAATGAAATCAAAGAGGCAATAGAAGCCAGTGATTGCCACACATTTCTTTCTGTTAAGTCTGTGGTGGCTGTACTATTCTAGATAGAAAATACTGTGAGAAGGCTGGTTAAATGTTTTTATTTCTACGAGTAGAGTTCAAAGCCAGAGTTACTTTTTGATGCTGAGAGGGGTAGATCATAAGCTCTGTGCATATTAATTATCAAGTTCCTTGAGATGTTGAACTTGGTGTGACTCTCCTAAGTTTGCATCCCTTGATTCTATTTGTGAAGTTCTAAAATACCAGTGACTCACATCAGCAGCAGTTGCTATTCTGATTCAGCATCCTCCTGGTACACAGAGTATAATGCAGTTATAGTAATTGAAAACAGTTTTATTAACTTTCCTAACTGCATAGAAAACAGTATGCGTGTATTCTTAAAATCTTTGTCTTCTTAACGTGGTAGTGCTTGCTAGAAAAGGCTTATTTGTAGACTTTTAGCATGCTTGACACAGGCTTCCAGAGCTACTGTTTCTGCTGTACCCTTAAACACATGCTATGAGGAACCATAGCTGGTTTTGGCTGGGACTATATAACTCACACAAATAGTTTTAGATCCAGTTAAACTACAAATTATAGTGATTGTCTTCTGAAAACATATAATTTTAATTGTCAAACTTGTTAAAGAGAATTGGAGAAGTAATATGTGCCTCTATTATAAAATTCAAATGTCAGGTCTCAGCTTTTCTGATCCCTTCTGCTTCTCTTCCTCTCATCCCTCCTATGTTATTGGGGGAAAACCCAAACCAAAACAAAAAAAACCCCAATATCCTGTATAGTTTAAATCAGTTGCATTTGTTATACACTATATTTATTGTAATTGTTTTCTAAATCGTTTTTTAGTTTAGTAAAATTAAATTATTGCAGTTTGCATGCAGCACTCAGCCTCATACAGAATGTTTTGATATTCATGGGAGCTGTAGTTAAGAACTCAAGTGATCACTAGGCAAGAAAAATAGTTAAGGCTGGAAGTGCAGCCCAAATTTTAGCCTTTGGTATGTTGTTTCAAAATATTGTTCTTTTTGCCATTGTGCTTTTTTTCAACGTTATTAATAAAGTACTCAGAACTGTGAAACTGCAGAGCCTCATACAGTGCAGAATAAGATGATCTCAGAGGTCTTTTCCAACCTAGTTAAAAATAAAAAGAAAAAAAAGAGCAACTTCTAAGAATTACAGCAACTCGTGCTGTAAGCKACAGAATAGACAATGCAAATAAATTTAAGGGTACTTTGAAAGTCAAAATATTCTCAACATCTGGCCGATTAATTTTAGTAAGAAATTGCTGCATGTCCTGTGCTTTTAAATTGGGTGTTTTTTCGGGTGCTTGTGGGATTTTATCTTCATTTCTGTCAAGGAAGATAGTTGGGATATTTCTTGGCTAAGTGTTAAGTGCATTTGTACTGCATCAAGAGTTAAGCTGAGCTAAATAAAGATGCTCTTTAAGAACAAGTATGCACAGAAGATATTATTTTGTTGTAGCAAGATTGCTTTAATTGTGAAAACAAGCCTCTACTATACCAGTTTCTATTTCCGTGTATGTAGAACTCTGTGTATTAGAAAACCTTCTTATAAGCTAAAAAGCAGCAGGCTGTAAGGATTGTAAAAGGTCAGCAAGTCAGCTCTGCTTATGAACATCCAAAGCCAAATAATATAGGCATACTGGGGCTTTTGTGGGGGGCTTTTTGCCTTTTTTTTTTTCTCCCAACCTTGTGTTTCATTTCCGCCCCCAGTCTCCCCAGTTTGTTCTGTTGTGAGGCTGATACTGGCAGCAGAGTATCATCGTCTGCCTATTAATAGTATCAGTAGTTGCTTATCATTAGCCTGGGCAGGGGTAGTTGGGCAAGGCGGTAGGATGCTCCTGGTATCTCCCCATTGCTTAAAGGAAGTGGAGTCTTGCAGCAATCCAATTCTGTGTATCTCCCCTGGAAGGCAGGCTGCAGGTTTAGAAAGAACCAGGGCCGTCATCACTCAAACCTCTTGTCTGTGGCTGTGCATAGTGGAGCTGAGAGTGTTTGCTCATTCCTCATGTATGTGATCAGCCGAGAGAAGGAAGGCATTGAACAAGCTAAGTCCAGAGTAGAGTTTGAAGTACTGGAGATGAGTAGCAACTGCTCCATCTTTCACTTTTTGGTCAAAAGTAGTGTGTTAAGCCCAGGGATTCCAAACAGCTATGTCTTTTCATCATTAAATTATGTGTAAGAGTAGGTACCTATGGTATTTATTGCTGGAGTTTCTAAAGATAGCACTGAGCATTAAGTTCTGCCAAAGAACTCAAAAAGTGTTGAGAAATACTAGGCAATTACAGGAACATTTAAGTGCTGGAAAGAGGAAGAATGTGCTCAGCATCGTGATGATTCAAGGTAGCGAAGTGACCTGGAAACATGTAATGTCGGTTTCATGGTGGTATCCAGAGCTTTCTGAAATCCGGGTTGCTTTACTATGGTAGAAGTGAATTTGCTTCGTATAGAACCAACAGGCTAAGTTGGTTCAAGCAGCCTCAAAAAGGTCTCTTTGGCAGGAGTGCCAGTTCCCAAAAGTTCAGAGGAACGAGTTCTGCCAGGTTGCTGAGGTTGTGGAATTCACAAACCAACTGGCACCACAGAACAGGATGTTTCCATAACACAGGCTTTTATCAATGGTCCTGAGATGGTAATATTTTACTTATATTCCTACCATGACAATTTATCTCAGTAGATTTTGTTTGCAAGTTGTCTGTGTTTTGATATGTGCTTAAGGTCGTTTGGTTAGTTTTGTGTTTCAACGTGTATTAGCCTATGCAAGTATTGTGAACTGTAAGTTTTCGTTTGTTTTGGCAGGAAGTTGTCACTGTCAATCATCTGATTTGAAAATATAAATTCTGATTTGGTTTATAATTAAGATACCTGTTTTAATAACAGAATAATGTTGTCTTTTTCTATAGAGCCCAAAATATGGCCACATTAAGGGTGGTTTTTCAGTTCTGTTGAAACCATGTTTTAATTTTCAAGAATTCTATGGTAGAATTATGGAGGGTAAATTTTTCAGGTTAATAAACCTAGATATAGCACATGCTCTTTGAAATTATACCGTAAACCAATGAGTTTGCAGATGTGAATTGTACATCTGAATTGTTTCTTTGTGGAAGGTGTATAACTGTTTGCTTTTTTCTTTTATTCCCCCCCTAGAAAATAAAGACCATAAATAGTATGTCTTGAAAACATTTTTTAAAAATAAAAATAATAAAAAATAGTTACTTTCAGTTTGTAAATTTATTTTTGTTTCTCTGTTACTGTGATGATTTAGCTGCTTGAACAAGTTCAAATTATATGAAATATATATTGATGGTATTCTTTAATTAGATGTGTTTATTTTGTAATTCATTATGCATACAGTTCACTAGCTGAGTAGTGTCTTATTTCCAGAAGTGCAGTCTGCTTTTTCTGGTTTGCTGAGCAGTCACGGGGTGTTTTAGGATAATTTAAATTAGTTTAATATATTTAGGAGTTCAAGCATGTATTTCTTTGAAGTCATTAACAAGGAAAGAAAAAGAACTCCAGCAGACAATTTCAATAATGAAGCACACAAATCAAAAGAATGTGAGGAGAAGCTTCTAAATTGAGCCCTAAGGATGTAATTTCAAACACTTYATAACCTGTCCTTTTTATAGTTTAGACTTGCTGGAATGACAGTATTCAACTTATGTTTAAAAACCATCCCTTATGCAACAGGGAGAAAAAAAAACCTATTGTGAAATGTGGTTTACTGTTATGCCTGTATATAACACAAGCCTGTAAGTCACAAGCTTCAGCAACTGAAAATACATGCCCAGTATATTGCACCGAAACTAAAGACTGGGACAGTATCAGAAAGAAGGAATGTATAGAATTACATTTTCTCAAAATTGACTCTGAAAAATTTTTCATATAACAAAGCCTGTAGTTCTAGGGAGAGCAACATTTTACATGCAGAGAAAGAAGCAAAGTGAATTTTTGAGGAGAAATCGGAGACATCCTTAAAAACCAGAGGAATGCCTCACAGACTGCAAATTTACCAACTGCAAATAGGAAAACAAGCTATTCCTAGACCTCTGGAATGCAGTCTGGGCTTTTGGTCACAGTATTTTTATTTTTTTTAAAAGTAGGCAAAGTGGTTTGGAATAGGAGATCCAAGTTCTTCCAGACATTGTTGGTTCAGCCGTATGTCAGAAATTCTGCATAGCTGCTTTCTTGCAAGCTGAATTTGAACTGTAGTTGGACTTATTTTTATAATAAAGAATTAGATTGCTTTCACATACTTTATCCCTGTGTTGTTCATGGGCCGAAGTTAAGCATACAGTGTTCTATAAGTTTGGTGGCATTTCACTGCCTTGCTGGTGACAAATGTGGGTTTCAGGAACTAGAGTTAGGAACCACGAGGAATCTCTGCTTTGGCATTCCCAGGCAGGGTAAAGATCACTGAATGTAACATCTGCGGGTTTAAAGTCCAAAGATGCAAAGCCGTGTTTGACAAGTAACAAAGTCCTGGGATGAAATCATGGTCAGCATGAAATAAATGAGAGTTCTGTTGTTGACTTCAGTGAAATCAGGATTTTATGCTAGTGTCTGGGAAAACAGCTTGTATGAAAACCAGTTTAACTGTTTGGTATTCTTTTGCATATGTACCAAGCAGTGTACCAACCTTTCACTAAGTTCACTTCCATGAAGTTAAGTACTTGGCAGTACCTTATTAGATGGTGGTGTAAATCTTTGTTTAACAGATATGGAAGTGGAGAAAAGAAAAAATGTGTACCTATTCTATGCGAACTTCTCTGTCTCCAGAGCAAACTGTATGTCCTGGTAGAGCAAGAGCAGTAGGAAAACTGAAAATTTCATACAGTATAGCTTTCATCCTTGACCTCAGTGCACTAGAAAAGCTTACCTTTTACCTAATTATTTTAGAACTAAAGCTAGTGCGTAATTATAATATTAATTATAATTATAGCATTTGTTGGGCTCATTAGCAGTAGAGGGATGARTCACTACTGAGTTGAAGTCTACACTCACTTTTAGCCCTGTAATTTTTGCTGAAACTCATGAACCTTTCTCAGACAAAAATATTACTGTCTTTATATTATCTAGGTTTGCTTTCTGAAAAATTATTTTAACACAGTTTTCAAGCAACCAATCTTTTTATAGCAGGATTAAATTAAGTAAGTAAATGAGGAAAACCAGCCTATTTTTAAATCTAGATTCCTTGCATGCTGTTTTTAGATTTGCTTGCTGTATGAAATGTTGTAGTGATCTATATATGCCAAGACTTACTGTTGATGTAATAAACTTATTTTTTTCTTTATTTAATGTCTGAAATTAAAAGGTGTATATTGCATTTCTCCTCATTCTGGGACACTAAGCCAATATCGAAATATTCCTAAAGTGCTCCTCTTAAGCCTTAAAGTCATTAGTCATGTAGGTAAAATTTACCATATCTGGTCTCCATTATGAAACAAGTTTGATAAGGTGATAAAATAGCATTGTGGTGGAGTTTAATTAATATTTATGGTATCTCTAAGAGAAGTATAAATAAAGCATGTTGATTTTTGTTAATCTGTTGTCAAGGTTCTTTGTCAAGGTTCTCTCTGCAGAGGAATTTCTCAGATCATGACAGTGAGTAAATGCTTTATCAGTTCTGTTAGATTTAGTCTTCCTAGCTGTTTTTTAGCTCTGCTGAAGTGTTCCTTTTACATCAGGGATCTTGTACTGACACAAAAAGGATGTAGGCACAAACACACTATTTCCCTGGATGTTGTTTTTCTGAATTTAGCTGATGATGAACACATAATGCATCACATGTATGCATTTTTAATGAACAAACTGTTATATGGCTGAATTTCARTAAATAACTAAAATTTGCTAACAATTTTTTGAAATTGTTGTCCTCTGATCCTGCATAAGTTTACTATTTTAATTAATTAGCAAATATTTTTCTGTGCGATGTTAGTTTCAAACTATTCGTGTATGTATGTCACAAGGTTTTGGAAACTCCTGAGCCCCAGCGTTAGACTCCTGGTGAGTGTAACTGCTGCTGCTGTCCCCCCTTTCTCTGGTTCTGCCCACAAATGGAAGCATTCCATTTTGGTGATGACTTAATACAAAGGACAGTCTTTATTGCTCAATTTTGTGGTATGAAAAAATAGATCATAAGAGTTGTTTATCTAGTTTAGCTAAGAAAGTAATTATACATTTAAAAACTTAGATGTTAAAAGTATTCTTGGCCTAATGCAAATATTATTTCTACATCCAAAACTTTTCACCACTCATCTTTTCACCCTCAGGGGTACGGCACAACATGTACGTCTGTACTTCCAGACTTCCCAGATGTGGCAGGAAGCGCATGCCATTGTTTCATCACTTGAATTTAGGTGACTGCTGTGGAGAACTTGGGTAAACTTTGGGGTTTGGTTTTTTTCTGACCCTCCATCTTAAGAATTGCTAAATTTTGTGGTKTAACTTGGGAAGAGCAGTCCCTAGGGTGTTTCAGGGGGTGTATCTTGTAGCCACTACGGTTTGTCAGAGCTTCTTGCCGCTGATTTCGTATACCAAAAAGAGCTTCTGCTGGGTAAATACCCATACTGGAGATGGAGTCTGGATTTAATATTGAAATTTTCAAGGCTTCCTCATCATACATTATGCTTCTTGTCAAGTAAATTTAGAAAGCCTTCAGTAAATGTGGTTAAAGCTTCTTCATGGGCAGTGACCATCTCCCCATTCAAACATGAAGGCATAATTTGCTCTCATATGAGCACTTCGGCATAGCACTTGGGCAAAGTCAGTATTGTATACATCTGCTAGTAGTTGCTTATGTGAGAAATCAGTATTTGTTACAGAGGGATAAATTTCTCTGACTTGCACACCTGGCACTTCCTTAGCAGGAGAAAAGTAGTAAGGTCTGTTTTGAATTTTTTGTTAYGTTAGGAAACTGATATCCTTAATCATAAGGATTTTTGACTTTTTTCTGTGATCTCATAATCAACTCTGAGGTGTGCTTATCATCCGTTTACTTTGGCATTCTTGAAAGCAATAATGATTGATAGTATCTGATTGATAGTCATAGTTCTGATTATGCAATATGTGGAAAAAGTATTTCTCTTTTTAGTCTAGAACTTATTGCAGTTAATTTTTAATTAAGGGTTATTTTGTATCTTTCTGTCATATATTCTCTAAGGAATTTCCTCTGGAATTAGAGTTTGACTTTTCCCTGCTTGGCACTTCATGGACACTCTTAGCTTTGTGAATATCAATGCCTTTAAAAGCCTTCCTTGGTATTTTCCCTCGGCTCTTTGCACTCAGTAATGCTTTGAGTTTTATCTTTTAATCCAATTTTGTATGCTGGAAACTCTCACTGGGCTGATGTGAGTGTCTCTGGGTTGGTTGGGTGCAGTCAGCATAGACATCGGTTACGTGTGTGACAAGTTCTGGTTGCTTCTGATGCACATGGTCATGTTCATCAGTGCTCAATTGCATCTACAGTCCAGGGACTCAAAGTCCTCCTCTCTTCCTGTCTGCCCACCATTAATTGTCTTGGGTTTTTGTGTCTTTTTCTACTTGTACATAGGTCTAACCTATAGAAAGATTATAAACCTCTGATGTATTCCTTTATATCTGACTCCTTCTGAGAAATTCTGTTTATACCAGTAAGATCATACTTGTAAAACACTTTCTAGACATAACAAGCTGTAGTGAGAAAACATTTTTTGCTAATCCATCTGCATTTTTGCAAAAACTTGATGGGTTAGTTACTTGCTCTTTGCATTTGTCATAGTTATGAATTAACCTGTCAGAATATCAAGGATAGGCCAAGGTTTTTGGTTTTTACTGGTATTTTCAATTTCATTTAGGTATTATATTTCTAAATGACATAGTTTTGCTTAATTCAGACAAGGATGAAAGTATATTCCCAGAGTGAATTTATCTTGTGTAAATACATAACTGCTAGTCTAGAGGACAGAATTACAGTTGAGGGTTTTCTGAACTACTATAACAAAATTGCATATACTTTTTTAAAGTTATTTACTTACCTGAAGTGAGATATTACCAAAGCTTGTATATGTTAGTAGACTTCAAAAGGCTACATTATAATAAATATGTATTTAAGAAAATTGATCTGTTATGTTCCATATATTTGCCCATTTTAAGCTTGCAACAGTTTTATAATGTAAGATTCTTAGTAGCCTCTTGTAATAAAAATCTTCACAGTTTTTTTTCAAATTTCAAATAAATTACATCAGCGTACTGTGCTCTTTGTCTCCTGTTTTGTTTAACATGCTCAAGAATTTGAGTAGATTAGTGATGCATGGTTTTGCTTTGCAGCAGCTGTGCTCACTTGCCTTTATCGCATAACATCCATTGTGGGAGTTTGTTTCTATTTTTAGTTTTCATTTCAGCATGCTTTTCCAATACCTAAGTCTGTCTCATGGGTTGACAGATTAGAAAKTATCACTAGTTACTACGTCTTTATCTGAGTAATTTTTTTATTAGACAGTGTCAGTGTAGCATGCCTCTGGTACTATGGAAACAAAAGCAATTTTTCTGTAGAAAATGTAAAACAGTGAAGGGAATAACATTACATGAGCTTACTGAAGACTGTGTATTGAACTGACACAGTGCTCTGGTTAAGTAGGTTTGCTACTAATTAGTGAATTTCATCTTGACTCGGTGCTGCAACATAGTGAATGCCTGAAGATCAATTTCTTAATGCAAGTATTTGTGACTTTAGTGGCCACTCTTTCAAAAGCTGAATTATTGACTTAGATATTGACAGAGTATCTTACCTGACTCTAGTATTATCAAATGTAGCATCCTGGAAAACAACAACAACAAAGAACCCCCAAACAAACAGTTAACCAATAAAAGCAGAGGAACAAGAACAAGCCAGCACACACCTAGGTTTTCTGTTGTGAAGTTCTTTTCTTTTTTTGCCTCCTTGAAATTTACTGGTAAGAGGTGTCTGAAAARTTGAAGATACATGTATGGCTGGGAATCTATATAAAATAATCCAGATGTCAAATTAATTAATCTGGATTTGTGAAGGGCTTTCATTGGCTAAGAGTTAGTAAAAGTATGTATGAGGTAATGAATAATTTATAACTCCTAGTTGTTCATTTGGTGCATGATGGGACGTTTATGAATTGCTGTTACTGTGAGACTTAGACTCAGCTGTTTTGTGTTCATCATTGTCTTAGATTTTTCTGGACTTCATGCATACTGTTTCCTTTAATTTTGCAAGTGCTTAAGAGTTAGATAATCCCTGAAAGTGTCTTGGACAAGGCTTTYACCACAGAAATTATGTATAATTTGGGCAAAACCAGTACTTGTGGATAAAAGTTAATGTTTCACATTTGTGTGTGAACCTTTATAAACAACTTTGAATTCCTGTTTACCCTTTTTTATCTTGGTGTAGATTAAATATCTTTATTAAGATTTGTTGTATTTGTAGTATTACCTTATTTACAAACCAAATCAACTTGATGATGATCAAGTAAGGTCTTGTCTATATGGTAAATAACATTCTAACCCTTTAAAGGGATAAGAAAAGTAAGAATTAATAACTTGGTGGTATTGTTTGAAAACAAGTTTGTCATATACAAACCACTATCTTTGCAAAATTTGCCTGGGGAAATCATATTGCAGAGACAAAAAGTCAAGGCAATTTTATAATGAAGATACTAATGCAACACTATAGGGTTATTATTGTAGAGCAGGCAGGTCTCAGTGCTTGTTTTGCAGTGTTTGCACTGTATTTCAGGGACAAGACTTAAACATGCATTATAAATACATATTTGCACATAAAATCAATTTTGTGCAGAATTCTTGCAAAGGTGAAAATAAAGCTGAATGCTTCTCTCTTTCATCTCTTGTTACTGGTAGGACCTTGTGAAATAGGCCATGCTTGATTAATGATGGGTATGATAATGTAAAGGGCTTTGAAGAAATCCCATCTGTTCATCATCAGCTGGGAAGTTAAATTTTCTCATGTATCCAAAAAAAAATGCATATCTATCAGAGAAGCAGTGGAAGGAGGAAACAGCTGGGAAGGGTCAGGCTGAACTAGCAACTGAATTTTAACAATTTACGGGAGGAGTGGGGGCTAGTTCTATTTTCATGCCTTTTGAACTGGCCTGCATATTTTCTTTTCTATCTCATAGTTTTAGCAAATGCTGGTATTCTCCTTTTGTGAGAGGAGGTAGTGAAGAAGGAATTAATTTACACTTGCATGAAGCAATAGTGTTAACAATTCATATTTTCTTAAGTGTTGCTAGCTAGGAGCCGGGCATGGGAGCATCAGACTTACAGTAAATAAAATAAAGAAAGCAACCTGAGTGAAATTTGTCTTAGTTAGTCTAGACAGTACTTTTCATACCAAATGTTGCTGATCTCATTTCTGCTTGCCAGAGTTAGTATGATACATCACATTTCTTCTTTGATTTATCGAGCAAGAGAGCTTTCTTTTGCATAATAGTTAGCTGAAAATACTACTTCTTCCTCTGTAGTGCTCTTGTAACCTTATTAGTATTTATCATATTGTTTGTTTGTTGAAGATGTAGTTAGATGTTTGTGTGCCTGGTGTACACCTCAGCAAYGGAAAGTTTTTGTCAAGTTTATTAAGTTAATGTTAGTTATACACCATGATCATCAGAAGTGAGTGTAAGTGTGTAAGAAAAAGGGTCTAGACAAGTCTTAAATTTGGTTTTATGTGAGCATATACCTTGGTGATTTAGAATAGGTGATTTAGTTTGCATTGAAATAAAAATTATCAACTTGTATATCACATAGAGGTGTTTTCTTTTAAAGAACTGGAGTTGCTAGATTAAAGATTTCAGCTTTCCTCTGTACTACTGAATAGTAGTACAGTAGTACTCTTGGAAAACAAAGCTTACTTTTATACTGTCTTAGCAGTAATGAACATTAATATTTTAATGTAAACTAAATTAAGGAAGAAAATTACAATACCTGAGAAGGAAGAATGCGGCAACTTTTGTAAATTCTGGTGGTTAAGCTTTCAGCCTCCAACATATGGCATTGATGTTTTTGGTGTGGCATGGTGTGGTGTTGGTTTTTTTGAATTTTTTTTTTAAAAATTTATTATAGTTTCAAGTGTTATGATGGACTTTTTTGTAGGCTGACAGTTGGGCTTCAGTGTGGCTGGATATGCGGCAATATAAAAGGTCATAAAAATTAACAGACCTTAAACTAACAAACAAGGAAGGCCTTGTTGAACATGTGGAGGTTGGGGCAGCCTTGGCTACAGTGAGCATGAGATTGTGGAGTTCAGTATCTTGCATGRAGGAAGAGGGGCAACAATTAAGATTGCAACCCTGGACTTCCAGAGAGCTAACTTTAGCCTATTCAGGGACCTTCTTGGACAAATATCATTGGAATGTGCCTGCAGGGAAGAAGGATCCAAGACAGCTGATCAGTATTCGAGCACTACGTCTTTCAGGCTTAAAACTTGATTGAGCACGAAGTTGAGCAAAGGGGGCAAGAGACCTGCATGGATGAACAAGGAACTCCTGTCAATAGTGAAGCCACAAGCAAGAGATACACAGGAGAAGGAAGCAGGGACAGAACACTTAGAACGTATACGGAGATGTTGTCAGAGTATGCCGAAATGCAACAAGGAAGGCTGAGGCCCATCTGGCATTAAAAATCTGGCCAAGGATATCAAGTACAGCAAGAAAGGCTTCTTCTAATACACCAAGAACGAAAGGAAAACGAAAGAAAATGTGGGCCTGTTATTAAATGGAGCAGGGACTCTGGTAACAGAGGATGCAAAGAAGGCAAAGTTACTGAATGCCTTCTGTACATCAGTCTTCACTGACAAGACCAGCCCTCAGGAATCTCTGACTGGGGAGACCAGGGAAAAGGAATGGTGGAAGGAAGACTTCTGCTTGGTCAAGGAGCATTGGGTTAGAGATCACCTAGGCAAACTTGACATATACAAGTCCATGGGCCGTGAGGGGATGCATCCATGAGGGCTAAGAGAGATGGCAGACACCATAGCTAGGCCACTCATGGTCACCTTTGAAAGGTCATGGCAGTCAGGAGAGGTACTTGAGGACTAGAGGAAAACAAATGTCACCCTAGCCTTCAAAAAGGGCAAGAAGGAGTACCCAGGCAACTACTGCTTCACCTCAATCTCCCGAAAGGTCATGGAGTGCCTCATTCTGGAGGCCATCTTTAAGCACGTGGAAGACAAGAAGGTGACCAGGAATAGTCAGCATGGACTCACTAAAGGTAAATCATGCTCGACCAACCCAATTGTCTTTTACAGTGACAAAGCTACCTGGATGGATGAGGGGAGAGGAGCAAATATTGTCTACCTGGACTTCACCAAGGCTTTTGACACTGTCTCTCACAACATCCTCATAGGTGAACTTGGGAGGTGCAGGCTGGAGTAGTGGACAGTGAGATGGTTTGAGAACAGGCTGAATGCAGAAGACTTGACCAGGTCCCATATTGTTCACTCATTCATCAATGACTTGGATGAAGGGGCAAATGCCTCCTCAGCAAGTTCACTGGTGACACAAAACTGGGAAGAGTGGCTGATGCCCCAGAGTGCTGTGCAGAAGGATTCTAACAGGCTGGAGGGTGGGCAGAGAAGAAGCGTCTGAAGTTCGGCAAAGGTAAATGCAGKGTCCTGCACAAGCGCAGACTGGGGGCCAACCTGCTGGAAAGCAGCTCTGTAAAGGACCTGRGGGTCCTGGTGGACAGCAAGCTGTCCRTGAGCCAGCAGTGTGTCCTGGTGGCCAAGAAGGCCAGTGACATCCTGGGATGCATTAGGAAGAGCATTGCTAGCAGGTCAAGGGAGGTGATCCTGCYCCTCTACTCAGCCCTGATGAGGCACATCTGGAGTGCTGTGTCTAGTTCTGGGCTCCTCAGAACAATAAAGATATGGAGCTCCTGGACCAGGTTGAGCCGAGGGTGACAAAGGTAATTAGGGGACTTCTAATCAGAGGTGATTAGGAAGACCCTGCTTGAGCAGAGAGGTTGGACCAGTTGCCCCCACCAGTGGTCCCTTCCAACCTTAACCATTCTGGGATTCTGTAATGCTTTACAACGTGTTATAACCTTAACAGAAAACACTCAGCCACTTAGATGGCAGCATCTGTATCTAGTATTTTGATCTCTGTTGTCAAGTCCTGCTTGTACCTTCAGTATAGACACTCTTCTCTGTCCGAGAACAAAAATGGATGTCCTTACACAGGGATACCAAACTCTAAGTCCATTAGAAAAAACAGGTTGTGCAGCAGTGGTTGCAGTGACTCTTCAAAGAAATGAAATTCATATGTGAGCAGTACTGAAGGCAGTGACTTCAGCTTTACCTCAGGCTGAGGGCTTTCTGGTGATACTTCTTATCAGACTGTGTTGAATTCCAAGCTCGACCTCCAATGTCACTGAAGCCTTTCTTTGATCTGCTGGTAGGAAACCTAAAAACAACATAGAAAGTATTCTCTCTTAGGCTGGGGAAAGGGCTTTTRCTAAATGTAATGAGAATGTGTAAGTACTGTATTAGAAAAATTGACTTCAAGATAGCCTAAGCAGTTATGTTTCTATTCTACATAGGAATCATAGAATGTCAGTATTAATGAATGTTCTTGTTAACTTGGATCAGTTTGAGAAAAAGAGCATCTGTGTAGGACAAAACCCCATTGTTTGTTCTAACCACAAATCCATTGGCTACAGCAGTTACTAAGCATCTTGAATAACTAGACCAAGGAATTAAGCATTGCTTTGGAGATAGGGGCTGGCTCAGGCTCCACATGTTGGAAAACAATGCAACAGTCATCAAAGTTGTTAGCTGAAACTCTGCAGTCTCACCACTGTGGGGAAGTGCTGCTCAGCTCTCTGCTATGATATAGGGCTCATGACTTATTCTCAGAGGACAGTTATTTAACCTGCAGACCTCTGGCTCTGGGGAGTGGTTGTTACAAATCCCATAGCCTTCCCATTTTTCCATTTTTGAAGACCATACGAATTACAGACCCTCAGCTGAGAATAAATTGAAGGAGGCTTACAGCACCACCCTCTATATGCCTTCATTTGAGCAAAGGACAATGTAGTCCTAGTTGCCACTGTTATTAGGTTAGTAATTGATACTACTCTCTGTGGAGCATGCATGCTTACAGTCTGATCTACACTAGCTACAGCCTTGTGAAGGCATGTTATTAGTAGGTTTGTTACTTGAAGGTGTGCTGCTACTTGCTGGATGGTGGGATTCTGCAGCCCAGGACCCCAAAGCAGCTTGCAGTTCCATTGCATGCAGCTTAAGAGCTGCCCAATCTGCTGCCTTATTTATTGCTGGAAGAGTGAAGGCCAGTTTATTAGTGAAGAAATGACTCCTACTGCTGATGGTCGCTAAATAACCATGGATTTTTTGGTAGGGGGGAGGAGGGAATTGTTATTAAAAGTTGGCAAGGCCTTGTGCAGTGAGAAGCTGAGGTCATAGGGAGGAATCTAACCCATATTAGTAAGGAACGGGGATGAGCAGTGAGGGAATCTGTGAGCTTGAAGGAATCTTCTAGTTTAGCAGAAAGGGGAAATAGTTCTGCTGTTAAGGGAGGCCATGTGGTTATGGAACATTTGTCAGAGATGTTCGGTAGTGTAGGCAAAGAGAAAGTGGTTGGGGAAAGTAATGTGACTGGGAAACACCTTCTGATGAGATGGGAAACAGCCTGCAAAAGGGGAAGAGGAGCAATGCTTGGCTCTGTGGCTAGAGGGATAGAGTGAAGAAGGAAACAAGATTTCTGGGAACAGAGGGGGGAAAAGTCAGCTGGATTTAGGTTCTACTTAGTACACCTGGTGTGAAATGACAGTTCTAAGAAATGGAATAAGATTTGAATGCACCACTGCTTCTCTGACYGGTCTGGAAATCTCTGTGTGTTAACAAAGTTGAGCTGCAACTCATGATTTTGAGGAGGGCTTTTTCTTGTTCCTCCCTGTTTTCTGAACTGCCTGTGATATTTCTCTTGCCATGTCAAAAAGAAAGTGGTATAATCTCTGTAGCCTTTATTTGTTAGGAGTTTGTTGAGCAAACAAGACAATGAGAGTGCTAATTGCATGGAAAATCAGGTGCTTACTTGGAAGCTAGTAGGTTTCCCAAACTGTATTTTGAGAATTTGGAGTACAGTTGAATTTGTCTTCAATTTTTTTACAAGCAGTTTCTAAGTCTAATTTATTAATTCTTACATTATTCCCTCTTTTCTGTCTCTTTCCTAAACAGGATGATACCCCTTGCATCTCAGACACTGATGATGAATCTTCATCACGGCCAAACGCAGGAATATGTGATTAAACCCAAATATTATCCAGTAAAAAAAGTGATTTCAGGAGAGCAGTCCACTGAGGGCTCATTACCACTGAGACTGGGCCAGGATCAACCTGTGTCACCTTTGCGATGTGAGTATAACTCCAACAAGCATACTCCCTTCTCTCCCCCCACAAAGCCTCCACTCCCCTTTTTTTAAGATCTTGAAATTTTCTGTAATAACACTTCAAGACAGAGAAAGGTTAAAGTTACTATACATGAGAATTCTTAGATTMGCAAAAGCTCCAATATTCTGCATTTTGTGGAGAAGCAAGAGATTTCCTGGATGAAGAAAAAAATTGAACCTGATTCCCTGTTGGAAACTCACCATGCTATTTCTAGATAATAGTTTTTCTTTCAGATAAAAGGTGTTTTGTGAATGCTTTGCTAGAATAGGCACAACTGTGAGTATAGTCAGTGTCAGTATGATGGACACCCCTTTTTGGAAAGCTAGAGTCCAGGTTTGTGGTTTCACTGGTGACTGTTTTTCTCTATATTTAATTTATTATGTGTTTATGAACTTGTGCACAGTATAGAGGCTGCCTGCGAGTTTCTGCTTCATATTCGTAAAAAAAGGATTGTGTAGGTGCCCAGCTTGTGGCCTTGGCTCATGCCCCATTGTGTGCAGAGCTTGAGGACAAGTTTTGGCTTAGAGGATGAAGAGCTTGATGAATTATGGGTTAGGTATTACAGAACGTCTGCTGGCTTGATTTGGAGAAAAGTTCCTGCAGTTGAATAATGGACTGATTAACATTGAGACCTGACAGATTTSCTCTGCTGTAGTGAAAAAAATTACGTTCTGCTGGGATTTTAGGCAAGAGCCTTTCCTTTTAAATCTTTAAATAGAATTTCTTTGTGTATCTTTGCATTTTTGCATTGCACATCT
Source organism: Amblyornis subalaris (assembly GCA_018881555.1). NCBI lineage: Eukaryota > Metazoa > Chordata > Aves > Passeriformes > Ptilonorhynchidae > Amblyornis > Amblyornis subalaris. Next base: position 1,811,830 of record JACAXG010000037.1, read on the forward strand.
TTATGGTCTATCCATTTATACTTAAATACAACTCCCTACTTCCTTTTCCTCAAGTGTAAGTTCGTGGATGGTAAAGGAGAATATTGGCTCTAATGGGAGGAACAGTGGGCAGCTGGAGGTCTTTCAATTAACATTTTCAAAGTGGTGAAGTGTACTTCTTGCAAAGCACTCTCTCCCTTTCTTAGAAGCTTCAGAAAGATTTTTAATCACACTGTCAACATCAACCAGTAGTCTGTTTTGTAAATAAGATAATACTGCTTTTCTTCCAGTCAGCAGTAATTTTCCTTCAAATAAAATATTAATGGCCACCGGGATTGGATTGTGTCCGTCTGTTCTGGCTCTTGCTAGTCAAAGAGTATAAAAATTCCAGTTTATATAGTTCTCCAGTATTTGGAGTGACTGTTCCCGGTTGGATTCTGGCCAAAAAAATCTTTCCTTTTGCCCCCATTCTTCAGGCTGTTTGAGTCAGTCTACCTTMGATACACCCAGTGTTACTTGCAAGTATCAAGCTGCCACTAAATGAATGGCTTCTGTGAATTGTTTTGGGGTTTTTTTCTTCTATGGTAGCATAAGGAGATGACTCCATGGAACTGTAAGACAAAGGTACCAGTGCTTCTAGTTCTTTCCAGCTTGTTTGAGCCCCACTGTCAAGTACTCTGAGGGACATGACTAGAAGAAGGAAAACCAGGAGCTGAAGACAAAGAGTATTTTTTTATCCAATTCTAAGAAGCCCCTTAGTGAGCAGTGCACTAGTAAAACATTCTACCCTTATTGAAAAGCTTATGATTCTTAAAACACCCAGAGGACAGGTAATAAAAACAGTTTTTATGGCCTTATAAGGTCAGCCATGACTTGAATGTTGCCTCACAGGTAAAAGGCAGGACTAAGTGTAAGGCTATTTGGATGGTGTTGAAATGTCTGATGCTGAGCTGTTCAGCAGCTTAMAAAACTGTCCCATTACCTGTTAGCTGTTTTTGACATCTGTGAGGTGGGAGTCAGTGATGGCAACTTCTGATGAAGCAGTTTAGATATATGCTTGTACAGGGTGCGGTTTGAGCTGTATGCTGTTAGAATCTAGGATTAAATATTCCTAGTCTGAACAGGAGACCTAGAACTTGGCTAGCTATATCTGTTTAGGGTGGCTTCTGGTTTCTGGAGGTGCTGGAATGAACTTGAAGAGTAGAAGACTACTTGTTTTCATAAAACTTGAGTGCAAATTTCATCTGTCAGTATTTTAATGTTAGGGATGTTTGAAGTAACTACAGTGACATGAGATTAGGATGTGAAACTTCGTGGCAGGTGTTCTGTGGTAACCATGAATATGCAGTTCCTTGTCCTGTCTTGAACAGAGACATGGACTCTGGATTAGTTCATGCTTATGGCAAGGTTGACATTCATTGTATAGTTAATTTATGAGAGTTGCTGATGATGTCATGGAATTTTGTTGTTGCTCTTAAATGTATAATGTTATTTAGTGGGAGACCCTCTTATTTCATTGAGCAAAGGCATTGGTAATGGCAATGTGGAGATACTTGAAGAGGGGGAAAATGTAATAATTTTATTAAAAAGCAAAAGCCAGAAAGTTAGTACCGAATGCATCACAACTTTTTTTTTAAGCTATCATTAATCTTTTTTCAGAGAAGAGAAGAAATAGTAGCCAGGTAATACTTGGTAGCACTGCCCAAGAGTTCACAGTGGTCAATTAGCATGGAGTGCAAAACTACTCATTCTGGTAGGTTTTTTGATAAGCATTTGTTTGCATTTAAATTGAAAGTATTAACACTGTGACAGAGATAGGCATCTGTGAAAGGTGTACTCCACAGAATAAACTTATTTCTCTAGCTGTAGCTACAATTGGTTTTGGTTTTTCTGGAGTTCTATAGGTTATTTCAGTCTGGTGACATGAAATGGGTAGTCTTGAAACTGGAGGAAGTGTCAGTTTTTAGTTACCTTTTGAGACAGGTCTGTCCTGGCAGAGGCAAATGAGATGTGGGGTACTGGTATGCTGGGAAGAAAACTGGCAAATCTGACCAGGTGCTTCTGAGCATCTTCTGATTCATAGAAAGTCAGTCATGTTTGAACGCTTCATTACAGTGTTGTCAGATGAGCTTTTGGGAGATACTGGGGTAAAAAGTATTAAAGGTAAGTCACAGTAAACATTTTTCAATTAAAATTAACTCAAAATTCCTTCTGGAAGGCTTACTCTGGTGTATTTGTAAGCAGTTTCACTTCTCTGATAATGTTAAGAACATGCAGTATAGTACTCTTACTAAAGACAGCAAATGGTCTATTCTTTTTTGGTTTTTAAGCTGAACTTTACTTTAAAGTTATATATCACATCAACAGAGCTTGAAAATTCAGTAGGCAGCTGGGGTTGCAATAACAGCATTTAAAGTCACCCTGGGATGTGAAACTGAGTTACCTACCAGTAGCCATTTCTGCTATCGAGGGTTTTGAACTTCTGTCCTGTGAGATACAAGCCACCTCCAAAGACTAACTAGTGTAAGGAGTTATAARCTTGCATAAAAATTTTAATTCCTTAGTGTTAAATTTGTAATTCTCATTGCCTAGTAGGTGAGGCAGTTAAAATAGGTCAGAGTTATTTTTAAGAAGTGTTGTTTATTTAAAAACAAAGCAAACCAAAAACCCACCCAGAAAATAATGTTCAAGATCTTAAATATTGTTTTGGGTTCACTGACTCATTCAAATTTTCAGAATGGTCACAGTTTTATGCCATAATTAATTCTATCTCCTTATGCCTTGTATTGTAATACAGTTTAATTTATATGGCTATATATTGCTTTTCTCCAAAGGGCTCATACCACATTCAGTACGGGAAACAAAAATCAGGACTCATAAATATGGTGGCATATAACTTTAAAGTGCTTGTTTTTAGAGCTGAAATGCTATTCTGTTTGCATGCTTCTAAATCATCTGTTAAAGATATTACACTGTAAAGCATCTYTCTGATTCTATTTAATCAATATGCTGTTATATTTAGGCTACTGCAAATTAATCTTCAGAAATCTTTGTGTTGAATTAGCAAATACTTAGGSTTAAGGCTTTGGAAATTCAGACCTCCTCAAGCAAATGGAAATAGCTCATGTTGGATAGGCTGACAGCTGCAGAGAAATTAAAATTTTGATTTTGCACCAGTAGGAAGACTGAATATATAGTTATAAAAAAAAGCTTGCAGTGGAATTGATATGATCAGCAAATAAAAACTGAAAATAATGACATGATGTGGATCTCAACGTTTGTAATGAAAACATCAAAAATACATTAAYATGTAGGTGAGGCAAGCCAATATATGCCTTATATAAGCTCACCATGAACTCTGAGTAATTTTCAAGAGATGCATTGCTTGCTTAAAAATACATACTGTCACATTTGACCTATAATCTGCCTAAATATTTGGAACCGCAGAGTTAAAAATTCTCTAATAGTCGCAAAGGCAGCAGCAGAGAAATTTCAACTGTAAAATTCTATTTGAAACCTGGTAGTCTATGAAACAGTAGAAAAATCTTTTTAACTTGTACCTGTAACTTAGGTACATCTCYCTCAGACATTACACTCTTAATGGCGCAGTTAAATAGTAACCACTAATCCTCTGAGCATGAATCCTCTAAATATCGTTGCTTATCTCCCTGGCTTTATAAATGCAATGCTGAAGAAAATTAATTAAAGGAATTCTGTGCTGTTTCTGTTGGTCTAAAATGTATATGATAATAAGCAAATTCTAAACTGAGCATACTCTTTCTGGAGTTCCTTTCAACACAGTTATTGGGAGAGCTGCTTTTTGCAGCAATAAGAGGCCAGGAAGTTCTCCGTTTCACTCTCTCCACTTCTGGTGCTGTATGGCTCTTCAGAAAATGCATTTAAATACACACTTCATTTTCCYGTCTGAGATGATTGAGGGCTAGTTTTTAGTGGCATTGTGCATTTTGCCCATTGAGATGAAAAAARTGAAATTTCTGCTTCTGAAATCAGTTCTCTGGGGTTGACTGCATGTGTAGGACAATTTTGTACACCCCCTCACCAGGCTACAGTTCCCCATGAGTACAATGATGATGCCACCACTTTACAGTTTTAGAGGCACATSGAGAAAATGTATTAATTATTGCCTGAGGTGACCACAGAATGCACTGAAAGCAGAATTAAAACTCAAGAGTACTTTACCTAGTTGTATTGTGTGAAGTAAATAAGGCATGTGTTTATATAACAAGGTTATCCCAAGAGAGGATAAGAAAGAAAAAGAGACTAAACCATCTGTTCAGGAAGACATTATGATAAGTATGTGAATTTTGCAATTGAAGTTGCATGTTAAGTTGATAAAASAAAGTGCTATGGAAAACTTTTTTCCTTTCTTTTAGGTAGATAGGGTTTTTTTGGTCTTCACCAAAATTCTTGATAAAGTTCATTAAGGAGACTTGTCTCTATTTTAGGGATAAATGAAAATATGTCTTGAATTTAAGTAGTACAGGTTACATAAGGTTTACTGAAATGGGGCTTGCAGCACCCTACAGTGGCTTAGTTGTGTGTCTTGTGGCTAGAAGATGGACAAATATGCTTGTATGGATTTTGGACTCTTAGGATCTGCACATAGTTCTGTGGACAACTGTTAAATTCTTGTGTAAAGATGAAGCTGAAATAATATGAAAGTCATGTAACTCCTAACYGTGGATACATTATATTGCATCATATTTTACAACATAATTTTACATAAGGTTATACATATTAAATAAGTTTAATGTGGAAGAAAATGTCCCAGCACTTAGAGTTGTGATGTGCAGWATGCTCTATTACAAATTTGGCATAACAATAGGTTTCCTATATTGGCAACACAATACAGTGGAACTTCGTGAAGCTCTTCTGTAAGCTTGTACATAATTACACGTGCTGGTTTCGCTGATGACTTCATAGTTTGATTTGAGCAAAACCAGGTGTTGCTTTGAAATTCCAATTTAAACTATTTTTGTGGAATTGCACCGTTCTGACTTCACTAAGTGAAACTTACTTCATAATAACAGTATTTCCCCACCAGGAAATAGGGGTAAACAGCTGTAAAAAGCATAAATGTTTTACTCCTTTAAAAAGTGCACACAAAGATGCAACGTGTGTTCCATGTAAATACATCTGTATGATTTGATATTCTACCCAAGAGTTGACTTTAGAGGAAAAGCTCCCTCAGGTCTTCACTGGGTCAGATATTCTTTCCGCCCTTCTTGGTATTTGTTTGTGGAACTGCTCTACATAAACAGCAAAATAATTCTCTCACTGGCTTGTCTTAGAGCATTGCATTGCGATCCTTGTAACTTGTGCCTATCAACATATTTATGGTTATTAGGGTTAAAGTGGTAACTTTCCTAACTAGAAGTTTTGGGAARTTTGTACATGAGGGAGAATGTTAAGGCTACACTCTGAACAAGGTATRGCCAGCAAAATAAGGTAGGTAGAAAGAGCATGAACAGTTCATTAGAAGACTAATATGAAGAAATAAGTGAAAAATTACAAGATAGTCTATTKGGAGGGAAATACAGAGTCAAATTCACTTTAGTCACTCAAAATCAAATGCAAGGGAAGTGGGTAAGAGTATAAGGGTCCGGGACTTTTTTGGTTTGTGTTCTCAAATGCCCATATGTTCAAAGCCTTTGCTCCCATCTGCTGCAGCATACTCTAGTGTTGGTTGCCACAGCCTTCCAGAAGCGCCCCGAGCGGGATTACTTCTATCAAAGGATCGGGCAGCTCGCATGATCCAGGGGACCGTGAACACACTGGCAGCTTCTATCGTGCAGCGGGACGCAGCGAAGAAGGGAGACGGGTCTCCAGTATGATCTCAACAGGGATGTTTATTGTTGAGGGGCCAGGGACCGAAGACAAGATCTCTCCGGGTACAGAGGCTTATAAGGGAGGCGGGAAGAGCATGCGGACCAATGGTCTGAGGGCAGGGGTAAGAGTGACAGGGAAACATCCAATGAGCTGAGAGGGAAGGAGAGACTTAAGGAGAAAGTCCAATGGAGGAACATTTTTTCAAGAAAATTCTAGAACCCAAACCATACATGGTTAACATCACTCAATCCTTCTAGGGGAGAGGCCATGGGCGGTTCAAACCTGAGAGACCGCCCACCAATTTGGTCCGGCCGGCCCTCTTCGGGAGAAGGCTTGAACCATCGCCACACCCATCCAAGAGGCAGAAGGGATTTTTCAGGGATATTCTAAAAAGTTTAAGAAAAAATTTTGGTGCTGTTAACATCAGAGTCCAACAACACTGTGGCTTTTTTCGAATACAAAATCCCAACAATTTTTGTGTGAAGCATCCTTTTCCTCTCTCCCATTTAAGAGCATTATTCTTCTTGCTATTGAACAGCATGGCAATTCATAACAGCCATTTAAAGTTTACTTTTGATTCCAGAAGGACTTGGAAACAATAGACTWAACTCTAGATATAAATTAAGTGGGTTATCTAGATTCACACTAATGCAGCTAACTGTCTCAAATCAAGCAGCACATTTATTTTGCTTTTGCTTCAAAAAATAGAGTGACTAATTCTGAAAAAATAAYTTTAACAAATGATGTCATTTATTTAGCAATTATAGAAGACTGTGGAGCTCTTTGAAAACCTTGGAGACAGAATAGCTCTGTATAAATACAAAATATTTCACTCAATATACTGTAGCTGTAGGCATTTAACAATACTCTTTCTAAGCTGTCTTTGTGATTGTTTGTGTATCCATAAAGGGCTCACAATTGAGGAGGCCAGTAAATCAATATCCCCCAAAAAGTACTGTATTTTTCTCCTTGGACTCTGAAAAGATTTTATGGCCCTGAGCTCACCAATAATCAAATGTCTGTATGACAGGCAAAGGCTGCCGGTGCTTTTATAGAAACTGTTTTAAATGTTGCATTCACACAAAAATGAATTATCATCTCTATGCTTTAAAATATGGAGACAGAAACTGATATACAGCAGCATGAGGAAGAATTTTGGAAAAACAGATTGGTGATCTGGCAAATGGAATTAAAATCAGTTCAAAGTGTGTAATAGCCGGGGGAAAACACAGACTGAGACAAATGCATCTCAACTTCTGTGATGAAAGAGAATTGGCTCCAAAACCAAAAATTGCTCAAGAAGAAAAAAGAAGAGGCTTTMCAGAAAATTCTGTAGGGGAAAGCCTGTATTATGTATTTGAAAAATGTTAATTTAGCTGGATATAGAGACCAATGGAACCTACCAATTAAATATTAAAACTCCCTTAACCATGCTAACTCCAGAGTTGCTGYGATACAAATCTTTGAGACCAAGAATTGATTCTGATTGTTGCAAGTAGCTGAGTCTGGTTTTCTTCACAGGGGATGGGAAAGTGCTCTTCTCTGTCAATGCCATTGCCTATGCCAGAAGGAATGAAGAAATGTTGGCAAAAAAATTACTGCAAGAAGGAGGGTCTTTCATACCCYGTGAAACTGAGATTTCAGAATCAGTGACATCCTTATTTCTCTTGTCATTTTTTCCCTCTTCAGAAAATTAGGGGAAAAAAAATCTTGGCTTCATATGGTGCTGAGAGAGAAGATTTTTAATGGTGATTCAGCATGCAGAGGCGGCTGTATTCATTTATAACTTAATTCCATGATGTCCTGTCCTTTGTCCCTGTTTACAGTTTGTTGATTTCCTTAGTGCTTTTTGGTTGTTCCCCTTCAGGAAATTAAATGTCAAGTGGATATACTTTAGTAAGGTAATATTCATTTAATTTTTACTCCCTATTCTTCCTAGAAATGGTAAACATTGRCTCTTGCACTTAAGACTTTTTGCTCATTTGAGGGAGTTGCATATGTTGGGAGGGGGAAACTCTATCTCAAGAATTAATTTTCTCRAGTACTAATGCTCTTCCAACTGAAGACTTGTAATACTATTGTGTAATATTTGTATTATTATTGTGAAAGAAGCCTAAATAATTACCTTAGGCAAAATGCAGAATTTCAGGTGAGTGAGATCAGGTGGGAATAAGTCTCATTCCCAGTGTATAAAGGCCAAGTGCAGACCTTCTTGTGAAAGAGTCCTGTTGATAAAGTGGACAGTGGTGTTGTATTTAGCTGGTAATACTAAGGTTCCTGTATGGCTGTAAGTTTGTGTGGAAAGATGTTGACTTCATTATCAGAGAGTGCACTTCCTGCAGTAGAACCTGCAGTAGCTTCCATCAGTAGAATATTGCTTGTGGTGGGCTGTGAAGTCACTGCTGGTTCATTACAACTGAGATGAGGATTGTGTAGAGTAACTTTGTGCCTTAGATGTATGTCTGTGTCTAACTGTGGCTTTTGGGCCTTTGTTACCATATTCCTCAAGTGAAAGCCTTTTGGGTCCAGATATGCTTAGGAACCTAAGAAGGTGGATACCTTGAATTGAAGCTTAAAAAGGCTTGTACACCTGAATGCTGTGCTGGATTGCTTACAGCTGGAGTTGTATCCAGCCCCAAACCTGAAGCATAGATGTGAGTTCAAGCATAAGACTCTTGAAGAGCTTAAAGTTCTGTTTCAGGACAAACGCTTCACTCTGAACAAGAYAGGCCATCTGGGTGCTCGTATTTTGGGTAATTCATACTTGAAACTGTAGCTGAAGCACTTGACTGCCTGCTTATCCTTAAGTATAGTCAMCCAAACTCTCCTGCAGGATTAAGCTCCCCAAGGACTGCTATAGCATAGTCACAGTGGTGTCTGGAACTCTGCTGTAGCGAAGAGTCACAGTTCTTCAAAGAAATGTGTCTGAGCCCTAAATGGATTTGAACTAAGCAGCCTTAGGTCCTCAGCATTTACTTTTTAATGTATCGGGCACATTCTTGTTCAGGGTGCTGGTTAGGCTGCTTGCTCCATGCAATTAACTTTTCTCATTCCTTGGAAAAGAGACATAGGACTGGTTAATTGTATAACTTGAGACTAAAATTTAGCTCTTTAGCATCATAATCATTTGTGGATCTAGTTTAAATATAATATCTTTAAACCAAATAAATGAATATGGATTAAAAGAATTATCACCCAGTAAGTTTAGTTGAATAGAGTTGAGGCCATTCCATCACACATCAAACCACACAGCAGYCTCTTAATTTATTTGGGTTGGTACCTTTTTCTGGATCATTCTCAGCTGTGTGAGGGGAAATGATAGTGATGTTTCTCATTACTGTGGAGAATGGCTGTACTTTAAGATAGGATGTTCATTGCCTGAGGACTGCATATAAAGAATCTCTGTAGTGGTAAAAAAGACAAGGAAGACAAAAGGTGATTCATAAAACCTGCAGAGATCCCAAATTTCAAATCTATGTGTTACTTGTACATCATGCATTTGCACAGGACAAAAATGATTGTAATTCCTGTGAATTCCTCTGACTGTCTCTAAAAAGGCTGTGTCAGTGAGAGAATTTATCAGCAAAGGACTTGTGGCATGTAAACACAATTATGTCTTTCTAAACAGTCTCAGCACTTGTGCCTGCATGTGTTCCTTTGGTACTCTTTAAGTGAAGCCATCCATATGAAACACAAGTAACCTGTGTTGTAGACAGTAGAGAGCTTGTCAGAATTTGTTAAAATTAATAAAGGAAACCTACTTGAATGAAACAAGTGTTGCTGTAGTAAATGACTTCAAACTGTACACTGTTCACACTCATCTCTATCTTAAACTGAGATTAAGAGAATTGAAGAGTGGGTTATTTGCCTCTCCTAGAATATACTACTAAATTTTTTAGTGTGTTTTGGAGTGTGGTGGAGGTGGTGATGAGGAAGACAGTGGAATTGTGTCTGTTCTATTCTGTGACAGGGAGCAAGGAAGAGATTGTATCKCTGTGATAATCAGGAAGGAAAAAGAGTTTTTCAGATATCTTCTTTTCAGTTATCCCGTTCCTTACTCTGGAAGTGTCAAATTTTCTGGATGATTTCTTTTYCTGTCTGTCAAGCATGCTGAAGAAGAAATCAGGGCTTAAAAAGAGGGTAAAGAAACAAGCAAAATGGAAGCAGGAAGTCTGAGAGTTCAGTTCTGACTGCAGGGAGAAGACTGTGGTAGGAGCTTCTAAGCAGGGCAGAAGGAGGAAATGATGTGAAGATGTAGTGACATGGCTAGTCAGGAATAGGTATATAGAGAGGTGTGTATAATAGCAATAGTGGCAATAAGAATGGCAAGCAGAATATCAGTGCATATCCCTGTTCAGTTACTGTCATAATAGGTAGTTGAATCATGTTTTGCTTTTTTGGAAGCATTTTGGTTTGCATCAAGACAGTAGGACTGGGTACTTGGAAAGTGATAAAATATCAGAGGTTAAGCAGTATTAACTACTGAAATACATGTAATATCATACAAATGCAACAAGAATATGAGGCACAGAAATAACAAAAAATAGAAGGAATGCTGAATTTCATACATTTCAATAAAGTGTCGCTACAGCTGTCTAGACACGTTAGAGCAAGTACAACTTGCCGGACTGTCATCTTGCTCAAAATGTTTGACTGGGTGGATGTGCGCACATACACCTCGCCTCTTGCAGAACTGGGGGGTGTACTTGGAAGCATTAGAGAAGGTGTTGGATCTCRGATGAGATAAATCTGGATCATCTTATTTTTAATTTTGTGGGCATTTCTCCCAATGCTTGTGAAAAGAGAACTGGGTGTACAAGGGTATGGTAACAAAGTTTCTGGAAAGAGCAAAGATGCACTGCCTTACCTGAAGGTAGGCATTGTATACTGAAGCCAAAAATCRAATTACTCAACAGCTGTGCCTTGCCTTCTTGAGTCCATGTACTTTTCGGACTTGTTTGTGCTTGTGACTGTTACAGAAAGAATAAGAGTCATATTCTGCATGATTTTTARATGGGCAAGGTTTGAATGCAGGAGGTTTTACTCCTGTGCTAAGAGCAGAGTWAGGTTTGAGTTTGGTCCTCCTAGGGTCGTGCAAGGAATGTTCCATATTTATTTTTCTGGGATGATATCTGTATCAACAGATCAGAAAGGGATTTGGGAGATCTGTGYCCCTTTGGCCTAGCCTGCAGATTGGTTCTGAGTATGAAGTATCAGTARTGCACTGTTGGGAGAGCGAAATAAATTATACCTATAGAAGCATTTTGTGCAAAGCTGTATTAAGTAATTCTGCTGCTCTCCCCACYGTTGATCAGACCTTAGCTGCAGTTTAGTGTGGGTTTGGACAGCATATTTGAAGAAAGATGAGAACCAAGTGAGTGGTGTCAAAAGCAAAACAAAAAATATGGAGATCTGCAAATACGGCTGGTTAGACTGAAAAATTTTAGATGTTTTTGGTCTGGCCAAAATGAGACTGAGGGAGATTGATGGCGGTGGTCTTCAAGTATGTTAGAAATTGATCCACAGAGGAATAATGTTTTGTTAGAATTTACTGTAGATAAAAGGGGCAATAGTTTGCTTGAGTTGCTGCAGGGGAAATGTGGGTAGGAATACCTTTATAATAAGAGAGGCTGAAGTGCTGGTATAAATTCTTCAGGGAGTCTGTGCAATCTGCATAATAGAAGGAGTTTGAGGGTAGTCTGGACAAACCTTTTGTTTAATGTTGCTGTTTTATTCTGGGAAAATGAAGAGAGGGGAGATTAAGTGATCTCTCAGAATCTCTTTCAGCCCTTTCTGTGCCTTGTAAGGCCTGTATTTCTTTCAATGTGTAATCTAAAATTTAGGGAAGGTCTGCCTCTGGTCTGTATGTCAACCTACAGTGTCTTTCTCTCTCTTTTGTTTTCTTTTTTTCTGTTGGGTTTTTTTTCCTCCTTTTTTTTCCCCTCCTCCTTTAGCTCCTAGCATAAATCTTCTAGAAGAYGGTATTTCTAAGACATATGACAGTTAAGTTCAACTTGTTCTGATCTTTGGAAACTAAGTTTTTGGKTTGGGTGGTTGGTCTATTTTCTTTCGTTTTAAATTGATGACTAAGTGGTGACAAGACAGAACTTCCTCATATGTTGTCAAAAGTGTAAAAAGGTCATTTGACAATAGTTCTGCAAGCTTAACTGTTTTACTTGTGTGGTTGATTTTTATACAATGTCATCTTTCCTTTCGGCTGAACAAGCATATCTAGTAGTAAGGACTAAACCAGGTGGACTGGTGAAGTAACTGAGAGACACCTTTTTTAGGAAATAAGTCATTTCCTTCTGCTTCTTTCCTTTTTTTCTTTGTGTCAGCATTTAGCTAAGAAAAAAAAGGGTGTTGGTCATCTGAGAATTTAAAATGTTGAATCTATTAGCCATTTAAAAGCTAGTTGGCTTTAGTTTGAGAAGATGTAATTTTAGATGCTCTCCTCGTGCATCATGGTTATAATTTGAAACGTGAAATAGCCTCATTGGGAAGAGATTGTAATTTTAGAATAGAATCTTCAGGTCCGATGACACTCTGTGTAGATAAACTTATGAAAACATACTGGGTTCATTGCAGAAGTAGGTTGTCATGAAAAGAGAGTAGTGTGTATCATTACTAGAGGTACTAATGAAATGCCTACAGTTCTGTTGGTTCTATTTCCTCAGAGATTTGTCTCAGGATATTTGTTGTATGTGAGGGTATTTAAAAAAAAAAGCAAAACAACAACAAATCCCCCAAACTGGCCTCTTGAAATAGTTTTAGAAATTTTTGTACAAGGAATATGGGAGATGTGTGCATAAGCTATACTGTATACTCATCTGGTAGAAGCCACTGCTTGTGATTTTTTCTTTTTACTGTGAATCCTTTCAATTAGGTCACTGTGAAGCACAAAACCATCACACAGTAACATCAATATTTTTGTCACATTAAAATATTTTATTCTCTTTGCCGTACTTGACCTATGTAGTCATCTTTTTAACTGAATACCAGTTCTGCTTTCACTAGTGTTGCTAGCCCATTGTCTTCCTGCAAAACAGGGATGTACCACAAATCATCTGAGCTCCACTGCAGCTATTGAATACTGTCAGAATGTTGGAGCTGTGAGGGCAGCCATAAACCCAAGAAAAAAAATGTGTTTATAGAAATTCTTCTAGAAAGAAACAAAGTCTGAGTTGCATTACAGAGCGAYCCAGGAGGTTGAGGAGGAATCCTTCCCCTGGAATTCTTTCCAGGCATGGCTTTATGAGCCATTGTGACCACCTGGACATAAAACCTGCCACCTGCCCTGTCTTAACTATTTCACCTTTTCTGCTAATGCAGGGGAAAAAAAAAATTTTGTYATAATGGACAGTGGGTGCAGAAAGGGTTCTATGAAGAAATCCTTTTGCTTATATTTTCCATTTCTCCTGAAGTTGTTGCTAAATCATAAATTTRTCACAGCAGGAGCTTGCTGTGTTCATATTATATCATGGTGACTTATGGAGATGGAAAGAAAATCACGTACATACGGTGCCAACTTTCAACTAAAATCTCATCACTTTACCCAGACATCTTTCTGGTTTTAATCTGGCTCAAGATTTTGGAAATTATTGGTACATTCTTCTGCTGATCTCTTTTGACAMATATATCATGGAGTTCTTAAGTGAGCCTGGACTGCGAGGCAGGATGATGGCGCTGTTGGCTGAGTCTCATTGTGAATTTGCTATCTAGCTCAGGGATGAAGCTTTGTCCRGTATTAGTAACCTTGATTGTCCTGTCTTTATTAAAGCAACAATCTGAGTCTATCTCAGCCATTTTTTTCAGTAGCTTTGCTGGTTTTTTGGTGTTTATATCTTCTACTTTTGTTGTCTTTCATTAGGCTTATTTGTTTATCTGGTCTCACATTTGTATTTCTTCAGTCTGGTGCTATACTTAAGAGCTTAGTGAGGTGTTTCATTTCCACATGTTTAAAATCGGTCTAGAAGAGTTTGATAGATTTCTGTCTATATATATATAAAAAAATTATTCCAGGTGCCTTGCTATAGCACCTTCATTTTTTTTTCCCCAAAAATGAGTTTGAGATAATCTAAGTTGCAGATTTTGTCATGCCTATGTCACAGTGGCATCATTAGTAGAGGTTCTGGAGTTYAAAGAAAATAATCTGTATTCTTCCTTAAAAATACACTGTCCTTTAATATATATAATATACAATAAAAGTCAAAAGGGGTCAAGGCTATAGCAGTACTGGTCTTTTTCTAGCTCAAAGGCCATCATTAGCTTCGTATTCTTCCTAAATGTCTCCAGAAGAATTGAAGTTAAAAGCTGTGACCTGCTAGGCAAGGAGAACAAGATAAGTGTTGTTATAGATTTCATAAATTAAGAAAGATGGAGAAGATCTTCCTTTGTCTAAAGAATATGAAGCTGTCTTATTTCTGTCTCTTTGCAACTACCAAAACAGSTCTATCTGAGAATTTGTTTTGTAGCAAATAAGTAGCATACAGCTAGATAAACATGTCATGTGATGGTTGAACAACTGGCTGAAAGGTCCAGCACAAAGGGTTATAGTAAATGGGGTTACATCTGCCTGGCGGAGGGTCACTACTGGGTTYCTATAGGGCTCTGTTCTAGGACCGGTGCTTTTCAATGCAGTTTTGGGTGCCACAATATAAGAAGCCTATAAAACTATTGGAGAGTGTCCAAAGAAATGAAAACAGTGAAGGGCCTTGAGGAGAAGCCATAAGAGGAGCAGCTGAGGTCACTTGGTCTGTTCAGCCCTGAGGAGAATGATGGGAGACCTCATTGTAGTTGACAACTTCCTCATGAGGGGAAGAGAAGGGGCAGACACTGATCTCTTCTCTGTGGTGACCAGTGACAGGACCCAAGGGAATGGCCTGAAGTTGTGTCAGGGGAGGTTTAGGTTGGATATTAGGACACAGTTCTTCACCCAGAGGGTGGTTGGGCACTGGAACAGGCTCCCAGGGAAGTGGTCACAGCACCAAGMKTGACAGAGTTCAGGAAGTGTTTGGACAATGCTCTCAGGGCCTGTGGTGTGACTCTTGGGGATGGCACTGTGCAGGGCCAGGAGTTGGACTCTGTGTGGGTACCTTCTAACTCAGGATACTATGTGAAAAACGTTGCTGAATAATGATTTGAATATTTGTAGGGGCTAGGGCTTGCATCATGTTGTTTTTAAGACTTCTTCCCTGAAAAGCTGCATTTAAATATTCTTTAATGGATGCTCTTTAGATACTGATCTGTGTTTTTGAAAGTAACGTTCAACTGCTATTCCTCCCAAATTTAGATACTAATATTTTCTCATCCAAAAGTGTTTGTGGACACACTGTACGGAATATTTCTTGGTGGAGGTGTACTTGGTTTGTACAAAACATCTCTGGGTATCAGAATGAGACCACGCAGCCTCCACTTTTCTCCATGTTCCTTCCCAATGCCATGACAACACAAACCGCGTCACCTCCATCCAGTTTCAGTATTTGCACTGCGAGGTCCATCATATATTGAGCTCTGCATTTTCTTCACTTCCAACTCTGACAAACCCAAATTAATTTTTTTTTTAGCTGAGCTGGAAAACTTGTCTGGGTCCCCCAATACTGCTTTCTACAGTGTAGGCAGGACTGACTTTTGTGACTCAACTAACCATGTTTTTTTAATTAGATCACATCCTAAAGGAAAAATATTGCTAAAACATCTGAAAATATAAAATGTAAAATGGACTCTTTTGTAGGAAAATATATATATAAAACTATGCAAGTAAAATACAAAGATGGCAGTGTTGCTTCTGAAGCTGTGCTTAACAAAAGCAAAGCTTAGAAGTTCCACCTTTGGCAGTTCACAGGTCACRTATATCTATTTATTTGTTAAGGTGTGTTCATTTTTGTAGGAAATGCTTGGCATCCAAGAATCCAAGTTGTCTTCTAATTCCACAAAAATCACAATATTAGCCTTTGATTGAAATACTTTATTCTTGTGTCTGTCTGGGCTCTGCCTTTTCTAACCATTGTGTAGGGMGAATAAGGTGGGAGCATCTGTACTACAGCTGCTGTTCAAATAGAGCGATGCCTTTACTGTAGACAAAACAGTCGGCACAATTGCTTTGATTTATTTGTTTCTGAAGAGCCAGAAATAAAAAGGCTTTATATTCTTTTGAAATGGGAAGATTTTTWAAATTTTCTTGATATTTTTAAAAATGTTTGTCCAGAGGGTATTTTGTGAACTAGGTTAGGCAACTATCCAGCAACTTTTTTATTTCTATGACATGAGGAAGAAGGAGATTCTTCTCTTTCTGTGCATCATTTCTTGGCATTGTTAGGTTTGATATGAAAGTACTTATTTATAGTTTCCACAAAGATGCCATGATATGTTTACAAGAACTTGCTGAATTTATTAGTAAGTATGCAGAGGACAAATTGTTTTCTTTTTAAATAATTGCAAACGGAATCTGTTCTTTTCCCTATTTTTCCTAATAAACAGTTTTAATACAGTTTTTGTCTTCAGCTGTTAGATGTAGAATCAAATACATCTGGTTTTAAATATAATTCTATAACAAGAAATTCTTATAATTAGCTTAATTTCAAGTTAGTGCTTGTGCAGTCTTTATTACATTAAAGTTTTTAAAAATGACTATAGGGAAGTATATAAAAAAAGAGAATCTAGCCGTTTTTTATYTTTCATCTCTGTATTTTAAAGCAATGATACTTCCTCACCCTTTTCTCTGAGCTATTTTTTACTAAAACAAAGGCTGACAGCAGAGCTCAGTCTATAATATGTAAATTCTTGTAGAAAAATAGTGCCAAAAAACTGTGAAGAAAAAATGGGTCCAGGCAGCTGCGTCACAAGGTTTGACCACTTCGGGCTGGGGTGCCAGGAGATTTSAGACAGATGTTTTCAGACATGCCGCATGCCTAAAACATTTCCAGRGGTCGAGCTACAAATAGTGACTTAATAAGTGCAGAAACAGGAAAAGTATGTAGGAGTACACAAGAGTTTATTCACCTCTAGGTGCACAGCCAGCCTCTTTACATTACATCTGCCTGTCAGGGTTGGCTATTTAAGCTGTCATGCCCTTGGTATTGCTCTTTGTCTGCCTGTGAATAAAGTGCAGCATTGTGATTACTAATCCCACTCCAGTGACTTGACTTTAAATGTGGTTTTGGAGCGGATCCCGGAGTTCTGTTTGCTAAGCTTCCTACTCCTGTTTCAGAGACACCACTGGAGATCTATGAGAGAGAGCACTGCAGACTGCCCTCCTCCTGTAGACCTGTCGCCTTCCCCCCACGCCTTTTTTTTTTCCCAAAAACTTTTTGAAGGAAATCAATGGATACCAAAGTGATCTGTTTATTTTTCTTTTTTTCTTTGCCTCCACTGACAGTGGGAAATCACACTGGTCGCATCAAGGTGGTCTTTACACCCAGCATCTGTAAAGTGACTTGTACCAAGGGCAACTGTCAGAACAACTGTGAGAAGGGAAATACAACCACCCTCATCAGTGAAAACGGCCATGCTGCTGACACACTGACAGCCACTAACTTCCGAGTAGGTAAGTACCCTGAAACTGTATTTGTCCTTAGCTGTCCTCTCTTGACTAACAGAGGGAGGAGATGTTTTGTTATTAATACCAGTTGTGCATCTGTTACTCTTTGTTTGGAGGGCTGTGCTGAGTAGGAACCATTGTATGTTAGACAAGCTTTCTGGTATCCTTCGGAAATGTTCCCAAAAGTTCCTTTTGTGTCAGAGGAAAAAAAGCTCTCGTATTTTTCATCTGAATTTTCAGCTGCAGGGRTGCAACATGCTAGGCTGAAGCTTTTGGTAAAATTCCTCCCTCAGAGTTTGTGTTAGTAAACAGGGAAAATGACAGATTACACAAAAAGTTGTTTCSTCTTTTTTACTTGTTGAATATGTATCGAATGCATATAAAATCTAGAGAACAGCTAACAGTGACTCTGTCTTCAAAAATTTGTTCAGCAGTTCCTTAAAACCACAATCCTTTTTAAATATACATCAGCTTAGAACTTTTCGTACTGCTGAAAGTAAATCGGATTTCATATTTGGCAATTTTAGAAACTGAAATAATGTTAAGTCTAATTAAAGTTATTGAAGCCAGTAATTTCTTTGTTAATGTTTATTCTTTCTGCCTGCTCAGTAAGAGTATCAAGAGTATGCCAGACTAAACCCTACATCTGCTTGACTGTGTTAAAACAAATCCTGAAAGCTACCTAGGATAATGATTAGCATATTTTAGTTATATATTACGTAGGAATTTGTGTGCAAGTATTAGCCTTGTAAGTTAAGATATACAGATATATGGGTACATACCTCAACACTTCTAAATTTGTCGTTTCATATTATGATATCCTGAACTGCTCTTGGAAAGTAGTTTTGTAGTTATCGTGAAAATATCATGGTGTTGTTTTATGAAAAAGAACTTAATTATTTTTCAAATTTCTSGTCAAAGAATGCCAAATATGAACACTGTAATTTTAGTCTCTGTCTAGAATAAACATAAAGTTCAGGCAGTGCTGAGGCTGGCCAATATTGCCGTTTTTCAAGTGCACTATATTTCATACTCTGAGGGTGGGGAGGAAAAGCTGTTCCAAATTATTATTCTTTTCATCTGGACAGATAATACAAAGAGCAGTTCCTTCTTTTAACACTCTTATTAGACTGTCAGACTGTGGGTGAAAGCCCTTGAAGTWACAAACTCATTCCTTGATAATATGCATGTTTGTAAAAATGTATGTTTTGGAGTAATAGTAAAACTAGTGTTTTAAAACAAGAATACAGCAAATTTTGGGGTTTGTTTATAGTTGTTTGGAGGCACTAGAAAAGGATTTTGTAAAGGAGTGGTAAATMTAATACTTTCAATTTTTGTTTACTGCCAATGCAGATTTTTGCCAATGTTTTGGCAAGAACCCCAGCTAAGTAAGTTTTTTGTTTAATTTTCTGACTGCTGTGAAAGGATAGGGTTATTCTTCCCCTGTTTCATTTGACCTAATTTCTCTATTGAAATTATGAAATGCTGAGAACAGGCAGTCATGTAATTTGTCTGCTATGTAAATCTGTGCTGTAACATGACCTTCTCTCAAATACTTGAAAACTTGGAGAGTGGAAATTGACCTGTGAAGACGTGTTCCACACCTTCCTTCCTGGCCTCAGGCCATGCAGCTCGTGATGCACTGGGTACAATGGGCTGCTAGAAACATTCAACACAAGCAGCCTATAACAGTACTYGATGGAAAGATAAGGGTGTGTTATGTTTAAAAATATATAAAAGCAAGTTGCTACACATGGATAAGGATTTTTAACCTGCCTGTAGCTATCTTCCCTACTACCTTTGAAAGACAAAAAGCATTTACCACAGCTCTAGCTGTTGTCATTTTCAGAGGAGAATAAGAAAGAAGTCTGAACTACTAACACTTCAAGGCTCTCCAATTAAAAATAAAAGTGCTGTGTGAACTTCTTAATAACTACAGAAGAGGGATCCTACACCTGTTCATTGAATTCTTTCACTGATCACAGATTTTTCAGGAGCTTTTGAGTCAGAGTTTAAATTATATACCACTGAAATAATTTTTTGTATCTGTTCTCTAACTAGTGCCTCTCATTAGCTTAGGCTTGTCCTGATGGACATGTCTCCTGATATATAAAGCAGAAGTAATTTATGTCTTCCAAGATTATTAACTTTTGTTATGTTTTTAACAACTGTATTATGTTTAACTTGTGCTTTTTCTTTTAAGTCCCTGTTCTAAACTTATTTAGTTACTGTTCATCCAAAATGCATGGAAATTCTTATTTAGATGACTTGATATTTAAAAATACAACCATGAAACAGAATGTCATGACAGAAAATACATATTTAAAGCAATGAACAGCACTTTTTCAGTAGGTTTTTTTCAAAMTATTTGTTCTTCTTAAAACCAGAGAAGATAGTCACATGCCCTATTTGGAAAACTAACTTTATATTACTAATTATGGATACCTACTGTGAGTGGGGAAATTGAGAAAATGCTATAGGGGTTGTTATTTTTAAATGCATTTCTGTAGCAGGAGCAGCATTCTGGTACACAAGATTGAATTTAGATTCTCTGATGACAGATTAGTTAGACATCACTCTGCTTTGTTCTTCATAATTATTATTTCTAATAATGAGCCAGAGTAAAATTTTTTTTTTCAACTTTGTGCTGAACTTTGTAAACATGGAATTTTCGAGAAAATAAGTTGCAATACCTGTACTACAGCCACTTCAGCTTTGTCATGGGTTATTTCAGATTCTTAAAATGTGCTCAGTTTGTCAATTCAGCTGAATCTTGGTAGCAGTGAGCCCAGGCAAGGAAAAAATCSTGTTTCCTGAAAATTTTATAAGATACGGATAAGCCATTAAAACCAAAAACCCATAACAAGGGAYAGACTGGGGGGAATGCTGCTTTTTGGGTAGCTGAGATTTTTGGCTGTGGTGAGGAATAGCTCCTAGCATTACAATTGAAGGTGATGAAAGCTTGGTATTTAAAAGGAAGGACGTCTTTGATTGCCAGGCTGCTTCAGTGAGACTTTGGGTTTTTTTGCAGTTTCATTTTGTGAATGGGATGTTGCAGTTAAACTAACCAACCTTCAATATTTCATTGGCTTGAAGAATGAAAGTATTTAATCTGAGKGGAAACTTCTGCTGAATAGATGATTCTCATTATTCTATTGGATTGATGCTGTGCAGTTTGTATGGTATTTCAGTCCTGATATATCTACAGAGGCTTGTAAAACAGGGTTGATATGTGTGCATAGGAAAGGAATAGAATAACACATGAGATTTCAGTCTCTTTGACTGTTGAAGTTACTCAGTGATGTGTCCTGTTTCTACTCAAAATTATTGCACACTCCAATTTTGAAACGAATTTTCTTTCTGTAAGGAGTGGGAGGAGGGTGACTAATTTGTAACTGTAAAATGAAGCAGTAAGGAATTAGTCAATACCCAAATATTTTCATGCTTTTTTATTAATTTCACTATTGTATATATATTTACATTTACAATTATAGATTTACATTCTGTTTTTTCCTGTGGGATCTGTGCTTCATTCATTGGACAGAAATGACAGGACTTAGTAAAGGAAGCAGTCATTTAATACTTAGGTTCATATTCACTGTTCATTTGCAGCCCTGCATCTCATTTAAAGCAGTTCATTCAAACTTATAAATGAGAAGTCAAAGCTGCATGCTAGTCAGTGAAAGTCCACATCTTTCTGTAGGAATCTGGTATCTGAGCCCTTGGCAGTATCTGTTTCAAACAAGAAAACCATCATAGAATTACAGAAGGGTTTGGGCCGGAAGGGACTTTAAGATCGAGTTCCAGCTTCCCTGCCATGGGTAGGGGCACCTTCCACTAGACCAGGTTGCTCATAGCCCCATCCAGCCTGGCTTTGAACACCTTCAAGGGTGGGGCATCCACAGCTTCTCTGGGCAACCTGTTCCAGTGCCTCACCACCTTCTGAGTAAAGAATTTCTTCCTAATATCTAATCTAAACCCACCTTCTATCAGTTTAGAGCCACACCCCCTTGTCCTGTCACTGCATGCCCATGTAAAAAGTCCCTCTCCAGCTCTCTTGTAGGCCACCTTTAGATGCTGGAAGGCAGCTATTAGGCCACCTTGAAGCCTTCTCTTCTCCAGGTGAACATGGTGTCTTAAGAAAAAATTTATCCGATCTTTCATATCTAATCATAAATTTTGAAACTTTCAGCATATATCACAGTGATTGCTTATTCTGTACCCTGTAGCAATAATGCTCAAATTATGTTGCCTCTTGAATTTTGGCACTTTTCCTATTGGAATTGTCTATCAAAAAATTGTCCAGCTTTACTGTGTTGACTCTGTATAAATGTTTTTAGATAATTGAGGGTGTCCAGAAGTTTCCAATTACGTATAGACAGAAACTTCCAAGAAGCAGCAGAAGCATTTTGCTCGAATTTTATTTGGTCTTCTGTTGAAAGTAATGAAAGAAAATTTGACCAATATATCCTGAAACAATAGGTTATTCAAAGGAAATTTAGTAAGAAGACTCACTGTGTAATTACTATTCTAATGGAATTTCCTATCTAGGAAAGAGTCTAGAGAACATCATTGTTTAGAATCGTGAAAATTTAAAGCAGTTATTTTACAGAAGGTTGATGGAATTTCTTAATTTTATTCAGACACGTGTTCATGAATTACTGTCAGTGCTGTAGGAGTTGACATTGCTTTTTATTCAAGCACTTCAGGTGTTATCAAAGAATAGTGTTGGTTAAAAATGACAATTACCTGTAAGCAAGGCTGCCTGTTGGCAAGCCAGCCAACTGCCTTTATCTGTAGTTTACATATGACAGAAAGTCCAAGAGAAATGATTGGTCTTTTCTTGCTACCATTTGGTATGTATTAAAGTTGTTGGTTCTTTGCTCTATATGATGTACTACATTGAAGAGGAACTGTAAGACTATGACACTTGAGGAGCGTTTTATGGCATCCTTTTGATGAAAAGGCATGTTGTAAATAGTGTTGGAAGGCTAATTTGATGACATATAAAGGCATATAAAAGACCAACAGCTTGTGAAAGTATTTGTGTAGAATTTACAGTCACAGCCTCTTATGGCAGCTCGTGAGGTATACACTGTTCAGTTTTCTGCCCATTTACTCTTTTGTTTTACTGGGTTTAGTAAGAGTTGCTAGAATGGTAATATGTTAGAGATGCTTTCTTCTCTAATTTGAAGTGGTGTTTGCTAACAGTGTCAGCCTGAGTAGATAACCCATCATGTATGACCTATGTAATTCTGCCTCAGCAAAACACTGTTCCTATGGCTTCATCTGAGACTTAGCAGATGAACATGTAGCTTTTCAAATGGAGGATTTAAAATAATTGGTAACACATGTCATGCAGGGATTTTTTAAATTCCTTTTGGTAACACAAGTGAGAAGTGAATAGATTTTTTTTTTTAAGCTTTAATTTTCAACTTCATTATGTTCCATCAGACAACCTAATTTGAAGAGAAGCTTATTTATGGAATAACTACTTAGCTCAAGAACAGCACATGATAATTCATTAGTTTGTTTTTAGTAGTGTATTCTCTGTGGGTAAGAGTGAAGTTACCTTGAAATATGCTTGAGTTTAGCACTTGAACTTGCCAGTATTAAGAAGTTATGACATAAGAACCTTGCTATTCATTATCAGTTTTCTCCTTTTACTGTTTCTGTGGTAGATACCTTGTAGCCTTATTTGGTAAAAGCTTTGTTTCTACTGTTCTTGCAGTAATTGTAATTTGTGCCTTGTCGGTTTATGCTTTTCTTGCTGCCAGATGAAATATTATTTCCTTTAAAAGACACTTGAAAATTTCAGAATTCTCATACAACTTGGCTAAAAAAATAACTTTTTAAACTTTCTGCAGCAGTAGTCAAGAAGTTGATCAGTCTGTCAAGAGTGTGTGTGTCTCATGAACAAAAAATTAAGAAAAGGACATTAGAATTTATCCACTCCTTTATCTGGTAATTTGAAATTTAATCTGTATAAATGATGACTATGCTAGAAATATTTATTGATGCAGCAGCATTGTAACAGCTGTAGCAAAATGAAGGCCAACTATTTTTCCTCAGACAGTGAACTGAGTAGCTAAAATAGAAGAAGGACAAATAATGGTGGAACTATTATTACGAATTATTTTTTGCCTTATGGAAGATACTAGGAAAAAAGGTATTTCCCAGCCTGAATAGCCAATGCGAAATGATTTGGGAGGAACCACTTATAAGCATCAACTYGAAATGAATTCTTTTTTTCCAATATCCCTTTGTTGTGTAAATAAATTTGAGCTGACAGCAGAATGAATTAATTTATTTGCAGTCTGGGTTGTGTAGTATAGACTTTCCTCATCTGAACTACTAGTGGACTAAAATTATGACCTATAATATAAGTGCACCATTCTATAGTCTGAGCAATGCTCAGGGTTTTAATGCATTTTCARTTATGGGCCACCAGTTCTCAAATTGCAAAGAAAAATTGTATTTTAAGGATTTTGTTGTGATTGATATTCACATCTGTTTGAAAGGAATGATTTCTTTCTTCCTTGTATTTACCAGTACTTGTCATCAACAAATAGTTCYGGTTTCTACCATGGAGCTTACAGCATCTGTGAGCTCTTAGTTCATAATCTTAAAATAATTATTAAAAATTGTGCCCTTTACCTCAGATTCCAACAGAAGTCAGATGCTTATTTAAAGAAAAGAGATTGTTCAGTCAGATGATTTTA
Source organism: Amblyornis subalaris (assembly GCA_018881555.1). Classification (NCBI taxonomy): domain Eukaryota; kingdom Metazoa; phylum Chordata; class Aves; order Passeriformes; family Ptilonorhynchidae; genus Amblyornis; species Amblyornis subalaris. Next base: position 1,835,920 of record JACAXG010000037.1, read on the forward strand.
ATGRGGTTGAACTCATACAAGTCTGTTAGCATCTCGTTTCTACTCCCTTGCTCACCTTAGAGACTTCAGGCCATCACCATGAACCAAAACTCCATCTGTTCTTGAAATACTCCGCAAACTGTCTGTTACAGAGAACACAGTTTTTGGATGTGCAGTCGTAGGAAAAACCACAAATGGAAATGGTACAAAATCCACACCTGCAGCCATTCAAAAACGCATGGAGTATGTTTCCCTCAAAGTTAAAGCAAAACAGAACACAAAATGCATAATGTTTTATTTTACTGTATATGTTTTTAATTTATAGGGATTAGTTTATGTACATCTGAGTTGAAGTAGTGTAAAAAGAGAACTAAGAGTGCATTTATTTGAATGATTACATTGTTGCATATTCAAATAAACACACTATCTTGTACAGCTATAATTTTGTTATTGCTAAACCAAATGTCTTTGCACATACCTCATTGAAAAGCAAGGATATGCCAACTTTAGCTTAAAAAAGAAAGTTGCCTATAAATTACGCAAGTGCAGAAGAAAGAGTCTGAAAAATTTCTCTACTTGTTAAAATATGGCATTTATCATTAATAGATTTCATACCAAATGGGTTTGTATTTAATGTGTCCTTCTGGACATAGCACAGTCAGAAGGAAGCAAGCAGCTATCACTGCTATACTGATCACAGTCTTTCCCCATTCGGCCTTTCTACTGTTTATTCTGTTCCTTTAGTCTGCTCCAGATAATTCTCATCTCTGTGTAGTCCGTATAGCATTCATCTGTACATTCCACCTATAATTAGTTCTTAGATTTGAGTATCACTGTAATTGAGAGTCCTATTTTGTAGTGTAGAGGCCCTGGGATTCCGGGACTTTTCTTTTGAAACATGAACTTTATCTTCATTATGTACACATTTAAATTGTGTGAGTTTTCTATGTATCCATAAAAACTGTTAAGAGGGAGAACTATGAACTTTCAGCCAGGGATTTACAAATGTGAATCAAGTTGAAGGCTATGGGAGATGTAAAATTTTGGTTTTTTTTTTTACAAATCTCTTGTGAAGTCTTGAGGGATGCTAGTCAATGAATAAAAGGAAAATTGGATATTTGCTGATTGCACAGGAAGGGGATTGAATTTTAAGAAATCCAGTAAGAGTATTTCTCATCTGTATTTTAGTCATCCAAAAACTTTAAGTTATCATGTTGGTTGTATTTTCAGTTTAATTTAAAGATAAGCTGAGCTATTAAATAAAATTTCTATATTTGATATTACTCAGATATTCAAGTTTAGGGGAACTTTTAGCAACTTTTCATCTCACAATTTAGGAATGAGATCTTTAACTTCTCCCTGAGAGCCCTTGTTGTATAGGACTCCCTGAGAGTCCATATGTTGTATAGGGCAGTGGTCTCCAAACTTTTTTTGATGGCACATCCCTATCGGTAACATATTTTTGAACACCCTCCCCCAATATATGTATATTTATAAATTATATACATGTACTACTGTATATATCATCTATTTGTATGTTATAAGCTATAGACAAAATAGAAGGTAAAAATGCRTGAGGAAAAGATTAAGTGAAGTCTTCTGAAAATTTATTTTATTTATTGATGGGACAAAATACATTTCTTTCCAGCATCCCATCACCTTGTCTGGCACACTGTGTGGGATGAGCACGCCCTGCTTTGGAAACTGCTAGTATAGGTAACCAGAGGAAACCAGCTTTGTAACATAAGCTATAATATTACCTTTTTGCCGTTAGTATGTGTCCATTGTGTCTCTCTTATGTACTGTTTGATTATATTAAATTCAGCCTCTTAGATGCTATACATGTAGGTGCTAGAACACGTTCTTCTATCTAATCAGAGTTACATAGAAAGCCTCTTGTGACAAGGGGGAAAAGGGATGTTTTTATACTTGCACACATTTCAGTGCACAGGGTTGGGTACAATATTGTGGTGTAAAGCTTCTGAAAGAGGTTGTACACAGCTCAGGGGAATTTGGTACATGGCTAAATTGCTTGGAACTGGACATGACCAGGCAGAGCACTGATTGTGTTTTAGGGTTTACACAGCTTGTGCAGCAATTTATACAGCTATTATGTGTTATAAGAACCACAGTGAGTGGTAGTTGTTGTGTGTTTTTTAATGGATTTCCAACTGTACATTCTCTGCCGAGTAACCTTTATCCTTCCTACTCCCTAGTAGAGACTCTGCTCCTTTCCTCTTTCAGAGCTCCAGGATTTGAATCTCTTGCTTTTCACTAGTCTCCTATGACCTAATTTATTACTCAAGCTCTGAACAATATCCATCCCATTCTCATATTGTGTCACCTCCTCAAGGTCAACTCCCTAGAAAATTTTCCAATTTCTTGTGATGGAGCCAGTGCCAGAAAATCGTAGCCTATGTTGTTCATGTTAAAAAACATGGAGGTCTGGATTAGGAGCTATTATTTGTATGTTAATGAATATCCACTTGAAAGAGTCTATTCCTGCTTTGTTCTTCTTGTAGACTTTTTCACACCAAAATTAACACTGTGGTAATGTTACAGTAATCAAAAAGTAGTCTCCTGATGTTTGGAAATGTTTGTAATGTCTACAGTTTCTGTGGCTTTTCCTTTTTCTATTTTAAACATAATTTAGTTATTGGAGGATGTCTTGTGGTATGGTGGGATGCAGTGGATCAGTGTATTTAGACCATTTGGATATTTGGATCTAAGTTTAGGAGTTCATCCCACTCAACCAGATCATACTGAGGTACGTCAGTCGGGAGCCGAGTAGCAGGTGGGTTGGCCTGTGGATGTCCTGACTGGCCTGCTGGGCAAGTCTCTCCGCTGAGAGACTGGGAAACCTTAGGTAACAACACTTCTAACTTATGTGGCTCAGGAAGGCACAAAAGGTTAAATGGGAATGAATCTCAGCTGTTGTGGTTTAACCCCAGCTAGCAACCAATTACCATGCAGCCACCCACTTCCTCACCAGGAGAATCGGGAGGGTAAAAGCTGGAATACTCATGGGTTGAGATAAAGACACTTTAATAGAGAAAGCAAAAAGCCCTGTATGCAAGCAAAGTAAAATAAGGAATTAATTCACTGCTTCTTGTGAGCTGGCAGGTGTTCAGCCACCTCCAGGAGAGCAGGGCCCTATCACATGTAACGGTGACTTGGGAAGACARATGTCATCACTCTGAATGTCCCTCCCTTTCTCCTTCTTCCCCCCGGCTTTATATACTGATATCATACGGCCTGGAATATCCCTTTAGTCAGTTGGGATCACTTGTCCTGGCTGTGTCTCCTCTCAATTTCCAATGAACCCCCAGCCTCTTCACCAGTGTGGAAGTGCACAAAGCAGAAAAGGCCTTGGCTCTGTGTGAGCCCTGCTCTGCAATAACAAAAACATCTCTATATTATAAACACTGTGTTCAGCACAAATCCAAAACATAGCTCCATACCAGCCACTGTGAAGAAAATTAACTCTACCCCAGCTGAAACCAGCACATCAGCTTAAATATCTATTATTCAGTTGCCAGAAACGGCAAGGATGGCGATGTCCTCATGTTAGCTTTGCTATTTCTGTGGTCTTCAGAGCCTTTGCATAGCAGATGCATCGCCAATGGCTTAAATGTTTCTCAGAACCCTTTGCTGTTTTGTCTGATGGTAACCAAGCAATTAGATGTCTGGGAGTAGCTCTTTTCTCTGCCTTATGCAGTCAGTAACGGGGTGTTACTCCATGCAGGAGTCCAGTATGTTTTTTGGAAATAGCCTAATAGGAGATTAGGTGTCAGAGCACAGAATCCATTCACTGACTTCCTCAGATTGTAACAGTGCATGAGCAATGACAGCCTAGTGTCATTATGGTCAAATTACTCATTAATCCTGTTGCCCTTAAAGGCGGGTAATGCTCCTCAGCTGACACCTGAAGGGAAGAGTATAGTCTGGAAGGATCCTGTAGCAGTAAAGATGCTTGCTGTTTGTTGTTACCTGTCCTTCTGCATGAATTCTTGTTCTATTGAAAAGAGGTATGTTTCAACAACATTAACTAATGCATGTTAGTATTACGCATGCTTAGGCACACAAAACACTATTCAGAAGAGTAAGTCATAAAAGCTCTGGGAACACAGGAAGGGTAGTTTTCATCTGACACTGGGCACCTTGACTTCAAAGTTCCCAGTTGATGATGGCAATTAATAAGTTATTCAGGCCTGCTTAAATTTATACCTCTGAAGTCTTTATACTGCAGCATGCTATTTTGGCATCTGTTTGTTTTGTATTCTGCAGGAAATTGTTTTAAATGAGGGTGCTAATTTGTTGCACTTCAAAAGCCAGCTTTCCCTAGTTACTTCATTTCAGAGGAAAATCAAAATGGGAACAAATGTCTGGAGTAACGTTTTTTGTTTGTATTAGCATTGTTATCAAAGGTCTGACACTGGCCATTTGTCATGCGTTAATTCCTGATAGACAGTAACTAGTGGGGTTTTTTTTTCTTAGTTTGCTGATTCTAAGACTAACTGTTGGTTAAACTCAGTATATCAGGGTGATCTCTAATAAAATCAATAGATTTGCCACCTGTGCTCAGGATAGGAGTGAGTCAGATGACTCATTAGCACTCTGTCTCCTTGGCTCCTAAAATAGTGTCTGAATCATCTTGGATATTGAGAATATTAGAAGCAGAGTTAGAAAAGATTGACTAAGCGTCATGCCTATTAGTAAGAATCCTCTTGTCAATCATTTTGCAACTACCATAGTTTTTGCTATACCCTTTCTATGTTGAGTAACCACAGCTTTAGGCTATTTTCCATGCCACAGCATAAATTTTATTTTTCTGATAGCATTTGAATATTCTAAGACAGTTTTTAATCCATCCTGTTCTTTCCAGATTGTAACACTAAGAGTTTCATTGGCAGCTGTTGGTCAGATGGTGCTCATTTCACTCACCTACACACAGGCTTGTGGCTGCATTTGACATGTTTGAAGATAGGTGACTTATTACATGAGTCTGGAAAGATGTGATATGGGGCCGATGAGACTCTCATCCCCTTGGGATCCACAATGAGACGTGAATGAAACGCCTGGGGACATATTGGATGTCTCTTGGTTGACTTTGTGAACACATCTTCAAGTTGTCAACATCCACGTTTTCTTCCTGAGGGGTTTTAAAGTACTGAGCTTGAAACTGAGGAAGACAGATGAGTAGTACAGTGAAATTATCTTGTGCTTGTTCATTCTGGATTTCTTGCTGGTCATGATGCTCACTCTACAAATGTATATTTCTCTAAAACATTTTGTCCTTTATGACCTGAACTTGCTCCCCAAATTTGAGTATCAGGATCCTCTGTAGTTGACAGTGTAGCCTCCATTAGCTCCAGAAAATGTGCATGATCCAGACTGGAATAACACCACACAGCTTGCTTATTTCAGCAGTAGTTTGGTTTGCTTATCTGGTTAAATAGCAGTACTTATGAYCCCATTCCTAAGTGGGGATGCATTACTTCTTTTAAAGATCCCTTGATAATAATAGTTTAAAAATAYATGGCAAATGCTAGTGAAGTCAGTAACCATGTTAATTTACAATAGCTGAGAGCCCAGTTTAGTAGCTGCGTATTTTTTTCATCATACCATTAGGTTTGAGCTAGATTTCTGTTTGAAATATTTCCCTGCAGTGTTGCAGATCTTACCTCTTTTCAGAGGAAACATCTGAAGTGCCTTCAGTATTATGTTCATGTAACTAGGCCGATCACAGGAGCAGAGCATCACTTTACTGTTTTCAGTGGTGAGCAGAAAAGATCGTTCTTACAACTGGTGCTGGGGCTCTTGCTATCAGATCTACTTTTTAAAGTTGTGTTTTGTTATTGCAACAGAATGTTTATCTTAAAAGTTGTCAAAATACAAACATTAGGATAAATTCAGAGGTGAATGCAGAGGTATTATACTATTAAGGCCACTTAAAGATTTTCTTTTCTCCCTTTACTTTCCAAAGCACAATGTTGTGATATCAAGATTATCTTAATGTTACTAAAGTAAACAAATAATTTATTTTTTAACTTGCAACTTCTTTACATGACACCTCTGTTATATAAAGTTATGGAGGGTAGCATCATTGCTGTAGTTCACGCCTCTGTGCCTTTTGTGAGTTGCTGTTAGAGTTTCTGCAATTAGAAAGTAGAGGTAAGTTTAGACGGACGGCAGAGATCTATATGTAGCACCTCTGGGTTTCAACTTTTACCTAAAACGTGTGGGTGTTTTGGAGCACTGTATTATAAGAATGTTGCATATGGCAGTGCTTCCCCTCAGTGAATGCCATCCCTGCTTTCCTGTGAACATTTGTGTTTGGTAGAACAGTGTACGAGTCCGTGTGCTTTCTGTATGCTTAGTAACAGGATGGATGAAAGATGCCCAAACAGCTGGGGGGCATGTAGTAATGCTGGATAACTGTAGTGCTCAGAGACAAAATTAATCTGCTCTTTGTGATGCATCCAGTGGAAATACTGTAATCTAAATGAGCAGTTCAAGGTTTTCCTTGGCGAGCCTGTTGATGTAATTCAATAGTGCTTACGCTTGAGTTGTTGATAGTATGTAAGTAGAAAAGGCAAAGAGTGGTGAGGGAAACTCATRTGTTCCCTGAGGTGTAAAAGAAAAGGAATTTGGAGAGTCAGATGAGGAACATTTCAAAACCCGTCTTCATTTTCTCTAACACTGGTTACAGGAAGGGAGTTTCCATCCATCCTAAGGGGTTATTTGGGTAAGCATGGGCTATTTTTTAAGGATTAGGAGGATTTAGGTGGTTGGAATTTGTTTTGTTACACATTGTTTTGATTAAATGAAAACATTTGGACTTGATTAAATTAGTTTATCTGGAGCTGTTCAAGGTTGTTTGAGTATTGAAAACAAATTAGATTATGTAATTACATGAACAAACTGTATATATCAGTGGTTTCCTAGCTGCTTTGTTGATGATTTCATGCCCTGTTCTAGTGTTTCCAACCCATAGCTGTGGCAGCTTTATTGGGATTCATCTTGCTAATGTTCTTTTTCTATGCATTGAGCCTTTCAGAGATTCCCTTTGAGGGCGTCTTGATGCACCTTCTCTGCTTGGCTCATTTCAAACATTGGTACCCACCAAGCTGGGCCAGACTGGGAAGAGTTAAACCTTTTGGATGCCAGAGAAATCAAAGCTTGTTATTACTAATTGAATGCCCAAGGATGGGAAGAATACTTAAAATGTTTGTGTTTTCTTAAACATTTGTAAAGGATGTGTGTTCATTTATAGTAAAAAATAAYTAAGCTTGTTCAATCGTATGTTGGCTGTTCCTTGAGAAACTGTTGAGAGATTTAGCTTACAGTAAAACTGAAAGAGGACTTTGTTGCCTTTCTTAGATCTTTCTTTGCTTTGTTTGTAAGATAGCCACATGTGAACTGAAATCTTTTCTCAGCTTATGCAGACCTATCTTCACATTTTGATCAGGCTCTGAACTAGAGGGTTTCGCTCTGTAACGGGTATTTTTATTTCCTCTAATTTCCCTTTTCAGAGGAAATGGCAACAGCCGAGTGAGAATCAGGCTCCAGTGCACCCTTTGTCACAATGCCAGTTGTGAACTTACGTGCAAACCCAGCATCTTCGAATGGTCTCTCCMAAAAAGCATGGGTCTGTTTTCTGTCGGGAATGTTCCCTATGCCTCTGGCAGTATTCTGCCATTCTGTTTAAGTTCTTTAGCCTCAATGACAAGGTAAAACAAAGCAAAAAACTTACGTGAGAGGTTGAGCTGTTCAAACATACCCTGGTTTTATATCCTGTTTCTATCTTAAGTGGTCCTTTCCCCACGACTCTTTGGTCTTTGTTAAACTGAGATTCTCAGAGCCTTGTCAAGGAAAAGTAGCATTTCCTTCCTCTGCCTTTTTAGAGGCTTACCCTCATCCAGCTCACTTTTCTCAAATGGTCTGTGTGTAATTCCAGTTCTGGTGAAGTTGTATGCCTGTGATTTCCAGTGCAATCAAATGCAGCCCCTTCTCCTGGCCGTAAACTACTCGAGGAAATAATGCAACAAGAGTGTGTGCTGCTTACACCTGTTTAAAATGCTCAGAAATTTTATTTCGGTGTGGTGTGGGGTTTTTTTCTTTATTTTTTGTTTGGTGTTTTGGTTTGAGGTGTTTTTTTAAAGTTCTCATAATATTTGCCATTTGAGATTGTCAAGTTTTCGGTTTAGCCTGGAGATTGCACCCTATCTGTTTTTACATGGCTGAGTTTAACTTAAAATTGTATGTTTCAGAATTTAAATTTTTTATGAGAGAATTTTATGTTCTCAGAACAGATTTTATGTGTTCTTACTTGAAATTCATTCCTCMTACATTAGGCCAGACCTGTAAGAGATCAGTGTCAGTTAACTGAGTGATTTGCACCATATGATAATGTGGGAAGCTTGGAATTTTTATTTCCTGTTATGTTTAAATACTGAGGCATTAAAAATTCTTACTTCTTTACCTCATACTAGAACTTTTAGTGTCATTTGTTTGCACTTATTTGCACAAATGTGAATATCCAAAGCAAACAGTTATGAGAAGGGACGTGAACCAACTCTTTTCTATTGGCATCTTCCTTCCTGGTATTTTTAGCAGAAACCTTTTGCTCGAAAACAAAGCTTTTCACGTGCCGATTCATTCATTACCCAGCGGGCTCCTGCAGGAGAGGAAGGCGTGAAGAGTACCTGGTAATGCAGGGATACCCACACAGCTTGGCCTTCTAGATGCCAATTGCTTKAAAGGAACAGTAGCGCAGAAGAAATTAATTTATTTTAGTGGAAATACTGGGTATATTTATAGTGTTTAAAAGGTGGATTTTGCACGTTACATTGTTGCCTTGACCGTGGAGTGGGGGGGAGGGAGAAAGTCTATAGGATAGACCTCTTCCACTCAAGGAATTCCACAGCAAAACTGCTTTTGTTTGCCTTCGTTTCACTGTACTTCTTTCAAACACCAAACTGTTCCCCCCTTAATGCTGTTTTACACTGTTTCATTGTATGATTTTACTTTTGCGGGAAAACCGCCATAGTGTTTAACCTTGCTCAGGCACATCTTTAAAAGTACTAAAATTCTTTGTATGTTGTCTTCACTACAGTGCAGCCGCTTGTTTGTGGTGGCTCAGGAAGGAATGGTACCAGAGAGAGAGAGATGTCTGTCACTCTCTCTGTGTTTTGTTACTTCAGGGGTTCAGCCCACCTTCATTTTGCCCTGAAGTAACAGCAGTTTTGTAAGGATGTGTTTTATACACTCAGATGAAATCCCAACAAGGGTCATGGATAGCCTTCCCGGGTTGACTAGGCCTGTTAGCACAATGGTACAGCTTGAAGTACTTTCAGTCAGTTTAGATTAAATGAAAGTATGAGATAAGACAAGAAAAATATTAAGTATACTTTTGCAGAGCACAGTGAAAAAACCCTTCTGGCAGTTTACATTGTGCATGGACCTATCCGGCAATCCGGCATCGGCGTTCCAGACCCTGTCAATACAGTGTGAGGGTGCTCTGTGACGAGTTGTTTCTTGAGCGTGTTTCCTGGGCCAAGTGAATTATACAGCGGGGTTGGAACTCCTTGGGCTGCTGAGTATCTTACTTTGTCTTCTTGCAGCACACAACACACAGGTTCCTTTTCCAACACTGACCTTCTATGGTATTCATAATAGTAATAGCCTGTGGTTGTCCAGAAGTTACAGCACTTGGAATAATGAGCACTAGATTCTTAATTACCTTGCATTATCTACAGTTTGTCATTTTTATTGTAATTCATTATAGACCAAGCAATACCAATCCAGCAAAATGCCATGGTTACTGTAAAGATTTTTATTTTTTAAAGTCAGAATCTTCTCTTAAATCTGACGAATGGATACTGAATGCTAGTTCTCAAATACTATTTGATTTCTGAAAAAATTACCTTCGTTTATCTTGAACAAAAACTTATGGTATTTTTCCTGTTGTTTTCACATCACTTAGCTCTTGAAAATGCTGACAGCTCCGTTACATTGTGATTGATTATAAAGTCCCACATTATATTTTTAGAAAGTGCTAAGTGTGCCTATTACTGCTTGTATCTCTGAGTTGAGAAATATTTTTCATTTGATGTTGACATTTTTCATGTTTCATCTGATAATTTATATTGCTGTAAATGTGCAAGTGCTAGCTGGCACAGAAATAATTACCCTTATCTTTATATTGGAGTTACAAGATTTTAATACTTTGGAGTTTGTCTATGAAATCATTTCAGTAGAATATCTTGATGTTTTTATGATCTTTATGGGTGGATACAAATTAGCTTCTTTTATCGGAGAAATAAATGTTAAGCAAAAATCTAGATTCTCTGTGAGAAATAGCTTGAACAACCAAGGCTTAAAGTGAAAATGGCAGATTTGTCCCCAGTACTTTCTACTCTCTGTTCGTTTTTTCCAGACTTCCAGGGAAGTGTAAGTGGTCCAGGAGTTTTGGAAACAGGAGGCTGACAAATAGGAGTATCTGTACCAAAGTGTGAATAAGAGGTGTAGCCAGGCACCATAATAATTTAGTGTCTTGCTTAATAGCATAATAAAATAAAGCAGCTGGGATATCTAGTAGGTATCTAATCTACTAATTAGATATCTAGCTATCTAGTAATAAAATAAAGTAGCTGGATATGCTTTCTGTGTTTGCCATGGAGAGAACATGCGAATGAGGCAGAGGTCAGAGATCACAAGGAGAGGAAGGGAAGTGGTTCTACCACAAGGCAGTTAAAAGTGCGTGTCAGGAGGATAGTTGTTCCTCAGATGTCAGAATGAAGAACAAAGCGCTCCAGCCCTATTCCTTTCTTCTTCAACTTGTGTGTGTTATGTGGTTGGATAATACTAAAGTCATTAACAAAATTTTTATTTCTGTTTTCATTTCAGTTATTTGCCACCTTCCATGCATGAATGGAGGCCAGTGTAGTTCTAGAGATAAATGCCAGTGCCCTCCTAATTACACTGGTAAACTTTGTCAGATCCCTGTGCAGACTGCCAGTTCTCCAAAACTCTACCATCCCCCACAACAGGTGAACAAGGCTGTAGGATCACAAGTTATCCACTCTACTCACACTTTACCACTGACAATGTCTGGACAGCAAGGTGTAAAAGGTAACTTCTTTCTTGATAGATATTTTTAACTTGTTGATTTTAACAATTAATTTTGGGTATTCAACCAGTAACAACAGTGATACATCTACCTGTATCAAATATTGACACCACAACTTGAATCATGAGCTCACCAGAATGTCTGGAATGTATTTTGCTCAATGACTGAAATAATAAGAAATAACAGCATTATTGGAAAGAGTTTATAAGTAAATTTACTTTGCTTTATGGTGGAATTTAATGCAGATTGCAGAGTCAAGGAATAATACAGGGGGTTTCTTCCAAAGTGTAGACCTGTTCAAAAAAATAATGAATGTGGTTGAACAGAGTCCATAAATTGCAGTATACCTAGGTAGAGAGTTGCAAGTGATTCCATGGTTACTAGTGGAGGGAAGAGACAATGCTTTTCAACATAAAAAAAAATTAAATCTAATGTAAAACTAAAAATACAAGCCATATTTATCTTACATGATTTGGTAGAGTCTTATAAGTTAATTTTGTGGTGAACTTTTTAGTGTAGATAGGTCATGGTATGATTCAGTTAAATAGAACATTCCTTTCAGGTCACATAACAATATCGTTTTAAGAAAAAAAAAAAGTAGGGTTTTCCTACTGCTAGTGCTGTGAAGAAGGGAGAGGATAAGAAAAAAGGAAATCTGTGATGTTAGTAAAATTTTGCCCAGTCAAAAAAAGTTCATTCAGCTTCAGACTGCTGTTTCCCCTAATGCTTTTGTTTAAGGTGAAAACTTTTGATGACGTTGAAGAGAAGTGTTGAATTTGTTTCTTATGTGTCCTATGACTCTAGGTAGGATTTTATCTGGGTGAGATCCTGTCTTTATGGAGTGACCCCTGCAACTCAGATTCACAACATATGACTTAATGTGAATTTTGTTTACTTGTTTGAATTGTCAGAATGATTTTTGGTCAAGGGTAATTTTACAATTACCTCTCCAAGGTTGGTATCTCTGAATAAAAAAAAAATATATATAGGGAAAGATGTGCGGAGGCTCAGTTTCTGGCAACTAGTTTCTGAATAACTTTGGTAAAACAGGCCAAACTATTTAGGTGTTTTGATAAATATAATCTAATGTAGTAATTCTGTATTCCAAAAGGGACATAGCTGTGAAGGAACTGTTGACAGTATCCTGGAAATGCAATATTTTATAAGTACTTTCGAGTTTCTCCTCTATCCAAGGAAGAAAATATAGTTACCCAAACATTTAGCAGAGCAGCAATTTATTTCTGTGCCTATGTAATTCCAGATGAAATAATTATACACAATATGGTGGACCACAAAACCCAAATTTTTAAGACATCTCTATTCTTCAGATTTAGAGTCTCTCTCTTAAAATGCACAATAGGTTTCTGATTACTAAAGAGTCTGACCTCTTCAATATTTTTTTCCTGACCTTCAAGTCCTCATAGGAATCATTAGCAGTCACAATGCCTTTTCTTCTTTTTCCATGTCCAAATGAGGATGTTGGATTATTAAGTAGACAAATACTTCATTTCTTAAAGGAAAGAATAAAACAATTCATCCTGAAATGGCTGGCAGAAATAAAAATGAGCACATCTAGGCAGTGATCCAAGACCTGGACAGGATTGTGATAATAATACTGCAGGGGAGAACCCAGCCTAAATTTGATGTTTTCAGCATCTGAACATCTCTGGATGGATTGATACACTAAAGCAGAGCAACTCAGTAATTTCTTTGGAGGACTAATATGCTTTTTAGATTTAGCAGCTAGAGATACCRTTGAAGGGATCCCTCTTCATACATAAAAATGTTGGGGTGAGTTTTGTTCTTTTTACAGACAATGTTGTCTTGTCTTGCCCTGCAAACCTAGTCTAACAGCCTAAGAAGGACCTTACTGCTTCTGCTTGTAACACTGAATCTTTCCTCTGTGGGTTTACCTCTAATAGATCTCATGTAACCTCCATTTTGGTTGTAGGCTGTTGCAAGATCTGAAGGTCTTGGCCCTGCAGCCATATTTTGCTGACTTTCTACCACCTTATTCCTGATTTTTCTGTCTGCAGTATGCTGATGATTTTCATAAATGCAACAATGCAGGCAGAGTAAAAATAAGTCTGTTTCTTTTAGAGAATTCCTTTGTGAGACCAATTAATACTGATAATGTGCCTAGAGAAATGAAAATCATGTGAAAAACCAAAAGCACTTTCTCCAAAATACTRTAATTTTAAAGTGGCTCAAATAAATGAAATATGCTTCCTGGGGAGTGGAGCTGAAAATGCCTAATCAAGTTCCAAAGAACACTTCAACCTTCAGGAGAGGAGACAATCCAGAAGACTCAACAATCCAGTGTGCATTATAGAGAAAGCTATGTCAAATGATATTTGTTGGTTCTTGATGTTTGGAGAGGGTGTTACCTCTGATGGATTGGCTGGCCTTGAGTAGCCTGTGCAGTACTCTCTGACCAGAGGCCCAACCAGACACAGGAAATGCTAGCTTAGTTATGCAGCTTACAAACTATACAACTTTGTACACACCTCTCCTCCCTGCCCACCCCAATAATAATTTGAGTTACATCTTTAAAGCGCATTTTGTGTTCCACTGAAAAGAGTCTTAAGGCTCCCAAGCAGTTCTATGCAGATTACATTGACTGGAGGGTCTCAGTCTACATATCCAGACATAAAACTGCAACCATATTTTAAAACGGAAGTGTCTGAAAATCATTTCCTTCCGCTTTATCTGCCAAACCCTGAATTCAAAGTTCAACAAAGGGAGTGGTGATTTTAGATGGTTGAGATGCTGGCAACTCTTGCAAGGGCAAACTTGGGACTTGGCAGGTATATAAAGGTGAAGGGATGAAATCTGAAGCTTTTTCTGTGTTCCAGAGAAAGATGATGGATCTGAAAAAGAAAATAAAGCTTACTATATATCCAAAAATAACCCAGTAGAGTTTGAATTCTGGAACTTTGAATGGGATTCTTATTACACAGTATGACCACAAATATTAATGTCATACCAGCCAATTTGGACATCCATGTTTATGAAGCAGTCTTTACAATCCTATAATGTTGTTCTTTCCTACATGAAGAGTTTTCATTTTCTTGCTTTGTTAATGAGACTCTATGTGTTCTTTCAGCCTTCCCTCTAGCCCCCATATTTGGGCGTCGTTTATATTTCAGTTGCTTTAAGGCACTCTGTAAAAATTCTGATGTGCAAAAAAGAAATGTCTTAGAGGTGCCTAAGATATCTTTTTCACATATTTTATTACCAATTTTTCTTATGTGTTTTTCCTTCAATTATTTTAGTGAAATTCCCTCCTAACATAGTGAATATCCATGTGAAACATCCCCCTGAAGCCTCAGTTCAGATCCATCAAGTGTCAAGAATTGACAGCACATCAACAGGACAAAAAGCGAAAGTACCTCAGCCAGTACATCCACAGGTCTCTTACCAAGGTCTTCCGTATCAGAAGACCCAGAAAGGACATACAACTTACACAAATCAACAACCCATTCCTCATATGTTTCCTGTTTCAGTTAAAACTCAGCTTGGGCGCTGCTTTCAGGAGACTGTTGGGACACAGGTAAGAAATGTTTGCTAAGGCTTGTGAGACAGGTAGCTTTAAAGCTATATTAAAAAAGAATGAAAAAAACCCCACTAATTGCTGGGAAAGGACACATTTGACATTCTTTTCTGAAAAAAAATTATTTTGAGAATGTAAAATTTTCTGAACCTCTTTCTCCTTCAGGCTAATGTCTTTGTTTTCTATGGACTTGGATCCCTGATATTTTTATTTCAATTATTCTAGCCATAACTTCTCCATTTGTAAGCTATTTCTCCGAAGGAAAAAAAAAAAACAACAACAAAAACCATGACTTAAATCCTAGCTCTAACTTTCCGGATGGAACGTCCTGTCCTTTGGTTTAATAAGTCTTTTTGCATGTGTATCTCAACAGCCAGTGTTTTTCAAGGAGTTGCCATTTTCATGGGAATTTCTATTCAACAACTTTGTATGTTTTACAGTATTGTGGGCTAATATTTTGAATCTGTTGAAATGTGACCATTGAATGGGGTAGAAAAATCATGAAAGCCAACTGAGTATTCACTAGAACATTAAAATCTTAGTTCAGTTAAAAACAGTATGTTCACATCACATTTTACATATGACTATTCAAAATTGTGAATCATCTTTCAATCCTGAAAGCATTTTATATGCTTTTATATTTGCATATATATTTAGATATACCCAGAGATGATAAGGATATGTGAAGAGATTGTTAAAAAGTCCATAAAATCCTGTTATTTCTTGTTTACTACCTTGCTGAAATTTAACTTTTCAGATCAAATGTTTTTAAATATGTTTAAATGCATGCCTCAGACTGAAATATTGTACGAGGTTTCAGGAAAAATCACTTATTTGGGGAGGTGATGTTGGAGAATGAGTATGTTGTTTTTCAGGCTGAAAAAATACTTTATGAATCTATCATTGAAGATTTGAATTTTAAACTTCTACAAAGGCCACTATGCTTTTGGTCCTTACAGTAATATGCACCCAAAGTTAGCCAATTTTCAAGCATCTAAAATTGTATCTATTTCCAGCATATTCCACAAACATTTGTTAGATGTTGGCAGCAAAATTATCCAAAGATTTCACCAGCACAGAGCATGGTCTGYGTTCCCCTCAAAGGGGCATCACCCGTCGTTCCTGAAATGCAGGACTGGAGCAAAATGCCCAAGTGTTTCTTTTTCTGGCTGTTTTTTCCCGCTGTCAGTGAAATTTTTCAAAGACTCTTAAGTAGTGTGCAACCCCCACCTTGCCAAAAAAAAAAAAAAGAGGTAAGAGACCTCACTCTGTCACTCACAGATGGGCCAGGAGCTTTGGAAAAATGGAGAATAGACAGGAGCAGAAGCAGGATGCAGTCAGAAGCAGGGTGAGGGTGACGTAGTTGTCAGATCCTAAAGTACTGAACTCCCTCAGTCATCGGCAGAATGTTGAACTTGAAATCAATGTTTCTTAGTCTCAGTCATCTTCCATCTCTGAAGGATTGACATGAGGATGCTTAAAAATAATTCATTCTGAAAAATGCAATGGGAAAAATGAATTTAAATGTCATCACACACCAAAAATGTTTTTAGAAGACCAGAGTTAAGTTTGCATATGCACTGTTAAAGGCTAGGATTCACTAATTGTTGAATGATAGATTTGGGATCTACAGTGTTAATTTACATTCATGAGCTCTTTGTGCTTGTCTGTTTCAAGAAGAGTAAAACCTTCAGTTTTTTCTTGGACAAGTGTTGAACCACATGTTCAAATGAAAGTTCATGGATTTTACATGAAAAAATGAAGTAGGGCCTGTGTCAAACAACTGTTTCTCTCTATTTTCTAAAAATGAGCAATCTAAGAAGCATGGCAGTATAATGTGCAATCATAAAAACCTGGAACTAAGTATAATAATTGATAGTTGTTTATTATTTATTTGTATTTCTATTTGTACTCATATATAGAGGAATACAAAATTACTTCCTTGGTCCTAAACAGAGCACACTCTGCTGAATCTTTTATCTCCTACCTTGTCATGCTCAATCAGTTTCCTGTGTGTTCTTTCTGGCACATGCATGAGTGAGGTATTTTGATTTGCATGCCAAGACTTTGTGTCCTATGTGTGCCCCTCATATTACAATGGTTTTTGAACTAAAAGTTACACATTGCTTTCCGGAAGATGGTAATGTGCACCTTTTAGAGAGGGAGGAAAGGGAAAATACGTTTCCATTGCCCTCATGTCTGATTTGGAATCCTACTAAATGCTTAGTCACCAGTTTTGATAACTTTTTTTCGGTATTCCCCTGGAAAAATGTGTCTTTGCAGTGTTCTCAAGAAAGGGTAATACCTTCTAGTTTAGAATAGTGCACGTTCTCATTTTTTACAAATTTCATTGATCCTTTTGGTGTCAGTCTTGAAGAAGAGCATAGAAAGGATTTCAGAGGCCTTTTGTTATATTGATGGTTCAAATTCTAATTGGAGTTGTAGAATAGCATTTTGTAGAGCATTCATTTAAGACCTTGCCATAAATATAGATCTAAGTGATTCATTCACCTTTCAGATTTGAATCTGAAATGTTATTCTTTTTTCTGCAGACAATGCATATTATTTATTTTTATGTTAAATATACCTTGAATTGGGAAAGACAATTTTTTTTTTTTTTACTCTGAAATAGATCTATTCTGAAAGAATTAGGTTTTCTGTTTCTTTCATTTTTGCGTTGCTATATCTGGGGGTTCTCTTTATTTGTTCAGATGACATACTAAAATGAGCTTTCCCTATTAGTAGCAATGTGTTGCAAGTTCTTTCTGGAGTTGATGCTGCATAATTTTGATATCCATACTTTGTTCAATAATCATCAGTGTTTATACATTTTTTTGCAGGGTGGATTGTGTATTTGGCTTCAGAAATGTTTTTTTAAATAGTCTGGGATCCTGAGATGACTTTACTGTCTATAGAGCAGATTGGTGGAGGGATTTATGTGTGGCCTCTTGTAGGCAAGTCAACTAAGTTAATAAGGGCTTTGCTGAACTTACTTTTGGTCCAGTCTAAAAGCACAGGATTAAAACAGTATCAGAATCTCTTTTGTGGTTTTCTATGCATGTGTAACTTCTACCATTCTATGTTTCTCTTCATCCCTTGTTCTTTCCTTTCTTGAATTTCAGCTGCTCTTCTGTTACAGGTCCTTTGATTTTAGTGCTCTTGAGTTTTTTCAGAGTCTTCTGTGGAATATTTTTCATCTCCCAGCACATTCTTCCTTGCCCCAGCTTAGTTAAATTCCCTTAATGTATCTCATTCAAAAACAGTAGGATACTCAAATTCCAAGACAGAGAGCATGCATTTTCTGCAGTGAATTTCCAAGCAAGGGCATACTGTTAAAGTTAGTTACTGGAGCCACCTTGAACTGAAGCTCAGAGGACATTATGGCACAGATAGTTGAAGAATCTGATCATATTGTCAGGCCTACAATCACTTWTAAGTAATGACATGGATCTTCCCATGTAATTCTTCCCAACCTTCTATTCCCTTAGCTGTTTATAGTATCATAAGTGACCGTAACCAAAGGCAGCAACTGTGAGAACAGGCTAGTAAAAGGTGCATGAAAAGGTGTCAGTCTACCAGCTCAGAAGGACGGGGGAGAGAGAGGAGCTAAAGGAATGACATTTCCTAGTTTCATAAGAATAGATAAATAAAGACATACTTCTTCATAAATACATATACATGTGTATGTAAGTGTTGCTTAATTGTGACTGTTTTCTGAAGTGTCCTCAGCACTGTGAAGTGGAAAGAGAGCTGCAAAAGTTATATTCCTRTATGAGTTTTTTAAAAGTATTATAGGAAGCAAATAGTGTTTTGGATGGTTCTCTTTTGTACTCAAGTCAATTCACTTTTCCTGGCTGCCTCTCTTTTCTCTGAGTGGAACACTTAGCAATTATTTCTCCTCTGGGAGATGTTAATGGTGGTTGCTCCAGCATAACTTACCATGTTACATGATAGCTTACTATGATATGTCCCATATAAAAGTTGTGGTTAATCAAACTCTTTCCCAGTACCATAAAGATTTTTGCAGAGTATATCATAAACCAAACAGTTAAGCTGCAGGCCAGAAACTTACTGTTGACATAAAGATATAGGAAACAAATCTATACCTAAACTTGCACCTTGTTATATAGAAAATGATGTAGAGAAAATAGAGAGTTGAAGTTAGGAAACAGACATAATGGAAGCAATAGAACAAAAATCCCAATTAAGATGGAGAACAGTAAATTTCTGGAGAGCACTCTATGTTATGGTGCCTTCAAAAGCTGGAGACTGGATGTAATGTCCTGCAAAATATTTTAGAGACGTGTCCTTTATTTCTGAAATCCAAGGAGTTGGTCATCTTAGACCACTGATTCACTAAGTCCTATTTAAAAAGCAAACAAATAAGGAAGATTTTATTTCTCTTCTTTAATTCCTCCTCTTCAGATAATTTTCATTTTAATTCTAGTAAAAATGCCTTTATTGTGACACAGAATGTCTTGTTATTTCCCAAAATACTTCCACAGCATCAGTGGTGTACCTAGAAAAGATTGTGTTGGTATTTTTGGATCCTGTTGATTTTGCATGTAATTACTTTGCATTGAAGTCAAGAAAAGAATGCGCATGCCTACTGTCTGTCAAAATACATAGAAAGATAATTAAGCACCACTTTTCACTCTTTGAGATCACTTTGAAGTGTTTACCAAGTATATTTGTGTGTTTTCCTATGGTTACTGCATTACGGTATTATCGCTAAAAAAAAGTGAGGCTTTTTTCTCAAAATTGTTTGGGTCTCTTCTGTGCTTCAGTGTAAAGACAGAGGTATTTTTTGCAAAACAGCAAGGAATTGGAACAGCTGGTATTTCTGAATCAGGCTCTTTCTGTCTAGATTCACATATAATGCTGATCTTTTCAGCAGATATTTTTGGGTATCAGTTTTCTGAAGGAGACTTCTAGTGATCTCAGCATCTATAGTCTATAAACAAAATAAAAAAGAGTTGTTATTCTACAGAGAGACTGAAGTTGCTTACCCTGATGAAGGGAACACATGCCAAAATGTCCGGAAGAGATGTTGGCTATGAAGTCACATCTGCCTCTGCTTGTTCTTTCCTCCTTGTGTAACYGCTGAGAGGAGCTGGACTGCTCTCTGAAGCGATCACTGCAGGAATTTCAGAAATACTGTCTTCTGATCCCCTCTTTTTGTTGTGATGTTTTAAATTCAAGTCAGTTCCAGGTTACAGTGTTGGGGTATATGTTCCATTATTCCTCACTTGTCACTGGTTTGCTGCATGATGCTTTGTGCTTCCCTTGCAAAGTACTTCAAAATGTGTTGCAGAAGAGATCCATACTTKTTACTGCTCTGTTCAAAAGGATGCCTGAATTGGAGTTGTTCTGGTGTTGTGGAGTGAAATTTGGTGGATTAATGATACTTTGGGAAATCATATTAAAGGAAATCACAATGTGGCATCTATAGCAGACAATAGAAGCATATTTTGATAGATGAATTGTTTTAATTAAACTAAATAACATTAATGGTGAACACTAGGAAAGGCGCTTGAAAATTGTAAAGGTTGTCCATTTTTCAGGGCAATCAAAATTCTCACATATGCATTCAAATGTGTTTCAAACGCTGCTTAGTATGTCTGATCAACAGATGTTAGTTAATCAACATCTTAAGTGGGATAAATTTCTATGGAAGTAGTTTATTTAATTCTTTGTTTCAGTGATGTCTTTTACAGGAAACACTTGTTTTGGTTTGAGCAACACACTTCTGTCTGCTGTCAGACTTGGCAGAATACAAAGTAAAGCCAAGTGATAGATGGCAGCTGGAAAAGGTCAGAAGTTATTAACGCTGTATCATGCTCAAGATTCTGACTGCCAATCACAAGTATTTACTTAACTTGATTCAGACAAGGGCATGCACTCATTGGGTACTTAACTTTGAGAATATACATAAAGTTTGTAGGAACTGGCCTTAAATAATGGATGAGTTTTTCACAATGGGAAATATTAAACAAAGGCATCAAAGTTTTTGAGTTAGAAATCAGAACAGTAAAATGTGTTGATAGCTCTTAATGCCTATCCTAACATATTGATACTACTGTATGCAATATGATCGTAGTGTATGTAGTGTGGAAGTGATGACAGTAGTAATATGCCCATTGAAGTTATTCAACTACATATGTATCCCTGTTGAACTTCAGATTTAACAAAACATTTCCTATGGAGGTAAATTTCAGGTATTTTCTTTTTTTGACAGCTCTATGAAATGAACTTTCCTATTTATCTTCTTTAGGCAGGAAAAGTGATACAATTTTGTACTTCATACTGGTACTTTTTCTCTTAGAGCACTTTTAAAACCTCTTTGCTTTAGAATAGCCTTAAAAATACCATCTCATAAAATAAAATAACTGTCTGGAATTCCTTGAAGCTCATGGTTTGGCTTCTGAAGTTCTTAAACAAATAGACTGTCAGAAATTGGTATGGATTCATTTCCAGGATTAATGCTTCATTCGCAGTAGTTTCTTTGCAAGATCAATACTCTGAAATATCAGAAGATTAAACATGTATCGGATACCAAAACCACCAAACATTGTTTTAATTACTCAAATAGAAGAAAGCTGGATAATTTTTACTTGCTTATGAAGAATGTTCTGCTTAAGCCAAAACAAATTCTTTACCAGTTCTTCTAGAAAGTCTGGAAGTATTTAAGTTTCTCTCCTCTGCTTGTGAGACAATGCCTGTTAGTGAGCCAGTGCTACATGGGATAATACTCTTCATTTGTAACAACCTATCATTCAGCTGGTCAGTAAGCTAATTAAGTATGTTAATTGTTTCAGTAATACGGTTTATTGAGTTTGAGGTTTCTTACTCTGTTTGTTGTGCCTGTAGGAAAAAAAGCAGCAACAATCCAAGGTCTGTGCCTGTTGAATAGTTTATAGAAAGTTAAACAGTGTATCCATTCACTTCTGCTATTGTGGTATGTGAAATGCAGTCTTTTGAGCTGAATCCCAGAGTCATTAGCTATTAGCTCAGGCAAAGCACCTATCAATTTCAATCATAGTTAATCATGTGACACTCCTTTATTTATGCTTGTATTGGGGTTTTAACTAACAGCTTGTGACAGGGATTTGTAAATGGGTCACGCAGGAGTGGGAGTCCCAGGAAACCTTGTGGTCCCTTGGCCAGAATCCTCTGTGGTTGCCCTGAGACTAATTGCCAGACTGGGCTCCCTACTGCACTTTACAGGGAGCTGAATAAATTTCCTCTGCTGCCTTAGCAGAGGAATTTCAAGGATATAATCCTTCCTTTTCCCTGGCATTGGAAAACACATGAAGCCCTGGTGGCAGTACCCAACTTAGCACTCCAAGACTGTGGAGATGGGGCAGAGGCTGGAGTCTGGACAGCTTAACAAAGAGATGATGTGGCTTGGGGTGGCTTTTGTGCACCAGCACAGGGTCAGCCAGAATTTCAGTCTTCAGTGGGAATATTCAGTACTTCCTTCAGTTATATAAAATATTGGCATGGGAGGCCAGGCACGCATGGGGAAAAATATGTGGATTCGAAACAATACTTTCAGTGTCTGTGAGAGCTTTGCCCAGGAAGAACTTTGTTTTATAGCAGTACCATGTGTGCATCATACTACTGCTACTGCTGAGCCTCTGTCAGCACAGTTGAGCTCTTTTATAGCAAACTTTCATGACTTCTTTGCTTTCTGAACCAGTRAGAGTTATTTCCAAATCATAAGCTTATGACAGAGATATCATTCATGAAAATCTGTTCTCTTTTCCAGGAGCCCTCAGGAATACACACTAGATTAGTTTAAAATATGTGTAGATGATGGATAGAAAAGTGTAAACCTAAGCTTAGGGAATGGCATTATCTTCATGCATCGTCAAGCAAGCCTGTTTTTAGCTTTCCTGCTTATTTGAGGTTCATGAGTATGTGTTGCAGTTGTGTTGAATGGTGAAACAAACTAAAAAATAGTTATGAATTCCTCTGAGTGACTTTTCCAGTCACTTGTGACTCAGAGACTGAAAAAGACTGTCTGAAGAACTAATGAGTTCTTCTTGGTAGTAGAAAGTGGGCAAGACTTTTGAAGTGGAGAGAAATTACCTATAAAAGTTTTTGAGAGCTGTAGAAATAGACCTTCAGTTCATAGATGTTTAAGGTTTGTAAAAGGCAGAAGCATCTTAAGAAAATGTAGCTGCCTAGGAAACAGTTTGTGCAGTGCCATGACTGTTTAGAGTATCTGAAGCACTACTAGATGTACCAGAGAAATCAGGGTTTACTAGCCGTAGAAGAACTCTGTTTCTACTTGGATTAAGACTTTGCAGAGCAGTCATGTTTTGTGATGCATAGCTCCAAAACTGCACAAGTCTTAAAGCACTGGGAGCCCCTTGTGGTAGTTGCTTTTCCTTGCTGCCCAGTTTCTACAATGATCTGGATGCTAACCAAATTATCATTGATTCTTCAAGCTTTAATTCACCATAGAGGCAGCGGGAGCAGCAGCTTTAATCATTGCCAGTTTTTACTGACAGGACTACAAACCACAGTTGCCAGATGACTCAGACTTTGGCATCCTTATTTTTGCTCATGGTTTTTATATGGAAATTTGAAAAAGTTATGACCACAGAGATCATTATTTTCAGTAGAGTGCAAATGCTGTAGCACCACACCTAAACTATAGGAGGGCTTTAGTCCATCTTCCTCCTCCTCCCCTGCTTTCTTTTTTTCCTTCTTCTCTTTTAACTTGTTACTATTAAATGACACGTTTTCTATTTTGGGGAAAAAGAAAAAAAAAGGGGGCCAGTTCACGATGGTGTGTTGGCTGTCATGTTAGTGGAATCTTGCGTTGACACATGCGAGCTCCTGGGATGTGTCCTGGAGGCTTTGACCTTGAAGAGAAACACTGGGTGTTAGGTAATGTGCCTCACTGCCCAAATGCTCCATATCTGAGATCATAAGAGGAGGTGCAACACCAGCCTTGATTTCTCCCACTTCTTTTCAGAGAGAGTTGTAAAACCGAGGTACACTGGGGAGAAGAGCTGAGTGCAAAATGCTTTAGCTGACTCTTGATAACAGCCACAGTGTACGACTTCAGTAAATGGCTGTCTGTCTTTGAAGAAGCAGTCTCAGCTCTAGGAAAGGGGTTGTGCATCTGTAACTATAAAGTAAAACTCGGTAGCTGTGGTTATGAAGTAAAATAGTCCTTCCTGAAGCAAGGTTGCTGGGGGTGCAGGTTGAGAAAACCAGCATTGTGAAAAGATGTAGCACGAACTCTCTAAGGTTTTAGGTAGCCACTTGGAGGATGCATTATGAGTTGAAAGATTTTTGATCTTCTGGGAACTGCAGCATGATCTCTGTATCATGTAGCTAGGGGCAGTTGAAAGAGCTAGTTTCAGGTTTGAAAACAGCTGAGCTGTTACAGTAAAGGAAGTTGTGCAGAATTCCCTGTTTATGCATCTTGGTGGTATTTCTGAAATACCAGGCTGGGAGTTGCTTCTGGAAGCAGAACCCAGCAGACTCTGACTGATCAGGAATGGTCAGTCTTGTACTAATCCTACCAGTGCCTAAGCCAGAGGAGTGCAGGACAGCTGAAAGATATGTGTTCACCTAGTGTAAGCCTGGGCCTGCATTTGAAATGTGGGGCTGGCTGGGATACTTCACTGGTTTATCACAGCCAAATACCATCCAGGCGAGGACTATTTCTCATCCCTTGCAACATGGGAAAATTTGTCACCAGACCCACTCCAGACAGTAATGAGAAAATAGACTGCTAAAGCTGCACAACATCTGAGCAGTCTGTTTGAACCTGTTTGGCCACTCTGTTGTTCTTGTTGTTCATGTGTCACCCTAAAATGAGGCTCAAAGCACAAATGGTGCTAACCTGTACATGGGTGGCGTGCAGCGGCACGCCGTAACTACACCAAGTTGCCCTGGTGCTAAAAAGTTGGACGTGTCACTGAGAAGGAGGACGCTTCAGACTTCTTGCACATCCCCTGACATATATCTAAGCTTCATGTGCTGTAAGGGCTGAGCTGCTGCAGGTTACACGTTACAGTCTGATGTTCAAATAGTCAACTGGTGCTGCTTTTAATTTGTTGAGATATTTCGGGAGATGTCTGGGAAGTATATATGAAAAGGGGACAGAGAAGATGGCTGGGATGATGCCTTGCTGGCCCTCCCTGTGCAGAGGAAACCCTCTGATAAGTCAGAACCCTGATGTCGGATAGCTTGCTATCCTGTTAGTAGTCACACTGTAAAGCTACACAGGGTAACTCTGCTTCAGAAATATCATTGGCTCATGTGTGACAGCATGATTAAGAGCACATTGGAAAAATTTTGGGAAAGCTGGAGGAAGCTGTCAGTGCCTGTGCATTCAGCATGAATCTGCACTGAGAAGTGACTGGGTTACCAGCTAAATGAAAGCGACCACAAGGCCACAGCCTGTGGCATAGGATAAGCCAGCTATCTTGAGCTGAAAGCTATGTGGCAGTGAATGTTTGGATCAGAGGTTTATACACTGTGGGAAAGCAGAGTCAGATTGGGGGAAGTCTATTCACGCCATACTGAGGATTCACACTTCAGCACATTTGAATTGTTTGCTGCAGTGCCTATTTATATGAGCATTTGCTTTGAAAGTATTACTAAATGCAGCTGTTGTGAACTTCTCCTGTGCTTCGTGCGTTTCATTTTATACCTAATTGTCAGGTTTAGATGTTTGTTGTTTTTTTTTTAATGTCTGCATCTCCAATACATTTAAGCGTTCTTTACAGTGCAAAATGGAAGAAAATTGCACAATTCAAGAACATAACTAGTACCTCGTAAGCTTCCAAATATTAATGTTTTTATTAATGGAAAGCCTAGTAAGCGTATTATTGATTGGGGGAAAATGAAAATTGACCTCAGAAATTATTGCATGATTAAAATATTTGCATGGGGAAGGAGAGAGCTTTTTGAAATAACGCTGGCATCCCTGACTTCAACTTTAGTCAATCTTAAGTGTGTTATCTTCAGTGTCTGGGCAGCAGAATCTGTCATTGAATTTGGCAGTTTCCAGTAATTCCTCATAAACATTAAACATAAGTTGATGGGAAATTGAAGCTATTTAATAGGAAATAACATAGAAATCATAGTCATACTTTTTTATCTTTAAGAGAGTGATTAGAAAGGTGTTTGAGATAATTTATGTAGCTTTTGAAAAAGTGGACAAGCATGTTTTTATGATGAAGAAGATAAGGAATAGGTGCCAATGGTGAGTTACTAATTTAGAAATATACTCACTCATTCCTGTGACATACTGTTTTCTTCTGGTTTTTCTCTCCTTCTTTTCAAGTTAATGCGGGGGAAGATGATAATGTCACTTAATTTATTCATGCCTATGTAGAGAGCCTTTGCAATGTGCGGGCACTATTTTATGTTCAGTTAAGAGCTCCAGTGAATCTTCAGTGTCTCAGCAAGAGGTTGACCCAAGATGACTGAAAAAGAACATTGTACTAGAAGTGAGCATTGTATAGTATCACTAACCGGAGTATTCTTTATCTGGCTATTTCAGTGTGGCAAAGCACTTCCTGGCCTTTCCAAGCAAGAAGACTGCTGTGGAACCGTGGGTACTTCCTGGGGTTTTAACAAATGCCAGAAATGTCCCAAGAAGCCGTGTAAGTGGTATTTTGTTGTTATTCTTGTGTTTTTTTCTGCTCAAGTAGTATTCTACCTTTTTTAGAAGGGAAAAAAACCAAACCCAACCGAAAGGAACCTAGTATAAAAAATGTGCTATGATTTGATTAGGGACAGGTTGTAGAAACTGGAATTCCCCTGCATGCCAGCAGAGTTACAGTATGCAGGCTCTCAGTGCAGCCAGCAAAGTTGACGTCATTGGGATTTTTCCCCTCTTCTTCCTCCTTTGAGTCAGTGATGGACTGTTGCATTTACTCAGTACAGGAAGAGTAATCACATTGAATCATCTTGCCTTTTCCAGCTGGACTTTTTTTTTTTTTTTAAGTTTGCACAGAAATCTTAAATTATAGAGGTGTCAGTTTCTGCTTGGAGAGAATGCAGTGACCTCTTGGGACTGCAGATGAAATTTCAAGTTTGGAGCCAAGATCTTCCAGGCTCTAAATTGTCAGTTGCTTTTTTTTCCTCTGCTTTTGAAATATCTTCCCCAACAATTAGGCAATGACAAAGASTTTCTTCACCATTTTATTATGATTTGACATCATATTATAATGAGAAAGGAATTTCAAATTATTTGCATGATAGGTCAAGATAGTCTCTTATACCTTTTGTGAATTACATTATTTTTGCATGGGAATAGTAATACTTCTGTGTCATGTCATATTTTCAGCATTAAATGAAAGATGGGAAAAGATAATGTAACCTTTTGTTTTGCGGATGGAGGAGACCTGTATTTAGTGGGCTAAAAATAGGTCATTACATTGCAGTCATTCTTATCTAGTTCTTCTAGGACCCTATTATTCGTACAGCTAGCAATGCTGAAAACATGTTCAGTGTTTGATTTTTTTGGAAGCATGTGTTTCTCTGCAAGTCTGTGGGTRTAAATACAATTCCTGCAGAAAATCTGCTACTACTCTTATTTCTCTGACTCCTCCTTCCATAGGAGACTGATATAAATTTATGCTGACTCAGTCTGATTTGGTAGTTTCTGAAGCATTTAAGTTTTGTGAGTTGGAGTAGGTTTATCTTCTGGTATGCTTTAGAAAGAGAACCTACTTGGGGTCTTTGAAGGTCATAATTAATCGGACTCAGATATCTATTTTATTCCTGTAGCATGTAAATACAGTTTCTAAAAGGAGCATGCATGCCAACTGTATGAAATTGAACAAAGACAAGTGCCAAATTCTCCACTTGGCCCTGGGCAACCCTGGATATACCCCGAGACTGGGGAGTGAGAGGCTGGAGTGCAGTGCCAGTCAGAAAGTTGAACATGAGTCAGCAGTGCCCTGGCAGCCAGGAGGGCCAAGCGTGTCCTGGGGGGCATCAGGTACAGCATCGCCAGCTGGGCAAGAGAGGGGATTGTCCTGCTCTGCTCTGCACTGGGGCAGCCTCACCTCGAGTACTGTTGTAAGGTATTTGAGCCCTGAAGTGTGCCCCAGCCAAACCATCTTTAGTTATTCTTATCAGAGCCCTCAGGAATTCATCAAGGTTACTGAAATGTAAACTGTGCTAAATTGAGAAAAGAAAAGCTGAAGAACAGAATACCAAGACAGCAAGAAATAGGTAAAGAAAGACTGTGCCGCACTGGACTAGAACCAATCATATTTTCTGGAAGGTGCGTGCAGAGYGCGTGGACAAGATAGAGGGACCAATCAAATAATGCGTGATCGCGTGTACAGTAGTTGTAAAATGTATAAGTAGAGTGTTATGTAAACAATAAAGGTCTTCTATGTAATCATATTGATTCGTTGTTCAGAAGTCCTGAGCTCCCGCAGGGTACTGGTGGCAGTTTTGGGTGCCACAATATAAGAAAGACATTAAACTGTTAGAGAGTGTCCAAAGGAGGGCGGTGAAGATTGGTGAAGGGCCTTGAGGGGAAGCTGTATGAGGAGTGGCTGAGGTCACTTGGTCTGTTCAGCCTGGAGAAAAGGAGACTGAGGGGAGAGCTCATTGCAGTCAACAACTTCCTCATGAGGGGAAGAGGAGGGGCAGACACTGATCTCTTCTCTGTGGTGACCAGTGACAGGACCCGAGGGAATGGCCTGAAGTTGTGTCAGGGGAGGTTTAGGTTGGATCTTAGGATAAGGTTCTTCACCCAGAGGGTGGTTGGGCACTGGAACAGGCTCCCCAGGGAAGTGGTCACAGCACCAGCCTGACAGAGTTCAGGAAGCGTTTGAACAATGCAATTGAACTACAACTGAAAGTTTGGTTCAGAAGCGTATTGACTTGTGAAACRTTGCTTACTTGGATGTAGGTGTGCCATGAGAAAAATCAGAAAAGCCTAAAATGTGCTTCAACCAAAAATTAGGTGGAACTACTAATACAAATTTTTGGTGTGTGGTTTGAAGGAAAGCCCATTTGTTAGTTCTTCATAGTTCAGGTAAAATAGTGGATGGGTAGCTCAGGCAGCTGCTTAATGCCAGCATGCTCTGCACAGTGTTAAAAGCAAGCAAACAGGGAAACTGTGACGAACTGTGTCTGAAATTCTGATCCACAGATGCTTCCTAAGCATGTACAGAGAAGTGCTTGAACTGAACCGAAAAACCTTTCCTGAAAGGAAGTTCACCACCCTTTTTTCAAAGCACTGAATAAGAATAATTTTTTTTGAAATGCTAATGAGATGAGCAATGTCCTTTTGTTATAAAAGCTTAATGGCTTGCATGCTTGCTCAAGATGGGACACTTCAGGGTTACTTTATCTGCCAGAATAATTTCTCATCTACATTTTATACCTATGAGGAGATGCCCTAACCCATAAAATGTAGAAACAATTCTTGGAACAGTTCTAGGAACCCAGTCTCTTTCCCAGAGTCCTTAATTACTTACAGTATGAGTCATGCTCACTCCTGCTTTCTGGCTCAATTTGGAGTTGTTTTTTTGAGTGTAACTGTATGATTTCAAGAAGAGGCGGAGAATGGTGCCACTTGGAATAATGCTCTCCTTCTGATTAAAGCATTCCTGGAAAGTAAGGGTTTGTGTGTCCGATATAATAGGATACATTTCTCATCTTTCTAGGTGGGAGTTCTCACTGTACATTAGTGTTTTAAGAAGGGAGGAGGAGAAGGGTGCACTATCTGTTTTATCCAGATTAAAATACGGTGTCATTGTATCAAGAGTATGACTTGGTAGATGTACGCCTCATGAATATTCATTTAATCTGTCAAGAATCTTTAGTAGTGGTATATGTATTCTCTCTAGGCTACATTTGATTTAGGAATGATTTTAAGCATGATGCTRTTTAATCATGCTATGTCTTATGGCAGTTCCGCATGGATACAAATGGTGAATTTTCAGATTTTTAAGAACTTAAGGTGATACATTTGGAGTGTTGCAGGTGTTTAAGTGATCTTACAGCATTTTAAAATTTTATAGATGTTCAGTTTGAATTTGGGCAAAAAACTTGAATCACCAAAACTGTTTTGGATCTGGGCCTAAGTGTCTTTTGGGCATAGGTGTTAAACCAAGCCTCRTGTCAGTATCAAAATGTTTTGGTTCTGTAAAGTAAACAATTTCCGAAGATAAATGTAAATTTATTAGAAGGTTTAATGGAAGTCTGGAGTGGATGCACAAGGATTTATATTAATCAAGTATTTTTAGTTTTACAATAATGACAATGGTTCAGTAGTAAAAAGAGTATGCATATATATATATATATATATATACACAAAAATTTATATGATATTGGGTGGAAAACTTGGGAGTAGAGTAAATCATTAGCAAATTGTCAGTTAAGTGATGTCTATGGTGGTGTCTCAACAGGCAAAGTTAGTCCCACATTCTTCCTGTATAATTTTGACTGTTCTGATACTTCACTAAATTGGTATTACCCTTTTTATTGTAGATGTTTTGGAAGCAAACCGACTTCCTTTTGGTTTTATGCTTCGTAAACTTTGTTTGAAGTTGACCTGTTTTTATAATAATAGGTAATCAGGTTATCATCTTCCTTGTAACCCACTTCAGCAAAATATTTAAGCATATACTTAGGTATCACTAGCAGGCACTTTTCCTCTCTCTTGAATCAGCTATTTAAGGACATACATAAGTTTGCATGTGTCTCATTCCCATTGTCTTAAAGAGGGCTCAGTCAWCTTTGTAAAGACGTACTTGAGTGGTTTTGGTAACAGCCACTGCTCAGTCAGGGCTTCTGTCCTGTTGCAAATTTAAGCGCCTTGGCCTGAGACAGCTTTCATGTCTGTAAGTTTACGGGTTATTCAGCATAACTGAAAACCAAAAGTAGTAGTTTTGGAACAGATCTCCATTTTTGAGGGCTTCTAGCAGAAGACAACTTTTAAGAAGTGCCTTTCTGTGTTACATGGGGAATGTTATGATTGGTTAGGTTTCCTGCTAACTTAATGATTGCAAACAGGTTGTTTAAGTGAATAAAGGGTAAGTACTGTAGGACTGCATCCAGGTCCCACATGCATCACTAGCCATAACTGAACAAGCTTCTTCTCTACTGTGACCTGCTTACATTTCTGSTTTTTGTGAAAGGAGCACAACAGCTGCTAGTAAGCTGCTGTTTCCTGTTCATTGTGGGAGTAGGAGGATGAGGAAGGAGGGAGAGGTTAAAATCTCTGACCTTACTCCACCACTGCACTTTCTAGAGCAGCTGAGTCACCCTGGGAGGGAAAATGTGTTGCAGCACTGGAAAAGGCCTGGCACAGGTTATGGGCTGGTCTCCATCTAGAACTGGAAGTTGTTTTCATTCAGCAGGCTGCACTGCGGGGTACCATTCCTGCCCAAAGAAAGTTACAGAGACTCTCCTGCTTTCAGTGTGAGTTGAATCAGGCCTGCAATGGCAAACACAGATCAGTTAGGACATAATGAGTGCAATTACGAGTTTTGAATCTGCCAACATGAGTGCTAGGAGTTCCATTGACACTTTTGGAGACCAGAAGTAGACTTATGCATTGTGCTTTTGAAAATGTCCTTAAATTTCAACTGGTTTTAATATTAACATTGTGAAAAGATTGGAAAATCTGCCTTGGAAAATAAATGTGTAGCTGCCGCTTTAGTAGAGAGACAAAATTTTCAAGTTGTAATTTGTGTTAAAATKATTATAGTCAATATAAAGATAGAAAAGTATGCATTCAACACTGTAATAACATCGTTGCTGTATTTTTACTATGTGTTTAACCATTTTGTGCTTTATGCAATACCTAGGGAGAATCTTGATGTTTCTTTTAAGCAATTATTTTAAATAATTCACTGGAATTTGAAATAAAACTATCTCACTCCAAAGCCTGCTACTCAAGATCATCACTTAAATATTTCCAAATAATAGGCAAA
This sequence comes from Amblyornis subalaris, assembly GCA_018881555.1. Lineage (NCBI taxonomy): Eukaryota > Metazoa > Chordata > Aves > Passeriformes > Ptilonorhynchidae > Amblyornis > Amblyornis subalaris. The sequence goes on from JACAXG010000037.1 coordinate 1,867,529, forward strand.
ACTTTAGAACTAATTAAAATTATTTTTTTTTTTATTTTTTCCCCCACCATTATAGTCAACCAGATGCCAGTTTTAAAGTAAGCTGCAGGGATAAATGTGTGATTCAGGCCTTAGGTGAAGTGAAGCTAATCAACAGCATTATGTTATTCAGTTGCTCTCTCTCATTTGGCAGTTTATATTCAGTAAAGATGGAAACGAATTAATCTGGTGGGTTTTGGGTTTTTTTTGGCTTTTGAACATTTGGAGCACTTTTAAAAGGAAACAAAAGATCTGACAAAATGCAAGATATCTCTGTTGTAGCATTCAAATAATGAAAAACTCTCGTGACTCTCATTAAAAGCACTTACGTGATCATCGTGCCAGAATTTTAGACCTATATGCTTAACAAAGTACTGGGCTTTGCCAAGAAGCTAGCTTTTAGTGCATTACCATACGAAGATATTACTGCTCTCATTTATGATGTTTAAGAATCAATAAACAGTTTTCTGTATACTCAAAAGCAACCTTAAGTGGAGGAAAGAAACAGTAAATAGAAAGAAAAAACTGATTAACTGAACGCTTTCTGGTTTGGCAAAATTGAATTCAGCCTTTATTTTGCAGTGTTATATCCATGACTGTTTACGCTGATCAGCCAGTAAGTGAAGTTTAGTATTCTAAAATTGAACAGCTCTGTTAGGTCAATCACGGATGTTTCTATTGTGAATCTTCAACTTTATCTTTTCCAAACATGATAATTGGAGCTGGTTTGCAAAAGTAATTATTTGAATATTTGAGAACAAAGGGGATGAAAGATGTCCTGATTTCAAAGGTTTGTTTTGATTTTCGGGGGTTTTTTATAATAGAAATTTGACTGGGTAACTGAAGACTTATGTGGTACACACATTGAAAGAGATGGAATTAAGGTTACCTGTACTATTTTTAATTTTAATTTCTTTGTCTCATTTGCTTAACCATTCATCACAAAACCTTGTAATTTTTTTAATATAGTTATAAAATAATTTGGCTGTTGGTCTCTGTAAGCATATAAATTAGCAGTATTTAACTGATGTAATTTATATCTTCAGCTTACCATGGATACGGTCCTATGATGGAATGCCCACAAGGCTACAAGAGGATCAATGCTACGTTTTGTCAAGGTATGATAGTGCCCACAATTTATTTTGAGTACTGGTTTTCTGTGACAGCTTCTTTGATATTTATGATTTAGATGAATGAATCYAGTCCATTGACTTATATTTGGGAAAAAAAGTGGAGGCTACTTTTGACTCTTTCCAAATATTGGCAACTCTATAGAGTGGGTATTTTTCCTCCAGGGAAAATAACTCCTGAAACTTTTATGTTTACTCTCATTTTCTTTGATGATGTACAAAGATGACTTCATAAGGATTCTTTTACCTTGTTTTTCCATTGAAATACATTGTTTTGTCAGTTTTTGTGCTAAACAGTGAATGTGCAGATGTACTCAGTTAAGTCTGATGAAACTAGCAATACAGAGTAATTTTTATAATAATGAAAGTGTAGAGTAATCAGAGAACAATTCTTTTGGACTCAAGAGATTAGGCACAACACTACTGAGAAAAGTCAGATAATGTCCCTGGCAAGTGGAGATGAAAATCATTAGTACCTGGCTGCCATGTAAAGCAGTGATCCACCTACTTCTAGGATGTGCATAGTGCAGGTGAGAATATATGGAGTTAGACACTATGTAATAATTTGAAGATTATTATCACCTGCCTGTAAATACAGAACTTATCAAGACATACAGGGTTATGGGGTCTGCATGATCATGCGGCTACAAAGCAAGGCTGGGGACATTTAGATTCTCTTGGTCTATACCATCTCTGTCTGACAAAGCTGAAGAGATGGCCACTGGCAAATGCTCTCTCTTTCTGTGTATTTTGGAGCACTGCACAGAGGTACCAGATGAGGATGTAAGAAAAAGCTTAATTGCTTGTCTGATTTGTTTGGTACACCACAAGTAAACAATAAAAAGGAGCTCTGAGAAGATGTAAGCAATCTTGCAGTGGAGTTCTAGAGCGAGTTTTGGGAAGTAAGGGAAAACTGAGTTCAAGTCAAACTGATAGTGCTGTGGCCAGGTTTCTTAATCACTGTTGATACTGCAAGGGTAAGAAAGGTTCAAACAAATAGTAGTGGTGGTGGAGAGCTGGATAAAGTGAAAGTAATTGATGTTAAAGGATATTTGTAGGCATTTTGGACATAAATTTAATTTTACTTAACTGAAAACTTTCACTTTGCCCATTAGTGAGGGAATGTACAATAGCCAGTTGCATAAAGAAATTATTTACCAATCAAAATAATAAAGTTTGTAGAGCACTAAAGACAAACATCGTGCCGTTTCACTGCTGAGGGAGATGTGAGCTGCTGTCTGCAGGTATAGCCACATGAGCTAATCTGCTGCTCAGGTCTCTACCTAGTGGTTTACCAGCTTGCAGGGTAGGGGCATTTGGAGGACTGGATGGGTCAAAATAGTAAAAAACTAAATGGAGGAGAGCTGCCAATTGCATCTCAAGAGCTTGTTCCCTGCTCTGCAGTGAAAGACTGCAGAGTCCTCTTAATAAATAAAAGGGATGGGAGATGATGGCAATTTACTAATGAGGACTGCACAGTGAAAAGGCGAAGGAGGTGAGTGTGAGATGTAAACCGGCCACCTTTTTATGCCTCAAATTAAACATGCAGGTGATGTATGTATTTCAGCAAGGTGGTTCCAGCTATTTTGAAAGAGATTGTCTTGTTCTGCATATCAGTCATGAGGTTTTTCAGAGTCTGCAAAAGAGAGGTTTTCTAGCTTTGAACCCGGAAAGTGTCTAGAAGATGCCATGATGCATTAGTGCCATCATGCATCCCTCTGAGCATGATCCAGGAGAGATAGAAGCTATTGATATCTTCAGTAGTTGTGTGAATGCCCCACAGAATACACAATGATTTCCTGGACAGCAGCAATCCAGCAGGCATTTAAAGGCAAGTAGGGCATTCAGTTTGTTTCAAAAGGTTGTACCTAGGTGTCGGCAAACCGTATTTCATGGAAATTAAGATTCTTGATCAGGGGTTATAGACAGTTAGAAATGGTCTGGTGCTTCTGAAGCTTGCCAGAAGTAGTCCAGGAAGTTGTTTCACTGAGCAGTGGACAGGCTGATAGAGAGAGAGAACATATGTCTCTGGGTAGGAACATAAGAAGGAACTGAGTACTGCCGTGGTAGTGTACAGAAATAGATCTGTACCTGGTAGGCTAATCATTGGGTTTTGCACTGGATTTTGATAGTTTTTCCCCTGACACATTTTTGTTCTACATAACTAAAGCTGCAAGAAATATGAGGCTTTAAATAATTAGTTTTATACTGCTGTCATTATCCCAGAAGAGAGTGAACTCTAGACTCCAAATATAACTTGTAGTTTATACATAGAAATTTATAATGTAGCATTTAATCATAAAATGATAGTAGGATTATTTTACCAGGAAGTAGACAGTTGATGAATTGGGGATGGGGACAATCTCCTAACTTTCTGGAGAGGGATGAGGTAATGGCTGTTGGAGGTTCTCTTTATTGCTTTATTGAGGCCTGAATGGCTTCTCTGTAATGTGCTCACTAACACACTCCAATAAGGAGGTACAAATGGGAGAAGGAATGCCCATGAAACAAAACCGTGATGGAATTTAGTCCTATTGAAGTAAGTAACAAGATTACCATTTTCTTCCAGAGGGTCAGGATGTTGACCTCTGAACGTTCTTCAGGAAAGAAAACATTTCTTCATATGTGATAGCTGCTGGCAGGGTGCATTTCAGTCCTGAAATGGTTATTAGCATGTGCTTCTCAATGGGTCAGCCAAAAGTGTCCTGTTTGTTTATCTGAAGCAGACATGCTTTTCTATAAGAGAAGAGGACAGGACTAATGAAGAAAGAGCTGTCCATATCACTAACATGGACAGCAGCAGATGTCAAGAGATGACTGTTTAAGCTGCTGGCACGGGTGTATTCATATTATTTTAATAATGCTTACAATTAAATCTGAAAGGAGTGGAACAGCATGTCCGTATGCAAGTGTACATTTTAATTAGATTATTCTTTGCTGAAAGGGTGTGCATGCTGTGTCCATGGTTAGAAAGGGCCAGGGTTGCCGGACCAAATACTAATGGGGATATATTTCTGAATCCCTGCCTGTAGCTAAAAGAGATTGGTTTTTTCACCTAGATATTGTCCAGCTTCAACTGCCTTTGAAAACTCGGGCCTAAAAGCCTAATTAACCTTTTGTTCTACTTTGGTTTTGCAGTCAAAAGTCTACATAGGCTTCATAAACTAAGAAGTATTAGTGTGATTAATAACCAGATCATTATTTTTTTCTTTCAAGTGAGTGAGCTAATGTAACGAAGCATTCTGTTCTCTAATGTGTAAGTCGGACAACAAAGAACCATTTGTGGATATGTTAATTCAAACAGTTTGGTGTAATTACTATCAAGGAAGCTTTTTCTCCCCCCTCAGTAATTATCTTTTCAATGGGGTGATTTATTACATATACACACATGGATGCCCCAAGGCTGTCATTAGAGCCGAAATACAGCTTATCAGTGTTGCAACTTCTTTGTCAGAATCCACATGCAATGCTAATTTCTGGTTCCCTGCTTAGAATTATACTTACCATTTCCTTACTCTGCTAATGGTTTTCTTGGAAAACTGAAATAGAATGGAAAAAACAGCTGGCAGAAAGGTCGGATTCATTTTTCAGGAAACTAACATATTGCCAATAGAGCACTTTAGAAATCTTATCTTGAGGAACTGGAAAAATACCTGAACACTTGTTGTTTTGCAATGAAGTAAAAAGCGCATGGAAGTTCTTGGAAAGGCCCCATATTCTTAAAATTAAATGTACATGAGCTAGAAGTACTTTTATGTTGATAGATCAAATTCTATAATCATGTGCTCTGGGGACTTGAAGCACTTTTCCCTTGGCTTCATCATGATTTAAGATAAATTTGGAAGGTATATTCTGCCCTCCTACGTTTGTCCCTAAAATACAGTAATAAATTTTTTTTCTTTGCATGTTGTATATTTATTTCACTACTTTTAAGTAATAAAAGAGCTTCGTTAATAAGAAATGCTATTCAATGTTACTTAGCTACTAAGTCAACAACCATCTTTCAAAGAAGTTCTTTTATGATGATCATAGTGAGAAATAAATATATCTCCAGAAACTGGGCTGGGTTGCTGTTTGGACACTGATTATGTGTTTGAGAAGTGTGGCTCTGCAAACTTGCGTTCCAGTAAATTGCACGCAAAAGCACAAAATGAGTTGGACTGATTTCTTCTGCTGCTATTCTGTTAGCTCAACAGAAATCAGTGGGTCATTTCTTAGAATAAGCAACTGTTTTTTCTGTAATTTTAAAAAACATTGCAATAGTTTAATTAGCAATGAAACCTTATTTTTTGTTTCTTCTACCCCTCGTTCTTACTAATCAAGTTATTATTGAAACAATCAACTCTAAGGGAGGCAGTAAAATCTGGATATTATATTTTTCTTAGAGGATGTTGATGGTGGTTAATGTAGCTAYAGCAGAAACAGTTTTCTGTGGTGTTAGTAGGTAATTGATTGTAATTGATTTTCATAAAGAGAATAAAATCTGATGCCTGCATATTGAGTCAATTTGGAGATCATTCAGTCAGATGACACTCCCAGTGAAGCCTAGCGTATTACTACCAGAATGTGTCAAATTTTCCCAATTGACATAAATTATATATTCCAGTCTAAATTTACAACATGATTTATTATGCATATTAAAGCACTTATTTCATGAAAACATCTATCAAGGCAGATATTACTAAATAACATTTAATGACTGACCACTAGGTCGTTTTTAATTAAGAAGTTGCCTAATACTTTGGCAAATTCTAATTAGCATATAATTAATCTAGAATATTTGCTTTGCTTAAATGCAGCAAAGTGTTTTAAGGGTACATGGGTCTTATTGAAAGGCAAGTTGCTTGCTTTGCGTCAGAAGGGGACAAATATTTTCCATTTGGTTTTATTACTTAGTAATTTAAACAAAGTCAGTTTTTGATAAGCATAGAGATCARATTTCAGAGTTAAATGCAGAAGTACCCCTTCAGGAATTTATATTTCCACAGTGCTTAGGCCTGGAATCAGCTGTTGAGATTGCTTGTGTCCTCCAGGATCAGACACTTGGGACAGACGGGGTGAGATGGGCTGCAGTACTTTTCTAGTCACAAGTTTATTCTGAATATTTCAGTAAAGTTACCAGGGCTGGGGTGGTCTGACTAGAAGTCCCTGCTTCTACAAGTTTGTATTCTTGGTCCAAATTTTAGAAGAACCTTCTGGATATCATGACTGTCCTAGCTGAACGCTATTGCATATTTAGTTTTTATACCTTGTCATGTGTTGTCTTAAAAATCGTGAGGTTATATGTTGTTTTCTTCTTCTAGTGCGTGCAGTGTGACTTTGAAAATCCTGATTGTTCATTGTCTTTTGAGTCAGATTAATTCGTGTAGTCAAAAATCACCTACTGAATTTGTAACATAGCAAACTCAATGATGCAAGATCCATGGTTTCAAAAGAGGGATTATTTTTATAATTAGTACTAAATCACTTAACAGTCTTCAGCCTTAATTATGAAAATTTTAAATGCCTTTTATTTACTTCAACATAAATTGGTAATACAATCAAACCTTGATCCAGTTTTGGTAGGGGAATCTATCATTTCAAGGCTGTCAGTATTCCTGAGAAGAAATTTGACTGCTTTATTTACATCAATAGTAGCTATGGTTTCTTTCAAAAAACAATTTAAAGGCTACTTTTGTTTGCATTTGCATCGTTCACAATTCTTACAGTAACCCCTGACTTTTTTTGAATTCGTAGATGGCTTTTCTTGAGTAAAAATGTCTTCTTTAAAATGAACAGATAGATTTAAATAACATAATATCGAAAGATYGCAGAACACGTTAATGAACATGTACGTTCAGTTCTGAAATTTCAAGGTAATGCTTCAATGGGGTTAAATTCTCCAAGCTGTAAGGATTTTGATTAGCATAAATTCAATGTGCTGAACGTGGAAATGAAAGAATTAATTTAATTTTATAGGAATGTCTCAGATTCCTGTGTGTCTGTGACCAAATATGGGCATTGCTCGCTATCTGAAAAGGGTAAGGAGTGGACTTGCTTGCTGTGTCCGAATGACCTGCTGGGCTGAAGGCAGAGAACACAGCTTTACACCACCTTAGTGTTTATTGTTAGGCCAGCTGGGCCTGGGTGGTCTGAAAAGCTGCTGTAATGGTTAACAGAGCCAAAACTCAGTGAACTTCTCTTCCTAAGTAGTGTTACAGCTGGAAGCTGCCAAAGGGAAACACTACAGAACGCTACAGAGCTGATACTCCAACCATCAGCTTTTGTAGGGTGCTCTGTAGCCGAACAGTTCTCTGCTGATCAATAGTCCTTCTGTACCACTTTGCTTGGCTGTAGCAGCCATCACCTTGAGGTTGTGTTGGCCTGTTAATGTGTAGAACAGAAGTGGGCTGTGAAGCATTTTCATATTTGCTTGCTGAAGCATCTAGTTAAGTATTTCAGTAAAAGGGCAAATTAAAGGAGGTTACAGGAGCTTTATGATGTAGTAAATAACTTGGCATATTTTGCAGTAACTAAACAAAGCATATTCTTTCAACAGTAAGTGACAGGTACAGATCTTGTTTTAAGCAGGCACAGGAATTTTTCCTAGTATTGGATGTTTACACTTAGCATGGTTTGTTATTCTTGGATAAAGGATACTCAGGCTGCGTTACAATGTCATTAATCCTGGAATAAAGCTGAAATGATTCACTTCCTGGATGTGATTGAATTAAGTATACCATTGCTCAAGGAAATGTGAGAGAAGTTGCTTGTAAATTTTCCAGTAGAGAACCAAAGCAGTGTTGAACAGCAGCTTATGCAGCCCCAAACACAGTCTTAATCTAATTTAAAAGCCAGTGTAGAACTGGAGAATGCAAGCAGAATATTGGAAGTTAATACCTTCTGCAGCATGTCCTCCCCTCCAGCAGAGTTCTGTGCATTGTCATTTAGTTGAGAAGGAGATTCTACTACATTTTACCCTTCTGTACATAAATACCTCTACATCAGCTAGAGGGAAACATTCCACCAGGTGTGAAAATGCTTTGTCACTGAAATTTAAGTACCTTAGAACAGAATTTGAAGTTCTGATTGATGCATTTCTCTTTCAGTCATCGCAATTCTCCAGTGTGCAGTGCATRTAAGAGAGCTGAACAAGTAAATCTGTACTTGAGGAAATGTAGATGGAGATGTTGAAAAGCTGCTGGGGATTTTGATTTTTAAGCGAGCAAGAACTGTTTAGAGAAGAGTAACAGATAAGGGTCAGGTGGTTTTTCAAAATCTTCCTGGGTTTTTTATTTCTTCTGGAGTATTCAGTCCTTCTCCAAATCACAGTTATTAGAAGAAAATAGGTTGTATGAACTGTCGCCTGCACTTATACTGAACAAAATTTGATTTAGTATTGTGATACTCAGCTCATGCAAATATCTGGTGTGTGGTCATAAGTAAAAACAGTTTTTCATCTGATTCTGTTAAAAGTATGTGGACCAAGATTCAAAGTACTTTCAAAACACAGTTGTGTTTTGGGGTATTTCTGATGTGAAACCTTGATGACGGCCTTACACTGGACAAAAATTAAAATAAAATTTCTTTGTGAACATTCATAGAAAGCAAAGAGAAAAAGCCATGAATGAAGTAAATTTTCTTTTTGTTGTCTTGAGTTATCCATTCATTTCCATCTTTTATCTACTAATTAATGAATGTAAAGTTCTTTTAAGATGAAGCTGGTTTTGGACTTAGTGAAAGCTGTATATAATTATCATGGTTTATAACAAGTTCAGTGTTACCGTGTTACTTGTTCAAATGAACACCATCTTATGTTGCTCCCACCTTCCTCCTTTGCTTCTATGTGGTTTTGAGGGTTGTTTTTTTGTTGTTGTTGGGGTTTTTTTAAGCCATGGAGATAGTACTGTGTTCATAGTCACACTCCACATGAGCAGACAGGCATTCAGTTAGGAAATAGTTATTTTAGCTTGTGGTTTTTCCCCAGGAAATTCAGTGGCAGTGAGTCATTAACACATTGCATTTTCTGAGAGCAGGCTGACCTGACACCCAAAAGACCTATACAAATGTGTGGGAAGATATCAAACACTAACTGTTGTTGTTAAGAGAGCCTGTTTCAAGTTCTCCTTAGTTAGGAAGATTGTGGGATAGTTTAGCAGCAATTTGGTTAAAGTGTCTGGRTTATTTGAAGATGGGAGCACCGTGGTGGCTCTGGAGAGCGTGGTGGCTGACCTCACCATGTATAAAGCTGTGTGCTTAGAAAAGGGTATAGGAGAAGGTGAGACACAGCAGACTCATCTGTACAGTGCTGCAGCATCGCTGTTAAGACCCTGGTTATGGCAAAGCTTCTGTGAATTTGAATGAACTCGTGAGAGCAGAGTCACCAACAGGGCTGCTGGGATGGCATATGGCTTCCGCTGCTGCCTCAACAGATTGAAAGTATGAGTCAAACTTTCATGGAGAACGAAGTCTAGGAGCACAGTGTGCCAAGGACCAGTTCCATGTATTTGGCATGTATAATACTAAAGARTAACGGCAAAGGGTCAGGCTGTCAGTCACTGCAGAATTGGCAATGCCTCTTTCATGACAGTGGGGTTATAACCATTTATTACCATTGAGAAAGGGTCAAGTCATTGACGTTATCAAACACCAACTATTAAAAAGTCAGTGCTTTATTTACCAGTTCTTTATAAATTATAAATAACAGTGAGAGTGCATTATGGAGCCATATGAGGTGCTGTGTGGAATATATCCGTGCTAAACCCTTTTTTTTTTTTTTCTGTATCACTAATGCACAGGCTTTTTACCAACAGAACTTCATTACTTTGCTTTTCTCAAAAACTGAAAGTCTGTATTGAGTTAGTCTTCGGAAAGCTTTAGTTGCATGTATATAGTTTTATAGTACTGCCCCTTAGTAGTATTTCCTCTGTGTAGGTGAAGGTGTTTGATCGAGTCACTCCTCAAGCATTTCATCAGTTCGTACTTCTGCACAACAAGACATTATTCAGGCATTTTTCTCTAGTTTTTAAAATGGAGCAAATGAATTATCATTCCTATACTGATGTAAAATTGAAATATTTTTTATGTCCATATACAAGAAATAGAGGGCTGAAAAAGAAAAAAAAAAAGTCTGCTCATCTTGAATCAGATTTCCTTTCCAGCTGCCTGAACAAGTTGATTCCAGTGCAATTTGCACAGCAGGGCAGGCTGGCAGGTGGTAGGAAACATTTTGGATAGGTGGCCTTTTACCACAGTCTGAAATGAATTGAAGTAGGTAGTAAATCTGGAAGGATTTTTTTTTTCTGCTCAAGTTGTTAAATAAACACTCTTCTTACATGTATGTATGTTTCTTTTGAAAATTTGAAGGGGTTTTTTTTATCAGCTTCTGGCTTGTTTCTGTGGAATCCCTAGACAGGCTTGTGTAATTCAGTATAGAACATCTGCTCAGTAATTCTATGAGCTCATTGAGAAGACATGACTGGGAAAAGACGCATTAAAATACACTATAATTAAGTCATGCTGAGGCATCAGAACATGCACAATAATGTTAACTTTAAAAATTGGACAATGTAGCAAGTGGAATATCCGTATCAGGAACACTAGGAGGAATGTTATTTGGTATTTACATACACATAGGCTGGCACTTAAATGTAGCAGTGCCCCCATTAAATTGCAAGAGCAGAGCACATGTGAATGGGGAGTTACATTTTTAAGTAGCAGACGTACAAGAATCATCTGCAAAGCGATTGAATACAGAGACAATAATGACAGCATCTGTGAATGTTTCCTGCAGAATAGTTGAATCATTTGGAAAGAAAGATGACTGTGTATTCATGAATTATAGGAAGATTCCATCTATCTGCAAATCAGCCACTTCAGTAAATAATGCCATGAAACATTCATTATTAGYAGGCAAAACTATAGAAGAGGATTCTTTGAGTATATCACCAAATGTCTGCTACATTCCTATACCCTTTTTTCTCAGCAGTGACATGACATACAGTTCAGATCTGTAAAAACACACATCATTTCTATTTAGATTGTATTTAAATCCAATTTACTTTGAAGTTCACAATTACTGTTTATAAGCTATGTTTAAAAAGTCATTATAAAATCCAAATACCACAGTTCTTCTACTAGGTATTCAAGATCACTCAGATAGTTGAAATCTTTAACCTGTAGCTAGAATTTTGTACCTCCTGCRGAACATTTCACTGTAAATATATACATTTCCGTTCAATAGCTAAGTTACTCAAATTTGAAAAACTGCTTGAGAATTATAACGATAGACACCATTTTTATCTTCTCCAACATACAARTACAGTTCTACAAACAAAAAAGATACCTGTGTCTTTGCAGGAGTTTACTTTTAGTTTTTAGCACACCTAAAGTACTGGCTTTTAGTATTCCAGTATTATAATTTATCCATATATAGATTTTTAACATTCCTTAAAATGAAGGTGGATACAAACAATGTGTAAAATTATAATCGAATAAATGAAAAATGTATCATTAATCATTTTAAACATTGAAAATACAAATGCACTAACATTATATAACTACTTACCTTGCTTAAATACATAAAGTATGGTAGAATTGTTCTCCTAGATAGAAAGAAAAATTTTTCATGATGGCATGTAATAGCAATGTATTTTAATGGTTAACAAACAAGAGACTTAGTCTTTCCTTAAAAATAAGAACTATAAAATCCAAGTTAAATTGACATTATTTAAAATAAGTTGTCCTCTTCACTGATGTAAAACTTAAATGCTGTTTTCACTAGACAAAGCATTTCTGCCAACTGTAATTCCAGAAAAGGTAACCAAAAAAAGTGATTACATATGTAGCTTGAGAGGTATCTTCATTTTTCTTTTTATCTTGGAAGATATCTTTTTTTTTCCCCTAGTGGTATAGGGTCATTTTTCTATTAAAAAAATTGAAAATAATTGGAGTTTGGAAAGGGAGAAAGTTGTTTAAAAATGCCTGGTTATTACAATGTAGGAAGTAGAGCAGTTATTTTCATTATACATACCAATTTCTCCTCTGTTTTTCCTCTTCCTCCAAAATCTGTATGTGCTTTTTGCCCATAAGTGTGTGTGTAATTTGTGYAATTGTGTTGAGGATTTTTATTTTGAAATGAACCCATATATTGAGATTCTTCCCTTGTTCAGAGTAAAGGATATTATCTCTTCCTCTAACTTATTTCTGACAGCAGACACAGTGATTTGCCAAAGCAAATAGAATCATTTCATGGTTTAGCATTTGAGGACTCATCTGACAGCCGAAATTGCCAACAGGCAGAAAATTCAATAGAAGGTTCTTGACTGTTCCAGTATCTGCTTTGTATTAGCTTCATTATTAACTTAGATATTTCATAGTCTTCCATCAGGTCCTTGTCAGGCCTAATTTTAGAAAGTGGAGAGTTAGTAATATGTCCTTTCCTCCCAATAATTTTACAACAGCATCACTATGTTTCTATTTAGAGATGTTTCAATAATGCCTTTAGTTGGTTAACTGTTAAGATTTAAGTTAATTTCTTGTAATACTCTCAGATTATAATGGTATTGAAACAGTGATAATCTTCCTTTTGGGATCAGCTGGAACTATGTAGATGCCTCGGATCATATTTTGAGATTTCAAGGCAAAAGAAAGAGCCTAGTCTGAGGAAGAAACTTAAGAAACTGAAAAAATTCAAGTGCATCAGAACAAGTCTAGCTTAATAAATATTCTGTATTAATGCAGTCCTTAAATAAGATACTCCTGTTCTTATATGGGTTATCATCCTGCTCAAAGATTGGATGGGACAAAAAGTAGACTGCTGTAAAAGAATATTTCAGCTGGGTTTTGTGCTCTTTTCTTATACCATTCTCCTTTTTAAATAGTCCACTCCCTCTGAGGTCAGAAAGTCATATAGTCTGGGAATTTCACTTGAAAATTCCTTTAAGGCAGAGCTGATCCTTTGTAATTCGTGTGGTTTCCATCACATTTCATCCAAAGTTCTAGGATATAAATTACTAGTCTTTGTCACATGTAGCTAAGTGCACAGAAGTGAAGTTTATCCAGGTGGTGTCAAGATACTATATTAGGTATAAGAGCTGAGGGAGAAGTTCAGCACTAAGTATTTGGAAAAAAAATGTGGCTGATATGGCAGCTGCCAGAGTCTGCTGTACTGTGCACTCTCATGTCATGGAACAGGTAGCCAAATTTCTGGAGAAAAATGAAGAAGAAAGATTTTTTTCTATGGGTTTCCAAAAGCAGACTTCAGCACATCTGTTACATTTGTATATATTCAACTTCTTACCCCCACTGATTGCATTGAATTAGGCAGCAGCATACAATGAGGTGAAATAAAACGGTGTTGGTTTTCTACATGCTAGAAGGAAAGATAATACATATTATATATTGTAGATAAAATGATTACTGATACCTGATTTTCAAGGAGCTAGCTGGAATATCTTGCACTTGAAGTTTGTTTACCCAGCAAGGTAGGCTTTCCTAGCCTTAAGGATAGGGAGGGAAAGTCTTCTATAGAAGTAATATATGCAAATATTTTAAASTAGGTCTATTCAGTGTACTCTCTCCATTTTTCTGAAAGAGGAGACTTGGCAATTTATGACAGAGATAATTATGGGTTAGAGGATTTTTAAATTTTATTTTTGCCACTACTTTAAGGTTTGGATTATCAGTGCAAACTATGTTGTTGCTGTCCCCTAAAATAAAAACCTAGTTTGGCTGACTTAGTTACACATGGTATCCCAGTGATTGTCAGACGGGTCCTATTGTAAGAGTAAGTTAGTTACAGATGCAACACTGAGTGTGATGTAGACCTGAGGCACAATGCTTGGGGTATGGAAGGATGATTCAGTGAGACCCTGAAAGGAACCCTTGCACAGGTGGCCTAGTAACAGCAGACTTTATCAAAGCAGTTTGCAGAATCACGGAATACACTGAGTTGCAAGGGACGCTCGTGAATCATTGAGTCCACCTCCTGGCCCTGCACAGCACCATCCCCAAGGGTCACACCATGTGCCTGAGAGTATTGTCCAAATGCTTGTTGAATTCTGTGAGGCTTGATGCTGTGACCACTTCCCTGAGGAGCCTGTTCCAGTGCCCAGCCACCCTCTGGGTGAAGAACCTTGTCCTAATATTCAACCTAAACCTCCCCTGACACAACTTCAGGCTGTTCTTTCAGGTCCTGTCACTGGTCACCACAGAGAAGAGATCGGTGTCTGCTCCTCTGTCACGGTTTGACCCAGTGTGAGAAAAATTTGATTGGTTAAAAACAGGTAAAGGACAGTTCTATGAGCCACTTAGTGTTCCTGTGACATCTCTGTGAAAGGAATGTTATAAAAAACGTCTAGGAAGTGATGCAGACTGGCTCTCACTTCCTTTCTTGCTCCCTTGCTCCCTGCTGACCCACAAGAGGCAGTGGCTCTCCCCCGACCCCCGAGCCAGGGGCCCACAGCCCAGGGGGCCGGTGGGGGCAGCTGGCCTCACCCCCCACCAGTCCTGTGCTGTTTGGACCTGAGAGCTGGTCTGATGCCATCTGGACCAAGGCCAAACAGAGAAGCAGCTAAGCTAAGCCGAGGTACGGAGAGAGAAAGCCGAGGCCAAGAAAAGCCAAGAGAAGCTAAGCCAAGCTGAGTTACGCAGAGAGAGCTGAGTTGGTGAGATTCAAGAGTGACCTTGCTTTTAAGATAAGGTAGAAATTATTAGCAGCCAAGAAACTTACTCAAAATTTTGGATGGCTGCCAGTGCAGAGAGCATATGGGGGGGGAAGGAGCCTTGTGCCCAGGAAAGCAAGCCTCATTACAGTGGGAGCATGTAATTGTTATAAATACTTTTGTAGGCATTTTCTGCAAATACTAACCTCTTCTCTAAGCTAGAGAGAAAGGAAAGCAGTCACGTGAAAGACTAAATATGGAGCCAGCAGCCAAACAGAAAAGAAGACAAGGAGTGGCAGGAAGTGCCAGAGAMGCCATCTTTACAAGCATYGAGATCCATCTTTTTCTTTGAGCTGTGCTGTGTGATCTGGAATAATACCAAACTAAGGTTCTCTTAAATCACAATATGAGCCATGGGGACGTGAGAAATTTGCAGCCTAAATTAAGAACATTTTTATGTTGTGTGCAGATGAAGCTTGGAGCCTTTAGAGATTATGAGTAAAGCAGGATCCTGTTGCCTTTGATGCCTTTAGGCTGGAATGACTTACTCTTAAAATGTTTAGCCCCATCAAACTTTTCTTGTGACCCACAAACTGCAGAGTGTTTGTGGGAGAGAGGATACACCACTGCAAAACCTGGGCGGGCTGTGGTGTTTTCTGGAAGGTTTGGAACCATGCTGAACATRCTTCTTTAGGGGACTGTCTTCCATGGGATGGATCCCACTACACTACGGAAGGAACTCTCTTTATCCCATGAGGTGGCAATAAGAACTCTTAATCATAACACCAGAATCTCATGTTTATGTCCTTTGCATGATCAGTGAGAASGATTGGAATGTAKGGGGGGAGAATGATATTTGTATATTATGCCTTAATATTTTCATTATTTTTTACTCTTTCTATTCTTAGTAGTGTTAGTGAAATAAATACTTACTCATTTTTCAAGTTTGCAGCCTGTTTTTGCTGTCTCCTCTCCTCTAAAGAACTAAGCGTGGGGATCTGRAGTTTGCCTCCAGGTTAACCCTTGACACCCTCCTCTTCCCCTCACAAGGAAGTTGTCAACTGCAATGAGGTCTCCCATCATTCTCCTCAAGGCTGAACAGACCAAGTGACCTCAGCCGCTCCTCATACAGCTTCCCCTCAAGGCCCTTCACCATCTTCACTGCCCTCCTKTGGACACTCTCTAATACTTTAATGACTTTCTTATATTGTGGCACCCAAAACTGCCACCAGGACTCGAGGCGAGGCCACCCCAGTGCAGAGCAGAGTGGGACAATCCCCTCCCTTGCCCGGCTGGCGATGCTGTGCCTGATGCCTCCCAGGACACGCTTGGCCCTCCTGGCTGCCAGGGTACTGCTGACTCATGTTCAGCTTAATTGCTACAAAGTTGTGTTGCCACAGATGTAAGTTTTTTCAGGTGTGTTCTCTSCTCCCTGAAACATATTCTTACCATCAAGTTCTTTAGGCTAAAGATAATATTTTTGTATTGTGCTTCTTCCAGCACAATGAACCATTAAGCACTATCAAATACAAATACTAAGAAAAACTGTTTTAAATGTGGCAAGCAGTGTTCCACCCTGTATAAAATATAATACGTTGGTTAAAACTTGTCTCTGTGAATGTTCTTGTGAGCTGTGTTTAGCTGCGCAAGCAATCACCTAGTCGGGAAAAGAGGGATTGATAGGCCAGTCAAAGTGCATTTGTTTTTCTAATTCAGAGTACTTGARAATGATGTATAAATGTAATTGTGTTTCTGTTATCTTCTCAGCAGTGTTTTATAAGGTTATAAATCAAATGTCAGTATGGGAAAAAGTGTTGATTAGAGTGTTAACTTGTAACAGTTCTGCACATATTTTGAAAAAAGAGATACCTTCTGAAGAAAGAGAAATATTAATACATGTTTCAGCATCTGATTATTTTCAATTTTTCCACAGATATCAATGAGTGTCAGTTACAGGGGGTATGCCCTAATGGTGAGTGCTTGAATACCATGGGCAGCTACAGATGTACTTGCAAAATGGGATTTGTGCCAGATCCTACCCTCTCAAGATGCATACGTAAGTAGTAGTGCTAATCCAATACCAAATTACATAGTTACATTTCAGATGAAGATTTGTTTGACTGGGCCAAACTATTCTAATCTGTCACCTTTTTTTTGCTGTCTCGACTTCATATACTCAGTTTATTCACTGTATTTAGTCAGTCTCTGTGCTCATGCCTCTTTTCTGTTTCTTTATCCTGGAAGCCTTGGTCTCCACCAGTGGCTGCCCATGATCCTTGCCATCTTTTCCTAATTTTCTTGTCACCAGATCTTCAAGGCTACATCCAGCCTCTTCATACATTCAGTCTTTCTCAGTAGCCTGGAGTTTACATATTTATTTTTTTTAACTCCCCTGTCTGCTGATTTCCCAGCCAAAATCATCTTTGTGTCCTGCTGTCCCCTCTTCCACCTCTGCATCTTTGATCTGGGTAGTTTCAATTACTAAATATTTAGCCCAGGATGATCTTTGGCACGTTTTCCTTCTAATTAAGAAGAATTAAAAGTTAAGAAAGAAGTAGGAGAAAGAAAAAGTTATGAACGACATGAATGCAAATAATTCCCCTCTGTTGTTTGAGATAACTACCTCTGCAAGAAGAAAAGACAGTGTAGAGAACAACTAAATTTTTCACTTCACAGGGTTTTTCGCGAAGAATATGTACAAGTGAAAAATAGCTATAATCCTAAGTTCCTTCTCTGAACTATCTTTACATTTATAAAATAAAATATAGTCCCATGTCGTAGGTGAATTCTTTAATTTTTTTTTTCCCAGGATAACTATCTTATGCTGCTAGTTAATAACACTCAATTACTGAGAAAATTTCTCAGCAGTTTGAAGAACTTTATATCATTTTTCAGTTGAACACCAGAAGAAAGGACTTGGTTGTTGGGTTTTGGTTTTGCTTTTACATGTCATGTTGAAAATTAGATAGTCTTTGTATTTTTTGAGTTATGTGAACATGTTACCCAGAACTGTTAACTGTATGTTAATGTGGATGCATAAATTAGAAAGCTGAATGTGTCTTAGCTTTCTGTTACCTCATACTAGTCATAGCTTATGGCCTTTGGCTCTTTCACATCAAAACTAGGCATAACAAAATGTAAATATGTAGTTGTCTCTTTTATGAAAAAAAGTGTAATGTATGATACTTAATGCTTTTGCAGTCTTACTGAAATAGCCCACTTATAGATGGATGTTCCATTGGCTTTGTAGCTTGACACAAATGTACAATGCCAATGATTGATCTTCAGCAGCTGTGTACAAGTGAGAGAGATGATTCTCATTCTTTATTGTGGCAGCATGGCAACTGCTGGTTTTGAATTTATGTTTTTTTCTATAAAATACTTCTTATCCTTCGTCTAGGATAAGTTGGAATTCAGGAGTGTTTGATGGAAAATAAGAATTTTTTTTAGTGTTGTGATTTTCGTCTGAGATAGGTGTTTGAAATGAAACTTCTGCAGACAGAATATTAATCCATTTAACTGGTGTTGGAAATCTAGTGGTGTTTCTCTGTTTTGCTTTTCATGTGAACAGTACCATCCTCTCTTCCACTTTCATTGCAGCTGATAACCCTGTAGTTGCTGAAGAGAAGGGACCCTGCTACCGGTTTGTTAGTGCAGGAAAGCAATGCATGCATCCTCTTTCTGTTCAGCTCAGCAAGCAGCTTTGCTGTTGCAGTGTTGGCAAAGCCTGGGGCCCACACTGTGAGAAGTGTCCACTTCCAGGAACAGGTAAGAACTTCCACTAAAAATCCAAGCTCTTGCCCCCCACTACATTTGTTATGCATGCTATAAAAAAAAAACCATGACACTATATACTATAGATACAGGAAAATTAACCCAAGATCTAGTTAATACTCTTCACTTGTTAAAGGCTCTGGTGAAAGGATGGCAGCTTTTGAAAATTAAGTTACAGGACAGCATGGATTATAGTTTGTATTGCAGTTAGGAGGATATGCATGGTAGTATCACTGCTTTCTCACCTTCCTTCGTATCTTTACCATCCATTTTGAGGAATCTGCTAAGGATAGTATTGCCTTCTTAACAGTTAACTGGTAATTAGACATTTCATGCCACTTTTCACTTAAACAATTTCTTACTTGATACATAAAGCTCTCTTGTATTATCAGTGTTGCCTTGGAGTTCTGCTGTTATTGACATATATAAGGACTTCAAAAATACCAGCTTGTTTGGTCACCACTCTCACTTAGGCTGGTTATAGGTTAAGATACCACATATTATAGATACTGATCACGCTTTCAAGTACTTCTTATTCCTTGATGTTGCTTAAAACTTAAATGCCCATGGAGTCTTCAATCAAAATCAATTTAATATTTTTGTCCAAACGTGTGGTCAAATTAATCTGTTTTAAAAGCATAATTGCTTCTTGTAATATACATGATGTCCAGTCTCTTCAGTATTTTAGCCCAGGTATTCATAATGACAATCCACTGTGCTTGCTTGAAGCTGCTGCTGCAGATGTTACTGTCATGATAGAGGTCATGTATTTCTCTGAAGTATTTTATAAATATTTACATTTTCAAACCAGCTAGCTGCTTTGGGAAATCCGCAGCTGGCATCAGAGACATGATGAGAGCAGCAGATTCCTTACTTTCTTGAGCTGGACTTACAGAAGTGAAAGTGGCCGACAGTTTTGAGCATTTGAATTGATTGTAAAGGCCGCTGTTTTCTGCATGACTATTGGGTCACTAGATTATTGATCAGGATTTTAAAACTCCAGTTCACTTTCAGATAAATAATATTTCTATGGCTTTTTAATGGAGAAAAAATATATTCTTGTGAGATGACTTGCAATTTAAATGCAGGTATTTTACATCTATAAGAATATTACATGAGGCTTTATGCCTAATAGTGTGTATTCTGGAGCAGAGGATACATCCTTTTGTTGGCTGATCTCTAGTCACAAAAAATGCATCAAATATCATATGGAATTGATTATTTTAGTGATTTTTTTCTTAATAAAAAGACTTCAAAGAGAAAATCTGCTAGTAGAAAATTCTGATGAGCTTTTCCCATTGAATGACTACTTTCATGATTTAAAAACATGTTCCTTTCTGTAACAGGTTAAATTCATAATGTTTCAGAGTTTTCTATGAAAAATGTGTGAAAGTGGGATACTCCAGAATGGGGTAATGTATTTACTGCAGCGTCCCATGTTAGTATAAAAGTCACTGAAGTAAAAAGTAATTATCTCACTCTCTGATAGCTTCTAAAGTGTTTGTACAAAGTAAAGCTTCTCCTAAAGAGACAATGAGAGACCAGATATGTATGCACAGGTGTTGAGAGCTCTTATCAGAGCTGTGGTAGAATAAGGCTCACACTTCTATTTTTCATTTGAAAGAATATGACCTGAAGCAATATTTCCTGCCTCCTAAGTATGCATCTGAAGKGACAGACATCAAATTCTCTCTGTCTTCCTCCTTTGACCAGAATTCCCACTGTCAGCTGGGGGGTTTTGTGGCAAGTTTTGATAGTAGCATATCCCAACAAAAGGTATTTCATCATTCTGAATCCACTCAATTTAATTAGTTTGAACCTTCATATTTTTTATGACTAAGACATCATCAGAACACATTGTGCAGTTAATGTATACTGTGATTTAATGTATAGTTTAATTAATCTGTGAATTACCTATAGCTAGTACTTTGTGCTTTTATTTTAGATGCTAATTCGTTTTAAAACCCTGATGTGTTCAAAGCAGAATTTGTGAACTTACCAATGCCCCACTTGGCACATTTCTTATGAAGCTGTGAGACGTCACATTGGGCACATGGGAGACTAAATCTTTTTCGTTTCATCCCAACATGGCTTTACCTAGAGCAGCAAGGCTAATGAAGCAGTACCCCCTCAAGACTCCTGAAGGTCTCCCTGACCCTGACAGGAGCGTAACTATTGTCTTTGATGGGGAGGAAGACTGACTTGTATTTCTGATTCATTTTAGTCTTCTGGTAGGACCGCAAAACCTGCTGCTTATATAGAGCAGCTGCAGAGATCAGAGCAAGTGCTGCTGCCTGACCTTCATTAGCTTTTTCTGTAGCAGCTTTATAAATGAGATTATTTCCCCTCTCTTCCAGCAGTGATTTGGCTTTTTGTGATCCCTGTCTTGTTTTTAGCCAGTCTTTTTCAATTCAGTGGAATTTGGATCAGGGCTGGTATGAGACCTCTTGTGTAGTCAGGTGGGATCCTGTGAATCAGTGTTGTCACTGCTTGATAGTATTCTGYTTGATAATATTCTGCTCCTCTAATACAGGGCTGGTGAGCTTTTCTCCTTTGATTTCTGCAAAAAAGAGAATGATCGCAATATAGTGGTCTTCATTCATTACGCAATATAGATAATAATGACAATTTCCATATTTAAATTAATACTTAGAAAGGATATGCTGTTTGAAGGGGATTAACACAAAAAAAAAATCTTGATATTGTGATAGATGAGCATAACTGAAGAAAAATGGTCAATCAGGTCAAACCTTCTGGGAAAAACAGCCAGGACACGCTTTTGGGAGAATGTTCAGTCATATTAGCATGCAATGCATAGCTTGTCTTTAAGAAGTTTTTTGTAACAATGTATATACAATATGAGATTAAATTTCTTAGTGGTAGTCATTATATTTTCCACTATGTCAACATATTGCACTTTTAGACTCCTAAAAGGAATATTTTCCCATCCCAAATCTAGCTGCTTTTAAGGAAATCTGCCCTGGTGGAATGGGTTATACGGTTTCTGGCCCTCACAGAAACAAGCTATATCATCACCCTGCAGTTAGAGTACAGCCACCTGTCATTGGCAAGACCCCGATTACTCAACCTGTTGCTAAAGGTACTTCTCCTCCACCTCTCCCAGCAAAGGAAGAGCCAGTGGAGGCACTGACCTTCTCACAGAAAAGTGAGACTGAGATGGCTGTACAAGAAGGTGAGAGTGGGAAAATTTAGTGTTTCTCTATTTCTGTGCATGTGTCTTCAATGGTTTGTTTCTTTGCGTAGTAGCTGCGAACAGTGTAGGACCACGAGGCATCACTTCCCACAGCAGAGCATTCCGTGTCATGGAGTGTATTGAATCAAATGATTTACTTCTCAAACTTTGTGTATATGTGTCTGGTCCTACTAGATGCTGAGAAGACCATGGAGAGAGAGAGAGAGAGAGAGAGACTGCTTTAATCGCATTCATTTTTATGATAAGAAGTAACATGTATTTGTTGTAAGACCTAAAAAAAATTATAAATAATATACATATTTATAAATTCAAAAAAGGCAGGCTGCAAGGGAAAATAGGAACTTATATGAAATTCCTACCACCGCTCCTTCCCAGAAAAAAAGTCACTTTCGTGGAAGGAAAAAAACCCAGACCACTCTTGCTTGCCTAAAGGAAAGATGACTTTTAAAACCTGATTTTTATTTTTTTTTCACAATAAATTCTTGTAAATTTGTTACTGGTGAATGATACCATTTGTTAATGGTGAATAATATCATTATGATATTAATTTACCTTTAAAATATTTACAGATGTTGATATTCCTTGGAAGGAATTGAAAAAGTTGCATCAGTGAGTTAATAACCTGTGAGATTGTCAGATTGTTTCTGAGGAAGCAGGTAAACAATTGAGAAACCTACAAGGCAGCTGAACACTGAGTAAATAAGCATTGGACAGTGTGTAGAATCTTATTTTGGTTTCAGGTTAGTTTTTACACTTGCTTCAGGAACATTACTTCAAGTTTGCACTATTTTGGAATGAGGTTAGAGCCTGAATTTTTTGTGCGATGGCGACAACCACTTTCAAATGTGATAAATTAGATAATAAAATGTTTTGTGACAACTCATTAATTCTCTTTTTTCTTTCTGGTTTTAGTGGCAACTGCAGCTCCTGATCAGGTAAAACATGATGTGATTTTTCTAGGAATTAGAATGCAGACCATGTGTATGAGATATGATACGGATAACTGAAAGGATTTAGGATTTCTGATGAACAAACTAGTCACTGTGGAGTTGCTGTTCAAACTCTGAGGCAAAAAGAGCTCATGTTATTATTGTATATAACGACAGGCAGGTAGTGAGGTACAGGAAAGATACGACTTTAATCTTACTTGAAGGCATTTGTTGGAGGGTCTAGCATATATTGCTCTGTCCCATTGTGGAGACTATCCTCTATTTTAAAGAGGCTATTGAAAAATGCAGGCGGTATGAAGAAGAGACACAGATACTGACAGTAGAGAAAATGAATCAGAGAGGAATATTATGAAGCTTTCAGAAGCATTTGTGACACCTGCTTATGAAACTGGTACTAGTGCCTAAGTTAGTTTTATAGTTTTTTTAGGGTGTCTTGTATTCATTGGAGAAGAGCAAGTGTGTATCTGTGTAAAGTCCCTCATTCTGGAAGTTTCAGGTTCTCTATGCTGAAGATAATGGGCTTTGTTGTGAATAACTGCAGCTCTACTTCATTTCATTTTCCTAAAGACTTACAAGCATCTAACATTTCTATGACAATAAGATGATGGATGCAATAGCTAAGAGGGAACCTTTCACAGTGATCAGAGACTTAGATGTGATTCTATATTTTCAYGTGATGCTGACCTGCAATTAAATGCTATTCATAAGCAACTAAAGACCAGAGAATGGGAGAATTATGGACGGACAAAGATAAAATTAGAAGCTCCAGGAAAYAGCTGATTCAAGTATAGTCAATGTTAAATTGTATGCCATTGTATAAACATAGTATTCCATGTTCGTTCAGGTTTAAATTGGTGGTGATTAATGATCTGCTATCAAAAGCCACTCATGTGAGAATGTTAACAGTTTCTCAAGCCAAGAGTTTGTGGGTTGCTATGATAGTTGAATTAAGGGAATGTTTTGAGAATGTTGGTTTTTTAATCATTCTTCTAGGAATTAGCTTCCCTTGATCAAGAAAAGCAGCCTTATCTAGAGCCTGGGCAGCCTCAGCTTTCTCCTGGAATTTCAACAATTAACCTGCATCCACAGTTTCCAGGTAACTTATTTTGACTTTTCTTTCAGTGCGAGAGAGTGATTACAATTCTTCAAAGAATGGGAAAGTAGGAATTGTTATAGAGGTTAATGAAAAATTGATGGAAGCTTCAGAAGCAATTTCTCTATGATCAAAAAAAATTCCTGGAAGCAGAAGTGGGGGGAATTGAGAGGTTGGCATTGGCTAGGTGACTTGTTAGGAGGCAAAGACGTATTTTAAGCAAAACTGATATCCGGAATTATGTGCATGAGAGTTTTAATGTCAGCAGAGCTGAGGCCTTGTACCCCTCTTAAAGGGAAATTATACTACCTCCTTGTAGATTTATGTATAACTTCTGCTGCAAAAGTTTTACAACTGTGTTTGCTTTCTTTAGCACCTCAAGGGTTTTTTCACAAGCACTAGGATAATGAAAAACCCAATTACACTGTTTTTTTTCTACTCCAGATCAAAGCAGAATAAACCAATTAAAATCTCCGTAATGCCTGGCTTATTCAGTATCATGTGTGAATTCTTTAAGGGTTGGGTTTTTTTGAATGCTTTACAGTGATTTTTTTGGATGTGATTGATTTCCATTCCATGTCACACAGTAGTGATTGAGAAAACATCCCCTCCTTTGCCTGTTGAAGTTGCTCCTGAAGTCTCTACTTCAAGTGCAAGTCAAGTTATTGCACCTACTCAAGTTACAGGTATTGTACTTCCTTTTAAGAACGACAATAAACTAAGAAATGACTGAGTTCCTGACACTATTGTTCCATGCTGTTGCTGAATTACCGTAGTGAAGAGAACATGGCTGTAGAACAGAAAGGAATACTGTGGAGAGAGAAAGTACAGAACAGCACAGCAATGAGGGTMCTGTCAACAGAGCCAGGATTGGGTCCTTCCAGGATGTACCTGCCATTTTTGTGCCCACAAATAAACGGTAGAATATAAAATTAGTAATTCCACCTCAGATTCAGTTCTGGACTTTCCTCTAGAAGGAAAGTCCAGAACTGAATCTGAGATAGAATTGCAGATCTGCAAGGAAAGTCCATAACTGAATACTTCCTGGACACAAGTCAGGTTGTTAGACAGTCTACATAGGTGTGCATGAAGTATCCATGATCATATTCATTGAGGGATATAGACTTCATGGAATGTAGATCAGAATATTCTACAAAAAGCAGATGAGGAGTTACTGTAAGATCTATTTTGAAATGTTCTTTTGATGTTTGTGCTTCTTCATTTTTTGATCTGTTAAAGTTGCCTTGTCTGCATCTATATGTCCAGAAGTGAAAATAACAGAAATGGCAGTAATGCACCTCTCATAGCTGAAATTTGTCTAAATGACAGCTGTGTCCAAAAGACAAGAAAATTTCTCTTGTATACATTTAGAAACAAAAAGGTGAATGTACTATATTTGTATACATGAGAGCATTACAATGTCACATTGGTTAGAATGAAGCAGCATGAACACAAGCTTTGAAGTGGTTGCAATATCCCATTAAACACTGTAAGATGCATTCTTGTATATCGTAGAGATATTTAGGCCTATGTAGAGGTTTCCTGGTTTCCATTCACATGGAAAAATGGCACATACTTTACTGAAAAACGAACTCTTCAAAATGATTTTCCTTCATGCAGGAATGGGTTTTTGAGTTGATGCAATGTGCACAGGCTCTTAATCACCCAGTTGTTTGTACAATTCTGTCTGCAGTTAAATCCTCCTGAATGTACTGTAAGACTAGAGAAAGTATCCTGTCCTTCTGTAAGCATTCACCTGCTTCCTTCTGTTAGCTGTAATTACACTTCATCAATCCTATATGAAGGTTCAACTAGTGGTGATCATCAAACTAGAACTTGGAAGTCAGCTCTTCTGTCACTGTGCTCCTTCTGCCAGCCAGCTCCCAGCTTCCTTACAGGGAGAGGAAGTTGTGTGCTGGGAACTCACATCAGTTAGTAAAAAGAAAATGGTAGTTTCCTGTGTTCTGTTTTTTATTTCCTCAGGAAGATTAGTAGAACTAGAAATTGCTGTGTGCTATAAATCAATATGTTGTTCAGAAATTTTAGAGGTAGTAAAGTACAAATGCAGTAAGATTTGCGGGACAAAATCCTAAACAGGATTTTAAAAACTGAATGCAGTTCAAGTTGAGAAGTTTTTGGGTGCCTTATTTCTGTACTTTAACATTTAGTTAAATTTAAATGTGACCTGTTTCTAAATAGTCTTGATAAATCATTCTTCTTTAGAGGTAATTGCTTTCTTTTCAGGAATTACAGTTCCATACTGCAGTATAACCTTAGTTTGTTGCGACTGAACACTCAGTCATTAGTATTTTCTGCAGTAACACAATACTTCGAGAATTTCTAAAACTACTGTAAGGATTTAGCATCCAATGCTGCCCATATCTGAATCTCCTAATCTTACAAAATACATCCAAGCCATTAACAGATGAGTATTCTGTAAATCAGCATAGCTGCTGTAATCAGAAACTCACTATAGTTATTTTCTTAACGTGCCATGCAAAGGTTGAGCCGTATCTTTTTTTATTTTATATTATCTTCATTTTGCTTTAAATTTTATGTACTGATTTATAGATCTTGGATGAGACATAAGAATATATCACTAGGAAAAGCCTAGACAGTTACTACATTCTTCCAGATACGGTATCCATAACAGGAACTCAGGAATTACAAACTTGATTTAGAGTTATTTTCGGGGCTGAGCTTTCTACTTGGATTACAGAATATTGTGCACTTACTGAACTATGTGAGAGAGTTTAACATTAAATTTCTCTTTGTTTGCTTAGAAATCAACGAATGTACCGTTAATCCTGATATCTGTGGAGCAGGACACTGTGTTAATTTGCCTGTGGGATACACTTGCATCTGCTACGAGGGGTACAAACTTAATGATCAGCAGACAAAGTGTTCTGGTATGAAATGATGCTTTCAAAAATCTGAAATAATCATGCTATGAAATGCTTGAAATGTACAATCTTGTTAGGGGAAATACCTGCAGAGCAGTCAGGAGTTCCTTATTCTATTGAATGCTTCCAAACTACAAGCTAGGGTTTTTTATGCCAAATAAAATTTGCTAGGTAGTCTCTAATACAGTCATTCCGCTGCTCTGAAATTAGTGTGGATTTAATTAAATGGAATGAAAACCTTTCCCATTGTGATGTGAGAGAAAAAGTGATTAGGCAGACCATCTCCTCTCAGCTGTATATCAGATATCTAAAAAGTCAGACTGCTAGGAAGAAATACACTTGTGTTTGGGAAAAGAATGACTGAATTGGTGCTTGTTTCTCACAATGATTTACCCAGCTACCAGCTCTGCAGCTGGACTAAGTCCAGGCATTTTGTTAGGTCATTCCTTTCAGCCTGCTACTGAAAAGAGAAAGTATATTATAAACAACCCAGACGCACAATAAGAGATCTGCAGTGAGGTCTTCATCCCCTTCTAAGCTAGTCAATTCTGGAACAGAGGCCTCTGATGAACATAAGGCAGAAGAGCACAGATAGGTTCTRCATGACCCATTTCAGATTTGGAAGGAGCTGTATTGGTATATTTTTTTGATTCAGAGTATACTGGTTYCTCTATAACCGGGATCAGAAAGAGTGTATTACATCGACAGATGATATACTATAAAATGTTCATGCCACCAAAGCTCAGTAGCTTCGTGCTGTAACACCTGCTRTCAGGTGCAACAACAGTATTAAAAAATAAATTACACAACACAGCCGAATGGCGACTTAGAATCCCTTTACTTCATCCAAATTTTGTTAATGTTCCATGCTTGCAGCTTGTGCTCRTGTTGCACACAATGTAGTGATTTGAACTGTAATCGTGTCACATTCTTCAGGCTAATGCAATATTCTTACAGTCCAAGCCAATAAGAGCATTTTTCTCCAACCAAAACTATTTAATGCATCATTTTGCTTCTCTGAGAGAAAACATATATACTTTTTCAAATAGTTGAAGTAATTACAAGATCAGTCTTTTCAAATGCATGGCATAGAATGCACAAAAAGAATCACAACTAAATATGTTATTCTATAGTCTTATCTTTTCATTTCTTTTATAGATATTAATGAGTGTAATCAGGCACCACATCTCTGTTCCCTTGGACGCTGTGAAAATACAGAAGGAAGTTTCCTATGTATTTGCCAAGCTGGATTCATGGCCAGTGAAGATGGAACTGACTGTGTTGGTAATAACTAGTCTCCTTTATAGAAAATAAAAATACAAAAATTAATCAAGAAGCTTATCTAAACCCCCCTAAAGTCCCCTTTTCAGCTTTTTTTGCTTCAGTGTCAGTGGTACTGGACTGGTGTCTGGAAGTGTATTTAACTGTCTCTCACCAGGTATTGCGATGAGAAAAGCACCTAAGTAGCTCATATTATTTTTCAAAATGTTTGTTTGTTGAAAAACAAGAAATTGTTTGGTATCATCCTTGTTTAGGAAAATTACCACTTAGTAAAAACACCTGTTGTGGAAAGTACAATTATTCAAAATTCTTTAAGTGAGTAGAAACTGGAACAAACCATATTTTTAAATATAGCTGCAAACAGCCTGAGGGGGCTGTGGTCTTCCTTAGGTTAGTGCTGTCTTGGGCACAACATACTTGCAGCAACACCCATTGTGTTTGCAGCCACAGGGGTGCTCACAGGCCTCCTTCCTATACCCTGGTTGTTTTTCAAACTCATTCTCTCTGTGATTGCAAGCAGTGAGGTGGCTTGCAAACAGCTTCAAAAATCCAAACTTACTTAGTGTTTAGTTAAAGCAGAGTTTAGAGGAGATGCAAGCATTCATAGTGTCATTGTGAAGCAGTTTCTCTTAACTTCTCTTTGTCATCTGCAGATTTTGATGAATGTTCAAGACCTCATACTTGCGGAGAAGGCTTTTGTATAAACACTCTTGGCTCATACAGATGTGAATATTGTGATAGTGGATACCAAATGAACAGGAGAGGGGAATGTGAAGGTAGGTTTGGACTCTTCACTAGTGGTGATGATGAAGTGAGGTTACTGTTTATTGATAGAACAAGAACAATGCCAAACTATTGCTGTTYAGAATTATTAACGTTCCCTCCTATTCAAGAGAGGCTCAGCACTGCAGCTTGAGCAGTGGGTTGAGCACAATCTTAAATGAGCAGAGGGCGCAATCTTAAATGAGCAGCCTTTGTGAGTGCTCCTCAATCTTTGCCGTTGTTTGGTGTCTGCAACTGCAATTCAATTCCTATTACTTGGATTTAAGATGTTGCAAAGGAGTTCCCCCACTGTGTATAGAACCATCTTGGGACAGCAATTTTAACAGCTCTTGCCATGGAATCACTGAACTTCGTTGCTAGTCCTTACTTGCACACCAGATTTCTGTTTGAAAAAATGTATTTTTTCCTATATTGTTGCAGGTGGCAAATGATGTTGAGTTTTTAATATCTATATCTAGCAGATGTTTTGTGTTGTAGGAGATCCTAGGACATCTGACCTTCAAAGCTGCACGTTATTTTTTAGTGTGATATTTTTGCTTTTTTTCTTGGTCTTTTTTTTCATTTTCAACTTGAATTGTGAACTAAAAACCACAAGCAATCACTTAGTTTTAAACATGATTTTGTTCACGCTTTAGTGTAAGTTACATAGGACAGAAGGAAATTGCTGACAGGTTAAGTTGCCCACCAAATAAGCAACTTTAAGGTGCCTTGGATATATTTGCTGCTCAGAGCATTGCTAAAAGATTACTCTTTCTATATCTTTATTTATTTAAATGTTTCACACTCTCCACTCTTACAACCAGGCTTTGCAAATCTTCTCTGTGCTAAGGGAATCTGTGATTAAATGAGGCTAGAAATCAGACTATTACAGTACATCAAATTTGTTATTAACGTGTATTTTAAATAGTGTGGTGGTAGTCCTCTATAATTTAACTTAACAATATGCAATTTCTGAAACCAAATTCTCTGTTGAAAGTTATTTAAGGTTGCTTAAGGGAAAAAACCCTCCTACACTAAATCCATCAAACCAAGGAAATGACACATTTGGGGAATCATTTCACCATGCCATTACACCTTCATAGTATAATTACCCTACTGACAGATTTCAGATTCCACAAAAAATTCCCTTCCACCTCCTCCACAGTTCAAAAACAAAGGCAAGAATCCTCCAATTTGCACACAATATTCACAGTTCACTTCCACTTCCTCACTGCATCTTCATTCTGCCTTCAAGCTATAGTCAGACAAGTTCTGCCATGGGCGTAGCCAGGGGAGCATAAAGAGTGCATATATGTTGTTGTAGAGTCTGTTGTTTATGTAGAACACTGTTATAGTCATAGCTGAACATCATTGCATAGAATGAAGTATTCTTACAAAATCTTTTTGTGGTTTTTTTTTTCAAGGTTTGCAGCAACTAGACTTTATTTTGAATGAAAATTTCCAATGTACCAAGTACATCATTCATGTTGTATGTTTTGAGGGCAGACACAATCCAGACGGTTCTGAGAAGAGGTTACAGTAGAAGTGGATTTTTGGTTAATTAAGTAAAAAAAATCTCACAGCAGTTTCACTGAGAAAATTTTGCAGGTCTGCATTGTAGCAGCTGAAGAGACTGTTGTTTTCATGAGAAAGTATTCTCAGTTGGATAGTTATGATTCTATGAAAAATTGTGATTTGCCTACATCCAGTAAGTTGTTTGGAGCTGGCATATTCAATTCTCTAAAGTTTGGAGCATTGTCCTGTTAAATTACAAGTGTTGGAGGCTACTTGACTTCTGTGAGCTTTTCCTCAAAACTAGGAGTGAATTCCCTCCCTACGATCTGTGCTCAAGTAGCAGTCCTTAATTGCAGAAGACACTGCTGCTAGACCTGGAGCAGGAAAGAGATGGGAGCTTAGGAAGCTGGGTTTAGAGGTGACTTTGACAATTTAATTAGTTCTGTGCATTGCATGAAGTAAGTATTTGGTGGGAAATACTGTAGCTATTGTGTAATTGAAGATCATATTATAAAACGATACTCACACATGGGAGCAGACTGCAAGGCGGCTGCTGACACAGTTTTAATTCCAGCATCTTCTGATCATTGGTTGCTTGACGGCAACTTGTCTTTGAATGTCATTTTTTGTGTGTAGTCTCCTCTAGGTTGCATATGTTGCATGTATTATGGGTTTCCTTGGTGCAGGATAGGAAGTTCTTCTTGCTCAGAGCCTGAACATGAGTTCCATGACTTTTTCAGGACCTATCTCTTTTTCCATGGGTAAACTAAGACCTTGCCTGATGCAACAAGCCCCTCTATCACCCTCAACATTTTCAGCCTCAGTGATGTGGCCTTGTGCCTCCTTTCAGACAAAATGAACTCCTTACTCCATGTAAACATCTTTGATTATCATTCACACAGTTACGTTTTTAGTCCACATAGTACTTACATGCTGCATAACGCTAGAACACTGGAGAATACCAAATTGCACTTTGCTTTTGGAAGCCAGAGTTACAATTTACTGTTGTTGCAATGAACTTCCAAAGTCTGACTACAGGAAGAACCTCGGGGCACTTCAGTATGGTAAAGGAGTGACATAAGTAAAGTTATTCTTACTTATGGTAGCCAGAAATCTGATGTGCTGTATGTTCTGGAAGACCTACCAAAGATTTGTAGTATAACAGGGAATTCAGATTCAGTTGCACATATTATGAGCTACTCTGTTTCTCAGAGACGACCCTTTGCTGGTACAAATCTGTGTGAACTTGTACTTTTCCTGTGTTTCTAACAGATAAAGTATGCAACTCTTTAAATGCTTTAGCATAACAGGAGGAGAGTCGGAGTAGCCAAATTATTGTTCAGTGTTCAGTTATGGCTTTGACCAGTCTTTCTTTTTATCTTCTCTTTTGAAGACATCGATGAATGCCTGACTCCAACTACTTGTCCAGATGCACAGTGCCTTAATGCTCCTGGCTCTTACCAGTGCATTCCTTGCAGAGTGGGGTTCAGAGGCTGGAATGGACAGTGCCATGGTATGTTCAGTACTCTTCATCTCTCTGGTTATAGTTCTTGTTCTGAGGTGCTGTATTCCATATTCCATCAGTGGTACAACCTGATGGCAACACTGTGCCCTGGGTCTCCGTTTCATTCAATAATAACTGAAAATACGAGATTTTTGAAATTACTTCATGTTCTCAAGCACAGTGTATATGAGGAAATCGTGTTTTACTATAGATAAATGAACATTGAATCTAGAGTACAAACAATATATTTATAACTACAAAACAAAAATTCTTGAAATAGAAAATATGGAACAGAAAGGGGATGTATTGTCAGTGAAATGCTACTAGGCTGTTGTTTGGTATTAGCAAATAGAAAGAGAAGTGACTGCTAACACACAGTGTGACTGGCAGGTTTTTCAATAGGATATGGAACTTGGCTCACAGAGCATATTAATAAAACCCCTTAATTATCTGTACTTCTAGCAAAACATCAGCCTATCTTAAAGCATCTTGTCTTACTTTAGGTTAGGGGTTTAGGACAGATTACTCACATATTCCTTTTGTTGATTTGTTTCTAAGTGTTAGATTATTTTTTTTTTTTCTAAATCAGTTTTGGCTATTTGAGACATAGGTAAGAAAGAGCAAATTAATGCATTGTGCAAAAAGAAATAATCTTTTACAGTTTTGAGTGCCACTTTTTGGGACACTACCAGAAACTTAAATTTAGCATCAGTTGTGAAGGGTCTGCTGTCCGTTGTGAATATTCCTGCCCAGTTCATGTAACACATGCTATATAATTTGTGGTGGTTGGAATAATCATGTTACCTAAGCAGGTGTACAATAACCTACATAGAGAAGGTGCTTGCATTACTGTTGTAGGTCAGACTGTCAGTGTACTTCCTTAGCTTATTTCGTAATGGCTCCCAATTGCTGTGATGTGGTTCAGTTCACAAAGCAGTCTAAGTGCAGTGTTTGGTTGAAATAGCTCTGCTATGCTCCAGCTGCAAATGTGCTACTGATCTGTGGATCAAGATTAGAGCCAAGTTGCAGTGAAGCATCTGAAAAATGTATGGTGTGTCTGTCAGAACCTCACCACCAGTTTTGCTGTATAGATTACACCTTTTCCAACTACCCTATTTTCTGAAGAAGTCATACTGTGAACCAGATCTGCCATGTCATAGCTGCATATTTGGTTTTGTCGTGTGGCTTACTGTGGAGGAATGTATTTCTCAGGTAATTTAATGGATTTTAATGGAGTTGTAGCAAGCTATGAAATGTTTACAACAAATTAATGGGTTTTACTTTGCACAAATTACTCCACATTCGCCTTTGTTTTGTTCCTTCCCACCTGCCTGTATTCCTGCTGCCCTTGCAAAGAATGTGGCATATGTACTCTGTTAGAACTCTCTTACTTAACTCCTTTTTTTTGCAARATGTTGACTTAATTTTGCCTTCTTTCCCGATAAGCTTGATTTCTGTCCCTATTTATGAAAATAGTCTGGTTGAAAATTCCATGGCATAACTTTCACTTGTTTCATTCTTGCTAACCAAGTTAGTAGGAGGAAAATGAGATAAGTCAGTGCTTTGCTCAGAACTAAGTCATGTAAGGAATAAGTCTTGGTTCCAAGTGATAATTTTTGTCCTTGTATTACTGCATGTAGTTTCCCTTTTTCCCTTTTTTTCATGAAATGTTCTAAGCCTAAACATTCTTACTCACTTCATTAGTGATGTGATCAGTCCATTTTTTGTTTATCCTAGCCTTACATCATGTTGGAAATGAGCCATACACATCTTAAAAAATGTAATGCAGACAATTTGTCTTAAATCTGTAGTTCTGCAATATGGCACAGTTTAAATACGCTGGAAAGGACAATATTTCCCATTATCTGTGAAGGGTATTTAAATCTATAAATTCATTTGTTCTGTAAATTCATTTGTTTCTTCTGGTAGTGTAGGTCAGTTGCAGCTTTTCTGGTTTTCCACAGTGCTGTTTTCAGTATTTTTTTTTTACCTCACTTCATGCCTCTGCCTGCACTTTATGCCATAGAAAATCTAGTGTAACCATCCTACAGTTCTTTGATGCCATTTATATTGTAATCTTCCAGGATTTAAAGCCAGGAACATAGCCACTTTTGTTTCATTAAGGCAAGTCAATTGGTTCACTTTGAACTTGGGTAGAATACTTTTAATTGGAGTTTAGGTGGGAATGTTCAATGCATATTGAAGAAATGAAAAATCACACCTGCACACCCTGCCTCCTCATTGTCTTGAAATTGCCATTGTCCCAGGTCCTTCAATGCATTTGTGTTGTACAGGGACTATTTGAAATAATTAATTGGTTTTTAAGTTTACTTTCAATCTCTGATTTATTTTCATTCCATTTTTCTCTCTCCACATTTGCACATTCAAACGAAGTCATATATCATGATGTGTCTAGAGCACACTTCCGTGTGTTGATGAAGAAATGAAAAAAATAGGTTGACAAAACTTTCTAGATGACTTCATCCTCGTGGTTATCACTGTGGTGGATTTTGAAGCTCCRTGGTTAACTATCAATATTCAGTTTGTACAGCTTTAAGAATCCCATTAGAAGAGATCAAAACTAATACAGAGGTCAGCAGAGCTAATCTGTGTACCTCTAGTCCTGCTGTGGGGAGCATCAATAGAATCAGTTACAGCTCTTGATTTCATCTCAGAAGATTTAAGTTCTGTTCCTGGTTTTTCTGCTGGCTTTATGGGGAAGTCTCTTGACCTTCAAGTCCCATCCAAAAATCAGAAATAGTATTCCAGGTTTCTTTGTCAAGCAGCTTGGAGATACATAGATAAAAATGAGTCTGTAAGAAGCAGTATTGTTGTTCAGTTGGAAATTTGTGTGCCTGAATTGGGTTCCCTCTGTTGGAACAGATTCTTCAGTTAGAGAATTGATCATACACATTGAGAGCAAAGGTTGTGTTTTGTAGAGCAACCACATTTTGCAAAAGTAGTGAGCTGAAAAATTAGCCTTGGAGAAAGGCATAAGTAGTAACACCTATGGAATGCCATAGCAGAGCTCCCGGGGATCTGTGCTGTCATCTCTGGGAGGATGTCACTTCCTCTGCTTGGCCAGGCTGCAGCAGGACATCTTATTTACAGAGGCTCAAGTGAGGAACCAAGAATTGTAGGTCATTTGGAACAGGGATGATAATGGTGGTTTCRTTTGTGTCTGGGGAAAGATGGACTTCATCAAAGGCAGATGGTACAGGAACTTGCAAAGAGCCATGAGTAATAAATCCATGTGAGTAAAATAGTTACTGCACATATTCACAATAGCTAATAAGAGTTATGATGATGATTTAAAGATGTCTAATCATCTTCTAGCTCTCCCTGTGCTACAGCTGCCTAAATAGCTCAAGTGCCTCAAATAATTTGCATTTTTTTATGTTGATGCGTTTTGTGTGCTTTGTGGTGGCAAAAGACAGGATAATTGGGAGTAATATGATTTCTGGGACATAAAAACAAACAAAGGGTAGTTCTTTTTCTGCATCAGTGAAGCTAAAAAAATACAGCTTTTCCATAAAAACAGGGACACGTGCTGACTACTACAACCCCAAAATAAAGAAGTAAAATTTTAAAACGAAACTTTTTTTTTCCTAAAGTGAAAACCACTGCTAGAAGAAAAACAGTAATTGTTATTTTAGAATATGGAATGAATTCTGACTGGATTTATAGCAATATATGTTATTTATTTGTATGTTTGCTTTTTGTTTTGTTGATTTAAACAAATTGCATTCAGAAGGCATTCTTGAAAATTAGTCTTAAGTAGCAACATAGCAATTTTCATGTTGGAAGAAAGTGGCCCACCTAGTTAATACTTTTCTTTCAGAGAAGGATGAAGGTAGGTGTCTGTGGGATAGCTTATGGAAAAAAATCTTCTCTCAAGTCCTTCCAGAGAAAGGATGGTTTGTGACTAGGAAGAGAGATTTTTGGATAATCCAGTGGAGTTCCTTCTTGAGTATGTAGAGTAGCCTTACAAAAGGGCCTGCATGAAGTGCCGAAATCCCACTGAAATTCCTCAGGAATAATAACCATGCTTATGATGGAATTTGAATAAATTCCCAAGCTTGGCTGAAAGTTGGTTGTAACCAAGTTAATTTTATACTTTTGCTTTCTTTCTATTCACAGATATAAATGAATGTCAGTATGGCAATCTCTGTACAAACGGACGTTGTGAAAATACAGAGGGGTCCTTCAGGTGTATTTGTGGCCAGGGTTTCAAACTCTCTGCATCAAAGGATCAGTGTGAAGGTAGGAAAGAATATGATTAAAAGTCATAAGGTTGCACTTACCTTTGAGATAATATTTTTCATCTTTTTTTTTGCGTCTTGCTTTTAATGGAGAAACAACAAATGTACAACACTGATGCTAAAAAACCAGAAATGTAAGAATATGTATTTCCAGTTTATGGCTTCTGTGATCATATTGTAGGTTTTGACCTGTGTTATAAAGTCAATCAAGGATATGTAGTAATATTTATACTGCTGAACTGGAATTTTTTGCAAAATCCGTGGCATATCTGGCATTATGGAGGTTTAGGGACAGTGGCTTTTGCTTTTTTGCCTTTTTTGTTCTACTGTGTGGGTCAGTGGAATCAAAAATCTTATGCTGCTCTCCTTTGGAACTGTCATGGGTTAACCTGGAGGCAAACTCCAGATCCCCACGCTATATTCTTCAGAGGAGAGGAGACAGCAAAAACAGGCTGCAAACTTGAAAAATTATTAAATAATTTATTTACTAACTCTACTAGGAATATAAAGAATAGAAAATAATAAAAATATTAAGGCATAATATACAAATATCATTCTCCCCCCATACATTCCAATCGTTCTCACTGATCACGCAAAGGACATAAACATGAGATTCTGATCTTATGATTAGGAGTTCTTATTGCCACTTTATGGGATAAAGAGAGTTCTTTCTGTAGTGTAGTGGGGTCCATCCCACGGAAAACAGTTCTCTAAGAAGCATCTTCAGTGTGGTTCCAAACCTTCCAGAAACACCAGAGCCCGCCCAGGTTTTTGCAGTGGTGTATCCTCTCTCCCACGAACACTCTGCAGTTTGTGGGTCACAAGAAAAGTCTGATGGGGCTAAACATTTTAAGAGTAAGTCATTCCAGCCTAAAGGCACTCAGGTACAGGCTCCTGCTTTACTCATAATCTCCAAAGGCTGCAAATTTCATCAGCACACAACATAAAAATGTTCTTATTTTAGGCTGTTGAATTTTCAAACTCCCCCATGTCTAAATTGTGATTTAAAGAGAAACTTAGTTTGGCATTATTCCAGATCACACAGCACAGCTCACAGAAAAAGATGAATCCCAATGCTGGTAAAGATGGCTTCTCTGGCACTTCTTGCCACTCCTTGTCTTCTCTTCCGTTGGGCTGCTGGTCTCCATATTTAGTCTTTCACGTGACTGCTTTCCTTTCTCTCTAGCTTAGAGAAGAGGTTAATATTTGCAGAAAACGCCTACAAAAGTATTTATAACAGTTTACATGCTCCCATAAGACAGTGCAGCTGTATGAGGCTCGCTTCCCAGGGCCCAAGGCTCCTTCTCCCCTGTACGCTTCTCTGCACTGGCAGCCATCCAAATTTTTAATAAGTCTTTTGGCTGCTATTTAAATCCCTTATCTATAAAAGCAAGGTCACTCTTCGATCTCACCCATTCACCTCCGAAAGGGAGTGCTTTTTCTTCTCTGGCAAAATCTTGGCTCTGTCTGCGTAGCTTGGCTCTGCTTAGCTGCTTCTGTGTTTGGCCTTGGTCCAGATGGTGATAGACCAGCTCCTCTTGGGTCCAGAACGGCACAGGACTGGTGGAGGGTGAGGCCGGCTGCGCCCACCGGCCCCCCGGGCCATGGGCCCATGGCCCGGGCATGCGGGGGAAGCCTCTCCCTTGCTAGTGGTCAGCAGGGAACAAGAGAGGAAGTGAGGAAGTGACCCGTACTTCCTGGGTGGTTTTTACAACATTCCTTTCACAGAGACATCRCAGGAACACTAAGTGGTCTATATAACTGTCCTTCACCTGTTTTTAACCAATCAAATTTGTCCCCCACCGGGTCAAACCATGACAGGAACCCAGCAGTGTCCGTTAACACTGCCTGCATTGGTGTCACTGCACTTCCGGTAAAACATTGTGAGAGAGTTTGGTGTCGTATTTCTAAGCTCTCAAAGTGTTGGTTTCCACATTTCTTCCACACCTTCCACATCTAAAATTCCCATCAGGACTCCAGTGGAACAAAATTAGGTCTGAAGTTAAAGTGAAGTAGTCTGAGGGAGAACTTAGAGTGTGTACAGGAGGTATGAATACTTCTCTCCTTAAGGAGAGGGTGCTTGAAACCTCTCCCTAATGGTGAAAATCTGGGGCAGTGTCTCCAGGCTGTGGAAGCACACAGAAACCTACGCGTTTCGTTGGGTTTCCTTCTTCTCCCTTTCCCTCAGCCTTCCCAAAGTGTCTCTGTATAGCACCAAACACTTTCAGACTTCTGAGTGCTAAAAATAATACAGTAAAACTGAATGATCATTCATATAAATTTGTCAGGAAGCTTGAAACAAAACATCAGTGTAAGTTAAGTGTCTTGAGTGAGTTAAATGTGCTGTTCAGGACACACAGCAGACTGGTCTTGGGGAAAATATGTAGACAAAACTTGACTGCTTCCTCTGAGCCTTTCATGGAAAAGAGCCCTTGCCAAGCTGAGCTGGCATGTGCAGACTGTTCTTCTTAAAGTGCACCCTTCTAAAGTAAGGACCAGTACACATGCCCAGCTGCTTCATGCAGCCCCACAGATTTCAGTGATCCTTAAATTCTAAACTCCTGTGGTTGCAAGGAACCATTACTTAAGAGGTCAGACTGTACAGCCATAACACAGACCTGAAAAACCTCATTGAGTAACATTCTCCTGTTTGAATTGAAGTGTATTTCCAGAAATGCATTCAGCTGTGCCAAAATGCTAGAAGTGACCAAGAACCCACCATGTCAATTTAATTACTGCATCTTAATGACTATTTTATAAATAACGGAGGGAAAACAGGCTTCCTAGCTCAAACAAGACATGTGCTATGTTCTGAATTCGAAGTGCCACTCCCCTCCAATACTTCAAATTTTCCATAGGAAATTTAAGTTTGGTGTTCAAATCCATCTGTTAGCTCAGGCTGACCCCGGTTTATGAGAACTGAAGCGCAGAGGGATTAGCAGTGTTGTGGAAGCAAAGAGACATTTCCCCAGAGTTAGATGATTAATACTGTTACAAAGCAAGAATTTTAAGGAGCCTCGGTGTACAGCTTAATAGGGGAACAGCCTGTCAGTGTGCCTCTGAAAACCACACCCTGTTAAAAGGTGGTGATCTTGCTGGAAAGTATTTTGTGGGTTTTGCTGACTCACTGGAGCGGCTGACTTGTTACCTCTGCCAGATATAACAGAAACAAAGGCAGGTCTCAGGCAGCATGTTTGTGTATTTGTGAGTCTGTGTGTACCCGTTTGTGCATTGAGGGATAAGTTGACATTACAGGAGAGAATGTTGAACACAGTCATCTCAAGGAAAACACACAGTCTGGAGTTTCGTATAATTTTATGCATTATATTAGCTATCTGTATTTAATAAATACAAACAAGAGAAGCAGTACTGGGTATTGACACCCTGCTTTGCTGTATTGTTCAGAGTTGGTCTTTGCACCATTTGATGAGTTACTGGTATTTTCAGATGTGTTACATTTTCTGAGTTATTGGTATTTTCAGATGTGTTACATTTTCACTATCTCTGCTGCTGCAGATATTAACGAATGCCAGCACCGATCACTCTGTACGAATGGACACTGCAGGAACACAGAAGGATCTTTCAGATGTATTTGTAGCCAAGGCTACTCATTATCATCTACTGGAGATCAGTGTGACGGTAAGCTTTGGCACTTAAGCTACTGATTCATTTTTTTCAATAAGTTCTTGAGTATTTTAGCTTTAGGCATGAACTCTTTTGAAAATGGAGCAGAAATATATGTTGCCTCTCTTTCTTTCTCTACACTGTCAACCGTTCAGTAGTACCCACCAACACAGCCATATTTAATGGATTCTTAATGGATTTTTAGAAACAGTCACTGTCGTCTTCCCACATACAAAAAATCAGTTCATGTGTTTCCAACAGTAAGATTGGAAGAGCAGTTGACGTTATTGCGGAAAACAAGTAAGCTTTTCCAAACTTTGTTGTTTAAATTCTGACACAGAGGCTCTGTATTACAAAAGCTTCTGCCAGCATACGCTATTCTCATGGGGACCTGCTGGTTAAAACTTCTTCTCCAGCTGGTTTTGGGAACCTGCAGTTCCACAGTCACACGTGCACTGGCAGGAGAAAGTATGTAGTAGAAGACAAGTTCCAGGGGGATCTGCTGGAGTTCACAGTTTGCACTGTCTCAAAAGGCAGTCTGGGTCCTGAGCTTGTAAAACCAAAAGAAAGAGGTGACAGATGTACACTAAATRTAGAGAGAAATGCTGTGTTGTAAAAAACAGAAACATTCTCTTGTATCTCAAGTAGAACAATTTAATTGTCCAGTAACTGGCAAACTGATTTTTTTCTAATGAATCATTTCAAAGCTACTCCCTCTTCTCTGTCGTTGTCTATACCTCTTGATAAGGTACGCATGCTGCACTGCTCATGGTCACCTTGAGAATGTGAGATTACTTACTAGCAAGCTCCAGGAAAGATTGTACCTCAATTGCTTTCTTATCTCACCCTGGCAGGGGGAAGTAGCTCTCAGTTAAGGTCTCATGTATGTGTGGTATTAGCCCATAAAAGCTTTTCAGTTTCTGGTGTGCTTTCTGTAACTGCTGATACTATGCAAGATACAGCTTCTTACTGCTGTTCTACCAGTGTTCTGCTGCTAAATTATCCTTCACACAGCACTTGGAAGGCAGTCCTCACCTTTTCCCTCACAGCAGTAGGTCAGGAATCCTCCTCTTCAAGTGATCCAGGCAAAAGAGTAGCTCCCCCTCAGCCAACCAAATGCTGTTTTCTCAAGACAAACCTATAACAGACTTTATCATCAGTGATTATACTGGATTGTCCATGTTCAGTGAGTGATGGCATCTCTTGAACTTCTCACCAACAAGAGATAAGGATATCTTATAAAATCACTGCAGCACACTGATACTCTTTGCTACTGAGCTATTTGGAGAATATGTTCATGGAATAACTTAACACAGTCTTCTCAGAATTTGTGCTGGGTACCAGCATCACTTGCATCAGCTTCAAGAAATGTGAGCTGGTGATGCAATGCACTAGGAACTTGTGTCAAAGAATTTTGCTCTCGTCTGGCTTCAAGATCCTCGTGAATTGCAGCAGATGCAGAGATGCTGTGTCAAAAATCAAAGACAAATGTGGCGTAAGGGATTGCAGGTCCTTCTGCCTCCCAAAGGCAGAACAAACAATATGGTATCATTCCTGACAACTACTCATTTAACTTGCTCAGAGAACACTCCAGATGAGATTTCGAACTTCTCTTCAGACTGCTTTGGTGCATTTGATACAGCCCTGAAGTCATGGTAACTGTTGCAACTCTCCATCACCCGGCCTGTCAGGACAGGTCCATGCTTTATCTTCAGCTCTTTCTTGGTCCTGTTCAAAGTTTTCAGGACAAAATAGTTTCAGACTCTTTCAAGGCAAAAGAATAGGGATTGAATCAAACAAGGAAAAAGGGTAAAACTGCTCCCTCACCCCAGGATCTTTGTCTCATTTGCAAGTCTGCAATCAAATTTACAGATTCTCCACCCAGAGTGGTTAATTTCTGTAGGCACAGTTTGTTCACTGAAGTCTTTCATAAATATTGCAAGTTCTGCACAAAATAACTAATCTCTTGAAGTGGAAGAAGCTTTTCTGTGCTTTCATTACAGATATTACAGACTGCTTTTTGCACCTTGGAAACTAAAGTGAAAATCGCCTTGAGAAGACATCCAATGTTTCTTCACATAATGGCCTCTGATTTTTTGGATTAGCCTATTTACCTGAATGTTTTCTAACACTTCACAGAGAAAGCAGGAAAGAGATGGCAAAAACTCTGGGTATAGCACAGCACAGTTGTCTGGAAAGAACAAAGTGGTTCAAATTCTTTCCTGTTTCTCAAAGAGCCGGATATGGACATTTGTCACATCAGAGGATACCCAAAAATGTATGATGCTGTAAAGCCAATGTGATTGGCAAAGCACTTGCAAGAAATGTGTTTGTTTATTAGGATTTCTTCTAGTTCAGAAGTTTTCTTAAAGACATAGCACTCAAGAAGCAGTTTGCTGGTTTGATCATTATGACTTGTGCAAACTTCTAGGGGTATTGCAGAATTTGGCAGAATTATGCTGTGCTCATTTTCAGCTGTGCTTCTTGCAACTCCCTGGCTGAAGTTTTTGTCTGGAAGCCTTTGCACAGTATTTTACTTGTTTAAGAATAAAGGTTATCTGCAAATAACTTGTATACATGGATGTATACAAGTATACATGCAGTATGTCTTCAAGATACACACCCACATGCACATTTATCTTCTGCCTTAGTCTCTCATTCAGCATTTTGTTCTTGAGATGAAGTGGCATGGAGACTTTCTGCTCATTGTTACTCTGAATAAGACGGAACACGAAGTGTGAGGCCTGAGCTGCAGGAAGTAGGAATATGAACCAGCGGGACTTACATACAGACTGTACATCTCAAAGAACTTGGGTTACTGAAAGAAAGTCTGAAGCGTAAGAGTCTCCAGTGTTCTCCTAGAGCTTTCAGAGATTTTGCTAGCCAAAATGCTCAAGACATGCATGTCTAAAGGGTAGCAAAAAGCACTGAATGTCTCAAGCATGAGTTACTGCCTCTGATTTTTCTGGGAATTCTCATGCAGCAACCATAGGATCTATGAAGAGTCACATGAGTGAAAGGGAGGTTTGCGTCCTATGTAGAAAACAACGCATTTTAACTGAGTTTGGCAGAACACACTTTCTTGTTGTGAGACTTGGCATTAACTTAGCACAAGGGAGTCATTAATTTTTTCTCGTGCTTCTAATCAAAATTAATTGCTTTTTAAATAAGCCACAATTCATTTCTCAGTTGAAAATGGTTATAAAACATGTGGTTATCTAAAGGTCACAACTTTGTCAAGATTAAGTGCAATTTTATCTTCAATAACTTTCATTTATGTAAGAAAGCTCTCCCTATTTCTTACTTTTATCAAATAGATTAAGTCCCAAGGAGAGCGATATAGTGCGGGCTTTCCAAATATAAATGTAGAAATGAGGTCATGTCCTCGTTTTAATTACAATTGTTATTCATTCCTGCAGCACAGGAAAAAGTTACATTTCTAAWGAGCTAAAATCCATACTTAAGAAATCAGAATAATCAAAGGTACTGGGAAAAGTCTTTGATAACTGTTTTTCAAAGGAAACTAACTACATTATCAGAGCAATAGACTTGATAAATTATTAGGTAGGGCACTGTGGAGGCAGAGGGAAGTTGCTTATGAGACTTTTTTTTTTTCATTTCACTCTTTCACTTTCTGTTTGCTTTTAAAACTTAGAAGTACAGTCATCAAATACCTTGTGATTTTTAGGGTTA
Source organism: Amblyornis subalaris (assembly GCA_018881555.1). Lineage (NCBI taxonomy): Eukaryota > Metazoa > Chordata > Aves > Passeriformes > Ptilonorhynchidae > Amblyornis > Amblyornis subalaris. The sequence continues at coordinate 1,910,895 of JACAXG010000037.1, forward strand.
ATGAAACCAAAACTGTATATCATCACTGGAATGTAGGCACTTGATGAGTTAATCCTGTACCCATAGTAGCTGTACTCTGTTTCCTCCACTGGGCTGCCTCTAAGCCCTGTGAAGGACAATGGAAAGAAGAGACTTTAGGTGGAGACAATGCCAGTGTCCTGTTCTTGAAATATTTGATTACCTCGTGTCTAGTTTGTATCCTGAAACTTTCCCTGCTGTGTGTCAGCCGTTTATCCTGTGGATATCAAGACGCTAGGGCAGAGTGTACAGGCCTGAGGCTTGATGCTGAACGTGGTGTATAGGCAGCTGGGAAATAAGACCCTGCATGCCTGAACTCTGGAGCTGGATTTATGGCTTGGGTGCAGCACTGTGCAAAAGCAGCCATTCAGCTTTGTGACCAAGCTGCTAAGCCTGCGAAATGGCTTTATTGCATCTCATGAACTGCATGGAAAAGTACCCATTAGCACAGCAGAACACACAGTGTGGTCCCTGTCCTACGAGCCTCCTGCCCACATGGGTGTTTTGTGAGTAGTCTCCACAGGTACGTCCTGTCTGGTGTGACACAGCACTGTCTGTGCTTGGGCTTGCCCGTTCTCAGGGGGGTGTCTGAGTCAGGTCACTTCCTGCTCAGGGATCTCTGTGCAGTGGTTTAAACATGTCCAAGGACGACTATTGCAAATTTGCATTAGTAGGTATTTTTTGCCTGTCTTCTAAATGTACAGCTGCTTGGATTTCTTTTTAACTGCATTACTGTTATATGCTTTTGTGAGATACACAGATGGCACATGAGTCATATTTGCTAGGAATAAATCACATAGAAGCTCAAATTTCAAAGCCTTCTAGAAATACGAGAAGTTTGGTGATATGATGAAAGGAAAACTGAAAAAAATCCTGAAGTGTGGTAAACTTGATTTCCACGTATGCACACAGTTGCTTCAAGTCGTTGTGTTAGTATTAAAGTATCACTATTAAAAGTTTCAGCAGTTTTGATGTCATCTAATAATTGAGTTGCACTTTTATTTCAGACATTGATGAATGCCTTCAAGACAGCAATATTTGCCTAAGAGGAAGCTGCATAAATACTGATGGGTCTTACAAATGCACTTGTCCGGAAGGTTTCCAGCAGATAGCAAATAGGGGATGTCAAGGTATGAAATAACTGTAAAAAATACCTGGATGATTATTCTAAATGTGCAAGTTTGTAAGTGTAACTCGTGGTAGTCACAGATCATGCTGAGGAAGAGAAAGTCATTTATCATTTGTAGTACTTTCTTTGTCTTCTCATTTTGTATTCCTTTCTGTAAATGTATGCTGAGAAATTATTTCAGAGGCTGAAGTCTCAGCCCCAATAACTTGAAAGAGAATCTGTATTAGAACTAGCAGAGATATAGTACTGCTTTTTTTCCCAAATCCTGGAAACATTTATTTTGACGGAACCTTCTGTTGTGAATCAGAGATGTAACAACAAGAGCAGCATAGTTAGTGTCAAGGCACATTAGATATTGCCTCTTAAAACTCTTGCAGTGCTTCGTGGAGGATGGGTGGGGAGGAAGAGAATGTGTTATCTGAGACTGAGTCAGCATTGCCAAACCCAGAAAAATACTTCTCAGGCTTTASTTCTGAACAATCCCAACTTCATGTTGGCACAACACCCAGGCATGCCTCGTCACTCCCTTTTGCCCTCCATTTTTATGAGACAGAAATCATGGTATTAGAGCTGGAAAGTGATCATGTGTTCGTGCTCTAAATGACTGCAGGACCAGGACACTGGACTTTGCTTTGGCTGCTCTCTTATGCATAGTTTAGACTTGAGCTGAAAGACTGTATTCCAGCTGATCCATGTTGAAGATCTTTTGCAGCAAACAGTAAATTCCCTGTAAAAGTTCTGAGTATTCTATGTGACTATTTTCTAGTTAAAAAAATGTTGCATTCAGCATACAGAAGTGCTCTATTAGATCTTGCTTCAGCAGATAAAAGACAGTTGATCACAAGGTAAAATCAATGCCAGCTTTAGTACTCTCCTATTCTCTTCATCCTACTCTGCCATCCAAAGTAGTAGTATATAGWCTTCTTATTTTAAATGGATAAATATAACAAAACTGAAAGCATTTATGAGCCAACTGAGGAACTGACAGTACAGACAGAGAGCTATTGAATTAAACTGGCAAATTTATCACAGAGTGCAGTGTCTGCAGGTTGAATCTGGACTAGACTAGAAATTAGGAATATGCGTTTTGGTAAGGAGCAAAGTTGAAAAGAGTCCAAAACATGAGAAACTGCAGTTTGCTCTTTCAGACGTATTATACTCTATTTCCCTAACACTGGTAATTTTGTTTTTCTGCCTTTTAATACATCATTCTACCTTGTGTGATCAGCTGGTTCAGTTTCCAGTATTTTTCTGGCAGTTTTAAGACAGCTGAGTCTTGAGTACAGTATGGGTCCTGAGAAAGTACCATACTATCCTTGTCATTGCTGATCTCCCACCATTCCCAACTTTGAGTGCTTCAGGAAGTAGTTGATGGTTTGCATTTGCTATGCATTCAAAGAAAACTTTATACATGTAGATGTTGTGTTAAGCACAGTGCACTGACTTTTCCTAAGGCAACTCGTGCAGCTACAACTTCCCTGAGCTGCCTCTTTTCTTTCCACATATGGCCATGAATTCAGGACACTGGTCGGAAGGTTTACACGCAGGCTAGAATCAGATGGTATCCAAAAAAAATTTTATAGTGGGTTTTATGGTCTTGAGGTGATGGTATTGAAATAATAATTTCCCTAGTGTATCAAAATTGCTGTCTACTTTGATACATTTTGTTGCCGTAAGCAACAAAAGATACAGTTCAGAATGAGACATTCTAGTACTGGGATAATGGATGAATAAGCCTCATGGGTCAGTTTTGTTTGTAAATTTGTGTTTGATCTCAGCATGGTACTGAATGCTTCTAAATAGGTTTTTGTAAAGCAAAATACAAAAGTGCAATTACCACATGAATGGTAATTGATGTGAAAGTGATAGTACCTTAATGCAAGGATACAGTCCATAGGTTCTGAGGGCAGGTTTGGTTGCTAACATGAGACATCAATCAAAAAGAAATATTTGTTTTTCAGATTCACAAGTTTGAAAGGCAGTGTTGGAAAAATCCTGTTTTACTTTAAAAAAGAACACAACAAAAGAAACAATGATGACAAACTCTTATATAGAAGCCTTTTGGGATCATCCCCATTCCCCATCAGGAGAAAAGAGCATTTGGCTTTAAATTATGTAAAATCAGCCTTCTTGGAAAGATGCAGCTCCAAACCTGCTAGTAACCTGTGGAGCCAGATGTGCAAGTTGACCAGTGTGCAGCAATGAAAAAGCAGTGAGATGGAGCTGTCTGAGAATTCCTCTAACACAGCAGAAATGTTGGCCAGGTTGGAGCTTATGCTCATGTCCCACAAATCACTCTCTGCTCTTTGGTCATCCTCACTGCAGTGTGATGTAGCAAGAGTATGATGCCGCAGAACATTATGACATCTATGCAGAGTTTGAGAATGATCCCAGGAGATTTGGTTACTCGGGAASATGAGCCCGTTCACACAGTTATTTGCATAGCCAGTGGAAATAAAAGCTGCATTTAAGATTAATTGAACTTAGGCTTAATATTAAGGCTATGATGATTTGCAAAGTTCCTAATGTCTCTGTGCTTTCAGATATCAATGAATGTGAGAGATCTGACCTCTGTTCACCACATGGAGAGTGTCTAAACACGGATGGTTCCTACCAGTGCATTTGTGAGCGGGGCTTTTCTCTGTCTGCAGATGGACGAACTTGTGAAGGTGAGACAAGTTATAATAATACATTCATGTTGATTTGCTGTTGTTAGTTGGGTGAGAAAAGTCAGTCAGTCACTACTAACTCCAAAATCTGCCACTTAAGGGCCCTTTGTTCTTTTTCTTGTAAACACATGATGTGCAAAGTGTGTTTGGAACTCAGGCTTTTGATAAGTTTCAGTGGGTAAGATCCTCCTGCCATGAATATTTAGGATTATTTAATTTGAAGCTTAAGTGCATTATCAGCAAGCCTGAGCTGTCTGAATGTTCTCATTGCTGTGAGGAAGACAACAGAACCTTGCTTGTCCAAACTTTTTTTGAAATTTGCAGATTAAGCAACAGAACAGTAACTCCAGTGAGAAGTTGTAGTGAAATGCAGTAGTTCTATTATAGAACTTCAGGCATTTTGAAATGGCAGAGGTGGAGTAAATAGATCTTTTTAGAAACATCAACCAGGAGCCTGGTATTTAGGGTAACTAGGTTTTTTTTGTTGTTATATCATGAGACTATRTCCTGTTGCTCAAGGAATACACAGGTTTGCTGGTGATGCTGCTCTTCTGCATTGAATTTAAAGTAGGACACTTGTGCTCAACGATACCAGGCAGATATGTGGCTTTGTATAGTAGTGATGCTGATAGAAAATATACACTCCCCTAACTGTATGAAGAGAGGACTGTTCAGGACAAGAAGCCTTTTGGGAAAAGAATTATATGGTAGTATTACAGCAGGATGCATGCAGAGGAGAAGCACTGAGCAGATGATAGCTCAGTGTTAGAACCTACGGATAGTGGATCTCAAGCATCCAAGAAGTAAGCAATTGTTCTGTCTTCCAAATTATAGGTCAGTAAATCCATATGTGATTGGTTTTCGTGGGCCAGCACTTCTCATAGTTCACTTAGGGATAGTGTCCTTCAGTGGATGAGGTGTATTTTTGCATTTACTCTCCCTACTTATACCAGAGGAAAACCAGCATTACAGCTCTACTACTCGAGCTGACATGTAACCTGCCGTATATTTAGTAATGTGATCTCTCGTGAAATGAAATACACTGCTGGCAAGAACACTGTTAGGCTATGGTAAGGGAATAAGTGCTGTATATTTAGATATAGCATGACATCAAACACATTTGTGTTTTAATTAGTATTGATAACTATAAAAAATCCTGCAGTGTATTTAGTGTTTTTTTCTCTCTAAGCATTTACTTTATTTTGTAATCATGGTGTAAGTTGAAATAAACATTCTCGTTCCACCAAGACAAAAGCCTGGTCAAGTAGGGTAGAGAGAACGAATCTGAGTAACTCCAGTGATTGATGGAGGAGGCAGTATTGTATGATTTGAAGCAATGGGGATAATTCCAAAGCATGTTCATGGACTCTTTTGGCAGCATGTATGCATTTCACTCAGTGTTCAGGAAGGATATGGCCACATATCTTCAATTTCTCTGCAAGAAAAGTAGTAGCAGGTGTTTTGCCTCACTGTTGAGCATAGCTAAAAAAAAAAAAGTGGCCAGAGAAGAATGCAGCCTTCTCTTAGTAGAAGCCAAACACTTTATTTCAAATTGCAGCTAGAAGAACACTTACTAACCTTGTGAAATCAAACTCTCAGAAATTAAAAAAAAGCAGAACTGAAAAGGAACACAGTTTAAAAAAAATCCCAAAGTCATTGGCATATAATGTTAGGAGATGCACCAGCAACAATGAGCTCCTCTGCACCTCTGACATTTAATAAAGTAGCACAGTTTCCAGGGAAAGGCTGCTATCACATATGATGAAGTAATMCAAAGTTAATCTCCATTAGAACAAAAAAGCCAAACTTTTACTAAATAGAAAAAGATGAAGTCACAAGATCTTATTTCCAGGATTGTGCGTAGTTTTGGAACTTTTTAATGAAGAATAAAACAAGTACAAAACCAGTTGAGCATGCTTCACAAGTGATTGCTGTTGTGTATGGAATACAGATCAGACTTTATATTCAGCACTTGGAAAAGTATTTTAATAACTTGGCGAAGCAAGGGTACTTCTAGTCTCTGAAGCAGCAGCACTCCTTTTCCACCACAATTAGTTTCTCCATTCTGTCATTTTAATAAAAACAGCTCCAGAGTTTTGAAAAAACTCATTTTAAGGGAGTTAAATCAGTGTTAATATTTGTAGTGGTGTCAGCTTCATGCTAAAAGGCAAGACGAAACAAAAGGAATGTGTGACATTCCAGGTACTGAGAAAGGATGTGGCTTCCAGCCGCAGGAGCTACTGTTCTTTACACTAGGTGCCTCTGTGAATTTGCTTCTAGTTAAGTGGCTGAGAACAACTGTTTATACCATCAGAGGAAGAACCTGAGAAAATTTTCCTGGATTAACACACCCCTCTGTACCTGGGGAGCAGATTTTCCATATCTCCAGAATTTTTTTTTTGTATGAGTTTGACTTGTTTTTTTTTAAAGTTTGAAACAACAAGAGCATAAAACATTTAAGAACATCATGTGGTTCAGTTCTGGTATGGAGTTTTTTTGGCCGKTGGCCAAAGTAAACTGAACAACTGTGGAAACTCTGTCTTCTTCCAAGGTGTAGACAAACTTCTGTTGCAGCAGTGACATTCCACTGCAGCCTGGCCCCAGGCTCAGCAATTTGATTGCGCCAGACTCTCTGAACTGGAGACTCTCAGAGTGCTCCCTGGTTCCTTGTTGAGCTTTCTGGGGTTCGTGTAAAGATGGCGTTTTACCCAGTTGGCTGGTAGTCAACTCTGTCGGCGAGACCTCAAGTTAGAGGTTCTCTGATGCTTGAGTCAACACCCTGCCTCAAGTACATCTTCTGTCTCCATGTCCCATCCCATGTGTTTCTCAGTGGCTCCTCACTGCTGCAACTGACAGTCGAAAAAAACTTACACATCCCACCAGAGCTCTCTGCCCTCTGCTTCTTCCTTTTT